>JAIFGZ020000055.1:0-1200000 GCA_019925245.2 Oryza australiensis | reverse complement strand
CATCGTCGCGGTTGTTCCCATCGTGGTCTTCGTCGACGAAGAAGTCCTGGTGGATCGGGCCGAGCCGATCATGGACAGATCGCCGCCTATGGTTTAGCTAAACGGCTCTGGGGATGAACCGGGTTGGACTTGTAGACGGTGATCTCCTGTGCTTGTCGTTGCGGCGATCGTTGCAGGCTGGGCAATCGTCCAATGTTGGCAGTCTCATGTCGGATTCTCAGCAATACCTAAAAAAATCACAATGGCAATGTGGATCGGCATTGTTGTGATTTGCCTCGTATCGTCGGCTTTGGGTGTTCGGCTCGTGCCGACGAGGTTCTTCATCGTAAGCTTCTTCATGCCGAGACCGGTACTGATGACGATATCGGCTTCGTTCATGGATCGACCGTCGGTCAGCCGATCTGATGACTGGGCGTACCATATTAATTGGTACGGCGTAACATCCAATTTGGTCGCCTTCTGCTTTGGCCCCGATCGATGTATTGACTAAGTCGTGCGCCATTCTGTTCTGTCGATCAGCTTGCCTGGGGCCGGCTTGGACCATGTTGACCGGAAAGGGATTGCCGTCTACCTTCATCGGCCGATTTGAGTCGGCGAACTTCAGCTTCCGGGCCTCGATTGCCGACTGGATTTGCTGTCTGAAGACCTTGCAGTCATTGGTGGCGTGGGATGTGGAGTTGTGCCACTTGCAATATTTCTTTTTCCTCAACTCTTCGACTGACGGGATCACGTGATTTTCAGGCAATTGAATCTGCTTCTCCTTGAGCAGCAAATCAAAGATCTTGTTGGCCTTGGTGATGTTGAAATCGTATCTTTCCTCTTTAGCCGTCTTCAGCAGCCATTGGCAGACGATGGCCTTTTTGTTCTTGGCCCATTCGGCTGCTGCCACTTCTGCGTCATCGTCGTCGGACCCGTAGTCTGACTCAACGACGACCTGAGTTATATTTTTGACGGCCTTCCTAGTGTCTTGGAATCGCTGCTCGTGGGCCGTCACCTTCTGCGCCAAGTGGGCTAGGTTGTCAAAGTTCTGCGCAGGGAATCGCTCTCGGATGGGCGCGATTAAGCCGTGAAAGGCCAGATCGGCCAGCTGGGCGTCCGATAGCACCAGGCTGTAACATCGATTCCACATCTCCCTAAAGCGTTGGATATAGTCTTGGACCGATTCGTTGTGTTTTTGCCTGATGCTGGTGAGGTCCGACAACTTCATCTCGTGGTTGCCGGAGTAGAAGTAGCTGTGGAATTATTTTTCAAGATCGGCCCAGCTCTGAATCGAGTTGTAGGGCAGTGAGGAGAACCAAGTAAAGGCCGATCCTGAAAGAGAAAGAGGGAACAATCGAACTCTCAACGGGTCCGTAGCCGAGGCTTCACCGCATTGTGCCAAGAATCGGCCAACATGCTCGTAGGTTGAAACGTTGTTCTGCCCTGAGAACTTTGAGAAATCTGAGATTTTGTATCGGTTGGGCAACGGGATCCGCTCGAAGTGCTCCGAATAGGGATACCGATACATGTTCCCTGAGTCTTTTGGCTTGAGGCCGAATTGATCGCGCATAACATCTGCGATCAGATCGGCCCATGTCCTATTGTCTTGCTGTATCGGCTCGTATAGGTTATATGGCGCGGGTGCTTGCCGATACAGCGGTGGTGGCGTCTGAGGCCTATAGTGATGATCTTGGCGGTCCTCTTGGTACTAGTAGTCGTGATCAGCGGGAGGTGGCCGAGGTGCCGGGGTGGCGTTGGTGGTCCTGGAAACAGCTGCCGGCCACCGGCGTTGTGCCGTCTGTCTGGATCAATCGGCTCCAACTGCCTATTGTCATTGAACATATCAGCGAGTTGATCTTGGGGCAGCGGCTGCTGTCAGTTCAGCACAGTAATTGCCGGCCGTATAGTCGAGTCGCCTGGATTTGGCTGACCGAGGGCTCCTCTCGGCGGTCCTTGTTGCGCTAGTGGTGGGATCGGCCGATTCTGTGTGACCAGCGTCCTGTAGCCAAGAAATTGGCCATCTGTGAAATACGTTGGCCCCCGTTGCAGCTGGTCGGCTATCTTGGCGTCGACCACTGTAGCGATCATATTATTGAGAGTATTGACCAGGATGCTACTTTGGTTGACCAACGCGTGATGAACGGCCGAGTCAAACCGATCTTGTAGAGAGTATACAGCCGGATCATCCTGTACCTGGGTCGGCTCTTCCGCCTTCTGTTTGCCTTTCGCATCACCAAAGGAGGATGCCTTGGAATCGTTCAGGCTGAACTTATGTCTGATGCACGGCCCCAGATCTTGTTTGGGTGAAAGATTGTAAGTAGTTAGCTTGGAGCTCTTCCACCATCTTTTTATACTTGGCTTGCTGTTCAGCTGATAATTATTCCATCTTTACAGGCACGATGTTGTCCTGTGTAATGCTGGGGCTCTTGAAGTCGACCATCTTGCCGGCTGAAACTATGCGTCCGAGTCGAGCCGACAAAGAAAGTCCCACCGGGCGTGCCAAGAAGCGTGTTGATGAGAAATCTCTCTCACGCGTTGGCCTGGGAGATCTGCTTGACTCCAGTGCAGGTCCTTTTCGGCTGCCTGTGCGGTGCAGGGCGTGCCAGTTGATTTGATCTGTTAATCAACAAGAAAAACAAGAGAATAGGTGTTAAGTGTTAAGTTAGATCCCCATTGGATCGGCTGAGGGAATCCATAGACATATATATATTATTATAAACCATGTTTAAGCCAAGTGACTAGAATGGATCGTCTATACCGAGACAGCATCAGCCGCTTAACCCAAATACAGTAAAGAATAATAAACATATGGATCGATAACCTAGCCGATACTGGAAAACTAACAAGGAATCGACTAGTACTCCGATGAATCTTATAGAGAGATACCACTCCTGAATCGAATGCATAGCCTGGAAATCGGCCATCGGCTGTCGATGATAGGCCGATTTCGGCTGGCAACGTCCGACAGGAATGCGATCTTAACATAAGAGGCAGTCCTAATACAAATCTAATAATAAATATATTAAAAGAAACATATCGGGCGAGATAAGGCCGCGAAACCCCGATCGTCCCTAAACAACATAAATCCATCCGAATGTATCATTGATAGCTCTAAGAACGACTTATAGTTCAAACATGATGCAACATTAAGTATAAAAAGAACAACTCGATCTGTTGTAGCCGATTTATATCTCTCGAGACGATGGATACCGCATATAAACCAGCCAACCTTTAGATCTAGCCCTATTGGCTGCAAATTCTTGACAGAACTGACCAATGGCAGGATAGATCTAAACATTGATCTAATTTATATGCGCTATATGATAAATATCGCAGTATAAACTCCTGATCCTAATGTGTCATTATGATGGAAGCACTAGAAACAATAGATTATACTACTAATGACAAGCATTTACCTAGATCTGGGGATCAAAACGATGCAGCCCGTAGCCAAACAAAGTCCTCGTCTGAAGAAAAAGTTGGTGATGCGCCAAAGGTTTGATTGATTGTGAATGTGTTGAGTTACAGGGGATCTCGGGTCCTATTTATACCCAAGATACAATTATCTGTACAAACTCTGGACTCTATCTAAACTACCATTTAAAACACAACATTATCCCGGAAAGGACCCATGCCGTGTTACGACTAACAGTCTAAACAAACCCCTAGATTACAGATACAATTGCCGTTACAGGACTCTATCCATAAGTGGCAATATCATTTAACACGCAATTAACCGAATCTTCTATTCATCCTCAAACTTCGCATTAGAAACGGTTTCATCTCTTCCGGACTCCGAAATCGGCTATCGGCCGCCTCTGTTCTCGATTAATCCTTAGTCGATTGGCCTCGCACTGATCACTCCTTAGCCGATGCGACCCCCGTCTCCACCGATCCGACTCGCTTTGTCTTTGCGTACTTAGGAACTAAATTACCAAATTTCAGTGTTAACATATATGTATGTCAATTTTTGTGAATATCAGATGTATGTGAATGTATGTGAAAGGAGATGTAAAGGGAAAGGGAATATATATCTGTTCCTATAATTTTTGCAGCGAGCATGACTATCCAAAAAACATAATATATTTTTTCGGGAAAAACTCATCTATGACGGGCTTTAACTGAAGCCCAATGGAGACGGTAGTCATCCGTGACGGACGTAAATTAAAGTCCGATTGAGTTGTTAGTCAGCTGTAACGGGCTTAATTTAAATCCCAATTGAGTAGTTCGTCATCCGTGACGGGCTCTAATTGTGACCCGTTTGAGATTGTATCATATATGTTGGGCCCTTGTTTGACTGGCCTTCTGGGTCAAACCTATCGGGGACAGACGTAAGTTTAAGCCCGACAAAGATAATTAAAATTGGTGATGGTCTTTTGTCCGATAGAGATGACTTCTCACATCAGTGACCTTTACGTCGTGACGGACGTCATACATGACACAGATGAGGGTTACCGTCCGATTGAGATGAGGATGACCGTTGTAGTGGTGTGAAAATAGAAATGACCAGATACTTTCATTTGATTAAATGAATTATGGTTTTCATTTCCATTAAAAATGTAACGGCATACTCTGAAAAGCAGCTGACAAGAATATGAAGAAATTGAAAAAATAAATTTTGACTTTTAGTTTATTTTCTGAAAACCGTAGCTGCAGAAACTTTTCCCAAAGAGCCGAACTAACAAATTTCCACAAATAACCAAAAGGGAATTAAAAAAGAACATCTTACTGACTAGGGGTTGTGCAGTCTTTTCTTGTTTTCACCTCTATTTGGGTGTAAAATTTAAACGTTGAAATACTTATGACCAGACGAATATATATTCTAAAGTGCTGATAAAACTATCCAAATCAACGCATGCTGTCCTCTATTGTCAAAGCCTGTAACGTGGCATGCATATGGAACATGGATATTTTGCATTTATATATACAGTTGACGGTATATTTGCTTGTATATGTACTACATCAGAACATGCCTATTTTGCAGCTACGTATAGTTGATGGTATATATATTGTGCAGCTATTATAATAATTTATTTATGGCTAGGATGTTGACTGGCTACACAAGTTAGGTAGAATACAACTAGCCATGCAAATGTGCACATTTGCATGTGCAACCCAAGTTCAGAGCTGCACTTTGCATTGGGCTCAAATCTTGCAGCTTTTGTAGGCTAAATTCATCAGGTCTCGTTGGATTTTGAACAATGATTGCTCCAAATCATACATACATCTAGTACATAAAAAACAACATAACAAAATATTGGTATTACACAAGTAAAACATATTTTATAGAAATAAATATTGGATAGCTATTAAAACATATTTATATAGAATTAATGGTCAAAGTTTAATTTTTTTTCAAAATGAAACAGTCCTGTAAAAATTCAAGGAGGTAGGTAAGTAACAGATTTTCGATGGGACATGGGAAGATACAACTCATTTCTTTAACTGTAAATAAATTAATAAATTAACCATGGTAATTGGTGCAAGCTGGAATGGAATTAATTTCAAGAGTCAAGAGGAAGGAAGAAGACCTGTTGGTGTCCAAATTTCGAAGCCAACAACAAACTGAATATCTTCAGGAATTCATGGCCGATACTTCCGCCATCTCCTCCATTGCCGTCGTTTCAAATTCGAAGAAAACATGAATTAGTTGACGCCGCCGCATCATATCGATCGACCAAACCTCCCCTCCCATAGTCCCATGCCGTGATCATGGCGTCTCGTACAACTCCTCTCCTCCTCCTGCTCTGCCTCATCGTCTTCGCGACACTGCTCGCCGCCGATGCATCTGAAGGTAAAGATTTCGTGTGCTATGTTTGATTTATCGCGGCAAGAAGTGTGGAATTTTGATGTGATTGGTGGCCGAGGCAGCGTCGGCGGCGTCCGCCGGCACGAGCTCGCCGTCGTCGACGACGACGTTCGTGCTCGCCAGGGAGCGGACGCGGCGGAAGGATCCTCTCGATGGGCTGAAGTTCTATGCCGGCGGGTGGAACATCAGCGACGAGCACTACTGGGCCGTGAGATCTTCTTCTTCCTCCTCCTTTTCATCCATGGTCCATTTTTGTTCGTGGCCGTTTCTTGATTTGATTCTGCTCGTCGTTCGTGACGACGCATGCAGTCGGTCGGGTTCACGGCGGCGACGGTCTTCGCTGCGGCCGGGATCTGGTTCGTCGTGTTCGGCGTTGCGCTCTTCCTCGCCGGCTGCTGCTTCTGCTGTTGCCCCGGCCGCTGTGGCGGCGGCTCATACTCCTGCACGGCGCTGGTCGTCTCGCTTGTCCTCCTCCTCGCCTTCACCGCCGCCGCAGCGTGCGTAATTTCTCCGGTCACCTCACCCTCCCGTCGGTTTCCTTCGCCGTTGAGTGAAGTGACAGCCCGCCATTGTTGCAGCGTCGGGTGCGCCTTCCTGTACGACGGGCAGGGACGGTTCCACGGCAGCACGGTGGCGACGGTGGACTACGTGGCGGGGCAGTCCGGCGACGCGGTGGCCAGCCTGAGGGGATTCGCGAGCTCCATTGAGGCGGCCAAGGCGGTCGGCGTGGGCTCCGTGTCGCTGCCTGCCAACGTCAAGGGGAGGATCGACGGCGTCGTGCGCAAGGTGAGCTCCGCCGCCGACGAGCTCGCGGCGCGCACGGCGAGCAACGCCGCCAAGATCCGAGCCGCCCTGGAGACAATGTGGGTAATCTTACTCGATGAATAGTAAAATAAACAGCTGATTAATACTGTTATTATGCTTGTTCATAACATTTTTTTTCTTCAACGACGTTCATAAAAAAAATCATTTTTTTCGTTATTCTGTTTGCAGAAGGAAGATTTTGATTGTTGTTGCTGCCACGATGTTGATCCTAGCTGTTCTTGGGCTCGGTGAGAAAACAAGTTCCTTTCTTCTGCGGAGAATTGAAATTACAAAAAACTTTTTCCAATTCATCTTTTTGTGCGACTTATACTTGGTTCTGCCTATTTTCAGTGTTCTCAATGTGCGGAATGGAGTCACTCGTCTACGTGTAAGCATAAACACACTCCTTTAGAATTTTAAATTTTCACCAATTCATTTGACATGCTGAAATTACAAAAATTTCGAAAGAATTGCCCCGTTCGCATAAAATTCCGCAAAATTCATCTGCTCCTGGTGACGAGCCACACAGTTGTTTGTGGATACAGGTTGGTGTTTCTTGGGTGGATTCTGGTTGCAGCAACATTTTTGCTCTGTGGCACTTTCCTTTTGCTACACAAGTAAGGCTACGTTCACCTTCCTTTCCTTTTGCTCTGTGGATTTTGGTTTCTTTTCAGCTATTTCACTGTATTACTGTCACAAATTATTTACTCAATGTCTATTTTTTTTATTTACTTGACGTATAACAAAAATATATTACTTTCTAGTCAATTTTTCTAGTCAATTTTTTTAAGTTTGATCAAATATGTAAAAAATTATAGCAACATTTTTAATAAAAAAACAAACATACTATCCAAATATATTCAATATTATATTGAAAATAGTAAAAATATATTTAATATTATATTAAAAAACTATTTTGATGTTATAAATATTGGTAAATTTTTATATAAATTTAATCAAGTCTAAAAATTAACTATAAAAATTCAAAACAACTGACTACGTAGTCTTTCTTTAAAAACTTTCTTGCAAGTGTTCACTAATTGGGGACCTCACCTACCTGCGGTCTCCATCTCGACACTGAGCAAAAGAATTCCTTTACGTTTCAGCGTGGTGGGTGACACCTGCGCCGCCATGGCCGAGTGGGTGCAGCGCCCGCAGGCGCGCACGGCGCTGGACGACATCTTCCCCTGCGTCGACACGGCGGCGGCGGCGGACGCGCTGGCGCGGAGCAAGGAGGTGACGTACCAGCTCGTCGCCGTGCTCAACGGCGTCATCGCCAACTTCTCCAACGCCGACGCAGGCCTCCCGCCGCAGGCCGCCGTGCCACCGCCGCTCTACTACAACCAGTCCGGCCCGCCGGTGCCGCTGCTCTGCAGCCCCTACGCGGCGGACCTCACCGCCAGCCCCGGGGAAGGCTGCGCCCCCGGTGAGGTCGACCTCGCCGCCGCGCCGCGGGCGTGGCGCGAACACGTGTGCCGCACCACCCACGCCGTGGCGTCCTCCGGCTCGCCAGAGGTGTGCGCCACCGTCGGGCGCCTCACGCCGGCGATGTACGCGCAGATGGTGGCCGCGGCGAACGTGGGCGACGGGCTGTCCCGGTACGGGCCGGTGCTCGCCGACATGGCGGACTGCACGTTCGTCCGGAGGGCGTTCCGGGTCGTCGGCGACGACCACTGCCCAGGGCTCGGCAGGTACAGCGGGCAAGTGTACCGCGGTTTGCTCGCCGTCGCCGTCGCCGTGCTGGTGTCGGTGGTGCTGTGGGTAGCGCACTCGAGGGAGCGGCGGCGGAGGAGCGAGTCCATGGAGCTCAGAGCGGCGGCGTCGCCGTACACGCTGCGTCACTCTCATTTGGAGGAAAGAGCGCTCTTGAAAAGCCCCAGAATGCTGCACAGATAGAAAAACCTATTTTTACTCCCTTCTTAACTGGAATGTTTGAAATGTCTCGCCACTCGCAGTCTCGTAGGGCGTATATTAGTAAGAGATTAGAAAAATAATTTACAATAGGACGCGGCCGCTCCTACCTCTCCCGCAGTACGTCAATGCACCGCCATTACAACAACATTTTTACAAGTCAGAGAACTAACTGCACTCCGACCATCACTATTTGGCTAACAAGGCTTACGATATATTCCATAAAAATAAGTTAAGTATCTAAAAACTTTATAAATTTATAAAAAAAATCAGTAGAATTAGATGTAGATATAAAATATTTTCTCATCAAATCTTAAATTCAAACTTAACTTTATTTGAGAATTAAAAAAAATAAATTTCTAATGAATAGTAACATAGCACTGTTCACTATAAAGTTGAGTTGGACTTTATATTTGATAAAAATATATTTTATATTTATATTTATATTAGTAATTTTTAAATGCAAATTTTTAACCGGATATTTCCCAAAAACCATTCATCTCCTATGGCCGTGAAAAGTTGAGTCCCAAGACAGAATGTTTGAAATGTGGGGAATCTTTTCGTTATTCCAGCTATGTTCCTGTAAATTTCCTGCGTTTGAAATCACAGAAATTTTAGTTGAACACACTATTGAAGAAACGATTTTTCCGTGCGGGCCGAAAAGCATCTTTCCGTGCGAAAGGTCTGCCTGCACGCGCGAGAAGGTGTGAGAAAAGACCATTTTCGCGTGCGGATGACCCAACCGCACGGGAAGATCGATTATCCCGTGCGGTCGGCTTAAGCGGCCCGCACGGAAAGATCGATTATCCCGTGCGGTCCACTTTACCCGATCGCACGGGATAATCGATCTTCCCGTGCGGTCCGTTAAGTCGACCGCACGGAAAGATTGCCTCCCGTGCGCTTTATTTCATGCGCAAAGCTCTCTTTAGCTAGTGTCCTCTCTCACCCTCTCTCCCTCTCCTCTGTGTCCTCTCTCTCTCCTCTCCTCTCTCTCAGTAATATTACCGGTCGATTGATCAGATGCACGTGTATATATATATATATATATTTCGCACGAGAAAAAATATTTAATTATATTATTTCCTTATAAAAGATATAAATGTACACATCATGCATGTTTATATACATATCAAGTTTCGTCTCATAAATTACAGTAGTCTCGCAATTTACACATGGTCTTTTTCCCACTCCCTAAGTCTTTTAAATTTACCGTTCGTCGCAAGCTCGCTTTCCGGATCGTAGAAATCGCCCAAATGGTTGTAGACATCGCGGCAGATAAAGCGACAAATATCTGTAACCAAGTTGAGCATTGTTCGATGTCGAACCGGTTCGCTACAACTGGAACGGACTCGATCTGCTTAAGAAAGAATACACATAGATACGATTAGGAAAATTATATAAGATCGATCTTAATGTATAGAAAGATATTTTCTCTGAACTTACTTGTTCAAACTTTGTAGTATATCTCCTGTAGATTCTTAGCATCTCGCACACGTAGTAGCCGCATAGGCTAGTGCCTTGGTTGCTTATAACACTGTGTTGAATAAAATTGTATACGTAAGCCAATAGTTAAAATTAAACATAGTATAAAATATTGACATATAGCGGGCATAAAATTATCGGTCATTGTGTCTTTACCAGAAGCTTCTTATTTTGTGGATCCTTAACCGGTCCACCGTTTCGTACATAATGTGTGTGTCCTCTATATAGACAAAGTAATTGCTTCAGTTAATTGTTTATTCAAGAGTAACAACAGACAAAACTTATTAAATGATGCATGATAGTACTTACAAATTTAACAAGACAAGAAACTTTTTGAATGATTCCTCCTTGTAGTGTGTCGGATCAAGCACTACGGCCACGTGGTCCCGCGGATATACCAGAAAAAATATGTAATAATCGCTGCGATAGAAGAGATATGTTAATTGTAGGTGATATCGTAGTAAAATGTTGATATCGTATCAAATATCAGAAATCTCTTCCGGAGGGGTGACTTCCCCGTGATAAGTTCAAATTGTGTATTTCACCACAAATCCACGCTGAATTATGTGTCCGAGAATTACATTCGGATCTTTTCACATCTTCTGATTCTTGCAATCCACGCAAGGACAAAAAATATTATTCCTATTCTCCCTCAGAGCGTGTGCCTTAGCCTTATCAATAAATGTTTATGCTTCTCTCATGAACACCGGATGAGTTCTCCGTGTCTCATACATCCATGTCCGATCCATCTAAAAAATTCACAGCATAAATTAATATTATATTGTCGGTATTTTCTAAATAAACAAATTAAACTTAAATCCTACTTTATAACTAAAACCTCATTCATAGCAAATAATAATACTGAGACAAAATTAGGTACCAAAAAATGATTCAATAAAAAATAAAATATTTGACCTACAAATTACAAAGATATCTCAAAATGATAACTCAAACAAGTTTAAATATCTTCGCATTCAACCAATGAAATTTTAGAAAACGGAAGCAAATGAAATAGATGATCAAGCACGTTACCTTTTATATTGATTTCAATTGAAGACTTCAAGTCTAAAACTTCCACCAAAAAATTGTCTATTATTGGATAGAGAAACCGAGTTAAAAAAGTTTAAATATCTTCGCATTCAACCAATAAAAATTTTTAAAAATGGAAGCAAATGAAAGAGGAGATCAAATATGGTACCTTTTGTATTGATTCCAATGGAAGAATTCTAAGTTAAAAATCTTTCCCCTATAATTATCCTTTTTTAGAGAGAAACACCATGTTAAATGTGACACTGTCGGGTTGACAGCTGTTTTATGGTGCATCATCGCGTACGGTCCACTTAACGACCCACACGGGAAAAGCATTATCCCGTACGGGTCCTTTAGTGGACCGCACGGGATAATACAGCATTATTCTGTGCGGTCCAACAACCGACCTCTTCGGGACCGGTTTTTACAGACGCAGCCACTTATGGTCCGCTTGAAAATTATTGGGGCCCTCGTCCAAGAAAATCAAAACTGCAGTAGTGACGATAGCATTTGTTAGTGATTTCTATCAAAATATTAGTAGGGAATCCACAAACAAGGATAAATTTATCCAAACCGGCAAGCTTTTCTCTTCTTTATACGAATTGTTGAGAACAATGGTATATGGAAGCACCAGTTTTGTGGCGATGTTTTGTGGCTGTATTCTTTATTCTATTTTTCCAACTTCAATTTTCTTATTTTCAGGTATATGTTGTTTTTTTAAAATCAATAAAAATTGCTTTAAAGAATCTTATAAATCATTTTTAAATTTTTTAGAAGTAATAATATTGATGTATGTTTCGTTTTACGTGTCCGAGAGAGGGAGACACATTTGGCTGTTCACAGGTATATACGAGTGTGCTGTGTGTCTTCCAGACGTAATGAAAAGAACACAAGAAAACATACCAGACTGCAAGAAACACAAGACAAACACATACAATCTTCAAGATAGCAAACCATGCTTTACACCGCGATTATATTTGTCCTCACTGAAATTGACTTGTTATCCTTTCATCCAGATAAAACCCTTTTTGTAGGATCTCTCCCCATTCTGTTAGCCTTTTTCTGCCTCCAAACGAGGAGGCAGTTGTGCTCAACACCATCAAACATTTCGTCCCAAAGCGAACACATTCTCAACCTTTTATATGCACACGGACTCACATTAATTCACATTCACATCGATTAGCAAAATTAATCACTCGCTTTGCCACTGTGGTTGGCTGGAAGTGTCACCTGCACCCATGGCCGCCGTGAACTCGTCGTCGTCGTCTTCTCCGGCCAAGAACGCCGGTGCGCCGGCGGTGACCAAGTACTGCCTGTGCGCGCCGACGACGCACCCGGGCTCGTTCCGGTGCAGGCTGCACCGGTCACCGGCGGCGACGGGGAAGGAGAAGGCGGCGATCGTGCCGCCGCCGGAGACGGAGGAGGAGGGCGAAGAAATGGCGGCGGCGGCGGCAGTGCGCGCGTTCCTTGCGCGGGCGTCGCGGAACTCGAGGCAGGATGGCGGTAGGATCAAGTGCTTTCAGCCTAGGACTTCTAGATTAGGAATCATCGAGGAGTGAAGAGTGCTCAACCGGTGATGTTTTTTGTTGTTTGGATCTGATTGAGTTTGAGTCATCCTTGTGCTGTTCGCACATGGACCATTATTCAGAGTTTCAGATGAATATGGATGGCCGTGAGCTTGACCAGGTGATTAATTAACTTTGTGCTTGGGTGTCAAGGAACATCAAAACTAGCGATGTTGGCTAGAGAATGTGGAATGATGAGCCCGATTGCCCGAACGTACTACTCCGTCATATAAGGGATTTTAGGTTAAGAATTTGCAATATAAATAATTTTGGAGTAAATACTTTTTTCAATTCACCCCACCACTATTTATTGTTCATTGTTACTAGGAAATCTTCTCTATTCCTTCCATTCATAAAGGCATGAATAAATAGTTTGAGTGCTCGGCTCTAACTCTTTGATATATTTTTTTCTTTTCATTTTTAATCATAGAATCAATAACACTCCCTCCTCCTTGTTTACTCTCTCTTATCGTTTTCTTTCCATATTAATGAAAAACATATTATTTTGTTAACCTCTTCCTTAATATATCTTTTACTAGTTAAAACTATACTTATTTACAAATGAAAAGAGTAATAAGAAAACTCTTAAGGACATTAAAATAATTTTTCTTTAATCTTAAACTTTGCTAAACAACCTACTTCATCCGTCCAAAATGTAGCAACTTTTAAGCTACCAATCCATCCTAAAATTTAAATTCGTAGTTAAAAGTTATAACCTAATTTCTTATATTCATGGACAAAAGAGGAGTAATACTGTTAGGAGATGGCACGACTCAAACGTAAAAAACTGCGACCAAAAAATCAGAGCTTGGAATCCTTATGGGGAAATAAGCTGATATTTCATTCTATGTTGAACAGACCTGCTTAATTGGCCTCTGACATGATTGTATATGTAATATGATACAGCAAGGCTCGAAGTTATTTTAATTACGTAATTTCCCCGTTTACAAAGACTTGCCAAGTTGTCTTTGATATTACAAAGAGAGGGGGGAAGGACACTAACGAAAATAGCCGGTGTTATTTCCTAGTTAACCACACAACTACAATTACATTAACCACATTTCTTTGAATAAAATTCCAAATGCAAAGAAGGGATCTACTCACGGGAAATCTTCAATCTACAGTAGCAACAAGAGAGATCATATATCGTAGCCGAAATATATTTATATGTGGGATAGAATTAATGCACGAGTGCAATAACAAGTACTTACTATTTCTAGCTTGGAAGACAGCCTTCGGTCAGAATATACCTTGATAAAAGGATGAACAAGCTTCATTGTTTCCTGTAGTAAACGGAAGGTGTGATTGTGTGAAACACACTCTTCAGATAATCAACATTCAGAATAAGGTTCAGAAAAACAGAAAAAAGGTCACGGCAATACCTTGCCACGTACATTAATTTGTAGGCCTCCTCACAGATTACTTCCTGCAAAACCATAACAATATGATCAATGCATAACTAACATTCGCATGTTTAAAACGTTTAAAATTATGCGAGCAAGGTGAAAAGCTGAGATGATGAGACAACGGGAGATCCATGCAATTTTTATCCACGGTATACTAACTAATATAGCTTCTAAAAACATATAAGATAGTTCAACGTTCTTAAATATATGTGCTGTTTATCAAGCTCACATTTTTTTACATGTATCAAAAATTGGATACATAAGTTCAAATTTAAACTGTACATGTACCATCATATCCCACACTCATGCAAAAGGCGGCAAGCAGAGAATATAATGTAAAAAGTATGTTGATTCAAACTAACCACATTGGGTTGTGCCTGTGCCTGCAAGAGGTCGCTTCCTCTCACTTCCATGCGGTGATGGGGACCTGCATTCAGCGTAGTCTTGTCCTCGATCTCCACTCCTTGGGCCTGAGGTCGGGGATTTTCGAGGGGTTGGATGGGCCATTCTCGGAAGAAGAGGTGTGGGCGGTGGTTAAGTCTCTACCCTCCGACAAGGCGCCCGGTTCGAATGGTTTCACCGGTCATTTCTACAAGTCATGCTGGTCGGTGATTAAGTCTGAGGTGCTAGCGGCTCTTAATTCCCTCTTCCTCTCCAACGGTTAGGGTTTCTCTTCCCTCAATGATGGTCTCATCTTCCTTCTCCCTAAGAAGGATGATGCAGTGGATGTCAAGGACTTCCGCCCTATCAGTCTCATCCACATCTTTGGAAAGTTGTTCTTCAAAATTCTTGCTTTCTGTCTCGCTCCTCGTCTTGATGGGCTTGTGGAGGCCAATCAGAGTGCCTTCGTTAAAGGTCGTTCTCTCCACGATAACTTTCACTTTGTCTAGCTTGCGGCTCGGGCTCTACATGCTAGGCGCACCCCCCGTATCCTCCTGAAAGTGGACATTGCGAAGGCCTTCTACACGGTCAGCTGGCCGTTCTTGCTGGAGGTCCTTGCCCATCTGGGATTCAGTCAGCGTTGGCGTGATTGGATCTCGCTCTCCCTCAGAGCCACGTCCTCTCGGGTGCTGATAAATGGGGTGCCTGGTCCACGTTTCCCCCATCGAAGAGGCCTTCGGCAAGGAGACCCTCTCTCTCCAATGCTCTTCATTCTGGTCATGGAGGTGCTGTCACGCCCGAAAATTTATCCCAAATTTCCTCACTATTTTATGTATTAAATTCCTGTCCAGGAATCAACCAGGGTACATAAAATGACAAATTAATACACGATCCGAATGTAAAATAAAGCGTAAACATAAAAATACTTACCGAAGAGGCACTTAGTCCTCACACCCAAAACTCGCAAAAAAAGAAAGACGACACTAGCGGGGCTTCGGCTCCACTCCACGTGCAAACTCAACTGGGTCCGAGCCTTGGTCTTCTAACTCCATCTTCACATCGAAGCACTACACTTCGAAAGGGGAAAATCGCAAGACCGAGTACAACCACCGTACTCAACAAGCCACACCGAGAAATGCGGACGTGCAAGGGAGACAAGAGTGGCTTGGGCTATTTTGCATAAATGCGGTTTACAACATTTAATGTTTAAAAACAAGAAACAGTTGAGTAATTAAGGCAATATTAATCTTCCACGAACAACGTTATCCCCACGTTGAACAGCCCAACCATTCCACCCGAACTAAACCAGTTCCATTAAATCAAATTATTCAAGAGTAGGACTAATCATAGTGAATCTGGTCAATCGCCCATAACCGCGGGCACGGCTATTCGAATAGTTTTACTCTGATCAGAGGTGCGTAACTTTACCCACAAGACACGATTCCACACATGTTACCATGCCCCGAAGTACCACCATGATACTGCAAAGGGGGAAATCATGACAAGACCTTTCGCATAACTCCCTCTAACCAAGCGATACCACACCAAGGTTTCGCCCCCACTCCCCGCAGGGCAGCGGGCAGCCTCCTCTCGTGCCACGGTGAATCCGGCAGCCGATCAACCCGTAAAACCGGGGCCGACCCAACTCCATCACGCCCACCCTCACTAGGGTACGTCGGCCAGAGGAAAGCTATACTATGGATCCAGTCGTTGCCCATTCTGGCTTGTGGTTTGCACGGTATGTCTTCCAGGGTTTTCCATGAACCGGTCCTTAATTGTCATGGGTGCGACAATCCAAAACCATGCACCCACAGCCCACCATTAAGTCATATTTTAGTTGAGATAATTATGACCAATAAGACATGGCCAGGTATATCGAGCTTGCAGCTCATCAGAGACTAAAATAAATAGTGTAATTATCCCATTTAGTGAGCTAGTGGTATTTAAGCATGGCTAAGCATATAATTCTAGCTAGAATCAACATCAGTGACTAAAGCTAGTCAAATTAACACCCAAGGTTAACAAAGGACGGATAACAAGTAAATAAGGCACAAACAAACATATAGGTAATCCATCATTTCATGTAATTAGCAAAGCAATGCAAATTTTATTTGCAAACATAAAACATTTATAAAAATAGGATCAATATGCTTCAAGGGAAGTGTGACTTGCCTTGCGTCTTCAAGCAAACTTCTGGGCTCTTTTCCTCGCGAGCGCAAACTCCGAAAACTGCGGAAACTACACGCACTACTTACCCAACGACGAGCAGCGGCGAGAGACGGCCGGCGACGAGATGAAAGCGGCGGCCGAGCTAGGGTTTACGGCGACAACGGCTTTCCGGTGGCTTTCGGTGGAGGAGAGGTGGAGGACGGGCTTCGGCTTGCTGCTATGATGCCGACGGTGAAGGCGACAACGATTAACAGCGACGGGAACGGCGACGAGGCACGACCGAAGTGCGAACGGAGGCGGCGACGCACGGGTCCATGGCGACGGGGGCCTTTTGGTGGTGTTTGGCGCAAGGGAGATGGATGCCGGGCTTCCTTGAGTCCTTGCGGTGCCGAGGGAGGCGACGGCGCTGTCCGGGGACGGCCGAGACGGCGGCTAGGGGCGGCTGAAAAGATGGCCGGCGACGGATAGACATTGATCTCGAGGGGAGGTGGCTAGAGCACGGAAAACTCGGGAAAAATAAGGAAACCGAGGAGGAGATCATGGGGTTCTATTTATAGGCTTGGGAGGGAGAGTCCCGCACCGGGAAGAGAGGAATTGGCGCCGGATTTTTAGGTTTATCCCGAGTTCGTCGGGATAAGAACGGGCCGAAATTCGCGCGATTTAGCACGGGATTGAGGGGTATTTCATGGGGAAATGTAGAGGAGATCGAGAGGAATCCGTTCCCGTAACTAATTTTTGATTTGGGCAAAGGATTAGGCCGGATTTGGTGAAGAAAACAAAGACACGCGGGCACTGCTCGGCATTGTAGCACGGCGGAGGTTGAAGATGCTACTGTAGCAGGGAGGTAAAACAGACTTTTCGGTCCAAACATCCTTTAATTCTTATAAATACTTCGAATGCCCAAATAATTCCAAGAAAAATCCTGAAAATATATGAACACGCAAAGTATTTAATTAAAATATCTCCAGCTCATTTAAAATTTAATTTATTTATTTAAATAATTATTTAATTGTTCTTTGTTTTATTAAAATTATTTCTGGTGCTCCAAAATTTCACGAAAAATTTTAGAGAGTACTTTAGGGCATGAAGAATATTTCAAAAATATTTCCAGCCATGATTTTTAAAGGAAAATTTAATTTCCTTAATAGATTCACTTGATTTACTTTGTTTTTCTTTTTATTTAATTTCTAGAAAATAATTTATTAAATGATTTTTATTCCCGAACGAAAATCGGGCTGTGACAAATCTACCTCCCTTACAGGAATCTCGTCCCGAGATTCGGGGCTAGAAAGAAAGGTAGGGTGAGATTGGGTTGGCCTGCTAACCTCTAAGGTTTCTTCTGGCTCACACTGACTGATTGACTGACCAAACCTGTGCGACGACTGACTGATCAAACTTGCACAACCGAACTGATTGGACTCAACCCTTGTGTTCTGCGGCTCCACAAACCAAGCTAAACTGGCTGATCCTTCCTGTTCTGACCCTGACCGGATTTCATGAACTCAAGTGCTTACTTTCCTCGAACTGCACAATTAATATTGATAAACTTGACAAGGTGAAAACTCACTCCTGCTGACCAGTAATTGATGGTACTTTTTCGAGACCTTGTAACTGACTTTCGTGAACACACAGACCCTGAAATCTTCTTTTTTCCCTGTGAACTGCTCTCGATCCAACATCAAGTATTTGAAGAAGTTGCTCGATCGACCTTTCATCTGGATTGCGACTGTTTTCAAATGATGCTTCTTTAGACTGCACTGTTGACACGACAACTTGGGTGTGCCTTAGACTCGAACCTGCTAACTTGTGATCATTATAGCCTTGATAACGGCTCACAACTGACTCTTTTGGTTACAACTCAATCTACTTTGCGTGGTCGAACCTCCAAACGAACGGTTACAAGATATAACTAAACTCATCTTCAATCTCGCCTTTTCAAACCAGTGGTTAAGCTTTCGCCTGACCGTGAATCAATTGTACTGCCATCTTTGAGGTTGACCAATATTTCTGTGATTTGCAAAGAACCTTGACTCTGAACATTGGATACTCCAACGATCAATTGAAATGAAGCAAAGACTATGCCCTTCCATTCTAGAGACTCCTGGAACTCGACACTCAAATGATGACGGGAGGTTATACATAAGAATGACTCTCATGCAACTCTTGAACATATTGACTTTTGATTGACTTTTTCATTGGGTGTAATTACTGACCTGTCTGTTCCGTTTCTGACCTGACTTTGGTGCCATCTGCTTGAACATAACATGTAGTTGATATTCCTTTCTTGAAACAAACACTGATCACTTAACGAATCAAGCTCAAAAGGTTATCCCCATGATATAGCATTCCACTTCTTTGTTTATCTTTTACTGACTCCTTTGGGTTGATAGACCATAAGTTCTGCAGTTGCTTTCTCCGCACAATACCAAAATCTGTACGTCTACTGAAAACTGCCCTTGATGCTGCCTAGAGTTTATGTTCTCTGACCAAAACAAGCTCACTTTCATACCTTAGGTAGAATTGATTCACAAGGAATGATTCACTTATCGTATGTTCTGCGAACTGTATTGTATGACTTGACCTCTGCATCCATTTACTCCAGGCAGGGATGATGAAGCAATTCCATTGTCCTTTTCCTAGGAAACACCGAGGTGGTTTTCCGGAGACAGTAACGATAGTCTGGAAATAAAGAAACCATTATTAATCAATGCTCACCATTAGGGTGCAGGTACCACTTATGATTTTGCTTTCGACTGTTTCTTTACACTTTTCGTCCTCATGAGGTATCACTTATATTGTCCTTCAAAGAGGTCTCGCCCTGTCGAGTGTCGATGTAGTCTAACCACTCTTACTTCACTATTTGACCAAATCTTTTCTTTACTGGCAATTAGATTCTTAGTCTTGACAAAAATGCTCTGACCCGACAAAGAAACTATAAGTTCCCGGTGACATTGTCAGATGCACAAGTTGACCCACTTTTTTTTGGCTACACAATATGAACCGTGAGAGAAGGAACAAATTATCTGTCTCGTACTCTTATTCTGCTTCCTCTTTCAAGTACATAACTGTAATAAGTCTTGTGTGCACAAGGAAGGTACTTGAACACCAAATAATTAAAGACGGTTATTGACCACTGCTAGCACAACTGTTAACAGGTACGGAATCTGCCCCTTCCTGATCTTGACCGGGTTGATTTTTTTCCATCGTAGTGTATAGATTGATCCATGCTTTACTCAATGTTCCCTCTTATTACATAACTGCCATGAAACTTCTGGGTGCCATGAGCGGTTCTTGAACACCCAAGACTTGTAGACCACTGCTGACCTTTGCTGGTAGAAATTCTGGCTGGTATGGTTTTTTTCCTTTGGTGGTCCTTACATGGTTGACTCGTTCTTTTTAATGATTACTGACTAGGGTTCCAATTAGAACACTGACTTGACGATTGATTTTTTTTCCTTAGGGAAATGTCGATCTTCTTAGTAGCTGAAGCAGACAAAACCTTTCTATTGTTGTTGCCACTTTCCTATGATTACTTGTTAGGTTGTTGAGTTGGAACGACATGGGGTGTCTGGCTGGGGTTGACGTCAGTCGAGTGAACTGTTGCTTGAGACCTTGCTTGGTAGGTGTAGTGGGATTTGTATTATCTTCTTTGCACTGACCGGACAACCGCTTCCGGCACCGCTTGCCTGTTGGTGTTGGTAATGTAGCTTCGGAGTGGTTGCTGGTGGAATAATATAGCTTCTGTCGGTGCTCTTAGTGATAAATTGTTGAGATAGAAAGTTCATATTTCAGTTACGGTTGGTGCCTCTTGTTTTCCTGATGTCTTGGGGCTAGACTTGACCACTCTGTGCTGGGGTGAGGCAACTGGGGAAGTAGAGACGTGGACGGATAGTGTCGGTAACTTGACGACATTGATACCTTGCATTGGGCCACCTTTGGAGAAATTACTTGTCTTTCCCACAATTGAAATAGCGGTGGATTGACTTTCTTCAAACCGGACAGTTGTTGCGGCGGTGTCTCAGCTCAAGATCATTAAAACAATCCATCCTTCGTTGGCTTCCATGGTGGTTGGAGAGCAAAAATCATTGTTAATGTTGTTGTTGACCGGGAGTTAACGGGCAGGTTGCAAGGGTGTCCTTTAGCCCTTCGTTGGCTTTGCTAGCATAGACTTCAGTTAACGGTTCTTAAGCACATGACTTATTCTCTCACACAAGAAATGTGCGACTTTTCTCTTCATAGAGTTGGACTGCGATGTACCAAAATTTTATTTTCGGGTAGTTTATCCAAAGCTTCTTCTTTTTCTTATGATTAACACTTCATCATCAGTTGGCGTCTTGGCATACAACTTCCAAGCATGATCGAACACTTTGGCAAAATTTGTCCTTGTATACCATAACCACCTTAGGTAACGCTTGTGGACTCCGAGGTTGTCGATGGCTGACATGTGTTGGTCTGCTGGGGACACTGCTACATACTGACGGTAGCCGTATAGGTGATTGCAATGGAATGTACCGGATTTGATCTTGATTCTGAATTCTGAGCTTGCATCTGTGACCATCGGTACCACTGCTACGTCTTTCGTATCTGGCTTTGTATCTGTTGTATCCGCTACTTGCATGTTCATGATCTGACCTTGGGGAACCGAAAACAGAGCAAGAGAGGGTTTCCGGCACAGGCTGTAGATTGCGGACTGATCTGACCAAAGGTTCCTGACCTCAACACACTGCTAAGGGTACTACGGTTGATGACACTTTCTCTGGCACTGACTAACTGCTGCCCAGACGAAAAGGGTGGAAGAGAGAGGTTGCTAAAGATAAGACCTTAACCCACTTATCTACTGATCTGATATGGGTAGACTTTTACTCTTCAAGTTGATTAATCAAACAACCTAGTATGGTTACATCCCCACCACTGATGTGAGCCATACACCTGCACACAGCAAACAACACACGGCCTAGGAACTATCGATGCTACTCTTCCGGAAAGATTGGGTTCTAGGTGAGCTCCGTAAAACTTCGCTTGATCCTCGAGAAATGCCGACTTGACCGCTTGGCTTGATCGACTTGCTTGAAGCTTGGAGCTTGACTTGACTTCCACGGGTTGACGAGCGACTGAGTTTGTCCTCCAGGTTTAACAGCTAACAGAGGCGGAGGGGGAAGGAGAGAAATTTTACAAATCACTTTGCAGAGACTCCAAAGGGATAGAAGAGATATTTTCGCAAATAAGGTTTTCGCAAACTTGTCCTTAGTGTTTGACCATTTGGCTCAACCTACAGTCGAGATGGCTCTGATACCAACTTGTCACGCCCGGAAATTTATCCCAAATTTCCTGACTATTTTATGTATTAAATCCCCGTCCAGAATCAACCAGGTACATAAAATGACAAATTAATACACGATCCGAACGTAAAATAAAGCGTAAACATAAAAATACTTACTCGAAGAGGCACTTAGTCCTCACACCCAAAAACGCAAGAAAAGAAAGACGACACTAGCGGGGCTTCACTCCACTCCACAGCAAACTCAACGGGGTCCGAGCCTTGGTCTTCTAACTCCATCTTCACATCGAAGCACTACACTTCGAAAGGGGAAAAATCACAAGACCGAGTACAACCACCGTACTCAACAAGCCACACCGAGAAATGCGACGTGCAAGGGAGACAAGAGTGGCTTGGGCTATTTTGCATAAATGCGGTTTACAACATTTAATGTTTAAAAACAAGAAAACAGTTGAGTAATTAAGGCAATATTAATCTTCCACTGAACAACGTTATCCCCACGTTGAACAGGCCCAACCATTCCACCTGAACTAAACCAGTTCCATTAAATCAAATTATTCAGTAGTGGGACTAATCATAGTGAATCTGGTCAATCGCCCATAACCGCGGGCACGGCTATTCGAATAGTTTTACTCTGATCAGAGGTGCGCAACTTTACCCACAAGACACGATTCCACACATGTTACCATGCCCCGAAGTACCACCATGATACTGCAAAGGGGGAAATCGTGACAAGACCTTTCGCATAACTCCCTCTAACCAAGCGATACCACACCAAGGTTTCGCCCCACTCCCCGCAGGCGCGGGCAGCCCCTCTCGTGCCACGGTGAATCCGGCACCGATCAACCCGTAAAACCTGGCCGACCCAACTCCATCACGCCCACCCTCACTAGGGTACGTCGGCCAGAGGAAAGCTATACTATGGATCCAGCCATTGCCCATTCTGGCTTGTGGTTTGCACGGTATGTCTTCCAGGGTTTCCCATGAACCGGTCCTTAATTGCCATGGGTGCGACAATCCAAAACCATGCACCCACAGCCCACCATTAAGTCATATTTTAGTTGAGATAATTATGACCAATAAGACATGGCCAGGTATATCGAGCTTGCAGCTCATCAGAGACTGAAATAAATAGTGTAATTATCCCATTTAGTGAGCTAGTGGTAATTAAGCATGGCTAAGCATATAATTCTAGCTAGAATCAACATCAGTGACTAAAGCTAGTCAAATTAACACCCAAGGTTAACAAAGGACGGATAACAAGTAAATAAGGCACAAACAAACATAGGTAATCCATCATTTCATGTAATTAGCAAAGCAATGCAAATTTTATTTGCAAACATAAAACATTTATAAAAATAGGATCAATATGCTTCAAGGGAAGTGTGACTTGCCTTGCGTCTTCAAGCAAACTTCTGGGCTCTTTTCCTCGCGAGCGCAAACTCCGAAAACTGCGGAAACTACACGCACTACTTACCCAACGATGAGCAGCGGCGAGAAACGGCCGGCGACGAGATGAAAGCGGCGGCCGAGCTCGGGTTTACGGCGACAACGGCTTTTCGGTGGCTTTCGGTGGAGGAGAGGTGGAGGACGGGCTTCGGCTTGCTGCTATGATGCCGACGGTGAAGGCGGCAACGATTAACAGCGACGGGAACGGCGACGAGGCATGGCCGAAGTGCGAACGGAGGCGGCAACGCACGGGTCCACGGCGATGGGGGCCTTCCGGTGGTGTTTGGCGCAAGGGAGATGGATGTCGGGCTTCCTTGAGTCCTTGCGGTGCCGAGGGAGGCGACGGCGCTGTCCGGGGACGGCCGAGACGGCGGCTAGGGGCGGCTGAAAAGATGGCCGGCGACGGATAGACATTGATCTCGAGGGGGAGGTGGCTAGAGCACGGGAAAAACTCGGGAAAAATAAGGAAACCGAGGAGGAGATCATGGGGGTTCTATTTATAGGCTTGGGAGGGAGAGTCCCGCACCGGGAAGAGAGGAATTGGCGCCGGATTTTTAGGTTTATCCCGAGTTCGTCGGGATAAGAACGGGGCCGAAATTCGCGCGATTTAGCACGGAATTGAGGGGTATTTCATGGGGGAAATGTAGAGGAGATCGAGAGGAATCTGTTCTCGCAACTAATTTTTGATTTGGGCAAAGGATTAGGCCGGATTTGGTGGAGGAAACAAAGACACAATTTTCGGGCACTGTTCGGCATTGTAGCACGGCTGGAGGTTGAAGATGCTACTGTAGCAGGGAGGTAAAACAGACTTTTCGGTCCAAACATCCTTTAATTCTTATAAATACTTCGAATGCCCAAATAATTCCAAGAAAAATCCTGAAAATATATGAACACGCAAAGTATTTAATAAAAATATCTCCAGCTCATTTAAAATTTAATTTATTTATTTAAGTAATTATTTAATTGTTCTTTGTTTTATTAAAATTATTTCTGGAGCTCCAAAATTTCACGAAAAATTTTAGAGAGTACTTTAGGGCATGAAGAATATTTCAAAAATATTTCCAGCCATGATTTTTAAAGGAAAATTTAATTTCCTTAATAGATTCACTTGATTTACTTTGTTTTTCTTTTTATTTAATTTCTAGAAAATAATTTATTAAATGATTTTTATTCCTGAACGAAAATCGGGCTGTGACAGGTGCTCAACGCGATGCTCCGGAAAGCCTCGACTTAGATGGTTTCTTGCCGCTTAATGATCGCGCCTTGCGGAACCGCGCTTCTCTCTATGCGGATGATGTGGTTCTCTTCCTCTCTCCAGTGCGCCAGGATCTCGAGTTTGTCCAGGGCATACTCTCAGCTTTTGGGGCGGCCTCGGGGTTACGCACCAACTTTGCCAAATGCTTGATTACCCCGATCCGCTGCTCGCCGGAGGACCTTGACCTTATGCAGTCGTGCTTCCCCTGTGCGATTTCTGACTTCCCCTGTTCCTACCCCGGTATCTCGCTCTCCGTCCATAAGCTGCCCAAGGCGGCCCTGCAGCCGCTGATAGACAAGGTCTCTGCTCGCCTCCCACCTTGGCAGGGGCATCTCCTTACCTTGGCCGGTCGTACCACTCTCGTTTAGTCTGTTCTTTCAGCTATCTTTGTCCACGTTTCTTTGGCTATCGGTCTCCCAGCATGGGTGATCAAAGCTATCGACAAGAAGCGGCGGGCTTTCTTGTGGACGGGTACGAACGTGGCTCATGGGGGACAGTGTCGGGTGTCCTGGTCGAATGTTTGCCATCCCAAGGAGCTGGGTGGTTTAGGCATTTCCGATCTCAGGTTGACAGGATTCGCTCTACGGGTTCGTTGGCTCTGGCTGCAACGCTCGGGGCACCAATGTTGGGAAGGCCTTAAGGCCCCTGTGGAGCGGACTGTTGCTGACATGTTTGCGGCATCCTCCTTCTTCGTGCCGGGTAATGGCGAGTCCATCTTCTTTTGGACCGACCGCTGGCTTAACGGCCGCTCAGTTACCTCTTTTGGACCAAACCTCCTCTTTGCGGTCCCGCAGTGTTTACGGGAGTCGTGCACTGTGGCTTCAGCTTTGGCTGGTAATGCCTGGGTCACGGACGTCTGCGGTGCCCTCACCGCCCCGGTTATTTCCCAATTTCTTCTTCTATGGGGTTTGGTCGGTCTGGTCCACCTTTCGTCGGACTCTCCGGATCGGTTGGTCTGGAGCCTGGCGAGCGACCAACGATACTCAACCCGTTCGGCATATCAGATGTTCTTTCTTGGCCAGGACCCCATGGCCTGTGCATCTCTCCTCTGGCACGCTAAGGCCCCTGCTAAGTGCAAGTTCTTCCTCTGGTTGGCGCTGCAGCATCGCTGTTGGATGGCTGATCTTCTTCTGAAGCGTGGCCTTGACTCTCACTCAGCCTACCCCTTCTGTGCGCAAGAGCTGGAGTCGGCCGCCCATATCCTCCTGGGGTGCGTCTTCGCTACGCAGGTTTGGCTCCATGTTTTGTCCCTCTCTGGTTGATCCTCTATCTCTTCTCCGCGGGACAGCATGATTCAGGACTGGTGGCCGGACTCCAGGTCACAGTTGTCGGACAGCCTACGTGCGGGATTTGACTCTCTCGTTCTCCTGGTCTCCTGGAGCCTGTGGAGAGAACGTAACTCCAGGGTGTTCGACTCGGACCTCTCTTCAGTTCTGGTGTTGGTGGACTCCATCAGAGCGGAGGACCGGTTGTGGTCCCTTGCAGGCGTTGCTTCCTTTGGAGTTTTTTGGGAGATTAGGAGGGCTTTGCCTCCTTTCCTGTTCCTTGGTGTGTGTTTTTAGCCTTAGAGCATGTTAGTCTGTTAGGTTTCTCTTTTTCCCTTCCCCCGCCCTGACAGTCCGGTCTGGTTGTCTAGGGTGTTGTGTATTTGAACCAGCTCTTTTCTTCTAATATATTGATGTACAATCCCTTTTATGCGTTCACGAAAAAAAGAACAAAGTGCATCTCTAATATATATTGATCCTGCAACCAACACCACCATATATGCATATCATGAAACAAAGAGAAAGCGCATATAATTAGCTTAAGTAACTAGCTAGCTAACCTGCAAGTGCAAAATCTTTCCTGCTATCCTGTGAACGTAGTAAACATCAACTAGGTCGGTCGGTCTCAGCTGAGCAGTCTTTTTCAACTTTTGAATTTTATTCACAACTTGGTAAAAATGTTCATCAACCATTAGACTACAGTAACCAGAAATTGAACAAGATATAATGGAAGCGACAAAATGATCAAAATTTTAAATGTAATTAAATTACCAAACAAAACCCAGACCATGTGTAAAAAAGTACATTTGCAGTGTCTAGCTAATACCACATTATCATGACAAAAGCTAGGTGAAGTTTGAATTGGGCATGAATCATTTGGAGGCATGACATATAGTTTGTTCATGGTCAGCCTGGCCCAAAAGGAGCGTGATAAAAATGAGTAATAAAATTTAATTCATAAATCTTTAGAAATAATTAAATATTGATATTTCACATAGAAAAACTATACTTTTGGGAAACAAACTTGGGCTGGCATTTCAAAGCCGCATTTCAAAGCCGGACTTTTCTAGGCTTGGTCCAAAGAACTACCCGGTTTGGTATGAACAGGTCTAACATGAAATATCAAATATTAATATGACTTCAAGGGAGAAAGGTTTCCTCTAGCGACAATGTTCAGGCACAATCCCTTAACACTGAGATTCGTTTGAATGAAAACAGTCAGTGAGATAAAAATAAACACTTGGGTACATTTTTACCATAATAAGTAATACTATTACCTTAATATCTTCCAGCGTCAAGACATGGCTGCCAAAAAAATATTTTGCCACTTCCCTCAAATGTTAGGATCTGATCCTGAGTCATCTTCTTCACCTCATTTGATATTTTGCGCATGCCTTTTCCTAATCTTTTGCCTAATACACTACAGAAACACAAATAATATTTAAAAAACAGCTACAAATGTGAAAGGAAATCTTCAAGAACATTCAAATAGGCATTACCTGAAGTCCGGTTCAGCATGTAAAGATGAATACACTAAGGGATCACTACAAGCACTGACCATCTTGACATTCTTCTCCTCCTTGGCATGCTATAAAGCAGAAAATGGAATCTTTATATAAACACATAATGCTTATCATAATTAGGAATAACTCAAATATTGAACAATAAATATGATTATAGCCACCTAATGATGAGAAAAGAAAAATGAAAACATGTAGAAAATCGATGTGATGGAGAAAAGAAGCCAGAATATTGTGAAGTGATAAGCTGATCGCAGATATAATTTTGCATAATTTAGAACGGGATGATGGGAGTTTTTAAATAGATGATCTTAGTTTCACTGCAAACCTCTTTCAGCTTTCCAGTTAAAGAAAATCATTGTCAGGATACACAACTACCATCTCCCTGGAAAGTCAAGAAAGTTACTCAGTTAAATATATTTAAAGAGCTTACACATGAGCTAATTAGGCCTTGGGAAACAAGAAACAATAAGCTAGCAATCATTTTTAGATTAAAATTGAATAGTGAATGCCGATGCGTGTTTTAACTGTTTATGTTTGCACATATAAACACTCAACCTCTGACATCTTAGACTGTGATCTGCACTATAAAACCCCTTGAACTCCACAAAGGCTAATTGAATTAAGTCACTTATACTTTATACTTTCATAGGGTACTCTAAAAGAACTAGGATTCTAATCCCTCAAGGGACCCTATGCACTTATATTCCTCAAATGTAATGAGTTAGGAAAAGTCTAAAAAAATGTAACTAGTGGTATCCATCACTATACAAAATTCAAGTCAACAAGCAACATACTCCCTTTGCCTTGATCTCTAAAAGGGCAAGAAAGCAACGTACGGCTCAAGCTCTCACTGCTGGAGAACCTCACTATTGTCCCGGTTCGTAACCCCCTATAGTCCCAATTCTCGAACCGGGACTAAAGATCGGCATCTTTAGTCCCGAATAAAATAACCGGGACTAAATATGCATCTCTAGTCCCGGTTGGTAACACCAACCGGGACTAAAGATGGCGGCGCCACGTGGCTGGCTCCATCATCTTTAGTCTCGGTTGGTGTTATTAACCGGGACTAAAGATTTTTTTATTTTTAAATTTTGCTCCTTTTTCTTATTTTTTTTTCATTGTTTTTTCTGATTACATCCTGTAGTAAATTTTTTTCATGCGAAATACGACAGATCGAATGCAAATATTTTCGCGACAGCACAAATACAACAGCATCAAAGATTATTCTTTCAATGCCACAAATCGAATACAATAATATTAAAATTAACATCACACATCAAATCTAACAACAAAATCATCCAATCATCCACAGATTCAAAAAACATCTAAAAAATAAAAAAACATGTGCTCTTCGTCCTCGTCGTGCATGTGCTCCGCTGCCGCCCACGGCTCTCGGCGGGCGGCTCTCGTGCATGTCCTCCATCAGCCGTCGCCCCACGCTCGCCCGCGACCGCCGCCGGCCGCCCGCTCCTCGGCTCCCGCTCACCGCCGTCAGTGAGCCCCCTGTCGTCGCGAGATGTGAGGGAAAAGGGGGAGAAGGGAGAGGGAGATCTGAGGGGGAGGGAGAGAGAGGGAGAGGGAGACGGAAAGAGAGCTGAAAAATAGCTAAGTGTTGGATCGATGGAGAAGACGATGTGCGCCAGGGATATATATATCACTGGATCTTTAGTCCCGGTTGGTGACACCAACTGAAACTAAAGATAATTTCTCGCTATTTTCAATTCATCTTTAGTCTCGGTTGTAGCCATCAACCGGGACTAAATATAACTTCCCGCTATTTATAAATTTTTTTGGTCATGCTAGGGTTAATAACCAAAAATTAAATAATTCATTAAATAAATATAAGTTTAAAACAATAATAAGCAATGCATTAAAATTTAATCAATAGAGGTAATTCTAGACATTGTTCCTCTTTTGCCCCTCTCTATTTTTCTTTTTCATCTCTTGTTGATCAAGACAGGAAAAATTTCACCTTTTTTATTTTTTTTATATTTTTTCTTGACTTAGGAACACATGAGAGGTAACCACAGAAAATTTGAGCCTAAACAAGCAAAAGACGTGGCCGATGGAAAATTTAGAAGACACGCTTAGAATCGAAAAGCTTTCGGCTCGAAAAGACAACCTTCGAGCCGTTTTTGGGGAAAATAAAACCTTCAAAGTGAAGAATCTGCCCAACACATTTTGATTTCTTGTGTTTTTTCCTCTCCAAGTGTGGACGATACTCTTCTTGAGGCTGGGGTTAGCAGATGCGGTGCCTCCACCTTCAACTGATCTTTTCTTGAGGTGGTGGAGTCAAGCTACTAAAGACCAACCAAAAGGAAGTGCGAAAAGGGCTAAACTCTTCGGTTGTCTTAGTGGCTTGGGAGATTTGGAAGCATCGCAATGATTGTGTTTTCAATGGCACCAATCCTAGCGTTGAAGCGATCTTGGAGATAGAGAATGAGGGTAGCCTTTGGTGCTTAGCCGAGCCTCCGCTCTCCGTAAGCTTCTTTGTGGGTCAATTAACCCGGCAACTAGTGCTTGCCTGTGTTGGTTGTGTTTAAAGATGACAACGGGTAAAATTCGCACGGATACCTGTATCTCAAACCCATACCCGCGAGAATAATTTTGTGCCCGCGCCCATGCCCGCTACCCGCCACGGGTAGCAACATCTGCCCGCACCCGCTATCCGCGGGCAAAACATGCCCGCGAGCATATCGCATACCCGCATACCGACGTGAAGGGAGACCGGCGTGAGACGAGCGGCGCACCGGCGGGTCGTGGGGTTGGGGGAGCGGCGCCGGCAAGGGCGCCCGGGGCGGCTGCGCCCGGCGGGGGCGTGCGAGGTTGGGGGCGCGCCGGCATGGGGGCTCAGGGCGGCTACGGCCGGCGGGGACGAGCGGGGTTGGGGGCGTGCCGGCAAGGAGGCTCGGGGTCGTGGCGGCTGCGGCTGTCGGGGGCGGGGGCGGCTGCGATCGGCGGGGACGGGGACGCCGTGCGCCAGCAGGGGACCCGGCGGCGGCGCTCTGAGGAGTGAGGAATTGGGAGGAGGATGGGGGTGGGGAATGGCCGAATGGAACCCTAGATTGAACGCTTATATACTTCTTCTTTCGTAGTCCCATATGTCAGTGCGGGTATGCGGGTTTGTGGGTACGGGCGTACTCAGTTTTTACCCGTATACAAATACCCGTTGGGCACAAACCTATGCCCGCGCCTGTGCCCGCGGGCACAGGCTCGCGTCCGCCGGGTCAGGTACCCGTGGGTACCCGGGTTTTTTTGCCCGTTGCCATCTTTAGCTGTGTTGTGTGTGTGTTTTCGGTAGTGGTTGTGATGGGGGAGGGGGGTTCTTCCCCTTAATGAAAAAACAAAATTCAAGTCACCGAGTGAGAAACATAAAAAAAACAAATGCAGGAACTGTTCGTGATGCAGATTTCTGTATCTTTTATTTCTAGGCATGTAGATCGATTTTTGTATCTTTTGTTTCTAGGTCTGTTGGTCAATTCTATATGAAAAATCAATTCACTATGAAACAAGAAATTGTGCAAATAGTATAGTTGTATAATGAGCATACCCTAATGGTGTTTTCAAAGGTCTGTTATACCGCTCCCGAATATTGGGAGCAAGATCAACGATGGTCATCATCACTTTGCTCAACGCGCTCATCTATCTGATCATAGAGCCAAATAAGTTGCACACTGTATAAAATTTTCTGACTTTCTGGTAGATCAGCATATAACCAAGAGAAAAACTAAACTGATTTAAAAAAAGTACCTGCCCAGTTGTGGAAGGGAAATTGCAGAAATGGATGCTCTTTTCTGATTTACTGGACACAAGTTGTTACAAGCGCCTAAATTAATCATCAAAATAGCATAGATGAGTACAAGAGATCTTTTTTCTGCATACTAGGCATAAACTGGAAGGAACCACATAAGTGAAATACATGCCATGGAACCGAACTTCTGATTCCTAGGAAGCTTATCTTGTTGAATTCAAGCAAAAATAGCAGTCTTTTTTTTTACAAGTAAACAGAACTACAACAGGACTGCAGGAGTCTTCTATTGCGCTATATTAGCAAAAAGGAGTAGCTTAAAGAAATATGGTCATATAGAAGAAGAACATGAGAAAACGGATTAGAAATGGTGCAAGATAATTCCTTGACATGAAGGAATGAGAATCAAGAAAACAAAAACACAAAGTTAACCATTTAAGGAGATAATCATTGAAACATTAACCACCATCTTATCCAAAAAAAAAATATCCTGTTGTGAACTTGCATTTTTCCTGTTCAGCTGAATTTGTCAAAGGCAGAAAATCACTGAAAGTCTACGTACATGCTAAAGTGTTGAAAGAGAAACCCTGCAGTCATCTTCTCCAGTACGACCTTTCAGACGTTTGTGATTGAAACGCACATATATGTTGGTAAGGTTGTCAATGAACTTTACTAAATAAGGGACAACTGTTGTGAACGTAAGATAATGAATTATATATCAAGCACAACATAAATATCAAAAGAAAAAAAGTTGAGAACAAATATCAATCAAAGATGACCAACCGTGTAAAGCCTATATGCATCCATTTCCTGTCGAACAAAACTAACTAGACATTAAGTAGCAGACTGTATCCAATGATCTAGCTTATTAGATGACCTCAGAAGAATAGCTTGATTGATTGGTGAAAATACAGCAAGACCCTCAACTTGAAGCCTCTTTAGCATTTTAAACAAGAAATCTATAAACATTATACCATGGGAGGAAGATATCTTTCACCTGGTTGAGTCAAAGAATATTAAGTATTTTTCTCAAAAACTGTCATAATTCATAACTGGAGAAGTGTGACCAATATGTGGATCAGTGGCCTGACCATATGAATATAGCTATGAACAAAACATATAATTACATAAATGTAAGGAAGAAAGAAACTTACCACACCATGGACACCGTTTTTTTGAATCGTAGGGACTCCGCACGGACGACAGGATAATTTATTACATATAGCCTCAGGGCATCTGGAAAAGAAAAGGATGTTGAACATATGAATTGCATGTCAGATGGTCTTACAAATTATAATATTAGTCATATGTATAATCAAGGTCAGAAAATCTAGACGCAGCATAATTCAATAAATGATAAGCAACACAAGCCAATGTCATTGACTTCTTCAACTAGATAATACATACCGCTTCATAATTAATTAACACGTTTTTCAAACTAAAACATGTATTTTTATATAAAAGTTGTTTTAAAATATCAAACATATCCTCCATTTGTCAAGCTTATAATAATTAAAACTTAATTAATTATATGTTAATGAATTTTTGTTTTACATGTCTCAATTTATTCTTTATTTGCGTCAATTTCAAACATCACCGGCTTATGGTAGGAAGGATAATTTGTTTAATTTATTTCCAAAATAAACATTACAAAAAGATTAATATTTGACTGTTAAAATTTAATACGATTGGTTTTGATCATGTGAATTATCATGGCTTATATTTTGTTTCCCTTTGGTTTTCTGAACGAATTACGGGCACTGAGATCATGCATTAAGCAAACATTCCACATGAATTTTGCACGAGTTCCATAAGCAATAGTTCGATTCAAGTAAAATAGGTCCTAAATTAAAAAAATGTATTTTTCTAGTAAATTTTAAATTTTCGCCACAATTTCAGAGAGACGCAAGTAAGGGCATGTTTTTTTCAGCTTATTCACCGGTTTGAAACAGATTGTTTGTTTCAAGCTTTTAAAAAACTTTTCTCAAAATGAAATACTTTATTCTACCGAGACCACTTGTTTAAAGCTAGTTGCTAAGTTTATTTATCACCCTATAATCAACTCGATAATCCACTATAAAAATCCGCTCAACAATCAAGCCTAAGAACACAGTTGGAAAAGGTGACTACAAATCACAATCATGATCCATCATATCAGATGCTAAGGTTTTTTTTTGGAAACTAATTCTAAGTTAAAGCATTCGAAAAAGGTCGAAATGATCCATACGGCCATAGCTAAGCTATATTTCAAAAGATAAGTTGTGATCAAGCTGACAATGCAAGTCCCCCAAGACTACTCCGCTATTGCCAAAATGAAAATGCAGAGAAACAAACATTTGCCAGCATTTGGTTTCGCTATATAAATTTACAGTTCTTCCAATATACAGCTATACTTAGAGAACATGATAGTATCTGGACAGCTAACCCTCTTGTACATACAAAATGTTGAGACATTGTACAAAGATGCATTTCGGCACAAAAAATATTGCTACGCCTAGACTAGACAGACATTCGCTGGTGCTTCTGAGAGGCAGGCTAAGGGTGTTCATGAAGCCTTCATAAAACTTCCATCTCCTTCATATTCTCAATTTAAGGAGTCAGTTGATTGGGCCTCCAAATATACCGCACCTGGCAATGTCGCGATGCGACCAGATCCAAGCAACAAATACTGCAGGAAGAAATAGCCAAAAGAAAGCTGTGGTTGTGCAATAAACACCTACAAGTTGAAACAGGATCTTGCTCGCCTTCTCCAAAAGAATCACAAGGGCAAAAAAACACTCTCCGAATGAATCACAATGGAAGAAGTGAACGTGCATATCGGCTAGACGGGTTGTTACGGCCAAGGCCCAATCCTAGGCCCAAGGGGGTCTTGTCAGGTTTCTTACTGTGACTGCAACATTTCGATGAACCGTGCGAGTGACGATGGGGTTTTGAGTTCCCTTGTGGATCAGCACAACCATGGTCTGTGCCATTAGCATGAAGTGACATGCTCTCGCCACTCTGTGAGACTGCACTTCTTGTCATTTGAATCATTCCCAATTCCTCATCAGGTTGTAATGTCTGTTCTACCCTCTCAATATCCTCATTGTACCCCTTCAGCAAGAAGTCAGAACAGTTTTTACGCACCCCATGGTCAAATGGATTTCTGAATCGGCCACCTGGGCCTCTGAGATAACTATACCTCATGGCATTTGCCATCTCATTTGTTGTTAAATTCCTGGATATCTGCAAGGCAGGAAGAAATAATGATTGACAATGTGGAGAAAGTGTGGTTACGATAGTTGCAAGGACTGAGCAACAGTATTTGCAGTACAGCTCAATCGGACAAACAGAACCCCAATCATTTTCTATTATAAACACAATAGGACCAATGACTGCATGAAGAATCATGCCACAAGTAGCAAGAATGATCTCTTCAATTGTGTGTAAACACTAACAGAAGCATTAACATAAATACATAATGGATTTGTGTTGATGTCATATACTAGACAAGAAATGGAGGTAAAATATAGCTGGCAGTTCACACTGAAGGGATAAGAAATATATTGACATAGAAATGAGTAAAACAAAATGGGAGCATGGTGACATTAGGCGGTGTTTGGTCAAAGATTGTGAACGTAAACAGTAAGGGAATTATACATCTGTGTGAATGGAAATGGCCAAATACTGACTTCCCTTTGGTTCTGATTGAGTTATGGTTTTCATTTCCATTAAAATGTAACAGTATGCAATAAATAAGCAACGGTAGTGCTTAGCATAAAGAATCTCATGAAAAGTATCGAGAAAAGGCAAAACAACCACAGAGAACTCTACAGAAAGCAATAAACTAAACGAATAATTCATCCATGCACTACCAAAAGAGCAATGCAACTGCAAGATAAAAACAAGTATATATATGTGGGTTGTGCTAATACAGCAAGTTACATACATGGCTTGTGCTAATACTGATTCGATCTACGCGTCAGGCATCAAATGGTGTAATGACAGATAAAAAGGAGGCAAAACCAACTTGGTTCATACCTGTGATGCTTGAACTACAGTTAGAGTTATAACGCCAAAGAAAAGAAAGAGATCCATTACAACAAAAGACACCACCCAAGGATGGTTAGTGGCAGAATAATTAAGCCATCCACCAAATGATGCAGGAGAATCTGGGTCTCCTACTACTCCTGAAAAGGAAAAGCGATAAAGGTTGAGAAATCTTCCATATTACAAATTGTAATGGTTTTAAAGAAAGATGTGAACATACTTATGACGGCAGTAACACCAGTAATGATCATTGCAGAAACTTCTAGGATAAGGAACATGAAAAATTCCCATTTGTTCTTCTGTGCTCACAAATAATTGTAGCTTAGAATCTTGACCAAACAATTATACATAAGTATTCAAAAGGGAATAGAAAAACAACAGGAAAATCGTTGACTAGGGGCTGAACAGTTTTATCTTGTTTTTCGCCCCTGGTTGGGTGCAGACTGAAGATGTCAGGTTTTTATTCATGAATTGGCTCAAATAGGCAACTTCCTAATTCTGAATTAAGATATTTGACTAGAAATAAGAAAACTCAACAAAGAAGAGGGTAAAATTAGTACCTTTCCAATGCAATTAGACACCCAAGGGCAGTGATGATCAAATTGCTCAACACAGCGATCGCATGTAGAGCAATGTTTCGAGCGTACAGGCCTAACAATCTATTGATATAGATGAATAAGGTTTTTGAAGTGAAAGTTAAATATATGGGGAAACAACTAAAGTGATGAATTGAAATAACTTACTTTGCAGGTTATACATAGCTGAGACCAATTGCCAGCCAGAAGTTCAGGGTTGTCTAGACCCCTCTTCAACAAAGGTTCCTAGAGGCACAAGCACTCAAGATTAATATTACGTAATATGTTAATACTACTCCCTCCGCTCCATATTATAAGTCATTTTGGGTTTGTCTTAAAGTCAAACATCTTCAAGTTTGACCAAGTTTAAAGAAAAATATAGCAACATTTTCAACACCAAACAAATATACTATAAAAAAATCAATGGTGGATTTAATTAAACTAATTTGGCGCTGTACCTGTTGCTATGTTTTTCTATAAACTTGATCAAACTTGAAGAAGTTTAACTTAAGACAAACCCAAAACATCATATAGTTTGAAACGGAGGGAGTATTTTAACTTGCTGAAGGTGACAATCTAATAATTGAACATGAGATTTGGCAGATTAACAGAAAGCCACATTGGCTCTCTAAATCTTTCAAGCTTACATCATCTCTTTGATTTTGGGCATCTCTTGTATTCTTGTCAATGTAGCCAGGATCTTTTCTGCATAACAAATTAGTATGGCCATTCTTAAAGCAATTTTTTAAATGATCAAATCACATATCTTCAATGGGAAATAAAAGTAGTGTGTGATGTGATGGGAATATTACAATTTTACATAGATGTGCAAGGCTAGAACATAATGCACTAAAGAGTGTAGGCAAAATAACAAGGCCCTCAATGTTTCAGGACAGCATAATGAAACGTGGTATTAACTGATAAATAGATCGAACTAGTACTCTAGTAGCCAAACTGGTCAGTTCCAGCAAAGAAATCACAGTTTTATTTTAAATAAAAGAAAATTCCTCAGAAAAAAAGAAAAGAAAATGGTCTTGTACTTCCTGGCTACATGCAAACAAAGAAAGATTACTTTCTGTGAAGTGAGATTAATATGTTAAAAAGCCCTTCTAAAAAAAGGCCACATGCAAACAAAGAAATATTACATTCTGGAAAGTGACATAATTTGTTAAAGACCCTTTAAAAAAGAGCTGTCTTAAGAGGCACCATTGGCATGGATTTGTGTATATGTTTCCTCCAGTTTTTGGAATATTGATACAATAATCAAATGCTTACCTGCTACATTTATAAAACATAACCAATCCGACGGTAGCAAGGAAAATTCCCAACCATGAAAATAACCCAAATAGTAATGTCATATTACTGCTATATTGTCCTACATAGAAGGAAACAAATTCAGTAATCCACAACAACAGTATGAAAGATCAAACCTTCTGAAAAGACATTAAATCGGTATTGTACCTGCGATAACTGAATGTACATATATATAAATTAAGCCAATTATAATACACCAAAGAAGAGGGGCGAGTCCTAATTTTGATAGTTTCCCAAAATAACTGTTCCCACCACATCCTCTCTCATGTACTCTTCTAGCATTCCCCTGCGTAGAACCAATCAAATCATCAAAACAATCCTTAGCATTTCCCAGGAATAAATTACATGTTGAGGCTAACGATGACCAATTTATCTTTAATCAAGATAATCTACACTGGGGAATAGTTAAAAATCAAGATAATCTACACTGGGGAATAGTTAAAACAATATCCAAAACAAGTATAAGAGCATTCAAAATCCACAAATGCTAGTGATCATCGAAAAAATTATACTCTCTGTTACCTCCATGTCATTATCAATACATATTATTATTTTAAGAAAACATTTTAATTTATATAGTAAGCGAATTAATGGCAAGTGGCAGCCAATATACAGAATCTATTGGGAAATAGCATGGCCATGGAGCAAATCCGTGCATCATGATAGTAATGCTTGCTATTAGGTATAAAAAATAATTGTCAATGAAGAACAAGCCAAAATAGGTGGCACAAATAAAAAGCAGCCAACAAGCAATATTTCCATGTTAAGTATATTAGTGAAGCTATTAAATTCCCGACCAGATGGCAACATTTACAGTCTGATGGACTCTTGGGAAGCTAAACGGATACTCGTGTATGATAAACAATAATTGGCAAATATTCATAGCACTCACAAGGAAAAAGGCAACTTGCCGATGATTTTTATCAGCAGCAAGTTGGGCTGGAGTTAAGCCGGCATTGTCTTGCACCATAAGATCCTCCTTTTTACCAGCCTGAACCAGCACAGTGCATGACTCCAAATTCCCCCGGATAGCAGCCCAATGCAAAGGAGTGCAACCTAATGAAAAGCATTTGACCTGGAAATGAATATTTGATATCCCAACAAAACTAATGCAGGGTAAAGCATGTTTAAATGCTTGTTGTAGGCTAGATTGTCATGATCTGCATGAAGTTAGGAACTTATGATTGAGGAAGAGCTAGAAAAGGTAACTCAACACGTGCCTTCTTTATCTTGTCGCCCCCTATATGCGCCCAAAAACAAAAGGAGGCGTACGGAATCTGCAAATCCTTTATAAGCAGCCCTAGAAATGTTAACAATATTGAATCATCAATAGGGGCACCATGAAGCCATGTTAGACAACACACAGGACAAAATAAAGAATACCACAAGGCTTGTGTTTGAAAAAAAATAAGACAGGAAAAAGGTGCAAACCAGTGAAGAGGGCTTCTTCCATCATTATCAGGGACATCAGGATCAGCATTCCATTTTGCAACAATATGATAAAGATATGATGTTTGGCCATACTGAGCTGCAACATGGGTAGTCTGTGGTGTCACAACAGAAGGATTCCGTGAGAAACACTCCAAATTCAAGCTAACACACAGTATCTTGACTTTTTCTGCCAAACTTTTAAGATCAAACCAGGATTTTATCTACTGCAGATACCTTACTGTATTGTTAAACTAATCTGCATAAGTAGGGCTAATAAAAATATGGATTGACATTTCAATTAAAGATATAATTCCAAATCAAATTGAATAAGTCATTTTTGTTCCAAACTTATCCTTGTAAAGATGACTGTTTTGTCTATAGCCTACTTCACTTAGTACTTTGTTGACAACCTCGGTGACTAGCTTAAGGCAATAATAAACCCCGTTGATCACTCAAACTCAAAAACAAAATAACCAAATGTGCATGCTAAAAGAATAAAAAGATAAAATATACGATCTGATTACAGAAGTAAAATACTTGTGCATTTTAATCCCATCCTAACAGCCTAACCATTATTATAGTAGAAACAGAAGTTATTAATGTATTATAGAGGCCAAAAATGGCAATGTTACAAAATTCTTAATCTCTTTCACCACTTACTAGAATGTACTAGAGGAAGTAATAGTTTTATGGTGTCTCACGAGAGAGAGAAAGGGTTCCATAATCTTGCAGGAAGCCATGTAATCTACCATGAATATGTATGAAATTACAAATCGAAGCATCTTAGTGACTGATACAGGAATTATACAGCAAAGAAATGGTAAACTATTATTTACCACATAATCATTATGGCGACATTGCAACATAACTTGAGTAATAAACAGTTGTCCACCAGGTGAAAACTAATCAAAATACATTAGACAACAGAAAGAGAACATATACGCATTAAGGAACCATGGGTGCAATAGATAAGTCAAAACACGGACCTGATATCCATATAAATCAGCAGCATCCACCTTAGCTCCTTCTTTCAGAAGTAGTTCTGCAACTTGAATATGACCCCGCACTGCACTCCAGTGAAGTGCCGTTTGCCCTGTATGGTCTATAGCATTTACGTCTGCTCCATGCTGTCCAGACAACAAGCTGAGAACCATCATCCCACCAAAGCAAACAGAACTGAAAAGGACAGCACATACTATAGAGTATAGAGCAGCAAACAAAAACATGCAACTCAAGAAGGATATAACTCATTGTTCAACATAAACCCTATAATTAAAACAGTGACTTTAAAAGACGCAGTCCATAACATATTAGTCAGCATAGACATATTATGAGTTACCATCTTGAAGCTGACCATCAATCAATCCGAGCAAGGCTTCGAAGCTGGGAAAGTTAATTTTAAAGGGGTTGGCTGCATCGTCTAAACAGCTGGACACATCATTTAAATGAACAAACTTCCTATGATCCATTATGGGTCAGCGAAATTCTTGGAAATGCTTGCTCGCTTGGTAGGATATGGTAAGAGGCAAGTTCACAGGGTTCCTAACACCAAAGGAGCTGCAGATTGGCCCTGCCTAGACCTACCCAACACCCACCATTCAACCAACATACATTAACATCCAGCCAACACATAAACAAAAACATAACAAAAGTAAGCCCAAAACCGCTACATCCCATGCGTGCGTCAGCAACCTCACGGCAAAAGCAAATACCTTCCTTTCATTGCAAGCCACATGAACCAAAATCCCTCCTCATCGATCCGACCCAAAACCAAACGAGATTTGCAACAAGAAGTAAACAGCTTGTGGCCATACCACAGCGCATTCCAGCAGGCGCTACCCGGGAGCTCCGCTACTGATCGGGAAGGGCAGGAACCGAATTGCTAAACGCGCAGCTCGAGACATAATAACATTCCAGAATTCAGACCCCAAGCTCCCGGGGGGAGGGGGGGTACCTCGAGGATGTACTGGGCGGCGGCGACGCGGTTGTTGAGGGCGGCCCACTGGAGCGCGTGGTAGCCGAGGGCGTCGGGCACCGTCACCGACCGGCCCTCCCTCTCCACGAGGCGGTGCAGCTTCTCGAGGTCCCCATACGCGGCGCCCGTGTACACGTCATCCTTGAGCGCCTCCCCCTCCCCCGCGCCCGCTCCGCCTCCGGGGGAGGTGGCCGGGGCGGCGGCGGCGGTGGTGTCCTCGAGCACCTCGATCTCCGACGCCATGGAGGGGGGAGGGATCGGGGGATTGGTGGCTGGCGACGGTCTTCTCTTCTCGGGGAACGTTTTGACTGTTTTTGTTTCCTTTCTTTTTTGTCTTTTTTTCTCTTTTGTTTGGCCGGAGGAAGACGGCCAATACCGCAAGAGGGAGCCGTGGGAAACGAACAAAACAAACGGTTCAACGAACGAGATGTGCACCGAATTGCCTATGGTTCCTGCTTCAATTGAGATATAGGGTACGTTCTAAACTATATATATTCCGTTACGCTTAGATGGATTGATGATTCGTGTACTGTAGCAGATGTTTTGGATGGGCTGAATATGCACTGTTCAAGCCCACGTTAGAGATGACGGCGTCAACGTCCGTAACGTCTGATAAACTTCGTCCCTCATCTTTTTCCTCGAAAGCCTATGAGCGCACTTGTTTGTCCACGGGTATTCACTTTCCCCATCTCGCGTTGGAGTGCATGGAAGAGACCGCCAGTTGTTGAGACGGAGGAGGAGTGTGCCACCATTGCGTGTCGATATGCAACCTCTGTCTGCTGTCCTTAGTAGCGTGCAGCAACGCAGTGCATGCGGGTGAAATCGACGGCTCATGAGCATCGTTTCGGCAACCGCATCAAGGAGTAGGAAAGAGACCCGACTCTATATCAGGCAAGGCGTTGGAGAGGGAGTAAGGTTGCAGGCGTAGCCGTTTCTGTCGCCGGCAGCGGGGAAGCTTTGTGGTGCAGCAGCCAGCGCCTCGTGATTTCAAACTTTACTACTACAGTCTAGGGCTGTACAGTGCTCTAGATTTCTTTTTTCTATCTCGATTTGAAGCGGCACCATTGGAGAGTGAAGGGCAACCCTGCGGCTATTTTACAGCCATCCCGGAGCTCCCATGACACCACGAGGTTTGAAGCAAAAATTTTCTTCCCCGACTTCACCATCTCGCTCTGCCCCCCACTCTACCTTCTCCTATCATCGTTGTAAAGCAGCGAGAGGCGATGCCAGATTTGGAGTCCAGTGAAGGTTTGTGCCAGTCGTTGCAGTCTGACGCGGCGTCCGGTGCCACTACACTGGATGAGGTCGATACCATTGCTCGTGCACTCATCTCTGTAGCTGTGAAATCCCCTATAGCTATTTGCCAATTCGTCCGCCACCTCACTCCTGCAAATGTCGCGTGCTCGTTGGATTGGGACATGCTGCAATCCGACGACCTAACTAAAGTATTACCTACCGTTTAGTATTTTTGGAATGTTGGTTTTGTTTGCTTGACTTGGGTGGTTAGATGGCCAGTGGGCACTCACGCTGGACGAAGGATGAGCTTCGGCATTCCTCGAGAGCTACATGGAGGAATCGTAGCTCGAAACATCACCTTGTCATGCCCAAAAGCACAGAGCTACACCAAGGGCGAAGCCAGAATTTTTACATGGGGTATGCCGAACCAAAAATTTCATATGCAACCCGGTAAAAACTATTTAGCAATTTGATAAAATTTCATAAAAATTGTCCAACAATTCGATACACAACTACTAAATGACATACTAATTATTAAATTACAATACAAATAGTTCAAAATAGCACATTGATAGCTTAAATAATAAATAGAATTATAACACTATTTATTGGGCTGGCCATAAAAGTTTTGATTAGATCATCTTCATTCACATATTCTAAGATGGACATGCTGGTTCTAAGCTAATTGTGAAATCCACATTTACTGTATTGACAGCCCTGGCTTTTATACAGAAGAACTATAGAGAGATGGTGCTGGAAGATTGCTTACAATTTCAGCAGCTCACCACATCTTGTCTCTCCATAATACAGTAAGCCCGGCCAGTCATCTTATGGCCAATTCACACTTAAATTTTTAGCCTCTCACGATAGACTATATACAACACAACAATCTGATTTTTCTAGTGAAGCTAAATATTGAATTTGATTTGATATATATGCTCAACTTTATAACAGCTATAGGTTATCTTGCTAATACTAGATAGAAAAATTACACGACAGTTTGGGTTGATTCCAAGTTGAACCATGGTTGAAAACCACTGTCAGCAATTTTGCCGAACTACAAATGGTCAGTAAAATTTTATCTGGATCACAACTCAAACCAAATAAATTAAATTCTTGGGATAGAGAAATACACCATATCCCATACACAAAGATTAGCCCTTTGTGTTTATGGGAGAGGCTGCATACTGAATTGGATATGTCCAAGATTTTTGGGCTCTATAAATATTTTTTTACCATATAATCACTAAGAAGGGTTATTGCTGATAAGAAATAATAAAAAATATGAAGATAACATATAACAATCTGGATTGATTTCAAACCATAGTTGATGGCAACTCTTAAAAAACATTATCCTAATTGATCAATTATTCACCATAACATGGACAAACATCAACCAAATTGTGAGAACAGCATCAATTTCGGTGTACTCACTTTCGGTTAGGGCTCAAAATAAGCAGGGGCCGGGGAGGGAGAGCAGCAAGCGAGCAACGGCCGGGCAGGAAGCTGCGTCAGGACTGGAGAGTGGAGGAGAGGAGCCAGACGACCAGAGCCGACGTTGCGCCGCCGCCGGGATGGGAGGGGAGCGCGAGCCGGTGCCGAGAGTTACCGCGCCACGCCGCACCGCCAGGGGATTAGGCTAGGGTTTCGTGATTCGTCGCATGCAGGGAGTGGGAGTCGGGCGCAGTCCAAAGAGGCAAGGGAGAGCTTTTTTTGTTTTTTTTAATTTTTTTTTGCTTGTTGGGCTAGGGTATTTTTCTTGTTGGGCTGGGCCTAGGGTATGCCACATCATACCTGTGCAGTCCATTGGATCCGCCCCTGGGCTACGCTAACCTCTAGCAGAAAATGTGGGAGAAGGCAGGAAAATAGGTCAACAAATAGCAATTAAAGAACTTTTCAGAATAATGCTACCGCCGATTCCCGACCTGGATATGGCTGGAGTCCATGGCTACTCGACTAGGTCGTAATCCCTACACCCAAATCATCGAAGCCAGCCAAGAGTGGTGGGACTCCATGGAAGGTGTAAGTTGATATGTCTCTAGTTTATCTCTGTGTATTACAACAGTACATATTTGTATGACAACCAGCAAACCACTGCAGTTAGTTAATGACCGTATGACAATTTCATAACCTTAGCTTATGAAGAGATTGATTTCAGTGCTTTATAAAACTAATAGGTAGTACATATGTTAGACTTGGTTGATGCAATGGATATTTTAAGTGCTAGTATATGTGTTAGTTGGGAATCCTGTAATAAGATGTCAATATGTTGGTGTAATATTTTGTACATTTGTGAATATTTCATATCTCTATTTTCATAAGACTCTGGCAAAGTTGTCCACATAGGTTAATATTTACATATCCAACATTTAGCAAATATGTTTGCACTTCACAATACCTCTGCGTATGTTTTTTGCAATTTCTTTTTAACTACGAACAAAGAGCAATTTTCAAATGCCTGGTTGCTTACTTTCGTTGATTTTTACATATATCATGTATTTGCAAAGCACTGAAAATAGCTGTATATTTGAAAAATCTGATTGTGTGAAGTCAACTAGGAAATAGAGCTGCAATGCTGAAATATTGTAATGAAGTTGAAACTGCCCAAATTAAATTTGTATACTTCATACCATTTGGCATACTTTAAAACCACTAAACTAATATATGTATGAGTGTTCGTTACAGTTTGCAACCCTTTGCAACCCTCTCAGCATTATAATATTACTACAAGCTTTACAGCATTGTTGTGTATAAGTAATATTTGTAAAGTGGCATATAATTTCTTATTTCACCGTGTGCCATGATTGATGTATATGCACCTCACCATATTGTTCTTTGCAATGCCAAACAACTAATTTTGTTTATTTCTTGTAGATGAGGAAAGGTGTTCGTGCATTCAGGAATGCACCCCTAATCTTCATTCCCAGCACCATGTTGTCTTCCGAGGGCGTATTGTGGTCGGTAACCGCTCAACTGTTGTTGGAGCTCAACCATCCACCGAGCTGGTACCACACAACACTGATCCACTTGATGTGGATCGGCTAACCGACATGCCAGAGATGCCACTCTCACCGGAACCTTCGACAAGGATTGACAGATGCAATGGGAAAAGGGTGAACACCCCGGGCAGTGCGTCTGGTGGTTCCAAAAGGATCCGAAGTGACTTCGTCGGTGATGCTTTGCATAGGCTGGCTGATCTGAGGGTTAAATCAAATGAGAGTAAAGTGCAAAGGCAGCGGGAGCAGGAGTCCAGGGGCGCAAAGGCTTGCATCGAGCTGATGAAGTCTGATGGCCACAACTTTAATTCAGATGTGTACCGCATGACAATTGTTCTTTTTAGTGACCCGTTTTATTGCTCGTTTTTCCTTGACGATGCAGTCACACCAGAGCAGCGTGACTTCTTCATTCGCACACACTATGTTGTGAAAGGCTCCTGGTGGAGCACCTCGTCGACATGCTCAAGAGGAGCGAGTGGATTTGGGAGCTGATTTGGACCTGATGGTGGTGGTGGGTTTGGGGGGAGGTTATGGGCCCGGGGTGCAAGTGGTGCAACCGGTGGAGCTATGTACTAACCTTGTTGCATTTAATATTGTTAGGTGTTCGTCCTGGTGGAGCTTTAATTCATTGTGATGTTTGTCAATAACGATTTATATCGACAATAGTGATTGTTGTATTTAATTTATTTTTTGTTTCGCTGAACATTTTGGCACCAACGTTTGAACTATCAGCGTCATGTTCTAATCAAATAGTTTGTGATTCGTTATTAATATATGTGTTTGGTCACAGTTTTTTGTTTTTTGTCGTACAATATTTCTATTGAACAATACTACTCAAACTGTCTAGTTGTACTATCAAAGGATTTTTAATTAGTTCGCATTATAATTTGTCTGTAACAGACTTGTTTTTTTCACATGATGCTCTAGGAGGATAAGCACTTCGGGTGACAAAACAGATAAGTCGGAAGATGGGTACAACATTGAGGAGGAGGAGGATAACATTATAGAGTTGTTGGCTACTAGTTTAGAACGGAATGTCAACGTAAGAGCTACAAGGCGTGTCTCTCAACAGACGGGTATGCAATGGATGATGGAAACAATGGCCAATCTAGCGCAACGTCACAACATATTTCGGATGAGGGCAGACTAGATTCATGCTCTGTTCGGTCTACTCACTAACCGGTATCACCTTTATGGAACATACGAGGTATATCCCATGTAAGCACTTGGAATGTTCCTATACATTATGGAAGGTGAATACTCCAGGTCGACGAACAATAGGTAAAATATTTTATCACTCTTTAATAGTACTATATCACATCGGTTTAATAACTTCTCTACTATTAAGAACACATGATATGAGATAAAATTCACATATGGCCTTAAATTATTGTTTTTGTTTGATTTTGGTTTTTTAAAAAAGAAACATGACACTATTGCCCCCTCAACTCTCAAAACCATCAACTTCTCCGTCCATTTCTCTTAATCGGAGAAGTTTTCAATGACGGGACACCACATGGTATCCTAGTTGGTAAATTAAAATAAATTATATATACATTCTCGTGAGACAAAGGAAAAGTAAGATCATTTTCTTTTCTTTTATCAAAACTTCAACTTTCTCTTTTTCATTTTCACTGTTTTCAAACTATTAAATAGTGCATTTTATTTAAAAAATAAAAATTATTTAAGAAATCAAATAAATTTATTTTACGTTTCCCACGTTATGCAATACTAATCGTGCATGTGGAATTCACGTGACATAATATATATTTGATAAATATAATATAAAAAATTATAGCACTCAAAATTTCATGTCAAAAGGAGGTGGTGGACACGTATTCTTCCTATGAAAAATGACATCAAGTACCACGACAGTATTTGTCTTTGTAATAAACACTCCTCGAAATCATACAATTACAGTAATGAGCCATTTTAATTTAACTGAAGATAATTACAAAGTCCTTTTCTGCAAATGAAATAAACTGGCTAAGATTTCAAGATGCCATAAAGATTCCATGTTCTGTTTTTCATTTCTTTTAAAAATCTGCCTAGAGACTTTGGACACATAATATTTGCTTTTGGTATTCCAGTTCTTCTATAGTAACTTCATAAGTGAGCACCGTGGAAAGAAATAGTCAATCGAAATATCCAAAATAAACTTTAACAATCGTCTGAGACAATAAACATATAGTATAATAACTGGTTGTTGTGCAACTTCCACAACCATTCTGCTGTAGTCCATCAGTACTTGATTAAGCTAAAAACTGGACCTAGAAAAATATAAGAATTCGCAAAATCAAGCAAGCGGACATATCTAAGAAATCATGCATTTAAGAATGCAAATTGGTTGATCTAAAAACTATGCTAAGGAAAAGGCTATAAACCATCTCAATTCCATAATACCGACATAAATTATCAAATAAAAAAAGCAAATCTCAGTTCTCAAATATATCGAGTAAATCATATATTGTTACCAGGCTGCAACAAATTATAGAAGAGCAAAAGAGCATACCTTAATAGATGTTATAAACCTCCAATCATGATTCAGCACCATCGGTATACCTAAAGAGCAAGGAAGATAACATTGATTACCTAAATGAAGTGGAGAAACATTTGGATTGTTCAGTTGTTGCCTTGAATTCTTCTTTATTGTCTTGTACATAGAAAGCAATAGAAAGCAATTGTTGTATCAGAGGAGATCATAATTATAAGAAAGAATCATCATGAAAGTAACATATTACTACCTCTGTCCTAAGATATAAGAGTTTTAGGCTTAAACATAGATATTAAAAAGGTGTTTGGTAGGACTCCAACTCCAAGCTTCAGCTAGAGCTGGAGTCTAGAGTTGTGATGACTTCACCTTACTAGTTTGTTTACTAAAGTGTTCTATTCAGATTTATTTGGAGGTGGAGCATTTGACAAGGCTCCAGTTAAAAATGCTCCAGCTTCACTCCACTAGGAGATTCAGTATCTGAAGGAAAGTAGGTGAAATTAAATGAAATAAGATTGAGAAAAAAGTAGGTTAAAGTTTTGAATGATAAAAGGTCGTGATTGGTTGAAAAAGAAACGTGACTGAAGAAGTTATTATATTTTGAAACTAATGTTAAAATTATTATATTCTGATACGATGTAAATATGAATTAAGTGACAACATTAGAACCAACTTGTTGGTTTAATGTGAAGCAAAATAATTTAGTACTTGTTTATATTAGCGGACCATAGCATATGTTCTTTTCCTGTCAACCTAGAACGTCGTTCGATCCTTTATTCACGAAATCTACATGATCAGTTAGATCAGTTAGATGTTACTGCATAAATTGAATCTGACATGTTTAAAGAAGAAATTTAAGACCACAATTTTTTCCGTATGAATATATGGCAGCAAACTTACAAGAGGAAAATTGACCACAGGGAATATATAACAGGATATTAATCAGTTCCTCCACTTATAGGGACCTGAATTCAAGTTCATCCTCATGTAGGTGGAAAAAGGATAGATAACAGAAATTTGTACTAATTATTGAAAAAATGGCCTGTGAACAAACAGTGGCACACATTAATAGTGGATCTGGCCTGTAACTCCATTCAGTTTCCTATTATTAGATTCAATCGTGAATATTCGAAACAGTGAATACATATGAGAAATAGATATGAGCTTGCAGTAAATATATCCTCCCTCTTCTTGTACTATCTATACTCCTTAAAACATTATATCAATGGTGGTGTCCTTTCCGCCTAGAGTATCAGTGACATATGGGCCCCAATGAAGGTGTACGTTTCGCCTAGAGTATCAATGACATATAGGGCCCACAACATCATCAGTGAAAGGGCTGAAATATATAGACCCGATTCAAACGCCCACATGCGCCGCTACAACAAGCCGCCACTGAGATGCCCCAAGCCGCCGTCGTTGCCGTGCCGCTCCAAGCTACCGCCGCCACTCACTCACGAAGGAGGCAGGGCTCTCGTTGCTTCCTTATACTGTGTGCCTCCATCCCTAGGCTGCCGCCACCGCTCTGCTCCAAGCTGCCACCACACCATACCCCGCGAACGTGAAGGAGGTAGAGTTCTGGTCGCATCCATTGGCCGTCGTCACTTCTCCATGACTCCTTTGGCGACGATTCCCCGGGACGCCGCCACCGGCAACGCCCCCTGGATCGCTCCCGTCAACACCCAACCTTCTCGTCGCAGCTACTTCTCCATCTTCGATGGACCCCCAAGCCATTGTCGCCAGCAACTACGCAACGAATTGCAACCGCCCATGCCACAACTTCTCTCCACCGCTGCCCAGCACCACCTTCTTGCCTCCACCCTCCCTGCAAGGATGACCGAGGCAGCGACAACCTCACGAGCGGCGTCGGTAAGGAAAGAAAAGGAAAGACCGGTGGCTGGTGGAATATAGTACGGTGGAGAGAATCCGTAAATAAAAGAGATGAAGATGGGGAACTGAAGAGGACGAAGCTCTTGACCTTTGGGGAAATTTTGACGAGAATGGACAAGGTTGTGCCAATTTGCAGATAAGTCCTTCAAGTGTAAGATAATGAGAAAGACCGTTTGCATAATTTTTTTTTTTGAGAAGAATCGATCTTTATATCTTACAGAAAGGGTAGAAATTGTGCGGAATGCATATCAAAATCAAGAAAAGAGCAAAGCCATCAGAAACTTATAGTCGAATTGAAAATCAAATTTTAAACAATAAACTCAATCGAGAAACACAAATAAGATTCGTTGTGCGGAATCTGTTCGAGTCGTGGAGTTGCTCCCTAGCACCACTACCGGCCAACTGAGCCTGGTCGAGCTGTTGAGTTGCTTTAATATGTTGTGATGAGGATGTAGTGTCTAGGATTTTTAGCAGGCCCTGCAACTTGGACTGGTGTTTGCTCAGTACACACATGTGAAGGTGACTTGGGCCTTTCAGTTGGGCTACATAGTCGCCTTGATCGATTGTACAAGGTCTTATAATTAAAATGCTACTCAATTGTCATTTATTTGCTTTTTTTCTACATTACCTACTGATAGAATGGACTTAAAGTTCAGTGTTAGAAAGTATACGTTTAATCAACCAACTATGTTAGGGGACGCCTAATTTTTTAAAACTGCTTATCATATACTCCATTGCATCACACGGGCATTTAGCTAGTATGAAAAAAAATACAAATAGAGATCTATATGCCCACATTTGTTCTAGAGTATATGACTGTTAGTGAAAACCAAGATACTGACACACACTCATTTCCAACATCATGAAGTATATTTGCGAGCTGGTTCGCAATACCGCTTACATATTACAGTTATTGCCTTTGAAAGATTGGGATGTTGAAAGAGGACAGGCTTTGATCATGTCCCATTAATCTTGGTAATTTTGGAGATACAAGAATTTTGCAATAGCTAGTGAGTGATATCAGACTTGTAATCAGCTGGATTGCGGTTCTGCTACCTCAAATATTTAGCATGGTTTTCCCAAAACTAAATTGTAGGTAGTCATAGCAGCCGATATACTCCACAATGAGCAGTGAATCTATCAGTCTAGCCAAACCACCCTGTACTGAACTGCTCGAAATTATTTGGCTCTATAAATAATAAGCAATTAGAAGTACTGGTTTTTTGTTCAATGGAAAAAGCAACCTCTTCCACTTCCCAGTTGCTGGAACTTGAAGTATGCCTTAACTGCTATTGTTAAAAAGAAAAAACCTGCTTTCACGTGATGAGCACCAGGAAGCTTGGACAAGTGCACAAGTGCAGGAAGCAGGCATCGCAATGCAGATGCAAGATGAGAATCAGGTCATGAGTAAACACAGCTACCAGCATATGTCATATGTCGTCCTGAGAGAAGAACGAAAGGTTCGAAAAAAATGAGACCTGAATGACAATGTAGCACAGCTAGTAATAATTAAACACCAAAAGCCTACTAATATCATGAAAACATTTGTTGTCCAAGGACAAACAAACTATCAATTTTATAAGAGAAAAAAGAGGTATGTGTATTGCACTAACCTCTTGTCAGGCCATGCAAGGGTCCATATGCTTCCGAGTCTGCAACTCCTGCTACCAATGACCTTGGACAAAAAAAATTTAAGGTAGAACGGGTCATCCTTACACCGGAAAATGAAAGGGGCACGGCCCACAAACACAAGCCCACAAGGCAAGTGTCAAGGCTCAAAAGCAAAGACCGACTAATGAAGTAAACGGTTCAGTCATCTTTCCCGTGTGGACATTGAGAGTTTGTTCAACAGGACAATAGCAGCAGCTAGCAGACCTTCAACCTGGAATCCATGACGGCCGGATCAACTTGGGGTGGGTATCTGTAACATCCTGAAAATCGAAGAAATTAAAATCGGAACGTAAAAATCGGAACTTACAAAAACTTTCGCTTGTTGCCTTTTTGCTCGAGTTTGTTGCTTCTTATTTGCCAGCTCAGTTGCATAAATTTAGTTGTGAGCAATCCCTCTCGGTGTTTGTGAATGATTTGGAGTTTGTTGGGAAGAAAATTTCGAAATGCTGGATTAGGAATTTTAAAAGAAAATCGGAGAAGAGATGCGGATCTATGAAAATACAAATTTGAGAAATAGAGTATTAATTGTTGATTGTGGAAGATTAATTAGGGAGTAAAATATACAATAAAATATTTTGGGGATTTACAAGAAATCTAGGAAATTTTTGGAATTTAAAATAGGAATTATGAAATTAGGAAAAAGGAATTTAAATAAATATGAAAAATATATGTGGAAAAATAAAAGTGGAGAAAAAGTTGAAAATATAATATTAAAAATTATTCTAGGAATATTGGGAATTTATTTTGAATTTTTAGAGTGGAAAAAATGGAAATGGGAAATTAGAAATTAAAAATCGAGAAATTATGAAACACCACTATTCATTGCGCATCGATATTCGACGTCGTACCCGGCCCGGATGCGCGCCCGCCGCGCGCCGCTGCCGTACGCGCCGCGCCGCACAAGCGCGCGCGCTCCCGCGCCCGCGCCGTACTCGCCGCCGCGCCCGCGACCGCGCCGCCACGCGTGCGCCACCGCGCCGGCCGCCGCAGTCCGCCCGCGCGCCCGCGCGCGCCGCGCCCGCGCGGACCCCGCCGCACTCTCGCCAAGTGTCGCCGCGCCCCAAACCGGCCCCGTGCGCGCCCGCGTCCGCGCGCCCGCCCCGGCCTCCCGCCGCCGCGCCCCCTCTCCGTTCCTCCCTCTCCGCCCGCGCCTATAAATAGGCCGGAGCCCTCCATCTTCTCCCACACCGCCGCCGCCTCTCTCCCCTCCCGAGCGCCCTCGCCGCCCCTAGCCTCCCCTCTCCCTCCGGTCCCCCGCCCTCGAGCGCCGCGCCGCCACCGCGCCGCACCGCGCCGCCTCTCCTCGCCATCGCCGCCGCCACCGGTAAGTCCCCGAGCCGCCGCCCTTTTTTGGCTGCGCCGCCACGGCCAAAGCGAGAGAGAGAGAGAATCGGTCGAGCACCTTGTGGGCATTGAATAGTGGCGCAGAGAAAAGAAAAAGAAAAGAAAAGGAAAAGAAAGAAAAGAGAAAAAGAAAAATAGGAAAAATTAGGAAAAATTTTGGAAAAATTGGAAAAATATTTTGAGAAGACTTGAGTAAAATTTTAGGCAAAAATAAATTATTTTGTTGTATGTTTTCTCGGTGGAAAATTTGAAAATCAAAATATAACTTTTTTCGAAATTTCGTTTCGCGTCGTTTCTAAATTCGAATTTCGTTTAATTTCCTTCTCGTCATTTAAATATGCTTCTCTTTTGTGCTCAAATCTTCAAAACCTCGAGCACAAATCCCTTTGCGATATTTCCAACTCTATTTCCTCAAACAAATTACGATCGTCGCTTTGCGAAAACCCTAAGGCATCGACCCGATTTCAAAACTTGGAGTTTTCCCTGGCGATCCTCGTACGAACTCAAGTAGAAATTTAGGCTAAGCATTTGGAATCGTCTTCGTGGCTTTTATGGTTCTTTTCGATCTTTCGGTGTTATATTGGATTCTAATCGAATTCAATTGATCTTTCGCACGTACGGATAGCACCTGAAAAAGTCGGCATCGACTCCGTTGAAGACACCACTCAACAAGCGTGCGAGCAAGGCAAGTCATCACACTCTTGAACATATTGATCCCAATTGCGAAATGATGTTATTTTAACCTTTAAACATGCATGCTATACATAGAGTTACCTATACGTGTTATGCCATACCTTGTTATTGATTATCTTTAGAATTATTCCATGTAACTCTCGATGTGATACAAACAACCGGAGAATAACTTCGATAAACCGCTTAGCCATGCTATACTTAGACTCATGCATGCTCATGACTTTATGAAAAGCTATGTGCTTGGGCAACTACCTTAGGGAAGGTAGTTGAGATACGACATGTGGAGACATGAGCGCCACAACGCCATGAGAATGATGAAATGAGTTTTGATGAAAATGAAAGTACTAAACAAATATTTTAGACTGGGGCAGCTGGACGGTTTGGGTGGATTACGGAAAAGGCAAGTGCCGACCCTGGTCAATTAAGGACCGAGCCATGAGATAGCCAGGAAATGAGCCAGTACAACCGTACTTCTCGAATGGGTATAGACCTAGCGGAGTAGATAGCCGAGCGGAGGCGGTACCCTTGCATAGTGGTTCTTATGGATGAGATGAGATGTGAAAGAGATGATGGTAATTTGAATTTATTTTAACTTGATGAATGAAATCTCCCCTTACCCCGGGTGCGCCAGAACTCCTCTCACTGCTAGAAAATGACGGCTAGAGTGCATGAGGGCTTAAGTTCATGGAGCGGGTACTGCCAAAGTGAGGTTATCGAAAGGCTTTGCCGTGACCGTCTCATGTGTTGGGACGTAGGCTCATTTGTTGGGTTGTCGCGGAGTACGGGTAAAGTGTACATCCACTGCAGTGTAAATGAATCAATCTATTCGAATAGCCGTGCTCGTGGATATGGAGCATCGTGACAAGACTTTCGCTTGGCTAGACTTAAAACTTAAAAATGCTGAGATGGGTTTACATGATGATTCTTATTCGCTGGTGGATCAACTTCTCGAGATGCGAGAAGGGGTGGACTCCCCAGAAAAACCATGACGAACTGGAGACGGGAAGCCATCCTTGGAATCACGATGGATGGTAGACAGAACCGTCACCGAATTAATGAACTATGGAACTAAAACTTGACTTGGCTAGTTGTTAGGCTTGTGAAAAGATTTGTGAAAATTGGCTTTATGCAAAAGAGCACCAGCCATTCCTTGAATAACCCTATCATATGCATCACTTCCGTGTTGGCTTGCTGAGTACGGTTGGTACTCACCCTTGCTATACGCACAAACCTTCAGATGATGGGAATGAAGAATCGGAGGATCCATATGCCTACTACCAGGAAGGCGAGGAAGCTGATGGCGCTTACTAGGTCTTAGTCTCCGGTCGTTGCCTGTGGCAATTGACAAGCCGCTGCCTTTATTCCGCTGCCTTATCTAATTTCTACTTTTGGGTTGTATCCAGACCATGAGGTCCTATGTGATGGACATTGCCTCCGGGCCTATTATTGTAATAATTTCGTTGTGAGACTATACGTGCATGAGCACTTGATTATTAAGTACTGTATTTCGTGGGTACCAAACTACTCGATCCAGGAAAATGGTACTAAGAACACGAAAGATTCCCGTTTCAAAAACGGGGGTCCACAGTATCCATGGCAGAGCCAAGGTAGGGCGAGTGCCCTACCTTGCCCTACCGAGCCCTCTGTCCCTGCCTGCTACTACTTGAGTACTACCAACTCCATTGCTTTCTAGCATTTCCCCACTAATATAGCAATCAGATAACCACACTTATTCCCAGAGCTGAACTTGTATTGACAAATGATTGCCAAAAGAGGTACCTGAAGTTGTTGTTGATACTCTAATGAAAAGCAGTGGCCAATTCAGCAATTCTAACGCCATGAATTGGTTGTTGAGGTTTTCAGATGATCAGTGTGAAAAAAGCTATAGATTGGACCACAAAAATCTTGTCATTGCCAGTTAATTTCATTGGTATTGTCTTCTCCACTCCACTGCAATGAATAATTTTGCACTGACTAATCATTCTATCGAGCACCTACCATGCAATGTGCAAATGGGAACAAGAGCACCAATAGGAAACATGCGGAATGATGTTGAACTGTTACGTGTGCAACTCTTGATAGATAGAAGTAGAGGGGTTGGGAGAACAGAGGTGAGGTAGAAGAAGGAATAGAAGAAGAGTAGAAGAAGAACAGAGAGATGTTGAGAGGATTCAGATTTCTTCTATTTCATTTCTTATCCCTTCCCCATCAAGTGGTCCCCTGTTTTATAGTCTTTACAGCTAAGCAACAGCACGAGCGCGCAGGCTCAACAACCCAACCCAAAACCTATGAGCTCATAGACTCCAAAGGATGTCGCTGCAATGCACGTTTATTGTGGTGCGTCACACTGCTTGTCATCAGCTGTGACAGTACTGCCTGCCAAGATGCAGCTTGCCCCCAAGCTGGTGCAGAAGGGAATCGATTCTTGAGCACTGCATAATCCCCCCAGGTAGCTTCATCAGCAGACAAAGACGACCATTTGACAAGCACCTGAACATGTGCGGCAGTACCTTTCTTGACCAGCCGCCTGTCCAGAATAAGTTCAGGCCACACATCAGCAGCATCCAATACGACAGGTGCAGGTAAAGAAGAAAACACCGGAGTATGATCAGGCACATGAGCTTTCAACTGTGATACATGAAAGACCGGATGCACAACATTGCTCTCGGGTAAGGCCAGATGATAAGCTGCCGAACCAATCTTCTTCAGGATGTGAAAAGGGCCAAAGAACTTAAATGCTAATTTGTGATATGGACGATTAATCACCGAAGATTGAGCATAAGGTTGCAACCGAAGAAACACTTGTTCACCAACAGCGAAAGAACACTCGGATCGCCCTTTGTCAGCCGTCTGTTTCATACGTAACTGTGCCTTTTGTAATTGCTACTGTAAGAATGCAGACAACTGATTTCTCTCAGATACCAAATCGACCACAGACTGATGAACTGAAGACAAGAGCACAAGCACCTGACTAACATGAGGATCAACTCCAAACAAAGCTTTGTGAGGTGAACAACCGAAAGATGTATGAAAAGATGTATTGTACCAGTACTCAGCTAGATGTAGCCAACTGTTCCATTTTGTTGGAGTCGCTTGAGTCATGCAACGTAAATACATCTCTAAGCACTGATTAACTCTTTCAGTTTGTCCATCGGTTTGGGGATGATACGCGGTACTAATGTTCAATTGAGTGTTCCACACTTTGAATAGATCACCCCAAAATCGACTGGTGAAAACTTTATCTCGATTAGAGACAATCGACTGGGGTAAACCATGAGTCTTAAACACGAATTTGTCCACGGCCATAGCCACTTGGGAAGTAGTAAAAGGATGTCTCAAAGGAATGAAATGAGCAAATTTAGTGAAACGATCCACCACCACAAGAATAACAGTATAACCGTCAGATTTAGGCAAACCTTCAATAAAATCCATCGAGATGTCAACCCATGCCTCTTTGGGAATTGGTAAAGGAACTAACAGTCCAGGTAAGCGACAGTGCTCATGTTTTGCTTGTTGACAAACTTGACACTGCTTAACAAAGTTGAACACTGCAGTTTTCAGACCAATCCAGGAAAACAACCTTTTCAGCCTATGATAAGTAGCCATAGTGCCTAAATGACCACCAATGGGAGAGGAATGAAAAGCAGTGATCCGTTTAGTTTGCAAGCCCATATTAGCATCAATCCAAATTCTGCCATTGTGACGAATAAGGCCATCAGTCAACGAGTAACCCTGAGAATTTGGAGAATGAACTGCCAATTCCGCCAATAGCTTTTGAGCCTGCGTATCCACAACATAAGAATTCAATACTTCTTGCAGCCAAATGGGAGTGACCACTGCAAATGAAGACAATAAGACCGAGGAGGCATCCTGGACAAAGCATCAGCCACAATATTCTCCATACCCTTTTTATACTGAAATGTATACTGTAAATCCATCAGTTTGGTCATTACCTTTTGTTGTAAATCAGTTCCCAAAACCTGATCATTGAGATGACATAAACTTTTATGGTCAGTGCGAATGGTAAATGGACATCGCTGTAAATAGCAACGCCATTTATCAACAGCCATCATAATGGCCAAGAACTCTTTTTCATATATAGATAATTTTTGATTTGCCACTCCCAAAGTCTTGCTATAATATGCAATAGGGTGATTCTGCTGACTCAGCACAGCTCCAACACCAAATGCACAAGCATCAGTTTCTAGAATAAAAGACTAAGAGAAGTCTGGTAATGCCAACACAGGAGTAGAACTCATAGCAAGTTTCAGATTCTGAAAGGCTTGTTGAGCTTCGTCCGACCACTGGAAGGCTTTCTTTTGTAAACAACATAGTCAAAGGTTTAGCCAGAATGTTGTAATTTTTTTACAAACTTCCTATAGTACCCTGTAAGCCCCAAAAATCCTCTTAGTTCTGTCACATTAGCAGGGAGTGGCCAGGCTAACATAACTGCAGTCTTTGTAGGATCAGTACTGAACCCCTGATCTGAAATTATATGTCCCAAATACTCCAGCTGAGAACATGCAAAAGAACATTTCGACCGCTTGGCATACAGTTTATGTTGTCGCAGAAACTCAAAGACTTGTTTCAAATGTGTGAGATGAGAGGGTAAATCTAGGCTGTATACTAAAATATCATCCATAAACACCAAGACACATTTCCTGATTAAAGGGGCAAACACAGAGTTCATCACACATTGAAAAGTAGAGGGAGCATTAGTCAATCCAAAGGGCATCACTCTAAATTGAAATTGACCATGGTGGGTTTTGAAAGCAGTCTTAAATTCATCATCCTCCATCATCCTTATTTGATGATATCCAGCCTTCAAGTCAAGTTTGGAAAATAATCTGGTACCAGCCAATTCATCTAATAACTCATCAACGATAGGCATGGGAAACTTACTTTTCACAGTAATAGAATTAAGTTTGTGGTAATCCACACAAAAATGCCATGTGTCATCCTTCTTTTTAACTAACAAAACAGGTGAAGCAAAGGGGCTCATACTGGGAGTTATCAATCCAGAATCAATCATGTCCTTCACTTGACGCTCAATCTCATCTTTTTGCAAAGGAGAATACCTATAAGGTTTGCTGTTAACAGGGGCTGATCCAGGGAGAAGAGTTATAGCATGATCATAAACTCTATGAGGTGGTAAATAGTGTGGGTCTTGAAAGACATAAGCAAAATCAGTCAACAATTGAGTAATAGTAGGTGGAACTGAGGAATCATAATGAGATTTAGAAGGTTCCAATAATGCAGCTGCCCAGATATCACACCCTTTTTGTCAGTTAAGTACTTGAGGCAAAGTAACAGCACACAATTCAGTCTGAGGCTGAGAATCAGGTACTCCCTTCAGCATAATCCACTTACCCTGATACAGGAATCTCATCGTTTTGCGTGCCCAATTACAAGACATGTCACCCTACTGAGCTAACCAATCCATCCCCAAAATAGCATCATGACCACCTAAATGGATTACTCTCATATCATAAGTGAAGGTATGCCCTTGAAACCACCAAGTGAACTGAGGAACCATATACTGACAAGAGAGAAAGGCACCATTAGCCACTTTAACCAGGGATGGAGCAATGGGCTGTAATGGCAAACCCAACAGTTTTGCAAAATTATAGTCCAAGAAACTATGGGAACTACCAGAATCCACCAACAATAACAACACCTTATTTTGCACCAAAGCTCTTAGTCTAATAGTATTAACCTGATTAGCACCAGACAATGCATTCAGAGAGATATGACAATGTTCATCTTGGTCAAAATCCTCATGAGCATCAATTGTATTCAAGAGATCATCAGGAATTACTTCAGTTATCTGCATGGCTTTAATCTGACCAGCAAGTGCACACTGATGCTCAGGAGAATATTTGTCACCACACTTGAAACAAAGACCATTAGCTCTTCTATAATCTCTCAATTGTTTGGCCTTCCACAGTTCTTCTCGTTTAGGCTTAATAGCTGGAGTATCAGCGCCTCCCTAAATGAAATCCCCTTTTGTATTAAAAACCTTATGAGCCAATCTCTTAGGCTGTTTAGGAGCCATCTCAAGTAATACACTTTCCTGCATCAAGGCCACACCAGCAGCTTGTTGAACTGTGTCAGGCAACTGAACCACCACAGCTGCACGAATCTCATCTTTCAGTCCCAACATAAAACGCGAGACCAACATCATCCCTCCAACAGATGGATCAAACACACGGACCTGATACACAAGAGAATCAAACTGGTGCTTATATTCAGAAACAGAGCCAGTCTAACGCAGAGTCTGCAAAGCCTGAACTTTCTCGCGTTGCCCGGTGCCCTCAAATTCGGATATAACAGCATGACGAAATTGGGGCCAATTACTTAGTTCCTCTACTAACTTAAACGATTGATACCACTGTGCAGCATTCCCAAACATATGAAGAACAGCTGCAGAAACTTGAAAAACAGGTGGAATCTGATACATATCAAAATAGGTCTCACACATATCAAGCCAGATCCACACATCCGTGCCATCAAAATGAGGAAAATACATCTTCGGAAGGTAACTCTTAGCGTGCAGACCCCCATCTCGCCCACCACTAGGACTCCCTATCAGCCCAACGAAACGCAGATTTCAGAAATACTGGCGGAGGAGGAGGAGGTGGTAGTGGCGATGGAGGTGGTGATGTCCCCAAACTCGCCACCGACAAAGAAGAAGGAGAACCCAAAATACTCACCGGGTCAGAAGCCAGAGTTTGTTTCTGCAGCCGTGCCGCTTGCAACTGCTCTTGCTGCAGCTTCCTCACCGATTCCATCGCGAGATCCACCTTGGTAGCAACCTGATCAATCCGGCCGCTCTGCTTTGTCAGCTTGTCGTCCAAGGCCTCCATCCGCTGCGTGATGGAGTCCAACTTCTCAAGGAGCTTAGCCTCCATGGATTCCAGCGACTGACGCAAAGGAGCGCTGAGTTTGATCGGCGCCGTGGTGAAGGACTCCTCCAAATCCAGCCGAACTAGAACCGGATTTACAGCAGTCGCACCCAAGGGTAGCCACTAACCGGAGCACATGAATTTTACCAGCCAGATTGAGAGTATATAAGCACCAATCAACCACGAACACCTGAATCTGAGACCACTGTTACGTGTGCAACTCTTGATAGATAGAAGTAGAGGGGTTGTAAGAACAGAGGTGAGGTAGAAGAAGGAATAGAAGAAGAGTAGAAGAAGAACAGAGAGATGTTGAGAGGATTCAGATTTCTTTCATTTCATTTCTTATCTCTTCCCCATCAAGTGGTCCCCTGTTTTATAGTCTTTACAGCTAAGCAACAGCACGAGCACGCAGGCTCAACAATCTAACCCAAAACCTATGAGCTCGCAGACTCCAAAGGATGTCGCTGCAATGCACGTTTACTGTGGTGCGTCACACTGCTTGTCATCAGCTGTGACAAGAACCTAACTATGTTATGAGGTTTGGTGAAGATTGAAGTGATGGGAAACGATGGACTTATTCATCAGCATAGTTTCCTCTCTGATCGTGAGAGCCCCTTGCAATGGCCTGCGGAAGGCAGGAACATCGTCGGCGTGGCGGAGTGGCGATGCCGGTGGAGGAGAGGACGGCGACGGCGGCATATGGCAGCGCCCGGGGGGACTGCCGACGGAAGAGTACATGCGATGGTGGGGGTGGGGGCGGCGGTGGCCTTGGATGCGTGCGGCGGCGGCGATGAGCACCGGCGGCGAGGCGCGGTCTTCGAGTGGGGAGGAGAGTTGAGGCGCTCGCTATTCAGCGGAGGCCGAGGCGGTGTCAGCGCGATGGAGTGGGGGATTCGGTGAGTTCACCGTAGCATCCATAGACACAATCGCCTATGGGTTGTTTTGAGCCGTGGGATCAAACGATCTGACGATTGCGGGATGGATGGGAAGAATTGTGTGTACGTTTTACTTGATGCACAACATGCATTTGCACCATCTGTTACCAACCGTTGGTTCATCGTTCTCTTGCTACTCTCCTAAGAGTAGATACAATACGATTCTAGCTGCCGACGATAGAAATGTCACATCATCAGCTTTGATGCTGAGCTGGAGATGAAAAAAATTACTGAGAGAAAGAGTAGACGGGCGACTAATTAGTCGCTAACTGTTCACACTCTAAAAGATCTGCATTTAACTTTTGCTCATTACATGCTGCCGCACTAATACAAACTGTGTAAGGTCATCCTCGTTCTGCTGCATGCATTTGTTCATGGTTGATGGGAACTGTGTAGAGATTAAAGATAGTAGATGCTTATTGTATGCACTAGCTATTAACGCTAACTATAATTATTTACTGATGTTGGTTATTTTTAGAGCTATTATCTAGCTACACTATTGACCTTGCACTAATGTCAAGCAGTCAAGCTCCACGCTGAAAAAGATGTGTCTCGATCGTGACTTGGCAACTGTAGGATGTGCTAATGAGTTTTTTTGTTTTATGTGCTTCAAAAATCTCCCTCCAACGTGAGGGAATGAACGTGCCCTAAGTGAGATTGATAGGTAGGTTATAGTATTTTTTCAATTTTTCTTCGTTTAATAGTATTGTTTATTACTAATTGGTATGTCATTATGGGCTTGCTTGGTTTGGAGACTATTCACTACTGGAGAAACCATCATTGGTTGAAGTGGCAAAAACCACAGTAGTTTCGGTTTGAGTTGTCTCTAGTCCCGCTTAAAAAGTCTATGGATTTCTAGGAACATTAGTCCGGTTGTATCACGAACCGGACTAAAGATCACCTTAGTCCCGATTCAAATGTTGTCGAGCCTGTCGAGCGCGAACACCTTTAATCCGGGTGAACACCAACCGACTGAGATGCTATTTTTAGTCCCGGTTAGTGCTACAAACCGGGACTAAAGATGTCTGGTACTCTGACAGGTTCTGACAGCCTCTGACACCATCTTTAGTCCCCGTTGGTAACACCAACCGGACAAAAGTGAATGTGCTTATTTTTAACCGAACCTAATAAAAATATATAAATTTTCTGTATGATTCAAATGGCCAAAAATTAATTTAAGAGTATTTGTAATTTTAAAGAGTGTGGTGTTGTGTGAAGGTGGGTGATTGAAGATAGAAGGAAACTTTAATTTTGTTATTACATATCATCATATTGTTATTAACTAATGATTCTTAATATACAAAATCTTTTGTAAAATTATTTTTGTGATAATATACGAATCGGAAGGATGTACAATATTGATAAAGACATTTAAACCCTGGTCGTCACGTTAGTTTATGCGCGTTTAACAAGTTTTACGCGCATTGTTCCCGTTTCGTCCTCTAACTCGGAGTCATATTTTAAAACGGCTATAACTTTCGCATACAGACTCCGATCGAGATGTTCCATAAATGAAAATCGATCAGAAAAAAATTTCGGATGCGTTCGTTTGCCGCTTTGCCGCATTCGGCAATTTTATTTTCCCCAAAAAAGCCTCAGAAGATTGCCTTTTTGAGCCCGGAAGCTTTTTTCCGATTTTGAGTGTGTCTTCCGAATTTTCCACAGGCCACGTCTTTTGCTTGTTTACGCTCAAATTTTATGTGGTTATGTGGTTACCTCTCATGTGCTCCTAATTCCATAAAAATATAAAAAAATAAAAGAAAAAAGTCAAATTTTTCCTCTCTTGCTCAACAGCAGATGAAAATAAAGAAAATCGAGGGGCAAAAGAGGAACAATATCTAGAGAAGCACATTAATGTCTAGGATTATCTATGTTTGATTAAATTTTAATATCATTATTTTAAACCTATATTTAATGAATTTAATTTGACGCTATTTAATGAATTATTTAATTGTTAACAAATAAATTAGAAAAATAGCGGAAAATTATCTTTTGTTCTTGGTGGCACCAAGCGGGACTAAAGGTGAATTAGAAATAGGGAGAAATTATCTTTAGTCCCGGTTGATGCCACCAACCGGGACTAAAGATGAATTGGAAATAGCGGGAAATTATCTTTAGTCCCTGTTGGTGCCACCAACCGGGACTAAAGATGAATTGGCTATATATATCCCCGGCTCGCATCGTCTTCTCCACAGATCTAACACTTAGCACATTTTTAGATCTCTTTCCCTCTCTCTAGCTCTCTTCCTCTCCCTTTCCCTCTCCTCTCTATCCCCTCTCTCTCTCTCCTCTTCCCTCAAGCCAAGCAAGGAGGGAGGAAATGGCGCAGCGGGGAGGAGGTGGCAGCGGCGCGTCATCTTCTCACTGCGGCGAGCGGGAGCGGGAGCCGGCGGCGAGCGGGAGCGGAGCCGGCGATTTAGCGGGAGGCGGCGAGCCGAGCAAAAAATTGATGTTGTTATTTTTTATTGTATATAGTGGATTTTGTTGTATATATGTGTGAACAAATTTGTGATAGTATTTGATCCGTGATTTTTTTGATTTTGAAGATGTATTTGATATGTGGAGAAAAATGAAAAACATTTAGGATATGTATTGTTCATTGCTATTTGTGAATCGTGATATTTGATTTCGATATCGTGATGATTTTAGGATTTTGACAAGAAAAAGAACAAAAGAATCGAGGGCGGTGGCTGGAGAAAGGGCAAACTAAAAAAAAATTTTAAAAAATCTTTAGTCCGGTTGAAGCCACCAACCAGGGACTAAAGATGACGGAGCGGCCACGTGGCTCCGCCATCTTTAGTCCTGGTTGGTGGCTTCAACCGGAGTAAAGATGCATTTCTAGTCCGGTTATTTAACCGGGACTAAAGATCGCTCATCTCTAGTCTCGGATTCGTAGTTCCGGTTTGACAACCAGACTACGAGGATTACGAACCGGGACAATTGTGACTTTCTCCGTAGTGATTTGTACCTTGCTAAAATTATGGTAGTAAATTTGGTGGTATACAATTTGAGCTAATATGCACAAAATTTACTAGTAAACCAAACATATATTTGATACAATGTATAGGGTAAAAATTAGTAGATGGACCGGAATTTTTAATAGGATAAAAATTGGCTTCCCTCCAAACGACCAATGTATGCATGCGTAAACTTTCATAGAGGCGTCGCACCGTTGAAAAAAAATCATCCTCCTCTTATGAATCATGGCCTGTTGCTGAAATTCCGGCCCATCTACACGAATGGGCCAGCTTGGGCCTTCCAAACGGCCTAATCTGTCACAGCACAGGACAGCTGCTGCTCTGAGCCACGAAAAAAAAAAAACCTTACACTGGATTGGCTCTCATCTGATCGATCCTGCTCCCCTTCCTCTTTCCTCCTCCTCTCCCCACCCCAACGCCATGGCTGCCGCGGTCACCTCCCATCGATCCCTCCCCGTCGCCGAGGCGGGCGCCGCCTTCCACAGGACTCCGTCCCACCTCGAGCCCAAGGTACGCTCCTCTGCCAACCCTACTCTCTTCCACCGCCGCTAAGCGTGGGCCGCAGTAGATTGGAGATCCATCCGGGACTTTTGGGAGTTCTTGGTCTCGTCTGTCGTGTAGGCGCTGATGCGATTCTTTGTTTTTTTATTAAGAAATTGAGACACGCCCTTTGTGTCGGATCTCTTTGACGCACGGTTGAGACAAATTTGGGGTTCATCTGTTGAGTTTTAAGTGTTTAACTCGATAGGTAGATTTTGCTTGCTAGAGAAATTGTTGATAGTTGTTGGTGGGGAACTGGGAATTTGTTTCGTACTTTCCAGATTTTTATTATGTCGCATTGTGCTATTTATAGGATTAAGGAGTCATTTAACTCACTAGGGGCATTAGGGTATAGGGGAATTCTTGGTAAGTTGTTCATAGAGATTTAATTCGTCCTTTTCAGTTTCCTTATGTTGTATTGTGTTGTATCTAGGATTAAGGAGTTCCTTTTGTGTACTGTTCTTACGATTAGGATGAGGTAATTTGCACATAGGAATTTGGGAAATTTCTGCATATGGTGCTCCATTGTTATATGATAAATTACTTGGTGGTTTATGGGGATCTAAATGATGTTGTGCGTGCCCTTGCTGAACTTATCATGTCTATGTTCAGAGCACCATTCACTGACAAACCTATGGTCCAGAAATTTCGTGCTCGTTAGGAACCTTTATATTTTCAGTGTTGTCCAGAGTAAGGTCTAAAAGTGTGTGATGTATACATGTATTTACATAGTTTATGTGCCAATAGTGTCTTTGCAAGGTATTACTGGGATTCTTTTTATCCTTAACTGAAGAGAAAACCAGGCGAACTGATGTTTCAGACCGGCAAATAGAGTGTGTTTACTCTATTATACTGTATTTGGCTGCTAATATGTTCTTTCTGTGATGACCAATCAACCATCCATTAGTATATAAACTCCCTCCATCCAAAAGGACTTCCATTTGTCCCGCAAATATTTTATTTCTAACTTCTAAGTTATACCTACTCCCAATGCGCATTTAATTGGAGCATAGAGATTGCAGCCGTGAGTATTAATGAGGGGCACCTTGGCCATTTCACCACACTACTAATTTGTCCTAGAATTGCTGGAAATAAAGTCTTTGTGGAATGGAGGGAGTGCCTTGTGTAATTCTTTCACTGGGATATTGAAATGGTTTCCATGTTTCTAATGATTTCACTGTTTGGTGCATTTAGCAGCCCCCACATGGTAACAACGGCCTGCCATGTGCCCTATGGCCTTTCTGTATTACCACTGTCTACTATGTCAGTCATATGTTCTATTTGGTAAATGTAAATAAAATTAGTACCCATATAAGGAGCAATATTAACTATTGTTGTAGGCTAATTTTATGGCTAGGGGATGTGGATTAGACCGAGTTGTGTCTGACTATTCACGTACAAAATTACAATTGTATTGTGCTAGAGCTATTGGTGTGTAAGTTTGCGCCAGAATTTCAGAGTTTGGCACTACATGCATTATAAGCTAGTGTTTTGTGTTCTTTTCCTTATATTTATACCTGGAATGATACATCAGAATGGCCTTGTATTGAGATACTCCATTCTTGGAGCTAAACTGGAATGAACACCATATTGAAATTAAAATATTCTCTATATAGCCATGTCATTTTCATTCCAAAAAGGCAGTGTTTATCCACCTAGTATCTTTCATTCTAATTTTTGCTACTTGTAAAATACTATAATAATTACCCTTGGGAAAAACTCTGCTTTGGTCTATGAGCAACTCTGCTATACGCCAATCCTCCATCATCAGCTTTAACCCCTTCCTTTTCTTTTTTGCTATGGTATCCAGATGTTGTCATTGCAAAATGAAATCTTCATTACATCTGGTGGAGACCGGGATTTGATTAATAGGTATGTCTTAATACCCCTTTGCAACTGCAGTTCTGCATTCATTAGTGTTGAATACATGTATTCCATCCATGACTGTAGTCATATTAATATCTCATCTCAAAGCTGAGGTTTGTTTTTGACCCTTCTCCTAAAGGATTCTCAGCAAAAGCAAAACTGAAACGGTGCCTGAGAACAAGGATGATGGGGAGTCTGATGATGATAACGATGAGGAGGGAGATGACGAGGACGCTGAAAATCAAGCCGATGATGATGGTGGTGATGAAGATGCCTCGGAAGAGGAAGGGAATGGTGAGGACGAGGACGAGGACCCTGAAGCCAATGGCGAAGGAGGGAGTGATGACGACGATGGTGGAGAAGATGAGGATGAGGAGGATGAGGATGGGGACGATGATGAGGGTGATGGTGAGGGCGAGGATGAGGATGAGGAGGAAGAAGAGGAGGAGGAGGACGATGACGACGTCCCGCAACCACCGGCCAAAAAGAGGAAATGATCAATGAGTAACAGCCCTACCTTACAAGCAAGAGAACGTGGCTCTGTTCATCCTGTGCTTAGTGGTTCACTGGTTACTGGTTTTAGCAGGTAGGGGTTTTAGCTCGGTCGTCAGCCATAGCCTAGTTTGAGAACAGGAAAAAGAACACTTAATTGTGCATGTACTATTTAAAAGATTCTTTTCTATCATGCCTCTTCTGATTTGCTACCAATTTGTGTTTGCTTAGCCTTTTTTTACATTGTTGTTGTACCCTCCAGACATTAGACATGAATGGATGTACGTTAATAATGCAGCGATGCAAGTAAGACAGCCTCGTTCTTGTGTGGTTGTGTTCCTCCTGCTCGAATGGATTAATTGGGTTGCCACGATGAATGGGTTTTGTGTTCATAAATCAATTCATTTGTAAGAGCGGTATACTAGTATTTAATTTATAAAATGTGGCATTTATTTGTCAAGAATAAATAGGGAAGAAAAGGAGAAAAATCTTGTGGTTATAGAAAGAAAAATTACATTTAGGAAAGCATTGAGAGAATGAGTGGGTAGAGGCCTTGTAATAACAGCGCAAAAATATGGAAGCTTCAAGTCCGTACCCATTGCTGCAATATTTGAAGAAACAAAAAAAAACACACTATCTAACCATGGTTAAGAGAAGAAAGCCATCGACATCAATCATCATCATCATTTTATCGCTAGAAAATGGCAAATTTTCCAATGCTCCCTTGTTCATTGTTCCACAGGATGACTTATGCAACTGGAGACAAAAGCTAAAGAGGACCAGAGAAAATTCTGGGATCAAAACACAAGGTTGAAACCTGGAACTAGAACAAAAATGGGAAACCAAGTAGACAGTGGAGTCATCAACTCGAGGAGCAAATCATGACAAAATAGTCTATATATTTTGCTCTTCCCCAACGAAACTACGACCTTTGTTACACCCAACGTCGCCGGTTTAGAACAACTTGAAGAGGATGCCACCGTGGGTGGCGAAGAAGGGGGCGAACACGAGGGATTCAACCGCCATGAGCTTGATGAGGATGTTGAGAGAGGGTCCTGAAGTGTCCTTGAGAGGGTCTCCAATGGTGTCACCGATGACGGCCGCCTTATGGGGATCGGAACCTTTGGGACCAAGGGTCCTGGCATGCTCTGAAGCTCCAGCCTATGCAGAGCAATGAAAAGAAAGTTAAGGTAACATGCAGGATTGAACCCAAAAGAAAAGGAAATGGACACTGGTAGATATTGTACCTCAATGTATTTCTTTGCATTGTCCCAAGCACCGCCAGTGTTGGATGCGGAGATGGCAATCTGAGGGAAGGCGAAACAGATAAGGGGCATGGACCATTGGATGCAATTGTAATACTAGAATTCAGAATGGTTACCAACCTGAACACCAGAGACAAGAGCACCAGCAAGGACTCCAGAGAGGGTCTCGACGCCGAACAGAATTCCGACGATAAGTGGGGTGAGCATAACAAGAGCACCAGGAGGGATCATCTCCTTGATGGATGCATCAGTGGAGATCTTGACACAAGTCGCATAGTCAGGCTTAGTTGTGCCCTCCATGAGTCCAGGGATGGTGTTGAACTGCCTGCGGACTTCCTCCACCATCTTTAGCGCCGCGCTGCCTACACTCTTCATGGTCATTGCTGAGAACCAGTATGGGAGCATAGCACCAACGATAAGCCCAATGAACACTTTTGGTGTCAGAACATCGACGGTAGAGATAGCTGCACGGCTCACAAAGGCACCAAAAAGTGCAAGTGACACCAAGGCTGCAGAGCCGATGGCAAAGCCCTGCAAATACAAATTTACAAGATAATTCTTTATCAAGAGAACTTACCATAATGAAAAGTGGTATAACATCATCGTAATAGAAAAAAAAACACTTCCTAGGCATGATTGATATCTTGAGGAAAAACACTCAGTATAAATTTCTAGTAAATGTGAACCTCATAATACAGTTACACATAGAGATCACCAGGAAGAATCAACAGACTAATTGAGTGCAAGACACTGGAAATTACAATATGGGATGAATAGGCAGATGTGTACCTTTCCAATTGCAGCAGTTGTGTTTCCGGCAGCATCCAGGGCATCAGTTCTCTCACGAATTCTGTGGCTCATGCTGGCCATTTCAGCAATTCCTCCAGCATTGTCACTGATGGGACCATAGGCATCGATAGCAAGACCCGTGGCAATTGTGCTCAGCATTCCAAGAGCAGCCACAGCAACACCATACATGGCAGCAAGGCTGAAGCTGAGGAAAATGCTGAAAGCAATAGCAAAAATAGGGATGATGACTGATTTGTAACCCAAAGCAAGCCCAAAAATGACATTTGTGGCAGCTCCAGTTCTGCAAGAATCAGCAACATCTTGTACAGGGCTGAAAGGGTAAACAACAGAGATGTCAAAAGGTGAAAAACAAACATAAAAATAATCACCAGATAAATGATAAGAAAATCGTGAATACCTATACGCGTTGCTTGTGTAATATTCGGTAACAAATCCAATGATAAGACCAGCCCAAAGACCAACCGCGACACATAAGAATAATTGCCTGATAAGTAATAAATTAACAGCAGAAGAATGAGAATGAATCATAAAGTAAAATATATAGTCCAATGATCAATGTAAAAACAGCGTACCAGCTTTGCACTGTCTTCTGGGCACCAAAGTTAAAGATGGTGAAGGTGTAAGGAAGACCCAACCAACTGACAAGGGCAATGCCAACAGTCATAACAGCAGTGGAAATTATAAGTTGTTTCTTGAGAGCTGGCTCTATTTCACTCACAGCCTTTATCTCAAAGAAATCAGTTGCAAACAAGGTGGTTATGAGACATGCTATAATTCCCACTGAGCTGACAAGAAGAGGGTACAGCATGGGAGTAAATTCATGGTTGATTCCAAAAGAAGAGATTGATGCCACAACAAGTGCAGCACACGATGATTCAGCATAAGAACCAAAAAGATCTGATCCCATTCCAGCAATATCTCCAACATTGTCACCAACATTGTCTGCAATGACCTGCAAGCAAAACAAAAGTCATTCTTATACCATGATGGTAAAGAGAAGATTAATCACTTTGCCGTTTTGGCAAAGTGACATTTTCCTAACAGTATGTTTACAGATCGGGAGTCTTTAGAATTCAAGTGAAAGATTCTTACAGCTGGGTTTCTGGGGTCATCCTCAGGAATATTCCTTTCCACCTTCCCAACAAGGTCAGCACCAACATCGGCAGCTTTTGTATAAATACCACCACCTACACGGCCAAAAAGTGCCATAGAAGAACCACCAAGTCCATAACCAGTAATAGCTTCGAAAAGTCCTTCCCAATCATCGCCATAGTAGATTCCAAACAAGTTAATTGCAATGTAAAGGACCAAGAGACCACTGGCAGCAAGCAGGAAACCCATAACAGCACCGGACCGGAAAGCAGTGATAAAAGCCTTCCCAACACCCTTCCTGGCCTCCAGAGTCGTCCGAGCATTTGCATAAGTTGCAATCTTCATTCCAAGAAAACCAGATACCAGAGAGGTAACTGCACCAAGCACGAAAGCTATAGTGCTAAAGATAGCATTTGCAAGGGCAGGCTTGCAAGTCTTGTCCTTGCTGTAGTGGCAAGGCTGGCTCTTCGTGCTGAAGCCCTCAACAGACCCAAGGAAGAGGAAAATAAGAATTGCAAAGATGCTCATGAATAATCCGACATACTTGTACTCAGTGAAAAGGAAAGATGTTGCTCCTATTAACAAAAAAGGATTGAAGGTGAGTTTAGCTCAGGTTGTATCCATGCTTGCAAAGTAAATGCAAGAAATGAACAAATGTCACATAACAATAATATCAGTATATCACCACTTATATTTGCTAATGAAAGTTTTGCGACACCCACTAACAAGTATGCCCAAATTGCAAAGAGCATGCTCAACAAAATTCTATATAAACATACTCTTTCATATCAAGGCAAATGGTACTAGTTCATCCAAAAGGTTAGAATAAGTTTTGGCATTAGTCAGTTTCAATTTCCCACTTTTGGTGCTGTCACAGTCAGAGCAGCATCATAGGCGTGTGTCTACATCAAACCAATGACAACCCTAACCTACAGACAAATGGTAACAAAAGAAGGTTGTCTGAAAAGATGAAATGCTTGGTTAAATGGGAACCAATCAAAACCTATCCACTAAAATCTAGTTCATTTAGAGAGGTATTCAATAATTCAGCCAACTGGTACTGCAACAAGAACCAACCGAATCTAATCCACTGAGCTTACAACCGTCAAAACTACCAACTGCAGAGACAAAACTCTGGCTCAGCCTATTTAAAGGAGCTCCAAGCAAAGGATGCGGTGAAAATGCTAACTACTCCTATCCAAGTACTCCTAGCCACTTCCATGTAGAACATCACAACAAAGCCAACACAGCCTGTGTGCCAAGATATTTTCAGAGACAGCATCTGGCACATTTTGTAGTTATTCTCATAGTGATTTAGTGAAGCTATACTAACATACTATCTTCCAACAAACTGATATCACTAACAAATAATTTTGATATGGTACTGAGTTACTGACACCCACAAGCTAAGCTCTCTCTTTTTTTTACTGGGGACACAAGCCAAAGTATTTTACTAGCAGGTATCTTCCAGAATGCAACAACCCTTATGTGGAGTGTCCACATGGATCACTAAATGGACCACACTCATTATGCATCATGCCAAATATTCTGATGAGCTCGTTGAAATTACTATGGAAACGCAAATGTGGATCCCAAGACCGACTTTTTTACTTTTTAATCCTTTTTTTGAAAAATTATCACAAATAGACCCTTCATAGTTTTAATTCAGAAAATGGACCCCGAGCTCGGCGCCGTTGTTATTGGCGCCGAGCTCGGCGCCAAGCCTTGATGACGTGAAGAACGTCATGTACTGCGTAAGTTATTTGTTTTAGTATAGGTCGGCTCCAAGATCTATGGCGCCGAGTTCGGCGCTAATAACAACGGCGCCGAGCTCGGCGCCAATATTGACGGCGCCGAGATGTGTAAGCTCAGCGCCAATAACAATGGCATCGAGCTTGGGGTCCATTTTTCGTATTAAAACTGTCAAGGGGCTAGCCAAAAAGTAAAAAATTCGGATCCCAAGAGATAATAGATTCTTGACCGACTGCAGCCTGAGGATTGAGGAGTGAGGAACTCGTGCTGCACGACACTTATCTTTTCATTTCATCTCTGACCCCACACTTCTGGGCTTCCTCAGACTGCAAGAACTTATCCCCTTCATCTCTTACTTACCAGTTACCCCACAGGCACCTTTCCACCAGTTTGACCAAGAACCCCACAGTCCCATGATGTAATTTCAAGAGGATAATTAAGTGGTCTACTTACTTACATGAACATGTGATGGATTACTAGTACTACTAGCTATCAACTCTGAGAGCATGCTAAAGTGAAAGTTATTATAATCACTGCTCCGTAAAGTAGCAACAGCCAACAGCAAATAGTTTAATGCTTTGTTTAATTAGGTCCAACTCCAACCAATGTGGAATAATTTAGTGTAGCAATATTGACCACGAACACACGAAGTAAATACGGATAAACAACTTCAGAAAAAGGACTGCAAGAAGAGCGATGCTTTCAGTTGTAACGTACAGGTATGCGCAATCTTTCTTCAAAATTATTCCAATTAAAAGCTCATTTCTTTAACGCAAGTAAGCTGGTATTAGACTAGTAGTATCAACTATCAAACACAGAAAGGGCTCGTGCCATCGAACTATTCAAAAATAATCGCATCAATATATCACTCTGCAAGTAAATAATAATCAAATTCCGCCTAGGAAACAGAAGGTGCGAAAAAATAATCAAAGAATCAATTTTTCTAGTAAGAAGAAGATGATATGAATTCCCGTGTTTGATTTGCCCTCCGAACATCACCCGGACTCCCGGAGGAAAGAACATCAATTCGCGCCAAAACCACTAAAAAATCCGATCATTTTCCCCAAGCGAACTCAACCGTAACGACAAGATCTACCGAAGCCAAAGCACCTCGCGATCCCAAACCCCTCAAAAACACTCAAAAGACGTACGAGCTCACATGGTGGCGGCCGGCGCCGCCGAGCAGAGAGAGAGAGAGAGAGTCGCTTGCTCACCTTCGGAGATGGCGTTCTGGATCTCGGCGCACTTGGAGACGACGTTGTGGTCGTTGAGCCCCTCCTCCTCCTCGATGAGGTAGTCGCTCGGCCCGCTCTTCCCGGCGCCTGCGCCCGCTCCACCCACCTCCCCGCGCCGTGGCTCCGGCGTGAGCCTCACCTTCGAGACGAGCGCCCACTGCAGCACCGCGAACGCGATGCCCACCGCCGCTGCCACCGGGATCACCACCTGCGTCGCCAGCTCCGGCAGTATCCCCGCCGCCGCCGCAGCCATCTCCACGGCTAAGCTCCCCCTCCCCTTCTCCTCAGAATTCGCAGCCCCAAATTTTCCCCTCGGATCGGAGAGAGAAGGTGCACGAGAAGGGTGGGGGAGAGGAGAGTCGCCGCCTTATAAAGGAGGAGGAGGAGGAGGAAGAGAGAGAGAGAGGAGACGGCGACGAGCAGAGCAAGAGGGAGGAGGCAGCGAGCTGCGTGTGAGAGAGTGTGTTGCTGTTGTGGGGGAGGGTATTTTGGGGATTTTCTTAGTGTCTCGAGCTGTTGTAAGCAGCACAAAATTACAAATTCAGCTTTAACTGACGTTTCTCCGGTTTCTATAAAAAGTAGATTTATTACGAAATGTCTTTTAGCGAACCAACTTAGAATTTTTTCATCGCAACAAACAAGTTTTCTTTAGTTCGTTTAGTCTGGTAAATCTACTCGCGCTCTCTCTCATAAAATATAAATATTCCCCATTTTAAAATATAGAAACATGGTGTTAGGTTAGACGCAATATCATACTGCCATTTTGAATATGGGGTCTGTATTATTTTGAAAGGGGTCTGTATTATTTTGAAACGAAGGTGATGTTTTTATAGTATTGATAAAGATAAACTAAATAAGTGATGGTTATGATTGGTTGAGACGATGAAGTATGTAAAAAATCAATAAAAGATGATTGTGACAGGTTAAGATGAAAGACTCGGTATATAAGTTGCTACTTTTCTATAAATTTTAAATGCTAAAGATTGATATATTTTAAGATGAAGAAAAGTATTTAAAATAAGGTTTTGATAAAACTATATATCTAAATAACTCAAGTTGTGTTCTGAAATGCTATTGGATGAAACTGAGTTTTAAAAACTAATAATTCGACGTCGCAAACAAATACTTAAATATTAGAAAGTCAAAAGGTCAAGTCAACGAGTTTACAAATATTGATGAAGAAAGTTTAAAAAAATGATCGCATCCGCTAAAAAATATGTATATAATAATTCGTTATCCGTTAGCTAAAAAGAACGCCCTCACAAAATCGATTAATTAGACCTACAAAGCATATTTCAGAAATCAATGATGAAAATCACTTTTATATTTTAAAATACAAACTTCCATATCAATAGAAGAAACAACAAACTATGGCAGCGACATAACATTCACCATGGAAGAGACCGGAGTGATATCGACAGTTCGCGGTTTATATGACGCGAAAAATCGTTGTCCATGACATGTGGCTATATGTATCCACTATCCAGCTCCACTCTACAATTGCAACGGTAGCCATCACCTTTGGTAGGAAAAAAAACCAGAACTGTTTCATCAGCACATCATCGATTGATCATGTCAAGCGAGGTGGTTGTCTCTCCGCAAGTGATTTCTCAACACCAACCACACGTAAAAAAAGCACCAATTTTTGCTTATGTTCTTAAGCTTTTCGCCGATCAGATGACCTGTTTAATTTGGTTGTTCAAAAAAAGGACGAGTTTGTTGTACAGTAATTTCATTGATTTCTCGTGTATTGATGAGATGTTCAGATTAATATCAAAATGAAACTTTTTAAATTTTGACAACGTCAAAATTTTGGCAAATTAATAGTATTGTTGTATTGCTAAATTTTGATAGAATAAGTTAAATGAGTTGTTGTCATTCTATAGATATTATCAATAATTGATAACAAACTAAACTAAATGCTGCATTTATATGTTTGTTAATTTTTTAAAAAGTATGATTTAAAATGACATCAATCTAAAAGGACTGGATGGTTTTTTTCCACTAATCATCACTGAATTTCAACAATACTGCCAGCTTTAGGTAGATTTTAGTCAAAATTTATAGTACATGTCACCAATCACTAAAGTCTACTAAGCTTAAACGTACATATATGATACTATACTCTTTCAAAGTCTCTAGTTGACGGAGGCAGTGAATCTACCACAAGCATCACTGCCTTTTATAGTTTATGCAAATTAGTCTTTGATATTTTCTGATATTATAAAATAATCTAACATTTGTTTCAAACAAATGAATACCATATATTTGAATATGTAAATACTTTATACCGGATCAAAATAATATATATAGTTTGTCTATGACATATTATAATTTTTTTTCTATCCAAAGCAAAGCATGGATATTTTACCAGTGATCACAAAAAGTTTGGTATGAATTCTTCCATTATTATTTGTATAATACGATTTCATTTCGATATGATTGCACAAGTTTGGTATGAATTCTTACGTTATTATTTGTACAATACGATGTTTTCAGTTTTCTTGATGCTCCCAGTGCAATGGTAGGTAAGATACTCTTCCTGACAGTGATCCTTTTTATACGGAAAAAAAGATTCAGAGACTGGTATAAGAATCTGAAAGTAACATGTAAATTCTATAGAGTCGTAGTGTCATTGCGCTACAAAGATCAAATTAACTAAATTACAACATCTGGGAATACCAAATGAAACAACTTCCTTTCATTTAATCAATTTAGTTTCTGAAGTTACTGTCATAACTGTACTGTTACTTCACATGAGTAAATTTGTCGAAACTAGGTTTCGGCAATAGAATTTTGGGGGTGCAGTCAAGATCGCCAAGCTCGATGGGTTAGGTGAAAAACAAGGTTTAGACAGGTTCAGACCCTCTCGTGAGGTAATACCCTACTCATGTTTCATGGATTCGATCCGCCGAGTGTATATTGATCTCAAAATCTGTTGCTCTTAAAGTCGATCTCTTGAATCTAAAGCTGATAAAAGCATATCCCTCAAGAGACGCCCCTTACCCCCTTATATAGTCTTGGGAGCGATCTTACAAGTCGGAAACCCTATCTTACTTTAAGTTGGTTTCCTCAATCTTACCAAACCGTGACTATGAGCTGTTGCCTTGTCTAATCGGCAACGTAATACCCAAGTCATAGTTGGTTTACATATTTAGCAGGCGCAACCTATCCCTATCTCCAGTCGGATAAGCTTGCCATGTGGATACTCGATTGCCATAATCTCCACAGTAGCCCCCGAGTCCTTTGCAGTCGACGAGATAACTCAGCCTCGAACCAAGATAGTACACAGCCAAACAACTCTTTGGCCGAGCGCTTCTGGCGCCGAGTGATTCCATCACCTTCTGTCTGAATCTCCCGACTAGCTCCAAAGACTGTGAAGGGCTGAAAAATATCAAAAAATTCTCAAAAAATAAATATCTAGGTGCATCTCCTGATGCACCTAATTAGGTGTAACTCCTGACTATGTGATTAGTCAAAAACAGACTAAACATATAGTCAAGAACTATAAAGAATCATTCTTGATTAGTCAAAAACAGAATAAACATATAGTCAAGAACTATAAAGAATCATTCTCATATAAATGCTTAGCTCATGCTAAAGCAACCATAAAAAAATCTCATCACTCGGCAAGCTCGTGCTCGTCTGAGTGAATTTGCCTGAGTCGTCTTAGAACAAATAACTCAATCAACCCTCGTGGGTGAAAAGCACTCGGTAAGCTCATGCTTATCTGAGTGAATCTGCCCGAGTCATCTCGGATCAAATATTTTAATCATCCCTTGTGGATAAACAAGTTTTTCAGTCGTCTGAAAAATATGACCAAAGTTTTAAATAGCTCTTGCCATAATACTGGTCTCAATCTAAAAAGATCTTCACCAAGGTGGAAAGATAGCATTGATATAATCATTTAATAAAATACTAAAAAACCAAACAGCCCCTGTCATCAAGGCAGCCATAAAAAGCTTAGTTGTTTGTCACCTTTCAAATTGCATCGTGCCAACTTCTCACGAAGTCGTGCAAACCGTGGTATGAAAGGATTTCCAAAGGTACAGGGCACTCAGACACGTGCATATTGTCAAAGCAAATCTGGTTAAGTTCATCCACTTAAGTCCCTAAGGACACGCATCAAGCCACACCTTAGATGGGTCGCAAGTCTCTCATGGGCTCGGCCCAATCACGAGAAAACCTAGCGAAACCCTCAAATCTCTTACAAAGCCTCGAGGTCATCCCCGCCACTTCGTCTTCCCAGAAAAATTTCCCACACGCAACACTGTTCATCAGCTTGCAGCGGAGAACCCTAAGCTCTTGGGCGCACCCAATCCGCTAATCTAGAAGCTCACGCTTCGTCACCAGCCAGCTTCCGCATCCACCTTCACAGATCCCCATCTCAAATCCCTAGCCCTCGAGCCAGATCTATTTCCCCCAAAACCGCATCCATGGCCGGAGAGAAAAAGATCCCTTTCGATCAATGGGCTACCTCAGATGTTAGGGAATCCACTCTTAAGGAGATGGTGAAGCACGGAGTTCTCCCTCCTAAAGAGATCGTCGGTTGGCGCCCGACGGCCGGTGAGGACTTTCCCACTCCAAACACCGGTGAGCTCGTCGTCTTTACTTCTTTTTTCTATTGCGGCTTCAGTATCCCCACCTTTGAGTTCTTTAGGGGACTCCTTGACTACTATGGCCTTCAGCTTTATCATTTGAACCCCAACTCTATGCTTCACATCGCTCTATTCATCCATGTGTGTGAAGCTTTCCTTGGCATTCTCCCCCACTTTCAACTCTTCCGACGCATGTTCTACCTTAAGCCACATCCGAATAAGGATCAACCCTACGTCGTCGGTGGGGCGGGCTTCCAACTCCATGGATCCCTCCGCAAAGAGTATTTTTCTCTCCCCTTGAAATCTTCTAATAAGGGCTGGCACGCGAGCTGGTTTTACATCAACAATCTTGAACCCAGCTTGCCAAACTTTGTTGGCCTTCCCCCGTGCCCAGGCCTACCTGGAGCACCGTGTCGGTAGCCCAAGACTGGGATGAAGCCAACAAGCTGTTAGCGAAGATCTTGGAAATGAAGCAAAAAGGTCTTCGGGGCGAGCAGATCACTCGACACTTCATCAGGGGCCGATTGGCTCCGATTAAGGAGCGGTCCAAGCCTGCCTTTGAATACGAGGGTGAGAAGGACCCCAATCGGGAAGACCGCTACTCTCTCAGCTTCGAGATCTTGAAGATTCGCATGTACAAGGTCTTGTCGACTGGGATTGCAGTCGAACGCAGCCTCATGCTGCCAGTCCTCCCATACAGTCTATATCGCCCTCCTCCTCTGGTAAGCCGACTTAACTCATTCATTGCCTTTCAATCTTGATGTCACACTTCTTAGTGTTGTAAGAATCTTTCTTGCAGGAAAATGCTCCATCATTTCGAAGCCATATAAAATTCCTCACGACGACGTGCTGACTCGGCCTGCCAAGAAGCCAACTGGTGGCGTGAAGATCCAGGGTGATCCAACCGGGAAGAGGGCGGCCCCGAGTGAAGATATCAGTAAGCGAGCGAGCAAGAGGAGGCTAGTTATTGATGACTCGGACGACGATGTCCCAGCCCCTCAAGCCGAAGCGACCCCTGCAAGGCCATCACCAAAAGCAGCGCCCAAAATCCGCCGATCGACCAGGTACATCTTATGACCAAAATCGAGTTCTTTGTTGAAAATTTCTTCGTCTTCATCCCGACTGCGCCTGTCGTTCGCTTGGCAGGAGGCCTCAAGATATAGACCCCGCCGGGCAGAGTGAGGGACCAACGCCAGCGGCAACTACCGAGGCATCAAAACCTGTGGAGTCAAAACCCCGGAGCCCTCTCCCGAGTGAGAGCGTTCTGGGTGGAAGGCCCTCACCTCCCAGCGAAGATACCCCACGGAGGAAGCCCCAGGCTGCCCGGTAGGGATACCCATTGGAAACCGATCGGCGCGAAAAGCCCGGCTACGACTCAAGGTCCCAGGCGAAGACCGGTCGGGCAAGAGCCAAGAAGAGAAGAGCAGCCGGGAAGTGTCGGTTAAAGATTCAGCTTCCGAAACTGGTAAGTCTTGAATCAATCTCTAGCTTTTTAATCTCTAGTCAATTCTTCTGTATTTTCATCCGCCCCTTCTGATCCATTCAGCCACAGTAGAGGAGATCCCCAGGTTGCAGTCTTCTGAAACCTGGGTTCCTCCGATCAAGATTGAGTGGCGGGATTCGGAAGGTCGAGACAAGGCATCATATTGAATAAACAAATGGAAAGTGAAGAAAGATATGTGCTTGTAAGCAGCCTGAATGAAGCGACTCGGCTGTTAAATGTAAGTCCTGATCCTTTTCTGTTGTAGCATCATCATCTCTTTTCAGTCGACCAACTTCAGATCTTGTACGCAGAGGGAGTATTGCCGATCAATGGCCAAGTCCGATGCACTCGAGAAGCTGGTCCCGCATCTGAACTCTCTAGAGAACATCCAGCAAGAATTGAAGACCACTCGAGAGGAAGCTGCATCGAGGGAAGCGGCCCTAAGGAGAGAAATATCCGAACTCCGGGAAGAGAACCTCGACCTCCAGGGTTCAGTCGGGAGTAAGCTTATCCCTCTTGGTCTCTTTATACCTTTAATTGTATTCTGTGCTGATCTTGGTTGTTGATGACCTTCTTGTTGTAGAAAATTCATTGGAGGTTCACTCGCTCCAGGTCAAGCTGGAAGTAGTCAACATTAGTAAAGCCGAGCTAGAGACCGAATTTGAAGGTGAGCCTTTTCAAAACAGCATCCTTTGTGTTGCTTCATCTTTGAATGCTTTGTGTGATCGTATGTCTTTGGCAGCTTACAAGGTCAAGACCCGAGCCCAATACGATGTTTTGATTGAGAGGGTCAAACAAGCTGGAAAAGTCAGGGAGGATGTGGCTAACGCGGCGACACCGATCCTGCTGTCGCTGTTCCATAACGGAGTCGGGGCCAACTCGTTGGACACCGTCGATATCTTTGATAAGCTTAGGCGAGCCCCTGATCAATATTTGGCCAACATTTCCGAGGCGGCTATCATGGGAGCGGGCTTCGCCCTTGCACAGACGAAGTCGCTCTACCCTCGAGTGGACATTGATTCAGTCGGGGAGGGCTTCGCCGATGGTACTTCAGATGAGCAAGCCCTTGAATTGATTAGTGAGGCACAGGAATCGGCCAAAAAAGTGGCCGCTGATGTAGTGAACAACTTCCGACCTTGACTGTTTTGTGAACATTGTATGCAACTTTCTGATGTAGACTTATAAATATTCAGCTTATTTATGTTAATGCCTTGATCCGAGTTTTTATGTAAAATTTCTTAAGTAATTTTCATCCGACTGTCACCAAGCCTAAGCTTAATTAGGTCATCAAAAAATTCTCAGTCCTTATACATTGAACTCGAATCAAGGAACAGTAGACAATGATAAACCAAATATGCACAAGTTGTCGAGAAAACCATGCTTTATTGACATATGTACAGCCCCCGACTGCTAACTCAAGAAGTCATCTTGCTTGAGGTTGGCAGTCAAGAAGAACATGAGACTTAAGGCAATTTAAGCATAGTATCGTTGAAGATGCTCAATGTTCCAGGAGTTCTCCACCATAGATCCGTCTTCACGCTTTAAACGGTATGCACCTGGCCGAGTCACCTCAGCAATTATATACGGTCCTTCCCATAGTGGAGATAACTTGTGACAGTCCTTGGTGGTTTGAATTTTGCGTAGAACCAAATCGCCAATAATAAAAGCTCGTGCTTGAACGTTGCGACTGTGGTATCGTCTAAGTCCTTGAAGATATCTTGCCGACTGGATCAGGGCTGCCTCTCGGGCTTCTTCCAGTCGGGTAAGGTCATCCACTCGGTCTTGATCATAGCGTTCGTCGTTAAAGCTGCGAACTCGAAGAGATTCATACTCCATCTCGTTTGGTAACATGGCTTCTGCGCCGTAGACCAAAAAGAAAGGAGTTTGGCCGGTAGCCCGACTGGGTGTAGTCCGCAGAGACCATAGAACCGAGGGGAGCTTTTGGACCCATTTGTCGGAATAAGGGTTTAGCCGGTCAAATACTCGGGCCTTGATGCCTTGAAGAACCATGTTGTTGGCATGCTTAACTTGTCCATTGCTTTTGGGATGTGCAACTGATGCGTAGCAGATTTTGATTCCGAAGTCTTCATAGAATTCCTTGAAGATGCCTCCAGTGAATTGAGTCCCATTGTCGGTTATTATTCTGTTTGGGACGCCGAACCGGTGTATGATGTTGAGGATGAAATCTCGCGCCTTGTCAGTGGTGATCGTAGCAACCGACTTAGCTTCGATCCACTTAGAGAACTTGTCAATTGCGACGAATAGGTGCGTGAATCCTCCTGGAGCCTTTTTGAAAGGACCAACCATGTCTAAGCCCCATACCGCAAACGGCTAGGATAATGGGATCATTTGTAGCTCTTGGGCTGGGACATGACTCTGCCGAGCGAAGAACTGAGAACCTTCACAAGTTTGTACCACTTTGTCAGCGTCGGAGACCGCCGTAAGCCAGAAGAAATCTTGTCTGTAGGCTTTGCCCACCAAGGTGCATGCTGCCGCGTGGCTTTCGCATATGCCTGAGTGGATATCTTGGAGTAGCTGCCGTCCTTCCTCAGGTGTGATGCATCTCATCAGGACTCCAGAGGGACTTCTCTTGTATAAATCGGAATCAACCATGACATAAGCTGACAGCGACGTCGGACATGTTCTGCCTCATCCCGGTCTTCCGGCAGCTCTTGCTGAGTTAAAAATTTGATGAGCGGTGTCCTCCAGTCGGCGTCGATCATGGCGACTTCGTTTGCAGCTTGTTTGTTGGGAGTTGGTTTTGCTGCAACAGTCAGCTTGTAGAGACGCTCGACAAAAACGTCCGTTGGAGCGGCTTATCGCTTGGACCCGAACTGCGCCAACTCGTCAGCTGCTTCGTTATTATGTCTTAGGACATGGGATAGCTCCAGTCTGTCAAACCTGTCTTCAAGTTTGCAAACTTCTTACCGGTAGGCCTCCATGGTGTCGTTTAGACAGGACCAGTCCTTCATTACTTGGTTCACAACCAGCTGGGAATCCCCTTTCACAACGAGCCGACGTATCCCGAGTGAAACTGCAAGCCACAGTCCATGTAGCAAGGCTTCGTACTCGGCGACGTTGTGTGAAGCGGAAAAGTGAAGGTGGAGAACATATCTTAGCCTCTCCCTAGTCGGGGAGATCAGCACGACTCCTGCTCCTAAGCTGGTGATCCTCTTGGATCCGTCGAAGTGGATGGTCCAGTATTGAAGGTCTTCTCGAGGTACGTCTTCTTGCTGTTCGGTCCACTCGGCCAAGAAATCCTCCAGGGCTTGTGACTTTACCGACGTCCTCGCCTTGAAAGTTAAGTCCAGTGGCATCAGTTCTAGGGCCCACTTCGCGATGCGCCCAGTCGCCTCCCGGTTGTGGATGACATCGCCGAGTGGAAAGGAAGTGACGACGGTGACCGAGTGACCTTGAAAGTAGTGCACCAATTTCCTTGCGGTTATCAGAACACCATATAGCAATTTTTGTACCTGAGGATAGCGAATTTTGGCTCCTGCCAGCACTTCGCTAACAAAGTAGATGGGCCTTTGAATCTTCTGGACCCGTCCTTCTTCCTCGCGCTCGACCACGAGAACCGTACTGACCACTTGGTGAGTGGCTGAGACGTACAATAGCAGGGGCTCTTGGGGCTGGGGTGAGGCTAGGACGGGCGGCATTGTGAGAAATTCTTTAAAATCTTCAAAGGCTTTGTGGGCTTTCGCAGTCCACTGGAAGTCGTCTGTTTTCTTCAGCAACCTGAAGAAGGGCATGCCACGTTCGCCGAGTCGAGAGATGAATCGGCTTAGCGCTGTCATGCAGCCAATAAGCTTCTGGACGTCCTTGTGGTTACTCGGGGGCTTCATGTTCAGGATAGCGTTGATTTTTTCTGGGTTAGCTTCGATGTCGTGATGTGACACCATGAAGCCGAGCAGTTTGCGTGATGGCACGCCGAACGTGCACTTTTTCGGGTTCAACTTCATTCTGAAGGCCCGAATGTTTGCAAAGGTTTCTTCTAAGTCGGCTATCAGGTCTTCTTTCTGCTTGGTCTTGATGACGACATCGTCGATGTAGGATTCCACGTTCTTTCCAATTTGCGTCTGAAAATATCTTTGGATCATGTGTTGGTATGTGGCCCCGGCGTTCTTCAGGCCAAAGGGCATCGTGATGTAGCAGTAAGCTCCAAACGGCGTGATGAACGATGTTTTCAGGCAGTCGGATTCCTTCAAGCTGATTTGATGGTAGCCCGAGTAGCAGTCCAGAAAGCTTAAGAGCTGGCAGCCGGCCGTTGAGTCTACGACTTGGTCAATGCGTGGCAGCCCGAACGGATCTTTGGGGCAGACTTTGTTGAGGTCGGTGTAGTCAACGCACATGCGTCATTGCCCCGTCTTCTTCCGGACCAGAACCGGGTTAGCCAACCAGTCGGGATGCAGAACTTCCTTGATAAAACCGACGGGTAAGAGCTTTGTGAGTTCTTCCTTGATGGCATCTTTTCGATCTTGAGCGAACCTGCGTAATCGTTGTTTGATTGGTTTTGCGTCATCTTTGACATGTAAAGAGTGCTCGATCACCTCCCTAGGAATTCCAGGCATATCAGATGGTTTCCAAGCAAAAACATCTTTATTATTTTGAAGGAAGGTTACGAGCACGCTTTCCTATTTAGGATCTAGTTCGGCGCCTATTACAGCGGTTTTTGAGGGATCCGATGGATCAAGGGAGATCTTCTTAGTTTTGGCGTCGCCTTGTCCCGACTTGGCTATCTTCTTCACATGGATTTCACCCTCTGCCGAAGTCGATGCGGCCAATCGGATTTTTTGCTGGCCACGTGATCTCTCGCGAGATTGGGCCATGTCGCAGCTCTCCTTGTCGCAGGTGAAGGCTTGCTTTACGTCACTACGCAAGGTGATGACGCCATTTGGACCCGGCATCTTCATGTAGAGGTAGGTATAGTGCGGTATCGCCATAAACTTGGCGAGTGCCGGCCTTCCAATGATCGCGTGGTAAGCCGTCTCGAAGTCGGCCACCTCGAAAGTGATGTTCTCCGTTCGGAAATTCTCTCGAACTCCGAAGGTGACTGGAAGGGCGATGTGCCCGAGTGGTGTAGATGACAACCCCGAGATAACTCCATGGAAGGGGGCTGAGCTTGTCTTCAGTTCAGCTCTCGGGATCTGCATCTCGTCCAAGGTCTTGGCGAACAAGAAGTTGAGGGCGCTGCCCCATCGATGAGGACGCGCTTGAGCTTGATGTTGTGGACCACCGGGTCTAACACCAGTGGATAGCGTCCCGGGTGAACCACTCGGTCAGGATGATCCGAGCGGTCGAAAGTGATGGCCACCTCCGACCATCGTAGGTATTGTGGGACCTCGGGTTGCGCCGCGTTGACCTCGCGGTCAGTCAACTTTTGTTTCCTCTTAGATTCATAGGCTTGCGGCCCCCCGAAGATGTGATTCAGCTCGCCCACGGGGTCTTGAAAGGGCTCGGTGTTTCCCGCCGAGTTATTTTTCTTGGTCCCGGATGGTCCGGCCTCGTCAGTTGGCTTCTTGTTGAGCTGTGCCGCATATTGCTCGGCGAACTATTTATAAATGAAGCAGTCCTTGGCCGCGTGTTTGAGGTTGGGATGATGCGTGCACTGAGCGTTCATGATGGCGTCGTAGGCCACGACTCGGGGACGGCGTTGGGAGTTGGACGTCGCAGCGACTAGGTCTTCAGGTCGGCGTTTGCGGTCCTTCTGGCCCTAGTTGTTGTTGCTGTTATCCTTCTTAGGATGCCGGGTTGCTCCTGATTGCTTGTCATCCCTTCTGACAGGCCGGTCTTGGCGCGCTGCTTTGATTGCATCGCTGGATTTGGCATAAGAATTTGCCGTCTCAAACATCTGCTTCACCGTCTTCGGTGGCTTGCGCCCAAACTGTCCGATCAACAGCTCATCACGGACTCCCTTCTGGAAGGCGGCGATGATGATGTCGTCGGTGATGTCGGAAATCTTGTTGCGCTTTTCGGAGAAGCGCTGGATGTAGTCCTTCAAAGGCTCATCCGGCTTCTAGACGACGTTATAAAGGTCGAAGTGGGTCCCAGGTCTCCCGAAGGTGCCCTGGAAGTTGGCGATGAAGTGGTCCCTTAACTCACTCCACGAGCCAATCGAGCCTCTTGGCAGGCTCGTGAGCCAGTTCCTGGCTGAGTTAGCAAGGGCAACGAGCAGGTAATTGGCCATGGCCTTATTGTCGCCTCCTGCCGCACGGATGGCAAGGGTGTAGACGGTCAGCCACGACTCGGGGTCGGTCTTCCCATCGTACTTCTCGATTCCAGTCGGCTTGAAACCATTCGGCCAATGCACATGGCGAAGGTCCCGAGTGAAGGCGGGTACTCCATCGTCATTGCTGTCGGGCGATCCCCTTCGATCTTCCTGGGAGCGCTGATCTCGTTCTTGATAACGCCGGTCAAGGACTTCCCGCAGATCACTCGGCGAAGTCCTTGGCAAGCTTCTTCGGTAGTCGGAGTCGTTGCTGCGACGGACCCGGTGGTGGACAGGTGGACGTCCGTGCCGCTTCTTGCGGGAGTCGGCCGACTGCTCCTGATTCTTGCACGTGGTTTCGTGGTGAAGGTATCTTGACCTAGTTGCCATCCGATCTGGCTCGGGCCTCTTGTAATCCCTTGACCTTAGCGGCGGGAGTCGGCTTCTGTCGGGCGTTTCTGCCACGGACTCATTCGGTCTTCGAGCTGAGGTGGAGGGAGGACCATTGGCCGTAGCTGCGACGATGGTCTTGATCTTGTCCAGGATCGGCGTCACGTCGGGGGGCGCCGTCTCGATCATGGTGTCCAGGAGTGTGAGGGCAGCGACAGCGTTCTGTTGTGGCGTCTGAAAGACGTTGGTGTTACGGACTCGCGTTTGAAGTATGGCCTCTTGAGCGGATCGTCCGGCTGCCCTCAAATCCTACTTTCTTCTATCGGCTTCCTCCTTGCGCTTCTTTTCTTCTTCCGCCAGCTTGCGCTCTTGCTCAAGTCTGGCTCGTTCTTCTTCTGCGAGCCTACGGGCCATGGCTGAGTCGGTCTCGGCCACCTCAGCCATGAGGACGTCGAAGCATTTCGGCTCGTAGTCCTTGTCGCAGTCGGAGTCATTGGCTTCGTCCGAGGGGATGCCGTAGAGGTCGTCGAAGCCTGAAGAGCTGAGATATTCGTCGAGCTCCGAGGATGAGCATGACTCGAACGGTTGGAGGATGACTGTGACTTCCCTCGAACCTGGGTTACTCGGATCTGGATCATTCCAGTCCGAGTCGTAGCTTGATGATGTGGACTCCCCCGAGTGGGTCGACCTCGACTCGGGGGAGAGGAGCTTGCAGTAGATCTCAGCGGCGTTTGGTAGTCGAAACGGCGCCGAGAGGTTTTCTCCCGAGTAGATTGGTTCCGACGGGGGGGGGGGGGAAAGACAGCTATAGATCTTGGCGGCGTTCGGTAGCCCGAACGACACTGAGTGGATCCTCCGTCAGAGTAGATGGACTGCATCTTGGAACTCAAGATTTTGTCGCGGATTCTGGCGTTGTTCGGCAGCCCGAACGGCGCCGAGTGGGTTTCCCCTCCCGACTGGTCCGAATTCGAGTCGAAGGAGGAGGACTTGTTGAAGTCGTTGGCGGCGAAGTCGCCGAAGCTTGAAGAAGATCCCATCGCGCTTGCCGGCGAGTTTGTAGAAGAAGTCTTGACGCGTGGGCCCCTACCTGGCGCGCCAACTGTCGAAACTCGGTTTCGGCAATAGAATTTTGGGGGTGCAGTCAAGATCGCCAAGCTCGATGGGTTAGGTGGAAAACAAGGTTTAGACATGTTCAGGCCCTCTCGTGAGGTAATACCCTACTCCTGTTTCGGAGATTCGATCCACCGAGTGTATATTGATCTCAAGATCTGTTGCTCTTAAAGTCGATCTCTTGAATCTAAAGCTGATTGTCGAAACTTGGTTTCGGCAATATAATTTCTGGGGTCGCAGTCAAGATCGCCAAGCACAATGGGTTAGAAGGAAAAGAAGATTTAGACAGGTTCAGGCCCTCTCGTGAGGTAATACCCTACTCCTGTTTCGGTGGATTCGATCCGCCGAGTGTCTTTATTGATCTCGTGATCTAAAGTCGAAGGCTAAAAGCTAATCTCCTATTGGAATCTCGATCTAGAATCGATATCCCTCAAGGGACGCCCCTTACCCCCTTATATAGTCTTGGGAGGAGGGCTTACAGATCGGAAACCCTATCTTACTCTAAGTTGATTTCCTCAATCTTACCAAACCGTGACTATAGGCCGATTGCCTTATCTCTATCGGCATTCGTAACACCCAAGTCAAGTTCGGCTTACAGATATGACAGGCGCAATCTATCCCTACCTTCAGTCGGATAAGCTTGCCATGTAGATACCCCATTGCCATAATCTCCACAGTAGCCCCCGAGTCCTTTTCAGTCGATGAGACAACTCAGCTTCAGACCAAAACAGCACACAACCAAAAACCTCTTTGGCCGAGTGCTTTTGGCGCCGAGTGATTCCATCATCTCTGCCTGAATCTTCCCGAGTGGCTCCAAAGACTGTGAAGGGCTGGAAAAATATCTAAAAAATTCTCAAACATAAATATCTAGGTGCATCTTCTGATGCACCTAATTAGGTGTAGCCCCCGACTATGTGGTTAGTCAAAAATAGGCTAAGCATATAGTCAAGAACTATAAAAGATCATTCTCATATAGATGCCTAGCTCATGCTAAAGCAATCATAGAAATCTCATTACTCAGCAAGTTCATACTCATGCGAGTGAATTTGCCCGAGTCATCTCAGAACAAACAACCCAATCAACCCTCGTGGGTAAAAAGCACTCGGTAAGCTCATGCTTATCCGAGTGGATCTGCCCGAGTCATCCCGGAACAAATATTTTAATCAACCCTCATGGGAAAACAAGTTCTTTCAATCATATAAAAAATATGACCAAGTTATTAAATAGCTTATGCCATAATACTGGTCTCAATCTATAAAGATCTTCACCAAGGTGAAAAAATAGGTAGCATTGATAAGATCACTTAATCAAATGCCAAAAAACCAAACAGCTCTTGTCATCAAGGCAGCTATAAAAACTTAGCTGTCGGTCACCTTCCAAGATGCATTGTGCCAGCTTCTCATGAAGTCAAGCAAACCACGGTATGGAAGGATTTTCAAAGGTACAGGGCACTCGGACACGTGCATATTGCCAAGGCAAATCTGCTTAAGCTCATCCACTTAAGTCCCTAAGGACACGCATCGGGCCACACCTTATCTGGGCCGTAGATTTTCTTATGGGCTCGGCCCAATCACCAGAAAACCTAGCGCAACCCTCAAATCTTTTTATAAAGGCTCGAGGTCGTCCCCGCCTCTTCATCTTCCAAAAATTCCCCTTTTCGCAATACTGTTCACCAGTTCATTGCGAAGAACCCTAGACTCACGCGCTCCCAAATCCATCCATCTAGGAACTCGCTCTTTGCAACAACCAGCCTCCACAGCCAAATCTCCCACGTTCCTTTGTCAGAAAGCCCGACCTTTTCCGACCAGATCCACTTCCCATCAACACCACTCTCATGGCGGAGGAAAAGAGGATTCCGTTCGACCAATGGGCCGCTTCAGAGGTGAGGGAATCCACCCTCAAAGAAATGGTGAAGCACGCCGTGCTTCCGCCAAAGGAAATCGTGGGATGGCGCCCGGCGGCGGGGGAGGACTTCCCAACCCCAAACACCGGTGAGCTCGTTGTTTTCACTTCCTTCTTCTATTGCGGGTTCAGCCTTCCCACCTTCGAGTTCTTCCGGGGGCTTTTGGAGTACTATGGGCTTCAACTCTACCATCTGAACCCCAACTCAATGCTTCACATCGCCCTCTTTATTCATGTGTGCGAAGCATTCCTTGGCATCCTCCCCCACTTCCAACTCTTCCGCCGCATGTTCTATCTCAAGCCACATCCAAACAAGGACCACCCATGCGTCGTTGGCGGGCAGGTTTCCAACTCCGCGGATCTCTCCGCAAGGAGTATTTTTCTCTTCCCTTGAAGTCTTCCAACAAGGGATGGCATGCGGCCGGTTCTATGTTAGCAACCTTGAACCCACTCACGCCTTTCATCGGCCTTCCTCCTGTCCCCGTCCAACTTGGAGCACTGTCCCGAGCCCAAGATTGGGACGAGGCCAACAAGCGCTTGCAAAGATCCCGCGATGAAACAAAAGGGTCTTCGCGGAGAGCAAATCACTCGGCACTTCATCGTGTCGCGGCGCCGATTAAGGAACGGTCGAAGCCGGCCTTCGAGTATGAAGGCGGAACGGACCCCAATCGGGAAGATCCAGATCCACTCAGCTACGAGATCCCGAAGATCCGGATGTACAAGATCTTCTCGACTCGAATCGCAGTTGAGCGGGCCCTCATTCTGCCGGTTCTTCCATTCAGCATCCACCGACCTCCTCCTCCGGTAAGCCGACTGGTTACTTCATAACGTCTTTCAATCTCGATAACTTGTCTCTTAGCGTTGTGCACTCTTTCTTCTGCAGAAAATGCTTCGTCACCTCCAAGCCATACAAGGTATCCCACGATGACGCGCCGCGTCGCCCCGCCAAGAAGTCGGCTGGCGGGATTAAGATCCAGAACGATCCAGTCGGGAAGCGAGCGGCCCGAGCGAGGACACAAACAAGCGGGCGAGCAAGAGAAGGCTAATAATTGAGGATTCGAATGATGACGCCCGGCTCCTCCCGTCGAGACCCCACCTCTAAGGCGATCGCCGCGGACGGCGCCGAAGATCCGCCGGTCGTCCCGGTATGCTCTGTAACCGAAGTCCGAACTCTTTCGTCGAAAAACTTTCTTTATCTTTACCCTTGCTGTTCACTTTCGCAGGAGGCCCCAGGACATAGATCCCGCCGGGAAGTGAAGGGCCGACCTCGCCCGCCGCTCCCGAGGTGCCAAGGCAGCAGAGCCGAAGCCCCGAGTCCACAACCAAGCGCAAGCGCTCCGGCAAGCAACCTTCGCCTCCGAAGAAGGATGCCCCGAGGAAGGAGCCCCGCCGCGCCGGGATATCCCGACCGGAAACCGCCATCGGCCGGAAACCTCGGCCGCGGTTCAAACGCCCGACCGAGGGCCACTCGGCGCGGAGTCGAAGAAGGAGGCCACTGGGCCGCTCCACCTAAGCAGGCGGCCGTCGAAACCGGTAAGATTTGTTTCGAAGTACTCTTTTGCTCTTTCAGTTTAAATCTTTCATGTCTTCATTTGTTCTTCTTATTTGCCAGCCACAGTGGCGGAGATTCCCAGGTTGCGGTCCTCAAACACAGGTTCCCGATTAAGATCGAGTGGCGGGACTCGGAAGGTGAAAGGCGGGGCATCATCTGGACCAGCAAGCGAGAAAGATGAAAGGGATGCCCTTGTCGAAAGCTTGAACGAGGCGACCCGTGCTCAACGTAAGCCTTCGTCTTTCTCTTTAATTGTATTATCATTATCTTTCGTCGGTCACTCCTCTGTTTTTGCGCGCAGAAGGAATATTGTCGCTCCATGGCAAAATCTGAGGTGCTGGAGAAGCTGGTTCCCCACCTGAACTCCTTAGAGGACGTTCAGCGACAGCTGAAGGCCACTCGGGAGGAGGCCGCGTCAAGGGAGGCGGCTTTAAGGAGGGAGATCGCAGAGCTTCGGGAGATGAACCTCGACCTCTGAAGATCAATCGGAAGTAAGCCCGTCTCTCCAAGTTTCTTCATGATTCCCATGTTAATTTCAGTTGTTGACGATCTTCTTTTTGTTGTAGAAAATTCTTCGGAGGTCCATTCGCTTCAAGTCCAACTAGAGGCAGTCAGCCTCGATAAAGCCGAGATGGAGGCCGAGTTTAAAGGTAAGCCTCTTTGGAGTAAAACTTCTTGCGCTGCTTCATTTCCGAGTGCTTTGTATGATCCGGAGCTTTTGGCAGCTTACAAGGTAAAGACCCGAGCCCAATACGACGTCTTGCTTGGGCGGGTCAAGCAAAGCGACGAAATCCGGGAAGAGGTCGCTAATGCCGCTATGCCGATCTTGCTATCCTTATTCGATCAAGGAGTTGGGGCCAGTTCGTTGGAGCCGGTGGAAATATTCGACAAGCTGTGGCTGGCCCCCGATCGGTATCTGGCCAACATCACCGAAGCAGCCAACATGAGGGCTGGTCTGGCTCTTGCACAGACCAAGTCCCTCTACCCCCGAGTGGATATCCACTCGGTTGGGGAAGGCTTTGTTGACGGAACGACCGACGAGCAGGCCTTGGACATGTTGAGTGAGGCGCGAGGCGGCGAAGAAAATATCCCTTGATGTAGTAAACAACTTCAAGATTTGATTTGTCTTTCGACTTTGTCTTGTAAATGTCGCATAACCGTAGCGCTTCTGATGTAGAACTTGTGATATATTTAGTTTACTTATGTTAATGCCTCGATCCGAGCTTTTGCGTGAAATTTCTTAAGTAGTTTTCGTCTGGCTGTCATCAAGCCTAGGCTCGATTAGGTCATCGGGAAACTCTCAGTCCTTAGACACTGAACTCGAATCGAAGGACATTAAACAATGATAAACCAAATTATGCACAAAAGTTGATGAGGAAAACTTAAGCTTTGTTGACATGTGTACAGCCCCCGACTGCTAACTCAAGAAGTCATCTTGCTTGAGGTTGGCAGTCAAGGAAAACATGAAGCCTTAGCCGAATTAGGCGTAAAATCGTCGAAGATGCTCGATGTTCCAGGAGTTTTCCACCATAGACCCGTCTTCACGCTTTAGCCGGTAGGCACCGGGCCAAGTCACTTCAGCGATTATGTACGGTCCCTCCCATAAGGGAGATAACTTGTGTCGATCTTTGGTGGTCTGGATCTTGCGTAGGACCAGGTCGCCAACAATGAAAGCTCGTGCTCGCACGTTGCGACCGTGGTATCTTCGAGCCCTTGAAGGTATTTAGCCGATGGATGAGGGCCGCCTCACGGGCTTCTTCCAATCGGGTGAGGTCATCTACTCGGTCGGGTCGTAGCGTTCATCGTTGAAGCTGCGGACCGGAGGGATTCGTATTCCATCTCGTTTGGCAACATGGCTTCGCGCCATAAACGAAAAGAAGGGAGTTTGGCCGGTAGCCCGGCCGGGTGTGGTCCGCGGTGACCATAAAACCGAGGGAAGTTCTTGGACCCACTTGCCCGTAAGGGTTTAGGCGGTCGAAAACGCGGGCCTTGATGCCTTTGAGGACCATGCCGTTGGCTCGCTCGACTTGTCCGTTGCTTTTGGGATGAGCTACTGATGCGTAGCAGATCTTGATTCCGAAGTCTTCGCAGAATTCCTTGAAGATGCCTCCCGTGAATTGAGTCCCGTTATCGCTATGATTCGTTTGGGATGCCGAAGCGGTGCACGATGTTGAGGAAAAGTCCCGTGCTTTATCGCCGCAATTGTGGCGACCGGCTTGGCCTCAATCCACTTGGAGAACTTGTCGATTGCGACGAAGAGGTGTGTGAATCCTCCCGGAGCTTTTTGAAAGGGCCAACCATGTCCAGCCCCCATACCGCGAACGGCCAGGAAAGTGGGATTGTTTGAAGCTCCTGGGCCGGGACATGGCTTTGTCGGGCGAAAAACTGGCAGCCTTCGTAGGTTCGTACGATTTTATCCGCATCGGAGACCGCGGTAAGCCAGAAGAAACCTTGCCTGTAAGCTTTGCCGACTAGAGTGCGTTTCGTCGCGTGGCTTCCGCATATGCCCGAGTGGATGTCTTGGAGTAGCGTTTCCCTTCTTCGGGTGTGATGCACCTCATTAGAATTCCCGAGGGCTTCTCTTGTATAGATCGGAGTCAACCATGACATATGCTTGGCAACGACGCCGGACGCGTTCTGCTTCATCCCGGTCATCCGGCAGCTCTTGTTGGGTTAAGAATTTGATGAGCGGCGTCCTCCGGTCGGTATCGGTCATGGCGACTTCGTTTGTGGTTTGTTCGTTGGGAGTTGTCTTTGCCGTGATGGTTGGTTCGTAGAGATGCTCGACAAAGACGTCGTTGGGGCAGCTTCGCGCTTAGATCCGAACCGTGCCGGCTCATCGGCGGCTTCGTTGTTATGTCTCGGGACATGTGAGAGTTCGAGCCCGTCAAACTTGTCCTCAAGCTTGCGGACCTATTGCCGGTAGGCCTCCATAGTGTCGTTTAGGCAGGACCAGTCTTTCATCACTTAATTGACGACCAGCTGGGAGTCGCCTTTCACAACAAGCCGACGTATCCCGAGTGAAACTGCGAGGTGCAGTCCATGTAGAAGAGCTTCGTACTCGGCAACGTTGTGTGAGGCGGAGAAGTGGAGGTGAAGGACATATCTTAGCCTTTCCCCGGTCGGGGAGATCAGCACAACTCCTGCTCCCAAGCCGGTGATCCTCTTGGATCCGTCAAGTGCATGGTCCAAGTGTTGAAGGTCTTCCCGAGGCACGTTTTCTTCTGTTCACCCACTTGGCTAGGAAGTCCGCCAAGGCTTGTGACTTTATGGACGTCCTTGCCTTAAAAGTCAAGTCCAGCGGCATCAGCTCTAGGGCCCACTTGGCGATGCGTCCGGTTGCCTCGCGGTTGTGGATGACATCGCCGAGTGGGAAAGAGGTGACGACGGTGACCGAGTGACCCTGAAAATAGTGTGCCAATTTCCTCGCGGTTATTAGAACACCATAGAGCAGTTTTTGTACCTGAGGGTAGCGAATTTTGGCTCCTGCCAATACTTTGCTAACAAAGTAGATTGGCCTTTGAATCTTCTGAGCCCGTCCTTCTTCTTCGCGTTCGACCACAAGGACCGTACTAACCACTTGGTGAGTGGGCTGAAACGTACAGCAGCAGAGGTTCCTGGGGTTGAGGCGAGGCCGGGACGGCGGCGTTGTAAGGAACTCTTTGAAATCTTCAAAGGCTTTGTTGGCTTCCGCGGTCCACTGGAAGTCGTCGTCTTCTTGAGCGATCGAAGAACGGCATGCCTCGTTCGCCGAGTCGGGATATGAAACGGCTTAGTGCCGCCATGCAGCCAGTGAGCTTCTGAACGTCTTTCTGGTTACTCGGGGGTTTCATGTTTAAGATGGCGTTGATCTTTGACGTTCAAAGAGTGCTCGATCACCTCCCTAGGAATTCCAGGCATATCAGATGGTTTCCACGCAAAAACATCTTTATTATTTTGGAGGAAGGTGACGAGCGCGCTTTCCTATTTGGGATCTAGGTCGGCGCCGATTACAGACTTTCGAGGGATCCGACGGATCAAGGGAGATCTTCTTGGTCTTGGCGTCACCGGATCCCGATTTGGCTATCTTCTTCGCGGGGACTTCGCCCTCGCCGAAGTTGATGCAGCCAATCGACTTCTTGTTGGCCACGTAATCTCTCGCGGGATTGGGCCATGTCGCAGCTCTCCTTATCGCAGTGAAGGCTTGCTTCACGTCGCTGCGAAGAGTGATGACGCCGTTGGGACCCGGCATCTTCATGCAGAGGTAGGTGTAGTGAGGGATCTGTTAGTGATATGCCCTAGAGGCAACATGAAGATGTTGGATATCACGTCAATGTTTATGTATTTATGAATAAAGTGTTATTCAGTTCCATGAAATAGACATCTTGTATTGATCAATAAGTACGTGACTTATTTATGAGACTCTTTATGTATGAATCTATTTCTAAACGATCCCTGATCATATGTCATATTGTTGGAACAAATATGATTCTAAGATCGGCATGTTTATTGATTGATGATCATGTCTCATAGATCATGGGTATGGAGATACCAAATCAATAAACATGGACACATGTGTTGGAGAACACATTGTTGGATAGACCCACCATGAGACACTACAGGAATTAATGTGTCATTAGTTGGTCTCAGGTAGTGTTGGTACAAAGTCCTTAGACCCGAGATCACCATGGATTCCAACATGTGTAGTAGCCTACTTTGGGACTACCAAACGCTATTCCGTAATCGGGTAGTTATAAAGGTAGTTTTCGGGTTTGCTATGAAACATGGAGTGGGATATGAGTGATCAAGATGGAATTTGCCCCTCCTTTGGAGAGATATCTCTGGGCCCTCGAGGTAATGGATTATGGAAATGCATGGCCATGCTAAGTTGATTGAGGAGTCAATCAACGACGATAATCCAATACGGTTCGAGTGAAAGGTTAAGCTATTGAAGGGATGGCACACATCTTGCCTATAGCTTAACCGGTATCGTGAGGCAAAGGGATTTGTGTACACATTACAGTGTTCGAGCTGATATTATTCTTGTATACTATGGTGTCAATATGTGCCGCTAGGCGCCGCCGTTGACGGGTTGGCCGAGTTGGACTCGAGCCGACGATCGGCTAAGTTAGACTATAGCCGAAACCGAGTATACCTGAACCTACTGTGGTCGCACGCTTAAGGGGATAGAATAGATATTCGAGTTGGACTCGATACGGCTCGATCGGATAGGGATCCGATCGGATAGAGTCCTATGGGCTTACGACGTGTGGGCGGCCAACTCTATGAGATACGGATGAGATCCGATTCAAAATAGAGTCCTAATCGGCCACTAGTCCCGCGGCCAACTCTATATAAAGGAGGGAGGGGTGGAGAGCCGTGGTACGTCAATTGCATCGCGTGCAACGAAGTCGCCGAGATCAATCTTCATGGAAACCCTCCCCACTTTCGAGCCAAACCCTAGCCTTGCATCGCGTGCTAGCACACGGGTGTACGGCGTTTTGTCCCCGGACGTGTGGATACCGGTAGAGCGCCGCTACGTTGCGCGGCTGTTGATCGGCTTCGGATCGGCTACGGCATCTGCGAATCGGCTGATTGGCGAATCGAGGCTGTCCCCGGTATCGGCGTCGGCTTGGAATCGGCTACAACATTTCCGGATCGGATAGCCCGATTGGTACATTCCGCTGCACACTCCAATCGGTAACGATCTATCGGCCCTTACTTGCAAGTGTTCCTGGTTTGCGCGGTTAAAAGTTTTTGTTTTCGGCTAGCGTAGCTTCCGTGTAACCCTTAAGGATCGCCATGAACTTGGCAAGCGCGGGCCTTCCGATGATGGCGTGATATGCTGTTTCGAAGTCGGCCACCTCAAAGGTGACGTTCTCCGTTCGGAAGTTCTCTCGGGCTCCGAAGGTGACTGGGAGGAGATATGCCCGAGTGGTGTAGAAGATAGCCCTGGGATAACACCGTGGAAGGGGGCTGAGCTTGCCTTTAGTTCGGCCCTCGGGATCTGCATCTCATCCATGGTCTTGGCAAACAGGATGTTGAGAGCACTGCCCCCATCGATGAGGACGCGCTTAAGCCTGATATTGCGGACCACGGGATCCAGGACGAGTGGATAGCGCCCCGGATGAACCACTCGGTCGGGGTGATCCAAGCGGTCAAAAGTGATGGTCACTTTCGACCATCGCAGATATTGAGGGACTTCGGGTTGAGCCGCATTGACCTCTCGGTCAGTTAGCTTCTGTTTCCTCTTGGATTCATAGGCTAACGGTCCTTCGAAGATGTGGTTGAGCTCCCCATTGGGTCTTGAAAAGGTTCGGCATTTTTCACCGCGTTGTTCTTTTTGGCGCCCGACGGCCAGCCTCGTCAATCGGCTTCTTGTTGAGCCGCGCCAGCATCGTTCGGCGAACCGCTTGTAGATAAAGCGATCCTTCGCCGCGTGCTTATGATTCGGATGATGGGTGCACCGGGCGTTCATGATGGCGTCATAGGCGGCGACTCGGGGACGGCGTTGAGTGTTGGAGGTTGCGGCCACTAGGTCCTCGATCGGCGCTTGCGATCTTTCTGGCCCTGGTTGCCGTTGTTGCCGCCATCCTTCTTAGGATTACGGCTCCCTCCTGCTTGCTTGTCCTCCCTTCTATCGGGCCGGTCTTGGCGGGCGGCTTTAATGGCGTCATTGGATTTGGCGTATGAGTTCGCCGTCTCAAACATTTGCTTCACCGTCTTCGGTGGTTTGCGCCCGAACTTTCCGATGAGCAGCTCATCACGGACTCCCTTCTGGAAGGCGGCGATGATGATGTCATCGGTGATGTTCGGGATCTTGTTGCGCTTCTCGGAGAAACGACGAATGTAATCCTTCGAGGCTCGTCCGCTTTTGGATGACGTTGTATAGGTCGAAGTGTGTGCGGGCCTCTCGAAGGTACCTTGGAAGTTGGCGATGAAGTGGTCCTCGGCTCGCTCCACGAGCCGATTGAGCCTCTTGGCGAGGCTCGTGAGCCAATTTCGGCGAGTTTGCGAGGGCCACGAAGGTAATTGGCCATAGCTTTGTTGTCGCCACCGCAGCACGGATGGCGAGGGTGTATACGGTTAGCCAAGATTCAAGGTCGGTCTTGCCATCGTACCTTTGAATCCCTGTAGGCTTAAAGCCACTCGGCCAGTGCACTCGGCGGAGCTCCCGAGTGAAGGCTGGTACTCCGTCGTCGCCGCTATCGGGTGATCCCTTCCGATCTTCCCGAGTGTGTCGGTCGCGCTCTGGTAGCGGCGACGAGGACTTCCCGCAGATCACTCGGCGGGGTCTTCGGTTGGCTGGTTGGGTAGCCGGAGCTATTGCGGCGGACGCGGTGGTGGACGGGTGGACGTCCGTGTCGTTTGTCGCGGAGTCGGCCGTCTCGCTCCCGGTATTTTAGCGTGGACTCGCGGGGTGGGCCTCTTGGCTCGGTCGTCGACCGATCCGGCGGGGCCTCTTATAGTCTCCCGACCTCGGAGGCGGAAGCCGGCTCTTGTCCGGCGTTTCGGCCACAGATCGTCGCCGCCTTTGTGCCGAGGTGGTGGGGTGGCCGTTTGTGTGGCGGCGACGATGGTCTTGATCTTGTCGAGTATCGAGTCACGTTGGCGGAGCCGTCTCCATGACGGTGTCCAAGAGGGTGAGCGCAGCAACGAGCGTTACTGCGTGGCGTTTAGAAGATGTTGGTGTTGCGAACCCGCGTTTGGAGTATGGCCTCCGGGCGGATCGTTCGGTGCACGTAGATCCCGCTTCCTCTTGTCGCCCTCGTCCTTGCGTTGTTTCTCCTCCTCGGCTGTCTTGCGCTCGAGCTCCACCCCGCTCGCTCTTCTTCCGCAAGCCTTCGGCCATGGCTGAGTCGGACTCGTCCGGCTCGGCCATGAGGACGTCAAAGCACTTCGGCTCACAGTCCATGTGGCGCGGAGTTGTCGGCTTCGTCGAAGGGATGCCGTAGAGGTTGTCGAGCGGCGGAGCCGAGGTATCCATTGAGCTCCGAAGATGAGCGGAGGCGAATGATGGGAGGATGACGGCGACCTCCCTTGATCTCGGGTAACCCGGATCCGGATCGTTCCCCAGTCGAGCTGGGGGTGTGGGCTCCTCCGAGTGGGTCGCCGCCGACTCGGGAAGAGAAGTTTGCTGAAAATCTCGGCGACGTTTGGTAACCCAAACGGCACCGAGAGGTCTTCATCTCGAGTAGATCGCCTCCGTCGAGGAGGTAGAAGATTGACGCAGATTTCGGCGGTATTCGTAATCCGAGTGGTGCCGAGCGAAGTCCGTCGTCGGAGAAAGTAGATTGCATCTTGGTCTTCAAGATGTCGTTGTAGATCGTGGCGCTGTTCGGAAGTCCGAACGGTGTCGAGTGGATTTCTCCTACCGACCGGTCCGAATCCGAGTCGAAGGAGGAATCGTCGACGGTTGGCGGCGAAGTCGCCGAGTCTTGAAGGAGATCCCATCACGCTTGTCGGCGAGATTTGTTGAAGAAGTCTCGACGCGCGGCCCCTACTGCGCGCCAACCGTCGAAACTTGGTTTCGGCAATATAATTTCTGGGGTCGCAGTCAAGATCGCCAAGCACAATGGGTTAGAAGGAAAAGAAGATTTAGACAGTTCGGCCCTCTCGTGAGGTAATACCCTACTCCTATTTCGGTGGATTCGATCCGCCGAGTGTCTTTATTAATCTCGTGATCTAAAGTCGAAGGCTAAAAGCTAATCTCCTATTGGAATCTCGATCTAGAATCGATATCCCTCAAGGACGCCCCTTACCCCTTATATAGTCTTGGGAGGAGGCTTACAGATCGGAAACCCTATCTTACTCTAAGTTGATTTCCTCAATCTTACCAAACCGTGACTATAGGCCGATTGCCTTATCTCTATCGGCATTCGTAACACCCAAGTCAAGTTCGGCTTACAGATATGACAGGCGCAATCTATCCCTACCTTCAGTCGGATAAGCTTGCCATGTAGATACCCTATTGTCATAATCTCCACACTGATAAAAGCATATCCCTCAAGGAACGCCCCTTACCCTCCTTATATAGTCTTGGGGAGCGAGCTTACAAGTAGAAAATCATATCTTACTCTAAGTCGGTTTCCTCAATCTTATCAAACCGTGCCTATGAGTTGTTGCCTTGTCTAATCGGCAACGTAATATCCAAGTTATAGTTGCTTTACATATTTGACAGGCGCAACTTATCCTTATCTCCAGTCGGATAAGCTTGCGATATGGATACTCGATTGTCATAATCTCCACAAAATTAGATTTCCATCATTCCGTTTCATTGCCCATGAATTAATCATCAAGAACAACATGTCTAAACTCTGAACTCGGAAGAAACTACTTTCTTCGTAAAATAAAACTCTAGTACGAGATATCTAAATTCGTCGTACTAAAAGACTCTAGTATGAGATATCTAAATTCGTCGTACTAAAAAGAGGTCACGTACTCTCTTTTAAGTTTAGTTTTTTTTTTGACGAAATAAGTATAGTAGCTGACAAGCACAGTTCAACTGGTCACCTGTCTTCTTCTCCCTACCACAATGATTAACCTAGCTAGGTTCTTAACAACCCAGTTAGCTTCACCTTTTCAATATATTCTCATCTTGCCAAGAACATATTCCAACATGGAAAAGGGCACATATATAGATTCCGATGAGATGAACTTTTCGAAATGCGTAAAATTCCTCGCTGGCTACAATAATACCTAGCTTGAATTGAACGCCATTTAACAACACATACAATTATAAATCTTAGGTTTAATAGCTTCATCTGAACAAAAAGTTTATCTAGGACCATTGAAACAGATGATTGTCCCAATCGATCATACCATTTGGCTTAACCTACCAAACTCCAACCTGAGAAGGAAAAGACCAGGATGCAGAGAAGAGATCGATCGATCGATCCGCGAAAAACGCCAAGCGCCATACAATGTGATCTTGGATGGATAAGAGAGGATGATGTGCCATGAAAATTCAGGCCACAATAATTCAAAACCAAATAGTCGAAACATCTTGCATGCCTGCTAAATTATGCAGCGCAATTGTCCAGATCTTTTAATTGTACGTGTGGTTCTGTGAGTTGGAGTCAGGTTTCTCATCGTTTTCGATGGATGGATGGATGGATGGATGGATGGATGGTACCTTTCAGATTGCCTGCATTGCATTGCATTTGCATGCATGCACTATTCTGCTATTGGTCCCCTTATCTCTTTCAGGCCATTGCAGGACACACATAGGTTCTCCTATGGTTGAGACCAGACATTGCTGCTAGCTAGCTCCCAGCTAAATGGAACAGTGTTGGTTTTGTAAATCTGTAGTGTAGTGCTAGTATACAAGTTTGTTCTTTAGGGTTTAAGGCTTAAGTGCTTCTCTGACGAGCTATTAGCTTTCTCGTTCATCATGAGTACGCTTTTCAAACTGTTAATCTTGTTTATCATGACTATACTTCCCAAACTGTTAAGTATAGTTTTTTAAAAAACATTTTATACAAAAGTTTTTTCTTAAAAAATCAAATAAATCTATCTAAGTTTGTATCCGTTAATACTCCATTAGTCATGAGCTAAGGGCACTCTCTTTATGGTAGTTTTTATATGTATTAATTATCTTGATACGTCATCATTTTGCTGATGTGGCACAACAATAAATGGGGAGAGGTATCCAGGAGAGAAACGATTTCTTGAAAAGAAAATGAAATCTTCGTATGTACCGATGCACAAGAAACTGCTAGCAACAGTGTTGGGGAGACTCTTCCGGTTTCTATCCGGATTTTTTGCTCCACCGTCGCGTGTGCTCGCTCCTCTTCCCTCTCGCGCACAGTCGAGCCGCCCGCCCTTCCTCTCGTGACGCCCGCCCTTCCCCCGCGCTTGCGCCTGCCCGTGCACCGACCGCCGTTCATCCTACACCGGCCGCCCTTCCGCCCGCGTGCCTGCACGCACCGGGCCCTCTTCCTTCCGCGTCGCCCGTCCTTCCTCCCACGTGCCTACACGCGTCGGTCACCCTTTTCCGCGCTCGCGCTGGCCACCATTCCTCCCATGTCGCCCGCCCTTCCGCCCGTGCGCCTGCATACATTGGCCCCTCTTCCTCCCGCGTCGGCCGCCCTTCCCTGCCTCCCGCACCGCCCGTCCTTCCTCCCACGTGTCGGTCGCTCTTCCTCCCGTGTGCCTGCCCACGCGCCGGTGGCTGTTCCTCCCACGGTATGATAAACACTTGATGTATATGTCAAGACTACTTTGTTGTTTACCATACATGATCCATCTTTTTTTATTTAAGTTCTTTTTCCTATAGAAACTACTCTAGAAATCATAGGTTAGAAATAAAAGTTTCTAGTAGATATTAATTGGTTTCTTTTTTTTTGAAACTGGTCTTATAAATTTTATGTATCGGGAGTTCCTAATGAATCCTCATGTTTTACGTGCAACAGAAAAGCTGAAGCCAATAGAACTTCGGCTGCCTGGAATGCGGTGCAGCCATAGCCAACAAGAACAGTTCCCCTAGCACGAAAATTGCAGCGTGCTGCAGTTGTGCTCCTGCAGCTGGCTTGCCGAAGAACCCCAATAAGCTAGTTCAGGCCATTTTCTTTTTTTTAACATATGCGATACAAGCGGCTCTAAAAATTGTCTGTACTTAGATTAAAAAGAAAAAGATTGAGAGAAAACGGGCCACAGTTTTATAATGAGCTGTAGCATGAGCTTCATTGCTCCAAAACTTTGTCTGCGTATGATAGGTGAACCGAATATTAACGATGTAATATATATTTAAATATAACTATGGTATATATATACTTTTACATTGATTTTATATTGATTATAGATGATGTGTTAATTTTTTAAGTTAGTAGTTGATGACTTATAACCTGTTGAATTCAGTTTCTCGAGTTTTAAATGGTGTAATTTTTTAAGAAAAATTTGTATTACATAAATTTGTTGCAATACCCTTTTGAAACAAACTTTGTAATAATTAACTCGTTCATTTGTATCATCGGATAATAGTCACAAATCATTCATCTAGTCGTCCCCCCGCACGGTACTCACGGTATCTCCTCAAGCACAGAGATAAATCATCCATAAGCACTAATATAATTAACTCAAAAGGATAGTCACCCTGAAATGTTGAGGTTGATCGTCTTGTCACCATTCATTACCTGTCATCTAGGTTAAGCAGGAGAAAAATTCCAAGCAATAAATTGTTAATCAAAATAAAATGAAGGTTAAAGTTTTAAAATTTTAATCTAATAAAGTTAATAGTGTCGTATATTTATATACTGATGGAGTATTCACGTAACTTTCTGCAACTACAAACTGGACAGTACGCTGATTAGGTTGTACATATGTAACGTCTGATCTGTGATGATTCTTTTGTCATTTTCAGCTTCAGTTTAAGAAAGAAAGGATCGTTTTCAGCAACCAGGAGTCCATGCTTCTATGTTCTTAAATTAACTTTTTCCTGACCATAACTTTGCCCTGTTAATTGTACTTAACGTCTTTGACTACCTTGAAGCCCATTGAAATTAAGCACAAGCGCACAAACTTTAACAAACTAATTATTGTTATGATGGAAAAGGAAGTTAAAATGGCCAAATGATGTTTCTTTGAAAACTTCAACTTGTTTTAGACTCATGGCATGGACAAAGGATCTGGAAACTGTAAAATTATAGTGTGTTTGATTCTTCTATGATGATGAACAATTGATATATGTGTTTATTGGTTTTGATATTTGGAGATTATTGACAAAGTGGTTTTGAGATGATTGGATTTCCGGACGGTGAACGTGGACTGTTGTTGCATGATCCGGTCAGGACCCGGGCATGTTTGCCGTCGAGGCCGGAGTGTGTGCGTCGAACGGGCTTGTCAGATCGAGCGACCCAGTCCGATTCCAGATTGATTTCTTGTCGGTTTCGGTTTCGGGTAGTTTCTTTGGATATCTGTGATTATTTTGTATTTCTATGTGTATGAATAATGTTGTGTGCTAATAATGAGTCAAGTTGGAGATAGCTTGTACTCGGATATGGTTTTTTTGTTTAATTCATGTATAGGTAATCTTTACGCCTCGCGAGAGTATTGCCGGTGATGGATTTGAAGACAACTTGGAGATAAGGTAACATTCGGATGGCAAGAGATCACGCGGTATACTTAGGATAAAGATTAATGCACGTGATTGATGAAGTTTCCATATGGCATACGATGGAGATATTGTGTGTGTATGGGATACGGAATTGTAATTTTGGAAAGAGTTTAAAATTATGACAATTGGAATATGTAAAGTTTATTTCTTGTACGGGAATGTTTTCTATTGAATTAGGACTTCTTGTATGAGTAGGATCGTGGCTTTGGGCTGTCTATCTTATGTATAAATAGAGAGGGAAGGTGTGACTTTATGGTATGAGTTGTTAGAGAGAGTTAAGTTGCGAGAAAGTTAGGGTTTTGAGTTTTTGTCGAAATATTGTGAGGAGTGCTGTTGTTGCACTTTGTAAACACAGAGAAGAGTAATATATTTTCGATCTACTTTGAGAGTTATTCGATTTGTGTTTTTTTGGATGTGACGGTCCAACCGGAGGAATAACTACGGTCAGACCGGCGCACGGTGGGTAACGACTTCAGCAACATCTGGCGGTCAGACCGAATCTACACCTGTGGTCAGACCAGAGGTATACAGGCGGTCAGACCGGCGCGACAACTTCGGTCATACTGATCTACATCGAATATCGAGGGTAACTTTTATTTTCGCTGAAAGTTTGATTTTTGGGATACCAATCATTCACCCCATCTGATTGGCTTAGTTTGGATATTCAATCTAAAAAACTCCAACATCAAATCTATAGTTATGTCTTTAATCAAGTTTCAAGATAAAACATTACGATCGACAAACAAGATTCTCCTGTTAGGTTTTGATGGTTATTTAGTTTAGCTAAATATAATGATGATTCATTGGTGTATCAAACCAGGAATCCAGGCACCAAAATGACATATTTAATAAGCATATACCTCTAGTTGACTAGTTGCCTTTATTCCCTTTTGTTTCTTCGTGTGTAAGAATCACTTTACACAAGATAACAAGAACTGATGGGCTGACCCGTTGGCTATATTCGCATAAAATGTTTGCTTCTTTTTTTTTATCGAAATTGACAGAATTGAGCCAATAAAAAAATGAAGTGGACATAATTCATATATTTACCTTAAATCTCATGAAGGAATCATCAATTTTTAGGTAGAAGAATAATCCATGTAAGATTTAAAACGTGTCCGTTAGACGCATCGATTTGCCTTTTAAGTGGATACTTTTGTAGTTGAGCATTTAAGAACAGTGTGAAATAAGGATAACGATAGGAACAGTTTCGTTCAGAAAAAAAGATACCATGGGACATATGAGAATATTGCCACCTGTTGGTTTCAAGGGCTGATCCCCATTAATAAAATAAAAGTGTAAATTTCATATAACCACAGGTATTATATACATGTCTTACGTATTATTGTGTCTTACATGAAACAAACAGGAATTTTGATACATAACGTCGTATATTCTCAGGTATTATGACTATAAAATTTAATAAAATTATATTATTAATCATTTTGTCTTTGATCATATATATGATTTATAAGCTCTTTATCCATTATATAAATGTTATATTCATGTAAATAGAGTTTTTTTAAATTTTTAGTATAGGAGTATGTTAAATTGGTTAGCGGCGTGGTTTTATGAAATTTTAGGTTATATAATATCTGAAGTTATAGTTACGTGCTATATATGCCAAAATCTATATGTTTTTTTGCAACTTGGATTATAATAGACGAGGTTTTATGAAGATTACTCTTAATAAAACAAAGTTTATGGGATCCAATCGCAATAAAGGAAGTTTATGAGATCTAATTTGACACTGAATGTCTATCCGTCAGGACAACTCCACATCAACTTGTTTATATATATATATGCATACAGTAAGAAGTTTTAGCTAGCTTGTTCACTAAATTGAAATATGCGTGACACTTCATTAAAGCATAAACAATTAGGGATGAAAACGGTCGAGAAAAACCTTAACCATTCCTGTTACCGTATTTTTTCCGGAAACGGAAACGAAAACAGGAAAGACGGACAGGAAAACGAATTCGGTAATACGGGATATCGGGAATGGTCAAGAGCCTGTCAATTACGATCGGGAATTGGTAAAAGAACGGAAACATCGACACACATATAACCACTTCAAAGAGTTAACTAGATGCAACAATTGCAATCATACGTAATCTCCGGTATGAATGAAGGTTTTTTATGCACATGAACTTACAATGTTTCAAAAATTCTATGAGTGAAGGTTTAATAGACTAGAGTGAATGTTTTATTATGTACATGAGCTCAAAACGGGAATTTCACGTGGAAATTTTCTCGGATAAATACGGGATCCGTGAATATGGTCGGGAAAATACCCCAACCGTTCCCGTTCCCGTTTCCCGTTTTCCCGTTCTCGTTTTTCTCGCGGATACAGTATTCGGTCGGGATATTCGGTATTCGGTGACGGTCGGTACGGGATTTTCCTGTCTCCGCTTTCATCCCTATAAACAATAGTTCAATCGACTGCTATATATATAATATTTTCATGTCATAAATATATAGGCAACTTTTTATATAACAGGTTGTGATTTGTATAAGGCAAAATTTATTACATGACACCCAAAAATTATGCTCTTCGCTGAAGGGAATGGGGAATGTGTTTCTGCTGAAAGGTACCGCAAAAATATGATTATTAACTATTGAATATCCACAACATTTTTTATTATATCTAGAAGAAATGGAGAGATGAAAAATGGCGAAGGTATGGATCTACCCGTCTTTGTCAGCTTGTAAGGCGACTTGGTCTGGTTTGAACCAGACCCAATCCAATCTCACTCATCGGAAGGGGCCTGCCTTGCCAACACTAGTATGGCCGGTGAATCGGCTTGCCTTCGCCACAACACTGACAACTCAACTGCTTAGGTTGGGGGCAACATGTCATAGTGGTTGTTGCCACGTCAGGAGATGAGGAATACGGTGAGCGCGACATCGATAGCAAACATAGTGGCAACCGTCGCGACGAAGATCCAGACACACACCTTCCCCCAGAAGGCAAAACGGTGCAGACGGAGGGTGGTAGCCCTGGGGCATAGCTCGACGGCAGTGACCTCAACGAGATTGTGGCCATCGCGTAGTTCGGTGAGCGCGAGGTTGATATGCTCTGGGAGGGGCTCCTCCTTCTCCTTGACCATGTGGTAGTCTCACTTGCACGACATAATCATTTGCATGACGTAATTGTAGCTCTTGAATTACAAATCCAAATTCATAGGTGCATAGGTAAAAAAATCGAACAAATTTTGAAAGAAGGAATCAAATAATCTCCAAATAACCAGCACGAGTGAAATGAAAAGTGAAGTATTAAAAATCAAAGCAACTTGAACATCAAGTGAAACAAAAGGGAGCAAAGAAACTTCTATCACAATCGACAGGGTCACGGTCAGAGAGGTCGAGCAACAGCGTGAGGTCGGCGTCTGAAGCATTGGGTAAGGCGAAGTCATTGCCGAAGGCTAGGCACTTGGCGACTCCTTGGTTGTTGGTTCACGATGAGGCATCGGGAAAGGAGTGGATAAAGTTTATCGGCGATCGAGGAGGATGTGGACGACAGTGATGTTTGGTTACCTTGGAGTTGGAGGCGGCATCATGGGGTTGGGGCCAGGTGGGCTCCTTCGTCGAGCATGTCGTGGGTGTGAGCATGAGAGATGGTGCCGTTGTGGAGACGCCCCTCCTACTTCGGCACAACACCGTGAAGGCTAGGCGAGCCGATTAGCCGACCACAAGAATGTTGTCCGTTCTACCACACCATCATTACATTGATATTTGGACGTATAATCTACACTATTATACCAACCTCCAATGAGTCATATCGAATGAGTCGTATCATATTGTCTTTCTTTAAGTTCTGAAATTAGAAAATCATAAAAGTACTACTTGGATTTGGACCAAAGATATGTTTAATTGACTTAGTAAGCTAAACTCAATTGTTTTTTAACACACGAGCTCTTCACTAGATATTTTTGGATATAATAAAATAATATCAATGAATGTCTAACAGTCAATTATCATTTTTTATGGTATTCTCTAACAAAAAGCAAAAACTTTAGGTACCAAATAATGATTTTGACTCTATAGATGATATTTAGTGAGTATATTGTATTAAGCTCTCTGTTATTCGATAGGTGGCATCTTTCTCTTTCTTTGTCGTCATAAAAGTTCTACCTGACATCTTTTTCCAAATGGCGACACCACACCGTCGCTGTTCAGGCCCTCAACCACACATAAAAAAAACTTGACCTTCATTGACACGGTCCTCGTTCTATCGATTCTTTCATAGGATGATTTGACTTGACTAATAAGAGTAAAGTTCACTTTGCACCACTACCTATCCCCAAGTCTAATCCAACTCCCCCTATAAATTCGGACAATGCAATTTACATCCTTCAACAATCAAACCGTGGTTAAAATTCCAAATGTAAGAGAGTGAAAACGGTAAGGCCCAAAACGATCTCAAACTCGTCGATTTTAGAGGCCTAATCGTTAAGCTACACATCATGGCCTGAAAGAAGAATTGGACCAAACCTGCTAAAAGCCTTTATAGTGTAGACGCGTAGTATTCCTCTTATCTTTTTTATTTCACAAACCATATGATATTCCCTCGAAATTGCACTTAACTTTAGGAATGGCGTCAGTACTGTTTCCTAATTTAGTAATTGTTTTTCGAAGGGCTCACCTAAAAAAATTCTTTGGAAGGTTCATAACTTTGATGGGAGCCTATCCAAAATCTGAATGGAACTTGGGCATACAGATTTTACCTATGTTATCACGCTTTTTAAATTACACATTTTATATAAAAAATTTTTAGTAGATATTTTAAAATGTCAGATAAATTTATTTTTTAATTTAAAAAAGTTAAAACTTAAATTAATTATATATTAATAATTTGTTTTATATGTGATCTTCGTCTTCACAAACTCCCCGGCCCTTGATTGCCCTCCAAAAAGATGGCAAATGCATCCTGAAAAGCTAAAGGAATTAAAAAAATGCACGATCTGTTTGAATATTTTATATTATATCTAGAATCAAACAAATATTTATTTCATCATCAGTTCATTACTAATTTATTACTCATTCCATTACGAGGCCACCTTTTCTTTTTCCTCGGAAAAAAACCCAAACCCGACGCATTTTTTTATTTACGCTTCGCCATTTCTCCGCACTTGCTCCTCCTCTCCTTTTCCTCCTCTTCCTTCCCTTGGCTTCGGCTCCACTCCTCCGCTCTACCCCTCGATCTCGCCGGGATCTCCACGCCGGCGGCGGCGGCGATATGGCGGGCAACGACAACTGGATAAACAGCTACCTCGACGCCATCCTCGACGCCGGCAAGGCGGCAATCGGCGGCGACCGCCCCTCGCTCCTCCTCCGGGAGCGCGGCCACTTCTCCCCGGCGCGCTACTTCGTCGAGGAGGTCATCACCGGATACGACGAGACCGACCTCTACAAGACATGGCTCCGCGTGCGTGGCCGCCTCGCTCGCCAACGAGCGCCTCCCCCCCTCTAATTCCGCCGCTGCTATCCTCCCGTTGGGTTGTTTGATTGATCGATCGATCTCTGTGTGTATGTGTGCGTGCGTGCGTGCGTGCGCGCGCAGGCGAACGCGATGCGGAGCCCGCAGGAGAGGAACACGAGGCTGGAGAACATGACGTGGAGGATCTGGAACCTCGCGAGGAAGAAGAAGGAGGTGAGCTCTTCTCCCCGTTCCCTTCGATGATGATGAATGATGGTGATGATGATAGTGTACGTAGGTTGCAGAGAGCTCAGTCAGTGACTCACTGTAATTTTGATTTCCAATGGATGAATTGATGGTGTGGCGTATGTGATAGTTACTTACTTAGATGGTGCTGGATCTGTTCAGAGGGGATAATTAACGAAGCTCTTGGTTTATTTAGGAAGGATGCTTGCCTGCTTGGCATTGCTTTATTACAGCGAGTCGTTTCGTCGTCTATGATAAAACTTTTAGAAGACAATGAGCCCAGTCACTGAAGAAATGTGCGCAACACGCAGAGAATGCTGGATTGCTTTGTTGCTTCTATCGCTCGAGTTATTTAGAATACTCCTGTTTCATCATCCATTCTGTCTATTTCTAAAGCTCTTAGCTCTGCCTGGCTATTACTTTGTTCTCATGACGCAACATATCCTGTTTCGGCTAGTCCATCTGTTTTGAAAGTACTTTTGCATGGAAGTCTTAAGTCAACCCTTGGTTTCCCAGTTCAATGAATGTTTCATTTTCTCTCTCTTCAGCATCTACCTAGTTTTCTTGTGTTGTAATATAATTGGCTATACCAACAAGTACAAATATTCTTGCCTGAAAGACTGATGTTGGAGTTGTGTCTATTCTGTACAATTGTATTTTGTCCTTCGCTTGTCATATACATGTTCAGATGTTCTTACATGCAGTTCGAGAAAGAAGAAGCCTGTCGTCTGTTGAAACGCCAACCAGAAGCTGAGAAATTACGAACTGATACTAATGCAGATATGTCTGAAGATCTATTTGAAGGAGAAAAGGGAGAAGATGCTGGTGATCCCTCTGTTGCATATGGTGACAGCACGACAGGGAGCTCACCTAAAACGAGTTCAATTGACAAGCTATACATAGTACTGATCAGGTACAGAGTACTATTTTAAGTAACTTTTCTTTACCATTTGTGATTCGGTTCAGCACAACATCAAGAAGAAAACTACAATTTAATCAAACTACTCTAGTCAAATTTCTTAAGGTAACAGTATTAGCTGCTATTCGTGTTGATTTTTCTTTCTTTTTTTTCAATAACTTCTTCATACTTCCTGAGTAAACTATAGCCGAGTTCCTCATTCTGTAGTACAAGAACATTTCAAAGAAAATCTCACAAATGAAGCAGTAATTTCAAATAATGAGATGTCAGTATTCTTATTTGTCATGACATTTATTTGACCATGTTCATGACACTGAAGAACTCTCTCCTGTTCTGGGCTTCTAGGCACAATCACATGAAAAGAAACAAAGTCCAAAGCATTATTTAGCTTTGATGCCTTGATTCTGTAGATTTCCTTGACTCCTTCTATTCCGAAGTGTAATGCTCGTGCATTTTGCATTCCTCTTGTCTATTTTGGTATTCACAAGCTTGACGTGGTATACAATGCATACTGGCCTCTAGTAGGACGACCTCACTATTATTTTGTGCACTTTGCATGCCCTTTTAGGAAAGAGTGGACTGACGCTGCTATTTTAGCATGCATTTTGTTTCTGCATCTGATTCTGGTGCAGAGTTTATATTATATACTTATGTGTCTATTTCCTTGGCTTTTGGGCAGTCTGTTGCTACTGTTGTAAGAACAAGAGGCACATTTTAGAATTGACAAGATATAAATGTATCACATGTTTACCAAGCAATCAGACATCTTTTGAACAGCTTCATAACTTCATAATCGACAGCCGACCAAAATTTTCCATGTTGATTTTATAAGCCATGCTCATGTGGAAATGGTGTCTGTCACTCTTCTTTGAAGCCAATTTGTAATGTTCATTAATCAGTTCATGCTTTGTACTGCAGCCTACATGGTCTGGTCCGTGGTGAGAACATGGAGCTAGGACGAGATTCAGATACTGGTGGCCAGGTAATGCTGCTGCTAGATCATGTTTGCGCCACATGGATGCCAATCTCTGGCAGCACAAATTTATTTATGAGTATATCATATTGGGACTACAAATACTACTATGTATACTGAAGTTCTAATCTTATCAACTCAAAATTTACTTTACTGTATTTTATGTTGAATCCTTTTATGTTTAGGATGCAGTCTAACCTTTTGAGTGAGGTTCTACATGATATCCGATGGTTGTTAACTGTAACTATGATCCTTTTTTTTGGGGCGGGGGGTACATGTTTTTTTTTTCATTTCTAGTACTGTTACACTTTTTTCCTGAGAAAACTTACGCCTTCTGCATTATCCATTAGTTTATGACAGATTCATCGACCTTTTCTCTGTTTCCGTTTCTAGTTGATCTCCTGAGTTTTTTCTCATAGCAGAAGTTCCAACAAGTTCATAAATATATATTCACCTACTGTTTTGTAGGTCAAATATGTGGTTGAACTTGCTAAAGCGTTGAGTTCATCTCCTGGAGTTTACAGGGTTGATTTGTTGACAAGACAAATCTTGGCACCAAATTTTGATCGTAGTTATGGTGAACCTACAGAAATGTTGGTTTCAACAAGCTTTAAAAATTCTAAACAGGAAAAGGGTGAGAACAGTGGTGCATACATCATTCGGATACCATTTGGACCAAAAGACAAATACCTAGCTAAAGAACATCTATGGCCTTTCATTCAAGAATTTGTTGATGGTGCACTTGGCCATATCGTGCGGATGTCAAAAACCATTGGTGAAGAAATTGGTTGTGGGCATCCAGTATGGCCTGCTGTGATTCATGGGCACTATGCTAGTGCAGGAATAGCTGCTGCTCTGTTGTCTGGATCTCTTAACATTCCTATGGCATTTACAGGCCATTTTCTTGGTAAGGATAAATTGGAAGGGCTTCTCAAGCAAGGGCGACATTCAAGGGAACAAATAAATATGACGTACAAAATAATGTGCCGAATTGAGGCAGAGGAATTATCTCTTGATGCATCTGAAATTGTTATTGCTAGCACTAGACAGGAGATAGAGGAGCAGTGGAACTTGTATGATGGTTTTGAGGTTATACTTGCAAGGAAGCTTCGAGCAAGAGTTAAGCGCGGTGCTAACTGCTATGGCCGTTATATGCCTCGTATGGTTGTGAGTATACACATGTTCCTCCCCTTGCGCAACAATTTCTAAATTAATGGGAAGTATATGTTACACCTTAGGGCTTTTGGCATTAGCACCAGTTGTCTGGCTGTAGTTGTAAGCATTGCGGATTCATTATAACTCCTAATGTCCATCGCTTTCATAATCCTCCTGTTTTTTCAGATAATACCTCCTGGTGTTGAATTTGGTCATATCATTCATGATTTTGATATGGATGGTGAAGAAGAAAATCCATGCCCAGCCTCTGAGGACCCACCCATTTGGTCTCAGGTCACTGCACTTCCTTCAGAATCGTACAGAGATCTCAGTTACTAGTGTAACCTGCATTTGTTTGTTCTGCCTGTTGAGTCTGTACCTAAGTTTGATCACTGATAATCTGTACATGCTCAACTGATGACAGATAATGCGCTTCTTTACAAATCCTAGGAAGCCTATGATTCTGGCTGTTGCTCGTCCATATCCTGAAAAGAATATTACATCGCTTGTAAAGGCATTTGGTGAATGTCGCCCTCTGAGGGAGCTAGCGAATCTGGTAAAATTGGACTTAAACCATCTTGATGTTTGGTGCTTTAGTTCTTTGTAATGCCATAATCTTGTATAGTACACGGAATGATATATATGTTCCTATACTTTTCAGTGCTAATTTTATTATGCATTGCAGACACTGATAATGGGTAACCGTGAGGCCATTTCTAAGATGAACAACATGAGTGCTGCTGTCTTGACCTCAGTGCTTACATTGATTGATGAATATGACTTGTATGGTCAAGTGGCATACCCCAAGCATCATAAGCACTCTGAAGTTCCGGACATTTATCGTTTAGCTGCCAGGACAAAGGTATGCTGTTCCTGAAATAAAACGAAGAAACTTTGCTATTTTTATTTTATGCTGCTTTTATGTTCTTTAAGTTCTCTTGGTTGAAATCTACCATTCAATGTACTCCATTCCACTTTTTTCCACAATGTTTGCCTTGCCCATTGAAGATGAGATTGCAAGATTTCGACTCTCCGGGCTATTTGATTCAGTAAAAAAAGTGGTTAATCGGTTGTAGATAGCATTTAAAAGGGGGGTACATATGGTCATTTTGCATTAGCTTTTTTTAATAGATTTAGTCCCTCCTTGGTCTGTGGCGCAACTTTGAATGGACAGATATTGTGAAATGGGGTGGGCTCTTTTTTCTTCTTTTTTATTCTACATCGATTTGCAGAAAAACCCCATGTTGGAATTTTGTGAAGCAATTTTTTAGCTGAAAGAAATATTTTTATAACAGAAGTATCATTTTTTCTCTTATGGTATAATAGGCAGAAGGCATCAGTACCTTATGTTCCTGTACAACTTACTTAGATGCTGATCATCTGTTGATCTTCTGCAGGGTGCTTTTGTAAATGTGGCTTATTTTGAACAGTTTGGTGTTACCCTAATAGAGGTCAGAACTTTGAGAGCCCAATTTGCCTTTCTAGCTGTTTAACTTTCAGTGTCCTAAACTCCTAATCATAACCAGTTCATTATATCTATGTGCAGGCTGCTATGAATGGTTTGCCTATTATTGCAACAAAAAATGGAGCTCCTGTAGAAATTAATCAGGTGTGTGTACGTTCTACCATGTTATATGTCAAAACACAACAATGCACTGAAGGGGTGAATAACTTTGTCTACTTTCTTGTGGATGTTTAATGCAGGTGCTGAACAATGGTCTCCTTGTTGATCCACATGATCAGAATGCCATTGCAGATGCGCTGTATAAGCTTCTTTCTGACAAACAACTTTGGTCGAGATGTAGAGAGAATGGGCTAAAAAATATTCACCAGTTCTCATGGCCTGAACATTGCAAGAATTACTTGTCAAGGATATTGACACTTGGTGCAAGATCACCTGCTATTGGTGGCAAACAGGAACAAAGCAAGGTACCTATATCAGGAAGGAAGCATATTATTGTTATATCCGTAGACTCTGTTAACAGGGAAGATTTAGTCCGGATAATCAGAAACACTATTGAGGTCACACAGACAGAAAAATTGTCAGGTTCAACTGGTTTTGTGCTGTCAACTTCACTAACAATCTCAGAGATACGCTCGCTGCTAGTATCTGCAGGCATGTTGCCTACTGATTTTGATGCCTTCATCTGCAACAGTGGAAGTAACATCTATTATCCTTTGTATTTTGGAGAAATGCCAAGCAGTTCCCAGGTTATACCTGCAATAGATCAAAATCACCAGTCACATATTGAGTATCGATGGGGAGGAGAAGGCCTAAGAAAGTATCTAGTGAAATGGGCTACTTCAGTGGTAGAAAGAAAGGGAAGAATCGAAAGACAAATTATTTTTGAAGACCCAGAACACTCTTCAACCTATTGTCTTGCATTTAGAGTGGTCAATCCAAATCATGTGAGCCTCCCAACCAGACACTGACACGCACAGATTTGTCCTGTGTGATGTGTGCTATTAGTGTTTAATGTTTTTTAGACGTTCCCTTCTGAATGTTTAACGTGTTATTTTTATTGTAGCTACCCCCTTTAAAGGAGTTAAGGAAATTGATGAGAATCCAATCACTCCGTTGCAATGCGTTGTATAACCACAGCGCCACCAGACTCTCTGTAGTTCCCATTCATGCATCACGTTCCCAGGCACTAAGGTTTGGTATCTTCTTTTGCACATTTCTTTCCTCCATTTATACCAACTCACTATGGAAGTATTTGCCTTTTTTGTGTTGCCTAACTTCAATAAACGGTGAATTTTAAAGTTTTAAGAAGAAAGCTGTCTGTAATTAAATACTATTTTGCTTCAAACAGAGATAAGAACAAAATGTGCAATAGGGTTCTTTTTCAAAATCACACCAGCTTTAATATTCGCTAAAATTAACTATGATGTGAACAAATTATCATCGTGTACAACAAATGGAATTTCAGTAGAAGGATGCTTTCTGTAATTCTTGCGTGTCATTGTGCACTTAGCCACCTATACTTGCTCAGAAATGAAGTCATCTTCTTTTACCCTTGTGCTGACCAAACCTATTGTTCATCTAGGTACTTGTGTATACGCTGGGGAATAGAGCTGCCAAATGTTGCAGTTCTTGTTGGTGAGAGTGGCGATTCAGATTATGAAGAACTGCTAGGCGGTCTCCACAGGACCGTCATCCTGAAGGGCGAGTTCAACATTCCCGCGAACAGAATCCATACTGTCAGGAGATATCCGTTACAGGACGTCGTCGCGCTTGACAGCTCAAATATCATTAGCATTGAGGGTTACAGTACAGATGACATTAAGTCAGCTCTGCAGCAGATTGATGTGCTGACACAATAACCCCCCTTCTGCTTGCATACCACACAGAAGAAAACGAAAGGGAAAGTAAAGAACCAAACCAAGCACCACTGTTTCCATACTTGATGGGAATGCCGATTTTGTTTTGTAGGATGTAGAGTTTGTGCTTGTGGTCCATTCGTGAGCTGTGAATAACTTCCCCTCCTTTTGTTTGTGCTAAGTTCTTTTTGAAGTGAACCATATGGATACATCAAAAACCAGACACAAAGATGGTTTAAACATCGATGATTACGGGAAAAAAACATACGTAAAGAATAGAATGGTTCAGAGCGAGAGAGCTCTAAAATGCAAGAAGACCAGCTTAATACATGGATGGAGACCTTTTGAGAGTGTGTGATCAATACGATTTTGTTGTGTTCCATGTAATCCAATGTTCATTATGGTCTTATATCTTATACATTTCCCTTCAATCATGTAGTAGTGATTTAATCACTCTTATCTGATGCTTTATTTGGATGCACTGCCATCTTCATGTTGATCTTTTGCAGCTGTTGAGGCCGCCATGGGCCGGCGATCGCTTGCTCAGGAGGGCTCGAGCGAGCAGAAAACTCGCCGGAGTTGGCTGCTCGTCGGCCGGTGCAAAGGAGGAGAGCACGCCGGCTTGCGTGCGTGGCCCACACGTCAGGTGAAAGGTGTCGAGGTCGGCAACCGAGTGGAAAGCCACCAGTTGCCTGCTAAAACGGGAAATGGATAACGTCGGACAGGAATAGTGAGGATCCTTTGCAACCACGCAGGAGTGCAGGACGCAGCTTGGAGTTTGACAAGTTGACGTTCTTCTCCATACTGACACACGCTGAAATAGGCAGGTACTATTAGAGAATAAATTCGTCAAGATTGGAAAAAAAAAATCCAAACTCAGCATCTGACCCCAATTGTGCAAATTATATAGTACACTTGTTACTTAGAGGTAGGAATACAATCCTATGCAAATAGATTATTGGAGATAAGTAGAGAAATCCAAAAATTGTTTTTTGTTCTTAACTAAAACCTACAGGACTATCTTAAATGCAACAACCTTTTTAGGAATGAAACACAGGGATTTTGTAAAGGTTTTGTTTTTACATAATTCGTACGTGGAAAATCAGTCAATGGAGAAATTTCCAGCACTCGTCGTCTCTTTGTTGGTTTATGGCAATTTGAATTTTGAAAGTTTAGTCTGTTTTTTCACTGTTAGCCTTTATACCATGAGTAATATGCATATATTACTTTCACCTACAAATTAGTTTTGGTTACTTCGTTTATTTTTTTACAGCTCAACCAACTAGATCCTTTTTTTTTCAATGGCGGATAAAACATAATGCAGAAGATCAGCAAAAAAAAGGCTACCAAGTGTAGTGACCTGCGTAGACATTCCCACATCCAAAAGCTTTTACGAACACGGAACACACCTGGGCAACGAGAAGGGTATAAAGGTCAGTCCATACAAGCTTAGCCGCTGGTGGCGTCGCACTAGTCCAAAACGCAATAACTCATCTGGCTAAGCGGCCGACCGACCCCTCCCCACCCACCCACCCAAAAAAAAACCCCAAAAGAAAACCTCAGCAAATTTCCCTTCGAATCATCCCATGCGACGCGGCCGCCTCTGGCCATCTCCGGCAAACTAGCGCACGCCACCTCGGCCCACCCCGCCGTGGATCGCCGGAGGAGGGGTTGCCGGCCGGAGCGGCGGCTACCACCAGATGGTCGGCAGCGGCGGCGGGGGCGAGTAGCACGACGAGCGGCGGACGGATCTGCGGCGCGGCGGGGCGGCGGGGGCGGGGGCCACCATGTCTGCCGTAGTGTGTGGCAAGAGGTCCTCCTCCATCTTCGCCGACGAGCTCATCCCTTCCTCCCCTCCCTCCCCTCCCCCTCCCCACCACCATCACCCCGCCAAGCGCTCCCGCTGCTCCCCGGCCCGCGCCTTCGACGAGGCGGCTCACCGCCGGGAGGCGCTCCTGCACCACCTCCTCTCCCTCTTCCCCCACATGGATCCCCAGGTTCGTCTCCGAGCTCTACTTATGCCGTTATTATTATTTCGATTTTTTTTTGTGGGAGTTAGCAATTGGATGCGGAAAGGTGAACCTCCTTCCTGTAAATTATGTGGTTTGTCGGGGGTTAAATTCTCAAGTGCCTGGAGCTATGGATGCAATAGCTGATAGCTACATGTTCTGCTAATTGCTACCAACTATGATGCTGCAGAAATGTTGAACAATATAGTTAGATAGCAATGGCCTATCCATTTTTGCAATCAAAGCGCTAATATATTATGTCCATCTGATGATCCAATGGCTGCTCATATTTTCTCTAAGTTTACAATATTCAGGAATGTATGTGTAATCAACACATATGGTAAACTGTCGTGCTTCCTTAAAGCCTAGTGCTTGTTTCTTGTCAGCACTTTGGTATTCATATATTGGCAAAATTTGCCACAGGAGATCAAAAAGTCATGTAATTAGCTGGGAGACATCCTAAAAACGCGACACTGCCGATGGAAACCACAAAATTTGTGTAATTGGTTCTAGGATATCCAAGGCAATATTTTATCATTTCCGGTGATAAAGAAGAAAGAGAAATTTCAAAAGGACAAAAATGCCCTTGCCTCAGCATCATGTAACCCCGACCAAACCCAGTCGTGTTGCACTCATCGTTCAGCCCCACCCGCAAAATCCCCATCCAACCTAACCCTAGGCGGCTAGTGGCGGCGGCTTCTGCTTCGGCGGCTGCGGTCAACTGGCTTCTTCGACGGTGGCTGGTGGTGGTGGCGGGTGAGCAGCTTCTGCTTCGACGGAGGCTGGCGGTGGCCGAGCAGCACTAGGAAGCAGCGGCGGCGGCGGTGGTGGAGCAAAGATGGATGGCTCGGCTTCATCTTCGTTCGTGCGTCGCCGCACTAGTGGTCGGGGTTACATGCTGCTGGGTCGGGGGCATTTCTGTCCTTTTGAAATTTCTCTCCTCTTTTTCACAGGAAATTATAAAATATTGCCTCGGGTGTCCTACAGCCAATTACACAAATATTGTGGTGTTCGTTAGCGGTGTCGCTTTTTTGGGGTGTCTCCTAGCCAATTACACGACTTTTGGATGTCCTGTGGCAAATTTTGCCTTATATTTTTAACTGTTAGATGACGAGTACCCACATGATTACAGTTACTTGAAAGAGCCCTTGAGGCATCCGGAGATGATTTAGATTCTGCTATAAAGAGTTTGAATGAGCTGTGCCTGGAATCGGCTCCGGTAGGCGAATCTGATAGTGTCCTGCCAGCAGCTCTTAAGTTATCGGCTGAAGGTACGTCTGTTGAATTTACCTCTGAAGAAAGTTGCATGCTAAACATCCAGACATTCATTGTTCATACTTTCCTGTTTTGCGCTGGTCCGATTTGATTGTTCATAGACTTGTTGGATACCTAAAGCTGTGATTTTGAACTATGTTTGGCATGTTCCCCACCTCTCTGCTTTGCCCTTATTGTAATGTAGCGTTTTTGTGGGCAACCTGCCATTAGTGTGTAACACCACAGTTCAGTGATAAACTGAAGTGCCATGTTCTTATATCCCGTTTAAATATGATATGTTTCAGTTGATTGTGGTGTGTTCATCAATGGACAATCCACAATTGTTAGTACTGAGTAGTGTCAAGGACGAACTTCCGTTATGATATGCGGTTCTGTAGCCTCAGTATTTATTTGAAGTTACTGTGCATGCTACTACTTCATGCTCCTATAGCAAGTTATCAAGCTGGGTGATTGCATTTTCAATTGGCCTGTTACATGACACATTTGTTTAGTATCTTTGGTTGCTTCTAGGATATCTGCAAGCTTGATTGGCAATTTATGTTGCCATGTCTTCAAGAACTATGCCTCTTTCATGAATTAAATTTCTCCAGAAAACGCATGCTAAACGTCAGTTTGCAATCTTGGACAGGTGTTATTAGTAATGGACATTTCAATGTGCTCACTGAAAATCCACCTGCTACAGAGAACTTTCAGACAAATCATCATGGTTCTGAATGGGTTGAGCTATTTGTTAGAGAGATGATGAGTGCATCAGACATAGATGATGCATGGGCTCGTGCCTCAAGAGCTCTGGAGGCATTTGAGAAATCCATAATGGAGCGAGCAGGAACTGAAGCAGTGCATAATTTGCACAAGGTACTGCAACCAACAGCATATGCACATTTCATCCATAGTACTTTACTCCTAAGCAAATTAAGCAGTTATGCCTTGCTTTCCTGCAGGAAAATGTGATGCTTAAGGAGCAACTGGAGATATATCTGCGAGAGAATGCTGTTCTGAAGAGAGGGGTTGCTATCCAACATGAGCGTCAGAAAGAGTTTGACGAGAGGACCCAGGAGGTCCATAACCTGAAGCAACTGGTTTTGCAGTATCAGGAACAGATAAAAACTCTTGAGGTACTACTCCTTACTCCTGGAGATTTTGATTGTTGGCTATATATCGTTCTTACATAAAGGTGTCCTGATGATCTTTTGTGTATTTTTTTAACATATTATAGATAAATAATTATGCACTTAGAGTGCATCTGAAGCAAGCTCAGCAGAACAATTCTATGCCTGGGCGTTTCCCTCCTGATGTCTTTTAACAGATCTTGAGGGCAATATCCCTCTCATAGTCTTATACTAAATCATGCCAAGATATCATATGATGCAAGGGGTTGACCTATTGCTCATGGTTTGGTTAGACTATTCACCCTTGCGTCCAAATCATAAACAAGCAATGATCCTCAAAATGGAGAAAGGCAAGCAACGGTGAAACATCAATTGAGGTGTAGATCAATGTGTGCACCAGGAAGCTTGACCCTTCTCTGAGACCATTGATTGTATGTAAAGTATGATGAGATGTATTGTAGCATGTAATTCAAAGTATGAAAGGACCTGTTCACTGTATTGTAGCATGTAATGCAAGTATGAGAGGATCTGTTCACTGTATTGTACGTATCCACTGATATATTTATACCAGTACAGAATGTTTATCAGATGAAAGTTTCCGTTCTTTTTTAAATATATGTCAATATTTTCTATATCTATACTTCTATAAAAGAAAATAGTGATGAAGATTAGTGCTGAATCTATCACCACTCTCACCACCAACTTTTTACTATTGGAAAAGAAAGGACACGTGGAACCATTCTTACTACTAACTTCTTCTTTTTTTATGGAAAGAAAAAAAAAGATAGTGTGAGGCTAAGAGAATCTACGTGTGTGTATATATACATATATAATATTAAAAGATGATGTATGTTAATAATGGGTTAATAATAATAATTTTTAATTAAAATCCCGTTGTACCGCAGAGACAATATTTTTATCAAATATCATTTTGGATAATTCTGTGGAACATGAATATGTCTGTCTGAGTTTTCACATAATTAAGTTTTGATTTCTGAATGCCTGGTGATTACAGAACCAGAGTATATGACACTATGGGATACCTGCACACTGAACAGTTTAGGACTAATGCCAATTGCTATCAACATTGCAAGCTGCATTACATAGATCTAATCTAGATCCTGCTTCTGCATCTCGCGTTGTCTTCTCTTATGCATATGTGATATGTGACGAACACAAACAAACATGAACACACAAAACCATTTTATTTAGCACTTCATCCATTTCGATCCAAGCAGGTCACATTTCCACACAATTAAGGCTAGGTGCCACCATTGCCGCTCCAGGCAGAGCTCCCGGCGGCACACGGACGACCGGACGCAGGTAGAGGTCGTTCTTCCGGCGAACGACGACGCCCGTCTCCTCGTCCATGTCCACCTCCCCCGCCGCAACTCCACCGGGGATCTCCCAATCGAAGTGGTACAGAAATGCGGCAAGCGCGAGCTCCACGATGGCATGTGCGAACAACGAACCTGGACACATCCTCCGTCCAGATCCAAATGGTATGTACTCAAAATCGGTGCCCCTGAAATCGAACCTGCAATCCTCGAACCGCTCAGGCTTGAACGTCTCGCTGTCGTCCCAGTACTTTGGGTCCCTGCCGATCATCCACGCGTTCACGAGCACGGTTGTGCCCTTGGGCACGTCGTACCCTAGCACCTTGCACGACTCACCACACTCCCTTGGGATTAGCATCGGCGCGGCCGGGTGCAGCCTTAGGGTCTCCTTGATGACCAGCTTTAAGTATGTCAGGCCATCCAAGTCTTCTTCGGTCACTCTTGGCTTACTTTGAAGCTTGTTCCGTAGCTCGGTTTGCGCCTTTTGCATTATTCCTGGGTTTCTCACCACCTCGGACATGGCCCATTGGAGTGTTGCTGTTGATGTCTCTGTCCCAGCAGCAAAAAGATCCTAAATGAAAGATGTCAAATAAGTTCATTAACATGAACATAGAAGTATCAGTGGAGTATTAGACTGATGAAATGGAAGACAATTTTTTTAATTAAGTAGAGTGAAGGGAGAAACTATGGTGCTTGCTTACAAGGATGGTGTCCTTGACATCTCCCATGGTGAGCGGGGCCTCGTGACCTTCTTCCTTCTGTATCCGAAGCAGCACGTCCAAGATGTCCTCGTCGGCGTTGGCATCGGCGTCGTCGTCGTCCATGGCGGCCTTCCTCTCCTGGTGCTGCCTGATGGCGCAGTCCATGAGCTCGAACATCTTCCGGTGGCTCGCCCCGGCGCGGCGCGCCGTGCCGCTGATGAGGCTGGCCAGCCTCGACGACGGGAACAGGTCACCGAGGCTGAAACCGAGCAGGAGCTTCCCCACCTCGGCCACCCCTCCAGGTACTCGTCCCGCCTCTCGAACCGGTCGCCGATCATGGCGCGCACCGTCGTGTCCGTGACCATCACGGCGGCGCGCTCGCTGACGTTCACGGCGTCGCCGGCCGCGGCCGCGGCGGCGACGGCCGCGAGGAGGCGCGCCACCTCATCCTCCCTGATGCGGCGGAACGACTGCACTCGCCGCGGGCCGAGCAGCTCGAGGACGCAGATCTTGCGCAGGCGCCGCCAGTGCGCGCCGTACCGCGCGAACGCGAGGCCCTCGCCGTCGGCCATCATGACGCGCAGGGTGGGGCTCCACGGCCGTGAGGCGAATCTGGCGTCCTGCGCCCTGAGGATCTCGCGGGCGGCGTCGGGCGACGAGGCCACCACGAAGGGGACCTCGCCGAGCCTGAGGTACATGAGCGGCGCGCCGTGCCGGCGCGCGAGGTCGGCCATGGCGCGGTGCACGTGGGGCTTGCCCATCAGGTGGTGCAGGCTCCCGATGACCGGCAGCCGCCACGGCCCCGGAGGAAGACTCGCCCGGCCGGCGCCATTGCCGCGCGCCCGCCTCGCCACCCTGAGCAGCAGGAGAGTGACCACGAGGAGAGCCAAGAAGAGGCGCAAGTACTCGGCGACTTCTTGCACCATGGCCATGGCGTCCAAGCTAGGTATTAGATCACCTTCAGGAGTGTAGATGTGGTACTCAATATATATAGCTAGATAATGCAGTTTCTGATGCTGGATTCCAGCAATTTCCACTGTGAGTGGAGTGATCATTTCTTGGATTAATCACTCAAATCTGCTGGATATGCATTGATCTTGCAATGCATCAGCAGATCAGAAGAGACAATTCAAGGTTGTACTATTGCTGTCACCAGCTTCAGTTACAAGTGCAGCATCCAGCTTTCGGCTGCATGCTGCATCACTAGCCATTTCACAGCCGGCCCAAAACGGAGGCGAAATGGATGATTTTTGGCATTTATAATTTTATTTTTTAAAAGATTTACAAAATTAATTTTCGGATTCGAAAATTTGCAAATCTAGTCGCTTCCCGTCCTCCGGGAGGCGGGATTCAAAACGCCCTCCCGAGGGCGTTTTATCGACGTGGCGACGGCCGTTGGGTGCCGTCCGCCGCGCGGGAATATTTTGCGCGGCCCCTCTTCCCGCCCTTGGTAAGGACGTTTTTTCCCTGTTTACAGGGGGCCACCTACAAAAAGGGCGGCCGCCCTGACTTTTTTGCAGGCGTCCCCTTTTCGCCCTTGGTAAGAGCGTTTTTTCCCTGTTCATACAGGGGGCCGTCCGCAAAAAGGGCGGCCGCCCTGGTTTTTTTTCAGGCGGCCTCCTTCCCGCCCTTTCAGAGGGCGTTTTTTGACCTTCCCGCCCTCTGGAAGGGCATTTTTTAGCCTGGACAGTATATAAGCCGAGAGTCAAAGGATTTCTTCTCATTTGCATCCTCCCAAATCCAGAAAAAAGAACAGAGAGAGGGGTGAGGAAGAGGAAGGAGCGCGGCGAAGCCCTGCTGGATTGCGTACTCCATCCGAGGTAAATGCAATATCCCGTCGTTATTTTTTTTGTTAGTTAGTATGTAAATGCAATATTAGGAAAAATGTAATTTTTTAATATTTGAATAGTTATTGAATATTTTGTTTTGCATTTGTAAAACAGATGATTTAATTTAGATCAACTTAGATAATTTAATCGACAGTAACATAGATAGAATAGATAGATCAACAAGGATAATTTAATGGACATTAACATAGGTAGAATAGATAGATCAACTTAGGTAGAATATGTTTGGATCTATGTGTAAATTATATGAGCAGATGGTAATCACTATAGATAATCGTACGTATAATTTCGTTGATAATCAAAATATGTGTAGATATAAAGTATGATTTAATTTAATTTAGTTTACAAAATTTGTCAGATTTAAATGAACGAGGTACGATTGGCGGTAGATGAAACGAACAAACCGATTCGGGATATTTTAAGATGTAGACCAGAGAACATATTATTAAAGAAATTAATTTAGGCACAGAATTATAGGCAACATATTCGTAGTATAGAATAAACTCAGTTTCAATTTGTTTGTCAGGCACTATGGCAAGTAAGATCATATTTCAGATAGTTCACGGTGAAGGCAACGTTAGATACGGTCCAGAAGGTGTAGATCTGTCATAATTTAGGATGAAATCGAAGGGCATCGATAGGCCAGCTGAGAAAACATTTGAGTCAGTGTATAGTTGGTTGCTACGTGGATTTAAAGTGGATACAAGAGTGAACACAATGTCTCTATCCGTTGTAGTAAGTCGTGCAACAGAAGGATATTATTGGGAACTTATGCCTATAGATAACACTGAGTCGTGGAGACGTTATGTGGACATGACACTTGAAAGGTCCTGGCCCCTTGTTATTTTTGTGGCATTGCACGAAATCAATAGCAGTAATACAATGCAAACAGAGTATGGTGAAGGTCCGAGCAATGAAGCAAGCTTGGAGAAGGCGATTGGCGTGGCGGACGAGGGGGAGAGAATCGAAGCAATTATTGAAGAAATGGAGAGGGAGGATTATGAAAATGAGCAGGCGGAGGGCGATGAATCATCGGACGAGGAAGAAGATGTCATGCCCGTCGATTGGGGACAAGCTGATTTTTCTCAGCTTGTTATCTCGGAAGGGCAACATGTTTCATTTGAATACAAGGATAACGAGGTCATCCAGGGTGCTAGGTATGCTCATAAGGAAGACATGAAATAAGCAGTGAAGCATTGGGCGGTCTCTTTGCATGAGAGTTTAGGGTGGTGAAGTCTACTAACTATGTGTATGATGTGAAGTGTATGAAGGATGATTGTCCGTGGCGCGTTCATGCATACAAGGGGAAATGGAGTGACTATTGGAAAGTGAGCATTGTTGGTGAGCACACATGTCTGTTGCCGGGGGTAGATAAGTACCACCGCAACATCACCTCGGCGTTTGTTGCCGGTGAGATGTACAGCCATGTTGTTAAAAACACGGATTTTGAACCAGGCTCCATTATTAAGCACATTGAGAACAAATTCAAGTATACTATTAGTTATGCCAAGGCTTGGAGGGCGAAACAAAAGATATTGGAGATGAGGTATGGCACATTTGAAGCATCGTATGACAATTTACCTCGTCTATTTGCCACCATTGCTCAGAGAAACCCCAATACCTACTACGACATTCAGACTTTTCCATCATCTACTGATTCGAGCAAAAGCGTGCTGCAAAGAGCCTTTTTCTCGATTGGTGCTTGCATCAACGCATTTGTGCACTATCGCCATGTGCTGTGCATAGATGGAACCTTTCGACAGCAAATACAGAGGTCGATCGACGGCGATTGGAGCAGATGGGAACAACAAGGTGTTACCTATGGCGTTTGCATTTGTCGAGAGTGAGAACACCGAAAGCTGGTATTGGTTCTTGGAGAGAGTTTGATGCCAAGTCGTTCGTATGAGGCCCAATGTTTGTCTCATACATGATCGTCATGCGGGCATGCTGAGTTCGATGCCAAGTCGTTCGTATGATGCCCAATGTTTTTTCCTTATGAATTGCTTACTAATGTATTCATGTATTCATGCAGGTATGGCGGACGATACACCAGCTCTTTTCAGTAGGTCGGTCGACAGGGTGCACAGGTCATACTTGTCGGCAGTGCAGGGTGCTCAGCTGACCACGTTTCGTCCACGCCCGTCGCGCGAGTTGTTGCGTGTCGATCCGCGACACGTCCAGTGGTACGATCATCCTCTTTTGATTTATGACAGTAATTTTATACTGGACACTAATATTACACTTGATGATATGCAGGTTGCGTGAGTCTAGCCTGATCGCGATTAGCAGGCTTGTTGAGGCGCGTGCCGACAAGCACGACCAGGCAAGACGGTGGGATGCGGACCGGTCCCTGATAGCTGCTTTGGTGGATCGGTGGCGTCCTGAGACGCGCATCTTCCATCTTCCTTGTGGGGAGATGGCACCGACGCTGCAGGACGTCTCGTACTTGCTAGGGCTACCACTAGCCGGAGAGGTTGTCGGGTCTGTGGATGCTATTGGTGGATGGAGGGAGGACATCACTGCACGATTCGCTCAGGTGATGAGGCTACCGGGGCTCCCAACTGTTCAGGCGATCTACCCTTACGCGACCACCGGGCCTACGAAGACTTGGATTATGCAGTTCACAGTAAGTTAACTTGAAGACTTCGTTATTTTTCATTACATGTTATGATTGTTAACATGGTTTTCTCCTTTGTAGGCCGACAAGCTCCACCCCGACGCCGACGAGTACTCCGTGCGACGCTCGTTAGAGGCGTACCTGCTTTGGATGTTCAGGTGGGTGATGTTCACCAACACGTCGGGGAACACTGTAGAGAGGGGGCTTATCCACTATGCCCGGTCGATAGCGGACGCGGAGATAGGCTTCGTGCCTCAGTGGAGTTGGGGTTCAGCAGTCCTCGCAGCCACCTACCGTGGGCTGTGCGACGCGTCCACGAAGACGGATCCAGGAGCGATCTTCACAGGCTGCCCCCTTCTGTTACAGCTTTGGGCTGCGGAGTGGTTCACGATCGGCCGACCGATCGTTGACACCTCTCCTTACGACGCAGCACCCGCGTTCGAGAACCCAGCCGACGGGCCTACGATGGGCTCGTACTGGTTTCGACGCAACGTAAGTACAAATTCTTATTTCTTTCAAATATTCAAATTGTGTTGAACAAAACTTGTAACCACTTGAATATTTTATTTTCGCAGCGTCGTTACGCCCACACTCAGGTGAGACGGAGCTACCCGGACTTCGTGTTCGAGTTGGACCGTCTCCAGCCTTACGACATTGTCTGGGAGCCGTACACGCAGCAGGCGGTTGCAGCTCGAGCGCCTCTAGGCCTCTCGACGTTGTGCACGCGCGACTCAGCTTACTGGATGACGTTGATCCCGATGGTGTACGACATTTGTGTCGAGCCTCACCGCCTGTGCCGAGTGATGAGGCGCTGGATCGCAGGATTCCCAGAGACGTAGCGGTTGCCGTTCCCCACCAGGACCACCAGTGAGTATTTCTATTTCAACTTTACTACTATTGTGTCGAATGAAATGGAACTATAGTCGACCTTTACTGTATACGCAGGTTGACTCGACGGGGACAACAAGGAGGCTCCCTCTGGGAACCACGTATGCAGCAATACGTGGCGGACTGGCTGATAGCCACAGAGGAGGTAATTGGCGAGATCTACGGCCACTCCGAGGAGAACTACACTGCCTACCTTCGGTGGTACCTACCACGAACGCGTCCGCGCGTGACCTTCACACCGGCCGCGCAGCAGCAGCACCAGGCAGCGGTCACGGACACCTACCCCAGGCACCGAGACCAGGACTATTTCGTTGGGGTACGTCATGATTTCTCGGCCTTAATGCCTTTGTACGTCATGATTCTTGTTTATTTCAGCGACGAACCTAATTTGTTCCGATTTTTGTAGGCCGACGCCGCACGGGCATTGAATGCCGAAATCGACTCGGTGATGCTGAGGTTGGACGCAGGCATTCACCTGAACGACGTGGAACAGAAGATGATGTTCCAACGGATGCAGACGATGGCACGTCGATCTTGCGGATCTTCTCTTGTCGTTCAGCCGTCGACGCGGTACCTCCGCAGGCTGCTGCAGGTCCACGTCCACGCGGTCCGGTACCAGGATGGTCACCACACGGCGTTGGTGCCTCCACAGGTTAGTTCCACTCATTTTTATTGTGGCAACCCTACAACGTGATCTAACAAACCGAATGTCGCGTACGTCCGACGCTACCGATAGGGGATACGGCTGGCGTGAGTGGATCGTCGATCCCTCGGCCTTTCGCGACTCGGCCGACCACTACGAGCTTTGCTGGAGCGAGTGGATCCTCCATTCCTCGTCCCCTCACTCAGGGAGGTGAGCAAGCGTCGTCCGCCGAGTAGTTCAGACTTATTAGTTTAAATCACTGATGCTTGATATTGCTTATATACAAGAGGATTCTACTCGGCGGGGATTTTCCGCTCGGGGCCTTCATCATCGCAGGCGGGCGGGTCTGGGGCGGGCGACGAGGGGGGGTCAGGTACAGGCGATGACTTCGACAACCTGGAGGACCCAGATCAGGACGTTCTCGCCGCCTCTCAGCTTGGTGGATCACCTCTACCACAGAACCAGGACCCGCCACAGGAGACGCCCACGTCGGATGTCCGTGTTGGTCGTGTCGTGCCCCCAGACAGGCTGACGTACTCTCAGGGGCACGTTAGAGCACAGGCTAGGAGGGCTAGGGGTAAGAGGCCTCGCCAGTAGTTTCTGTGTGCAACAGTTTGTAAAAATTATAATTATTTATTTTGTGTTCGATGTTTGTATATATCTCTGTCTGTTCGCCGCACTCACATGTCACGAGATCCTTCCGTATCGTTCGCTGCATGATACTCTTACTAACACAAAAAAACTTTCGGCGGTGTCAAACCTGCACGAGACGTCGCTATCAGCTTTTGCCCCGTGACAGTCCTACACGATACGTCGCTATCAACTTTTGCCCTGTGATAATCCTACACGATACGTCTCGTTCAGCTGTTGCCCCGTGACAGACATAAATGATACGTCGATGTGAACCTTGACCTCCTTGCACTATGTATTGCTTAGATCCGAATACGAGCTCTTCAAATCTGCATTCTCTTTTCTACATTTACTCGTACAATGAGATCTTCATATCATCCATTCCTTGAGCGTCTCCACTGGCGACTCCATCCTTTGAGCAGTTTTTTTCCACCATGGTGTGACCGTCCGTTATGCCATTGTGGAGATGGCTGCATACTTACGTTGTCCCTCCTCACTGAAACCCGGGGAAGACGATTTTTCCAATGCGCCAACATTGATCGGTATGTCTTATCCGCAATGCTTTCAGCTACAAAATCTTCACACGTAAAATGCTAAATTGATTGTACATCATTTTAACACCTCATGTAGGCATATCGTCGGGTGTGCAACTTCGTTGAGTGGATAGATACGGAGAACCCACGAACCGACGGAACACGTTACTACCCACTTAGCGAAACAAGGTCAGACTACCTTCGACGGAAGGCTGAGTTCCAACGTCGAGTTCGTGTTGAAGCTTTGGATTGGCCTATGGATCAGCTGGCACTACCCACATGGCGGGAACGTCCAGAATGCCACTGTGGTCTCCGTTGCCAGGTGGTAAGATCCATAAGACAAGCAACTAAGGACAAAGATGCTTCGTGTGTCTCGAAATTGTGGATGACAATTTTGTCGTGAGTATAGTTTTTCTTTGTTTAACATGTTCGCTTGTTCCATTTTCTAACCCCGAACATCAAAAATGTGCAACCAGGAGGATGTACGTTAGTGTCCATACGAAGAGTGGATCGATACGGTTAAACCTGCTTCGATCGGTCAGACGGTAACACAACCTGAGTCGACTGAACAATTCATTCAAGCTTGGATGGAGTACGAACGTCGCGTCGAAATCGCAAGCTTAGCTTGGAGGAACAACCCACTGGATTTCCCTAAATGGTCTGAGCGTCCCATGTGCGGTTGTAGGGATCGTTGTAAGATGGCTACCTCCTTTGAACCACGAACATATGGCCGCAGATATTTCATTTGCCCCAACTTAGACAACGACTTCGTTGTACGTCTTTCGTTTTATCAATCCCACAAACGGCTTCACTTTAGTGGCTCTCTAACTGATTACATGTGTTTCTTTACCAGGGCATTCAAAGGAGGTGTGGATTCACTAGGTGGATCGACAATGTTATTCCCCAATATAACGACCTAAAAGTAACTGAATGTGAAACTCAAAAGGAGTACAACGCCGAGAAGGAAAGAGAAAATTGATGACAAGATTATCGCCCTTGAACGGTTCCGTAGGTAGTCGAGCCTTGACTCGTTGGAGATGAGTAAGTTGTATCATGTATGAATAAGATATTTGTCATGTATTGTATCATCCATACCTAATGGGTTATGTAACAGTGTGACACACAACTGCTTAACCATTGCTACTAAGTTAACTTGGTTAAAATAATATTATGATCACAGGTAATGCAAACAATATATGTACGATACCTCGAATATTATGGTTCATTACACAACATATTTACAATTGCAACAATACGACGATAACATTTACATTTTAAACAATACGACAAATCAAATGGATCGGTTACATTTGCAACAATACGACGATAACATTTTACATTTAAAATAATACACGAAAGGGATCGGTCGATTAGAGTTAGGGTTTAGGATAAAAACGCCCTTCCGAGGCGGGATGGTAAAAACGTCCTCGGAAGGGCGGAAGGGGGTCGCCCGCAAAAAAGGCAAAACGCTCTCGGTAGGACGGGAAGGGGACCGCCCGCAAAAGCTGGGCGGCCGCCCTTTTGCAGGCGGCCCCCGTTTGAACAGGGAAAACGCCCTTACCAAGGGCGGGAAGGGGGCCGCCTGCAAAATATCCCCCGCGCGGCAGACGGCACCCAACGACCGTCTGCCACGTCGGATAAACGCTCTCTGGGAGGACATTTTTTAAATCCCGCCCTCCCAGAAGGCGAGAAAAGCGACTAGTTTTGCAAATTTTTGAATCCGGAAATTATTTTTTAATTCTTTAAAAAAATAAAATTATGAATGCCAAAACATTCCGAAATGGACCACCTGGGCCCATAAAAAGCGGCCCATTTTTCGTGGGCCGAAAGTGAGGTCCGGTTGCGTTTGGTGGGCCCCGGAGAAGGTCACGATGTGGGCCACAGCTTTGGTTTCAGCCGTGAACAATGCTCACGGTCCATTGCTGTTTCCACTGAGTTCAGTAGTCAACTTTGCAGCTGTCATCAGAGTATGTTAAGTAAATTCTCTTTTTGTCCGATACAAATAATGGAATTTACTCATGGTATTATTACCTCGATTAATCACTCCGTCTGAATCCATTAGCTTGCAGGGGCATCGGTACATATGAACAGACAATTCAAGAATTCTACTACTGCTGTCATTTTTTTTAAGGAAAAATAGCATGGTGGTGCCTTTTCATTGAATAGAGTAGGAATAAATATAGCCCTAAAACGAAAAAGAAAGAGGAAAAATTTATAATTTACAGACTATACATAGTTTGGTAGAAGTCCACGCAAATATTTTGCCCCGCTGTGCACCGAGCTTAGCCTCCTCTTTAATCTTTGCTAGAAGATAAGACGTTTGTCACCTCTTTATGGTCAAAGATTCGTCAGTTTCGTTCCTCCCATATCTCCTAGACGATTAACAAGATCATGGATCACAGTCCTTTTCTCGGTACACCTTCCAGTTGCGCTAGGTTCTCCCACCATTGATGAACTGTTACCGCATGTGCCCATCGTGGAGGGCCTACCTGCTCGTAGCCTATCCAAGTGGCCGCCATTTGCCAGATTCTCCTTGTGTATCTGCAGTCTGCTACAAGGTGCAAAGCTGTCTCAGGTTGCTGCCGGCAAAGTGGACAAAGGCCATTGTTTTGCCACCCCCTGCTGCCAAGTGGTCTGAAGTCCAGACCCTGTTCTGGATAATTAGCCATGCGTGGAGCTTGCATTTTTTGGGTGCCCAAGCTTTCCAAATTAAGTACTTGAAATTAGTGTCGGTCACCCCGAAACATTACGCTTGATAGGCCGAAGAAGCTGTGTATTCGTCGTGGCTTGTGAGCTTCCATTGTATCTGATCATCTTCTTCACTGTTTAGGTGCACTGCTTGGACCGCCTCCCATAATTCGACTAGTTGTTCCACAAGGTTAACCGTTAGAGGTGGGTTTGTCTGGAGATCTAGGTCTTGTACCCAAGCATCATTCTCCTTACCCTGCCATAAAGATTTTTTCTTATTTTTTGAGATAGCATATACCAAAGGCATCGCATCCTTCGGTCTTCTACCATCGCTTAACCATGCAAAGTCCCAAAAATGCATCGTGTTACCATCTCCAATGGTTATTTTTGTCGCTGCCGCAAAAAGTTTTGTATCATTCTCGTCACATGGCATGCCCATTCCTACCCAAGGCTTTGCTGGGTCCTTCCATTCATACCACAACCATCTCAGTCGCAAAGCTCTAGTGAAATTCACCAAGTTTAGGATTTCGAGTCCCCCCTGTTTTGTTGGCTGACATGTCTTTGTCCAGTTAACCTTGCACTTTCCTCCCGTGATGTCTCCCGTTCCATCCCACAGGAAACGGCGGCGTTGCTTGTCTAGTTGTTCTAAGGATTCTTTTGTTACCCTCAAAGCTGTTAGCAGATAGATTGGTTGTGCTATCAACACTGATTTCACTAGGGTCGCTCTCCCTGCAAGGCCCATATTCTTTCCTCTCCAACTTGTTATTCTTCCTGAACTCTTGTCAAAGATCGGCTGCAAGTCTGTTTTCCTCAGTCGTCCCAGCGTCAAAGGGAGACCTAGGTATTTAATGGGGAATTCGCCCTTACAGCCGGAAAGCCTTGTAAAGTCTCTTCTAGGTCTATGCCCTCACAGTGGATGGCTGCTATTTGCGATTTTTGCAGGTTGGTGACGAGTCCTGTGGCTTCGCCAAAGTTCTCTAGGATTTTTGTAAGGGCCACCACCTCACTTCGGTTTGGGTTTACGAAGAGTATGGCATCATCAGCATACATTGAAAGACGAAGCCTAGTCGTTCTGCCTCGAAGCGTTGATAATGCACCCAAATCTGTGGCCTTTGAAAGAATAGCTTGCAGCGGGACTATTGCCAAAATGAAGAGAAGCGGCGAGAGTGGGTCTCCCTGACGTAGCCCTCTGCCATGGGGGATCTGTTGCCCTGGGTGTTCGTTGAGAAGGACTCTAGAGGTGGCCGAGGAGAACATTACTCCCATCCAGTCCAGCCATCTCGCTGGGAAGCCAAGATAACGCAACAACCCTAGAAGATAGTCCCACCGCACTGAGTCGAATGCCTCCGTGATGTCAAGCTTTAGCAAAAGGGTCACCCGCCTCAAGCGATGAAACCTCCTAGCCATATTCCTTACTAGTAGATAGTTGTCATGGATGCTTCTTCCCCGAATAAAAGCACTTTGACTTGGGGAGATTAGAGACGTCATAAAAGGTTGCAGTCGCATGGCCAAGGTTTTGGAGAAGATCTTTGCGATGCTATGAATTAAGCTGATAAAAAATGTAGTCCGTAACTCCTTCAGCACCTTCCTTTTGGGGTATGAGCACGATGTTTGCCGAGTCGAGGATATTGAGGTGTGAGCATCTGAGGCTATGCATTGAGTTGAAAACGAGGAGAATGTCTGGTTTAATGATTTCCCAGCAGCTCTTGAAAAAAGTTCCCGTAAAGCCATCCGGTCCTGGGGCCTTATCTGCATGCATCTGTCGGATTGCCTTATGAATTTCCTGCTCAGTGAACGGCTCTCCTAGGGACGTTAGGTCGACCTGCTGAAGCTCCAAGGCTTCCCAGTTAAGGTCCGTACTCATGGCATTGGGCCTCCCCATTATTTTAGAAAAGTGCTCATGAATTGCCTTTTCTTTGTCCTGGTGTGTTATCGCCCAGCCATTTTCATTCCGGAGTCTTTGGATAGTGTTCTTTCTCCTTCGAGCATTGGCCCTTAGGTGGAAGAATCTTGTGTTTGCATCTCCTTCTTTGACATAGGAAACCCTAGCCGTCTGCTTTTTCCTTGCCCGTTCAATGGAGGCCAAAGCCACAATCCTGCGCTTTAGGCCTGCTCTTAAGGCAACCTCCTGGGATGTGAGCTCTCTGTGTTCTTGGGCCACATCGAGCCTTTGAACTACGTCTAGGGCCATAAAGAACTGGAGTTTTGCCTCCGTGCAGATTCCTTTGGCCCACTCCCTAAGGCCGGCAGCTACTCGGCCAAGCTTGTGGTTAAGGCGATGCATCGGCTCAGTGTGTGTGGTCGGCTCGTTCCAGACCTCTTCCACCTTGTCTTTGAATCATGGGATCCTTGTCCAAAAGTTTTTGAACTTGAACGTTCGCGGCCTGCGCGGTCCCCGCATGCTTGAGAGCACCAGGGGGCAGTGGTCAGAGGGTCTTGTCGGGAGAGCATGTAGGGCATGATCTAGGAATGCCAAGTCCCATACTTCATTGCAGAAAACACGGTCTAGTTTTACTGAAGTGGCCCTTGCCCGTTCATTGCTCCAAGTGAATCTTCTATTCTGTAGCGGTAACTCCCGCAGCTCACAGCGATCTATGGTGGAGCGAAAGCATCTCATTCATGTGTGGTTGATGTTTCTGTTGCTTTTATCCCTCGCACGGTAAATCATGTTAAAATCTCCCAACAGTAGCCAACCCTCATCTGAGCTGGGTTTTAACGATCTGATGTGTCGTAGGAAGGCGCCCTTAAGATTGTTTCTAGAAGGTCCATAAATAGTAGTTAAGTAGAAGGACACCCCTGTTTTTATTAATGTAATCTGGGGCGAAATTGAGAAGCGACCAATTCTGGAGCTTTGAACATCCAACACCCCGCTGTTCCAAAGAAGGAGGATCCCTTCTCTCGTTCCCGTTACTGGCTTAGCAATGAATTTGTCCAACTTGTAACCCCCCAAGAAACGGGCCAGGTCATCATCAACGTTTCGCAGCTTTGTTTCTTGAAGACATAAAATGTTGCATCTTGTTTCATGCAGGATCTCGTGAACCACTTGACACCTGGCAGGCGAGTTTAGCCCCCAAACGTTCCATGAAATAACATCTAAATCTTGTAACATGAGGTACAGAGAGCACTCGCATGGTAAGGCACCCCAAGAAGACCACTGTCTCCTAAAGGGTGCATAGCTGATGGTCGATGTGGCACATAAACTATTGGACCTGGTGGACGGGGGTGTTCGCAAGATACTTTTTTGTCAACACAAGATCCGCTTCTCTTTGTCATTGAATTTTTGACATGGCCTTTTAATAAAATCGGTTGAGTGTGTGGATGTAAGCGCTCACGTTCACGCGTGCTAAGCCTGCTAAGAGTAGGCCGACTAGTCTCACACTACTGCTGTCATCAACTTCAGTAGTTCAGTTACAAAGTGCAACAACAAGCTTCCAAGTTGTCATCAATGGAAGCAATTTCGGTCGGCTACATCCATGCTGCATTGTATTAGATGCTAGATGGCTTATCTCTGCAGTGTTTCTCCCGGAGATCATATGAAGTTGTACAAGTATTACAGTGTGTGGACTATATAGCACGAGCATAATTTCTCTCCAAATTATCAATCAAAGATTCAACTGCGAACATGTTTATCTTAGATAATGGAAGGGATAATATTCCTGATCTCAAAGTTCCCGTAACATATTTGTGTGCCTACATACTAAGATGTCGCATGGAGCGGCACACGAACGACAACATGTAGGTATAGATCATTCTTCCTTCTTACGGTGATGCCCATCTCCTCGGTCATATCTAGCTCACTTGGCTTCACCCCAGCAGGGAGGCTCCAATTGAAGTGGTAGAGAAGGGTGGCGAGCGCGAGTTCTATGTTGGGCTGCGCGAACATTATACCTGGACACATTCTGCGTCCAGCTCCGAACGGCAAGAACTCAAAGTCCAAACCCTTAAAGTCAATCTTGCTATCCTCAAACCGCTCAGGCTTGAACTCTTCAGGATCATCCCAGTATTTAGGGTCTCTACCGATTGCCCAAGCGTTAACCAACATAGTGGTACCTTTTGGCACATCATATCCAAAGATCTTGCAAGACTCCCTCGACTCCCTAGGAAGAAGTAAAGGTGCTGGTAGATGCAACCTCAGTGTCTCTTTGATAATGAGCTTTAGGTAATTTAAGTCGGCTAAGTCTTCCTCGGTAACCTTTGGCTTTCCTTGGAGATTGTCGTGCAACTCCGCTTGCGCTTTCTTCATCACTTTTGGGTTTCTCATGAGCTCGACATGGCCCATTGGACTGTAGTCGCCGATGTCTCACTTCCGGCGCTGAAAAGGTCCTATAATATTTCAAATGTATTAATTTAAATTGAAATAACATAAATTAAAAGAACTACAATGAAAAGAGAAAATGAAGAAAAACGCTTGGTTGGAATTTGGAAAAGGATAATTTTAATATTTTTGAGAAAATATCGGGAGGTATCCTATTTTTTAGCGTAAAATTTGATATTTTCAGATCTTTATAGTTACAAAATCTTTAATGTTTCTCAAATGCCGTAAAATTTTTACGCTGTGCTTACTAGGATTACGGCTTTGATGATCCCCATGGTAAGAGGCACGTCGAGGCCACCTCCCTTCTGTATCCTCAAGAGGACGTCCACCAGATCGACGTCTTCAACCACTTCCCCGTTCGCCGCCGCCGCCGCCCGCCGCTCCTGGTGCTGCTTGATGGCGCAGTCCATGAGCTCGAAGTTCTTGCGGTGATTCTCCTGCGCCCGCCGCGCCGCGCCGGTGACGAAGCTGGCGAGCCACGACGACGGGAACAGGTCGCCGATGCTGAACCCGGAGACGAGCTTGAGCCCCTCGGCGAGGGCCTCCAAGAACTCGTCCCGCTTCTTGAACCTGTCACCGATCATGGCGCGCACCGCCGAGTCAGCGATGAGCACGGCGATACGCTCGCTGACGTTGACGGGCTCGCCGGGGGGCGCCGCCGCGACGGCGGCGACGAGGCGGGCTGCCTCCTCCTCCCTGACGCGGCGGAACGACTGGACGCGGCGGGCGGAGAGGAGCTCGAGGATGGCGATGCGGCGGAGCTGGCGCCACAGGGCGCCGTAGGGCGCGAACACGAGGCCCTCCCCGTCGGCCATCATGATCTTGACAGTGGGGCTCCACGGCCGCGTCGCGAACGCGACGTCGTGCGTCCGCATCACCTCGCGCGCGGCGTCTGGCGACGTGGCCACCACCACCGGCACCTCGCCGAGCCGGAGGTACATGAGCGGCGCGTCCATCCGACGCGCGAGGTCGGCCAGCGCGCGGTGCACCAGCGGCTTCCCGGCGAGGTGGTGCAGGCTGCCGATGACCGGCAGCCGCCACGGCCCCGGCGGCAGCCTGACGCCATCGCCGCCGCGCCTTTTCCTGAGCCGGACGAGCACGAGCAGAGCCACCACGAGGCCGAGGTAGTGGTAGTAACAGTAACACGTTGCTTCCTCCATATCTCCTCGCTTGCTTCGTTGCCTACGCAAGGCAGAGTATTATATATACACAGCCACACTAATACATGTATCTCGTATATATGTAACTATATCCGTATCTATATAGATATAAGATATAAAACTTTACTTATCTGAGGGCTTCTACATTAAATAAAAGATTTGATCAATAATTAAACATATTGTATTATTATGATTCAGATTCATCCATATTATTTTCGCAGATCATATTATTATTATGAACGATGGAGATCGATTCATACTAATTACACACTCCGAAAACTTCGAGGGAGCTTCTATATTATTTAGAAAGATTTAACTATTAAAGCACGAAGTTGAAAATATCTTCAGTTATTTTCATTTTACCTTTTTCCAAATTCAGAACAAACAAATATAACGTGATTCTTATATTGGACTGTCAACTTAATAGTAATTTATCAATTTATAGTTCTAAAATTCAACCTAATGATTGATTAGCAAGTTGTAATCTGAATGCAGACTAGTTTAAAAAACCATAGGCTTGTTAGACGACTAGTTTATTCGGTGACTAATTAATTTACTTAATTACAGCCGGTCAGGTCCTAATTAATCACAAACTTTGTAGTTAATCTCGACGGAGAGCACAAGATCCTAGCATAGCGATGCACGCGCGTGTATACGTACTGTATACACTATACAGCCAAAACCGGCCGGCGGCTGGTGCCCCCGTCGCCGTCATCGTCGACGCGTCCTCGTCTATACATGTCGCCGGCCGGCCACTATCCACTGTCGATGCACCGATGTAGACGTATGCACACAAACCCTTACGTGTAAGCATCGTACACATCACTAACAAAGACATCGAAAAATATAAAAAACTCGTACAAATGAAATGATTACAATAGTAATTATTTATGTTTAAAGTTTTATCTTTAAATTTATTTAAAAAAATAAAAAATAAAATAGAACTATAACCTTAAAATTGTCAAACTTTTTGTTTTTAGTTAAAATATAATAAATTTAATGTCAAAATTTTGCACATAAGTATAATAATATTGATACATATACGAATATTTTATTTATAGAATTTTTTATGACATTTAACTATTTGTTAGTTAAGATATGATTTATGTGTATAGAGTATGTTTTCAATATTTAATGTTAGCGGCGAAAATAGTTATGTCATTCCTATGTATCTAACAACATCGTTGACTAACATCTATTTGTTTATTATTTACTCTATAAAACACATTGTTTATCTTATATTATTAATCAAAGTTTAAAAATAATGATTTAGTTTAATGAACTCATCTGATATAATTATTAGTGCCCGTTGTAACGAAACAGGCATTTTAATTGCTAAGTACGAACATATGGTTGATAGCGAATTAGCGACCAACCCAATCATGCAGGTGCCAACCACACGTCCGTCTCGATCTGCATCTCGAGTGTGCCTGCAGATTGTTAAAAAACAAAAGAAGAGAGTGCCTGCAGTCTGCAGATAGAGAGATAAGGAGTGTAGGGTGGTGCTCGATCAATCCAAGGTTTTGTAAGTAAAATAAAAATTAAGTGGGCCCATCTAATATTTCTGACGGTGAGCTGAGATAATTAACACTCGCCTGTCGTAGCAATTTTAATTTAAAATTTAGCTTAAAATATACTTTTTTATCTAGTCTCTCATTACAACCAGTCATACCTATTTCACATTAATTCACGCTCTTCGTCTCATAAAAAATAATTTTTATATATAAATTTAAATATAGTTTACGTTTCGATCGACATATGTATAAAATATAGTTTATTTTGAAAGAAAAAGTAAGTTTTACCTACTTCTTGATCTTTAGTGTTTTTATTTTCTTATATTCATGTAAAATTTTAAAAATATTTATATTTTTTAAAAAATCCTTATATTTCAGTACAGAGGGATGTGGGTGGGATGTGGGTGACTGTCCTGGTTTTTTTCTTTGACTTATTTTAACTTTTTAACTAATATATTTTTAAAATTGTTAAATGATATATTTTTTAAAAAATATGTCGAAGTTTATTTTATAATAACTAATATTTAATTAATTCTAATGGATTTTTTGTGTTATGTGTGCTGAAAACCAACCCTCCAACCTAGGTGAACGAATGCAGCCGGACAGCCGGTCGGAGCCATGGTTGCACGGCGACACAGTTGGCCGGCGACGGACGGCGACGGGCGACCTGGCCGTCAGGGGCCAAACCGATCGATCTGAGATTTGACAAGCAGCTGCTGGTAGGGACCGAAAGATCGGTTTAAAACAAGACGTGAGTAGCTACTTCACTATGATGCCCTGCAGCATGCATGTGTACGTGTACAGCGACATCTTGACTGATTCGGGGACGTAGCGTGGAGCCGTTTGGCACTCGTCCGAGAGAGATGAGATGCCGTCTTGCCATCATCGCGATAACTCGCCGTACCTGATTCAGAGTTTCAGACGATCATCTACAGTAGTATGGAGAATACTCTCCATCCCTTCATAAATATATATTTAAGAGATTTTAATTATTCAAGTAGATGCTAAGGTTTCGAAGAAAATACTTCGATGCCTCTTATTAAACGATGAGGAATGGTTAAAGCCCTGGAACGAGACGATGGTTCGAAGTTAGATTAAAACAAATTTAAATGAGAAATGATCGATATAATAAATAGTGGTCATGGTTGATTGCGAATCAGATGGTGGGCAACGCAACAACTCATGTTACATTTTTTAGAATTGGGAATGTCATTCGACAGAAAATTAAGACCAAAATCTTGTAAATTTTTAACCTTAGGATTTGCTTCGCGATTCATGCTCAAACAAACCCTACCTCCAGCTTCAGTGAAGCTCCGGTGACCAAAGGAAGGAGGGCATAGACAGGAAAGATGGAAGATGGTAGGACGAGGCTACTTTGCTACTTGATGAGACCGAGAAGAGAGGGGATGGGAGTGAGGGAGAAAGCCAGTCAAGAGTGTCGTTGATATCTTCTGGCAAGCCAACAAGGACGGTCGGTGGAGGTAGCGGCGATGCGTTGAGCATCGGGCTTGATTTGGAACGTCAGGAAGAATGATAGATGGTGGGGGGAGAGAATAAGGTAGAAACACCATAGCAGCACAAATCTTGAAGTAATCGAATTGTCCAAAATTCATAAGATTTTAGGTGACGTTTGAAACTGATGAAGATAAAGATTAAGTTGGCGCATGTAAGATGAGAAAGCTTTAGCACATAATTAATTAAGTTTTAATTTTTACAAACTTGACAAATAGATATATTTGATATTTCAAAATAACTTATACATAGAAATATCTCACACGAAACACACTGTTTATTAGTTTGAAAATGTGTTAATAGGAACCAAGATAAAATATGAATCTTAATAAAAACGAGGAGCTTTGTGGCATTTAGACAAAGACTACATTTTTCGCTAGTTTCATACTACCTTTTTGCAGTCATATGTACTTAAGATGTCATTGTTTGCTTTTCTACCATAGTTGGATTAGTTGTTGCCAACACAGGTGTTGTCATAGCAAGAGGCATTCGGAGAATTGCTTGGGATGTCTACAAGGAGGTTGATGTCATCTGGAAGACTGAATCGAAGAAACTTGCTCCGTTATGAATAAAGTGAATGACTTAGTTGCCCAAATTATATCCTTGAATGAAAGAATCCAGCCTAAAAGAAGAGCGCAGATCACTCGACACTTCATCAAGAAGAGATGTGCTCTGATTAAAGTAAGAGCCATCTAGCTTACGAGTATATGGGCCAAACTGACTCCATTCGAGAATATTCCAAATCACTCGGATATGCACTGCTATGCAAAAGGATGTACACGATTTTATCTTCAGGAAGTGTGATAGAGGTCTCTCACAAGCTGCCAGTAGCCCCATATCATCTGTATAATCATCCTCCTAAGGTAAGCAGTGTAAAGTCTTGAATTTTTACTCAACATCATTCCATTGCATGCAATCAGCTATTAATCCAAATGATGATTTTCTCGTGCAGGAAAACAAACTTATCATCTCCAACCCCCCAACCAACATCTGGCGCTCTCCTAGAAGGATCTACTTGACAAGTGGTCCTTCAGTCGGACCGCAACATGGAACCAAAAGGGCCACAACGAATCAAGAAACTGAGAAGGCCAAGAAGAAAGAGAGAAAGATGGTTCTAAACTCCTCCGAATCAGAATAAGAGCCAGCTCCTATCGAGAAAACTACTCAGTCAATGTCCTCTCTCAAACGATCTGTCCCAAAAATAAGGACATCCTCCAGGTACGCATCTAATCCTTCTCAAGCACATCTTAGACAAGCAAAAAGTCTCATTAGAATCTCAGGAAGTAATCAACTCTTCTTTCTTATTATCTTTGCTTAAGAAACCAATGAACATTGATCTAACGGACCAAACTGAAGAATCTGTTGTTGCTAGTATTCAAGCAAACCAAACGGCAGAAACTGGCAACATGAGGACCACCGAGTCGGAGAAAAATGAAGAAGCAACTAAGGAGCCCCCGATTGGAAACTAGTCGGCCGGGGAAGAAAATGTAAGCCAAAGCCATGAGCCACCATCCGGAGATCAGTCGGCTCAGGCTGAGACAACATCTGAGAGCCAAGAGCCCCCGAGTAAAGAATAGTGTACTCAAGGTGCCAAAGAGAAAAGATAAGAACCTACTTCCAGCACTGCTCCTTCAAAGGACCAATCAGAAAAATCCAAGGACCTCCTCGCAAGAAGCCGAAGATAATAAAATGTATGAATCTTGCAAATCTTGTCTTCTTTAACATAACTTACTTAGCTCACTGATTATATTATCATGCAGATCCCTTGACCGATGAACAAGAAAACATTTTGAGAATCAAATCAACTGAAGATTCTATGCCATCGGTCAAGATTTCCTGGTGTGATGTAGACGGAATATCCCATGGCATCATCTTGAATAAACAGAAGGAAGAAGTAGAACACAACATGATGGTTAAAGGGCTGAATGAGTCCACCAAGCTGCTTAACGTAAGCCTCCATCTTCGTCTTTTACTCTCGTTCTTATAAAATAATTAATTTGAATTCTTGTCTTGGTAAAGAGGATATGGCATCAATCCCAGGCCAAGTCAAAAACATTGGAGAAACTAGTGCTGCACTTAGATATGTTCAAACAAGTAGAATAAAAGCTTAAGGATTCCCAATATGCGACTAAAATAAAATAAGCCTAGTTGATGGCCGAAATCAGCAGCCTAAGGGATACCAACTTGGAACTCCGGGGATCACTCAAAGGTAACTACCTAGTGCTTAATACATGTTACCAACCAATCATGTTTGATATTTCCCCTTAAATTTTGTTTTCTACAGTTAAGAATACCCAAATATCTTCCTTGGAGAACAAAGCCGAGAAAGCCAAATAAGTCATCAATAAACTGAAGGAAGAAAAAGCCAGAGTCGAAGCTGATCTAGAAGGTAACTCCTGTCATCCTTTACTTATAATATTGATCTTCGAATATCCAACAAAACCTTATGTCCGCTGCTTTTAAGCCCACAAAGTGAAATCAAAGCCTCAATTTGAAGTCTTTGCTACAAAATAAAGAGAGTCGAAGCTGTACACGATGAAACTGCCAATGCTGCAGCTCCAACACTGAATGTCATATTCCAAAATGCCTTGGGCTATAGTTCAAAAGATGCCGTCAAAATCTTTGACAAGCTAAGAGCTGCTCCTGAGAAGTACTTCAAGAACACCAATGAAGCAACCACCATGGGAGCAAGCCAAGTCCTAGCAATGACCAAGTCATTATATCCCCGAGTGGATATAACTACAGCTGGAGATGGCTTCGCTGATGGCACTTTAGAAGAGCAAGCATTCTAGCTAATAAATAAAGCTCAAGAATATGCTCAAAAGTTAGTTGTATATGTACTTGCAAGCTTTCAGGAGTGAATCTTTTGATGTATATGACAACTTATTCATAAGCTTGTAAAACGTATAACTTGTGAATATAATCTTTTGGCTTATTCATAACTTTGTCCCGACTGCAGTGATCAACTTAAGCGAAGAAAAAATTAAATCCATAAAAACTGAGCCTAAAACTCAATTTAGTAGATAAAAGTTTATGCTTAATGATATCACTCAAGTCAATGATAAGGGATGAAAGAAAAACAACACTATGATCCATGAGTATTATTGATTGCCCCCAACTGGCAACTCAAGAAGGCTCGAGAGAAAAAATGTAAGATACATGATAATATCTACGAATAGAAACAACACAAATGCTCAATGTTCCACGAATTTTCAACATCTGAACCATCTTCACGCTTCAGTCGATTAGCCCTTGGGCGAGTGACTTTAGCGATAATAAAGGGCCCTTCACAGAAGGGAGATAACTTGTGTTTATTTTTAGTCATCTGAATCTTCCTAAGAACCATATCGCCAACAATAAACACCCTTGAATGAACATTACGATTGTGATAGAGTCGAAGACCTTTTATATACCTTGCCGACTGGATGCTAGCAACATCACGGGCTTCCTCCAATCGATTTAGCTCGTCAACACACATATCATCATTTTGCTCCTCATCAAAGTTGCGTACCCGAAGGGACTCATACTCCGATTCACTCGACAACATCGCTTTAGCTCCATATACTAAGAAAACGTAGAGTCTGACCGGTAGCCCTGCTTGGAGTTCTGCGAAGGGACCATAACACCAAGTGTAATTCTTCAACCCACCGGCCAGCATAAGGGCGTAACCTGTCAAAAACACGGGCCTTGATACCTTGAAGAACCATCCGATTAGCACGCTCAACTTTCTCGTTGCTCATTGGATGTGCAACTGATGCATAGCAGATCTTGATTCCAAAATCTTCACAAAAATCTTTGAAAATACCTCCAATAAATGGAGTCCCATTATCAGTAATAATCCTATTGGGGACACCGAACCTTTGCACAATGTTAAGAAAGAAATCCCTAGCCTTATCCGCGTGATTGTTGCAACTGGCTTGGCTTCAATCCACTTGGTAAACTTGTCAATGGCCACAAACAAATGTGTAAAACTTCCTGGTGCCTTTTTAAGTAGACCAACCATATCTAGCCCCCAAATCACAAAGGGCCACGAGAGGGGAATAGTTTGCAACCCTTGAGCAAGAACATGAATTTGCCTAAAAAAACTAGCATCCTTCACAGGTCCGAATGACTTTATCTGCGTTAGTAACAACAGTCGGCCAAAAGAAACCTATCGGTATGCTTTGCCCACCAAGGTGTGTGCTGCGGTATGACTACCATATATCCTCAAGTGGATATCTTGTAACAATTGTTGTCTTTTCTCAATCGGGATGCATCTGAGCAATACTCCAGACGGGCTGCGCTTATAAACTTTCCCTTCCAAAAGTTTATAAAGTCGACTGCGGCGTTGAATGCGTTCGACTTCAGTTCTATCTTCTGGCAATTCTTGTCTAGTCAAAAAATTGGCGAAGAGTGTCCTCCACTCGACATCAATTGCCGCAACCTATTGTTGACGGTTGTTAAGTACCAATTCTGACTGTCGCAGACCTCGGGAATAAAATAAAATTAGCTATTCTTACACGCATATAGGTTTAAAATTAATAAAGTTACACATGTCCTTGGAGATTATGTGAATGTAGGAACTTCTATGTATAAATGAAGTGAAAGCACGCTCGCGTGGCGAAGAAACACAACTTCGATTAATCGACGCTCGCCACGTCAGCATCCCACAGATTGGAGGGCCCACAAGTCAGGTGAAACCGACTTAAAGTGGGGCCAAACACTTGCAAACCTACCAAGGGGCCCACCTGTCATCCTCTGGCCAAAGTCGGTGGCCAGAGGCGGTGGCTCTGGTTCAGTCGAACTAGGGTTCGGCCGAACCAGCCATGGTGGTTACAGCCTCCTCCTTCCACGTGGCGACATCTCCACCATCCATAATGACAGTTATGAGCGTTTGGTAGTTATAAACCGACTTATCAACCTTCATATAGAGGTTATAAAAGAGGAGCTTCACTTCACATTCAAACACACACCATGAGAAGTAGTTTCTACATTTCATACTTAGTCTGTAGGCTAGTGGAGTTAGGAGTTAGTTTAGAGCTTCTACTCGATTCTGAGTCATATTCAAAAAGTCGGGTATGCCTTTTGTATTTTTTTTTATTTTGTACGACTTTGATCAATATAATATATTTATCTTCTCATATATTTGAGTATGGTTCATATTCTACTTGCTTAGATATATGTCCTATCTATAGTTTATATGGTAATTATGACATGATTAGACGAGTAACTCTATTGCCACGGTCACAGTCCAATGTGCATTTTAGGATGTAGGAGTGTCCTTGCCTTAGTCATTGACGTCTTGGGATGCAAGGGTATCTGTGACAATGTAAGCACGGTGCTTAGAGTGTTTCATAGACATTGATTATGGTCATATCCCACGGATTCTAGAGGTAGGCGGTAGATGGTGACAACACTCTTCGTTCTTCGTAATCCTCCATATTCGGGTATGGCGTAGGGTGAACGGTAAGAAATCATCTTTGGTGGTAGGCCGGGCCACTGGAGGTAGTACCCCCATAGTCCTAGGAGCATAGAATTGGGTAACTAACCATGGATATAATTGTTTGTAAAACCGCCATTGTATCGCTCGAATCGATGAAGACGCAACACCTACCTGACGCGCCAACTATCGACGGGTGGTCGATCAGACCTCCAACGGGGCTACCCGAGGAGGTGAAAGAGTGGTCAAGAACATCTATCGAAAGGATACGATGGTCGACTCAAGAGAGAATATGAGCCAGAGATTTTAGGCAGGTTCGGCCCTTCCGAAGGATAATAAGCCTACATCATGTGTTCTTTGTTGGGGTGGTGTATAAATTAGAGTACAAGGATATAAGTTCTTGGGGCTCTAGAGATTAGATCTAGCTTTCAAATCGCCCGCGGACCTGTCCTCCCTTTTTTAGCTCATGGGGGCAGTTACAAGAGGACTTGGGGCCAAGAAAGCTAAGACTAAAGACCAAAAAACAAGTACAAACAACTTCTGAAAAGTACAAAGATATCTCCCCGGGTCTTGCGCTCCGGGTATCTCGTGCTCTCTCTTGCCTTGGGATCCGTCCTCCACTCCTGTCAGGTGACTTTATCTTCTTTTGGGTTGTCCCTTCCCTGTCTCCTCTGTGATCCTTGCAAAGCAAGCCTTCCTCCCAAGGAGACCTAGGGTCGGACTGATGAGTCGTGGTCGAGATAGAATACTGGAGTCGGGACAGACGGGAGGTCGAGACTCCCGACCCTAAGAAGAGGTCGGGCTTTTGACCCCCTCCCGAGGACTATCAGTCCGACTTCAACTGGTTTAGCTCCGCTTCGTGGGCTATCCCGGAGTGATACCCCTCACAATATGGGTGGGGTTTTCTTTCAACCTATATACTAGTGAATATGTTGCATTATAATTTGCTTGATACATGAATCTTTATTATTGATTTGAGGTTAATTGTAATATTATTCATGTTTATACTTATGCATGCTTATTAACTAGTTGATGAATTTATCTCTTTTATCTTGCAACATATTACCGTGAATTGCTTTTGGTGCACTTCAAAACTCTCAAAATAAAAAAATAAAAATAAAAATAAGTGGTAGTCATTACATTTGTGCTTTATTGGTTATATTTTCTCTTTTGAAATTCTTGATGAAATTATTGTCAAAGGGAGAGAAATATACAAAATGCATACTTCTTAAAAGGAGGAGAATTGAGTTGTTATTTCGATTTTAAAAATAGTCGATTTTGTGTTTTGATGATTGCAAATGTGGGAGAAATTCTTTTTTAAAAAAGGGGAGAATTTTGTTTTTCACTTTTGTGATTTTTGAGCAATTTATGTTTTTTTGTTTTTTAAAAACACAAATTTGCATTTTGAGATGATGCCAATGTATTCATCAAGGACGAGATTGTGAAATCATGGTGTTGATTTAATCTTGGTAATGAACAATTGTTAAAGGTAAGTGTTTTTTTGAAAAAAAGTTGTGTCGTATTTTTGGTTTTTGAACAATATTGTTGGCTCGGGAGGCCGCCGAGACCGGTAGGTGGCACCGCCGACCGGCAGTGGGCGTCGATCGACCGGAGATGTTGGTGTGGTTTGACCGGGTGGCTTGATGGTCTGACCGGGCAGAATCTGGGTTAGAGTTGGTTTTTGGTTATTTTTATGAAATTTCTAGTTTGCTTAATGTTTATGACTTCTAGATGGTTTTTATTCATATGTGATATTATTGTGTGCTGATATGAGTCAAGTTGATACGAACTTATACTCGGATATGGGTTTTCTTTGTTGTTAATGTGCAGGTGTTGTTTGAGACCATGGGAGTATAGCCGGTGATGGATCGAGACTAGGCTTAGTTGAGGTCTAGACGATTAAGAAGATCACGTGGGATGCTTAAGGTAAAGAACAATGTACGTGGAGATGAAGGTTTTCATATGACATACACGTGATGTTGTGTGCGTATGGAAAGAGGAGTCAAATTTGGATTGAAATTCAAGTTTGGAAAGATTGAAGTTTGGAGTTGTATGTGCATGTTGTTTCCCTGGTTTGGTATGTTTTTTATTAGGAGTCTTAGTTCTAGTTGGACTCGTGGCTAGGGGCAGCCACGTTGTGGGTAGAAATAGATGAGAGGTTGGGCTAGAAGTACACTGACTTCTTGGGAGAGAGAAAAAAGTTAGGATTTACTTTGAGACTTTGATTCTAATTTGAGAGTTAAGAGAGGAGTGCTTTAGATGTACTTTGTAAATATATATTGATGTAATAAAGTTGATCTATTTTCAAGAGTTTCATCGATATATGTTTTTGATCCCGATGGTTTGATCGGAGGCATGCAGGCAATTTAACAGGCGTGACGCTGGCTGTTTAATTGGCGGTAGACAAGCGATCAGACCGGCGGTGACGAGCAGCAGCAAACAGGTAGACGACGGTTCGATCGGTCGGACAACACCGGTCAGACCGGCATTGAACAGGCGGTCAGACCGATGTGCACATGACGGTCAGACCGGCTACGTCGAGGACTTCGTCAGGTTATAGTGTAAACTTTTATATTTTTATTAAAAGTTTTGGTTTTTGATGTTTTTACTATTTATTCTTTCTCCGTTAGGTTTAGTTTTTTATTCGACCCTACACAAATTATATATTATGCAAATAATTGAAAAAAAAGAAAGGGACAGAGATTTGGATGGCTTTCTAGCTGGCACTAATTCAGCCATGAATTAAAAAATTGCCAATTTTAACCGTGAGTTCCGTGGTCAGCCTTGCAGTTGTTTTCAGTTATCGCGGGCCATGCATTAAGTGCAAAGGTCAGCTTTCAGTTTGTCAGCTTTGTCATAAATAGCCAGAAAATCCGGCTGCCTCTGCATCACAATTATATTGCTGTGCCAGCGTCATCTGCATGGGTGTTATGCTTGTTGGAGTGATCATATAGGAGTTGCGAGTTGCTAACAATAGTACCCAACCATTGCTGGACTGTTCTAAATAAAAGTACATTTACTAATAGATGCATTCCAATGGATTAGTAAGGACAGACGTAATGTATCTTGCTGGGGTCGACCGTAGGTAGGCCCCAGATCAGATGGCAGTAGTTATCATAAATTGAATCATAGGTTAATTTTTTACGGAAAAAATTAAACTGAATTAACTTATAAAAGTCGAAAACTTGCATTTTTGATATATCTTATATTAATCTGTCATATTACTATTTAAATGATATAAAAAGATAAAAGTACTTTTCCGTTCTCGTATATACCACAGTATAATTATTTCTAAAATTAAGTCATTGAATATATGAATATATTTGAGATAGCTAAATAGATAATCAGTTATATATGGGTGGTCTGTATCAGGGTGCTGAAAACCGCAAAAACCGTCGCGGTTTCTGTGGTTTTCGGCCGTACCGTAGGGGTGTGGCACGGCATTCCCGCGGTTTCTTTGAATAATCTCGTGCGAATTCAAAAAATTTAAAAAAAATTATTTTATCACAAAAATATATTTATTTTTTATCATAAAAAATAAAATTCACATGGTTTACCGCGAAAACCATGATATATGGCACGTTTTCGTGCGGTTTGAGCGAAAACCGTGGCACGGCACGGATTCGAATTTGGTTCAAATTTAAATTATATTTTTTTATGTTTTTCATGATTTTTTTGTATGGTTTTCTCAGCGGTTTTCACGTGATTTGGACGAAAACCACGGCACGTTCAAATTTAAAATGATACACTATTTATATCATCATAGTTTTCATGAAAAACCGAGCTATCACGGATCGAAAAAGTATGTTTTTTTATCCCGATGGTTTGATCGGAGGCATGCAGGCAATTTAACAGGCGTGATGCTGGCTGTTTAATTGGCGGCAGTCGACAGCACGAGCAGCAGCAAACGGGAGACGACGGTTCGATCGGTCGGACAACTCCGGTCAGACCGGCATTGAACAGGCGGTCAGATCGATGTGCACATGACGGTCGGACCGGCTACGTCGAGACTTCGTCAGATTATAGTGTAAACTTTTATATTTTTATTAAAAGTTTTGGTTTTTGATGTTTTTACTATTTATTCTTTCTCCGTTAGGTTTAGTTTTTTATTCGACCCTACACTAATTATATATTATGCAAATAATTGAAAAAAAGAAAGGGACAGAGATTTGGATGGCTTTTTAGCTGGCACTAATTCAGCCATGAATTAAAAAATTGCCAATTTTAACCGTGAGTTCCGTGGTCAGCCTTGCAGTTGTTTTCAGTTATCGCGGGCCATGCATTAAGTGCAAAGGTCAGCTTTCAGTTTGTCAGCTTTGTCATAAATAGCCAGAAAATCCGGCTGCCTCTCCATCACAATTATAGCATCTCCAATAGTATTTCGAATCTCTAATTTCGTTTTAGAAATTTTTTTAAAAAAATAGTTCCAACAGAGACTCTATATGGATCTCAAAAATTATAGATTCTCGAAAATCAAGATCTCATGCTCAAAATTGAGAATAGAGTCTTGGTTCTCTAAAATAGCTCTTGTCACCATGAGAATTATTTTACCGCGAGGACTACACGAAAAAAACATATTTGCGTCGTCTGTCGCCTACGCCGCCTGCCGTCATCCTACATCTCACCAAAAAAGCTTACCGCTGCATCTTGACGCATGCCACCGCAAGCAGTAGTATGCTACTCGGTTTAGTCATCCGTGTATGTAAAAAAATCGGTGCTGCTACTACTCAGGTATACTGAAATCTCTAAGCCTATTCATTTTTCAGCGGTTATGGATGTAGAATACTAATGCAAACACGAGTTTTGTGATTGGAAAAGAAAAAATAAAGAATTAATTTTGAGAATCTGTCGTATCAATTTTTGATTTTATTCTCTAAACTTTTTAAAAATTTTCTAAATGAGCTCTTTTGAGAATTATTTTTTGAGAATTTGTTGGGAGTGCTCTTATATTGCTGTGCCAGCGTCATCTGCATGGGTGTTGTGCTTGTTGGAGTGATCATATAGGAGTTGCAAGTTGCTAACAATAGTACTCAACCATTGCTTGACTGTTCTAAATAACAGTACATTTACTAATAGATGCATTCCAATGGATTAGTAAGGACAGACGTAATGTATCTTGCTGGGGTCGACCGTAGTGTAGGCCCCAGATCAGATGGCAGTAGTTATCATAAATTGAATCATAGGTTAATTTTTTACGAAAAAATTAAACTGAATTAACTTATAAAAGTCGAAATTGATATATCTTATATTAATCTATCATATTATTTTTATTACTATTTAAATGATATAAAAAGATAGAAGTACTTTTCCGTTCTCGTATATACCACAGTATAATTATTTCTAGAATTAAGTCATTGAATATACGAATATATTTGAGATAGCTAAATAGATAATCTGTTACATATGGGTGGCCTGTATCAGGGTAGTGAAGACCGCAAAAATCATCGTGGTTTATGTGATTTTCAACCATACCATAGGGGTGTGACACGGCATCCCCGCGGTTTCTTTGAATAATCTCTTGTGAATTAAAAAAATTTAAAAAAAATTTATTTTATCACAAAAATATATTTATTTTTATCATAAAAAAATAAAATTCATGTGGTTTGCTGAGAAAACCGTGATATGTGGCGCGGCTTTCGCGCGGTTTGAGCGAAAACCGTGGCACGGCATGGATTCAAATTTGGTTCAAATTTAAATTGTATTTTTCATGCTTTTTTGATTTTTTGCATGGTTTTCTCAGCGGTTTTCGCGTGATAGGGACGAAAACCGCGGCACGTTCAAATTTAAAATGATACACTATTTATATCATCATAGTTTTCATGATTTTTTCGTAAAAACTGCACTACCGCGGAATCAAAAATGTATGGTGAAAAGAAATATAAAACACTGGTCTATATGATATAAATAAGTTGCAAACTGTATTAATGCCGGTGGGAGAGCTGTCCAAATCGCGCTGTCCCTTTCATTTTGGAAATATTTATCTTGCCTATGTTTTCAAGCTAGAGATAGCCGGCAGACAACAAAACCTGGATTTTCTTTTCATTTAAACAAATGAATCAAACCTCTCTCTACATATACCATTGCCATGAAGTGCTCGACAACTCACCGTACATCGCCATGGCCATGGTGCAACTGCAAGACGTCACCGGCTACCTGTCCCTCTCCTTGGCTCTCCTGTTGCTCACTCTCGTGCTCCACAGGGTGGCGAGGAAGGCGAGCGGTAATGGCGCCGCCCAGCCGAGGCTTCCGCCGGGGCCGTGGCGGCTGCCGGTCATCGGCAACCTGCACCAGATCATGGTGGGCGGCCCGCTCGTCCACCGCACCATGGCTGACCTGGCACGCCGGCTGGACGCGCCGCTGATGTCGCTCAGGCTCGGCGAGCTCCGCGTCGTCGTCGCCTCGTCCGCCGACGCCGCCAGGGAGATCACCAAGACGCACGACGTCACGTTCGCGACGCGGCCGTGGAGCTCCACCATCCGGGTCTTGATGAGCGACGGCGTCGGGCTGGTGTTCGCGCCCTACGGAGCGCTGTGGCGGCAGCTCCGCAAGATCGCCATGGTGGAGCTCCTCAGCGCCCGCCGCGTCCAGTCGTTCCGCCGCATCCGGGAGGACGAGGTCAGCCGCCTCGTCGCCGCCGTCGCCGCCGGGTCGGCGGCGCGGCCCGGCGAGTCCGTGAACGTCAGCGAGCGGATCGCGGAGGTCATCTCTGACACGGCGGTGCGCTCGATCATGGGTGACAGGTTCGAGAAGCGGGATGAATTCTTGGAGGGCCTCGCCGAGGGGATCAGGATCTCCTCCGGGTTCAGCCTCGGTGACCTGTTCCCATCGTCGAGGCTGGCCAGCTTCGTTGGCGGCACGACGCGCCGGGCAGAGGCGAACCACCGCAAGAACTTCGGGCTGATAGAGTGCGCTCTCAGGCAGCACGAGGAGGGGAGGGCGGCCGCCGCCGCCGGAGCTGTGGACGACGAGGAGGACCTCGTTGATGTGCTTCTCAGGATTCAGAAGGAAGGGAGCCTCGAAGTGCCCCTCACCATGGGCAATATCAAAGCCGTCGTCCTTGTAAGTAGACAAGTACTTGTTCTTACTTTCTCCGTGTGGATATTAATTTTTATAGAACTTATTTTATTTAATTTTAACATCTTCGATACTAAACTTTAACGTAAAAGAATACAACCTTAACAACTACTCCATCAGTTCACGAATATAAAGGATTTTATCCACAAATAAAATGAGTCTAGATTACTATTTGTACTATCAACCGCCTATTTTTCAATTTATTTTCGGTCTTACCACTAATCACCCTAACGTCCTCTTCCATAATGTAGTGAAGATTATTATAGTCTTTTCTTTAAATCATCAATCACTCTAAAAGGACTTATAATCCGTTATATTCGTGTATGAGACAAATATTTTACCATACCCCTCTTGTCATGACTGCATGGACTTAAAAAAAAATGACTACTGTTCATGTCAAAATACTGATGAATAGAGCGAGTACATGAAAAAAGAAAGTAATTGCATACTGAACGAAGGAAGTAATTGACAAGATAATTTTATACATACATGGGAAAATCATGTATTTTCCTATGCATATAGGAACTTTTTGGTGCTGGGAGCGAGACATCGGCTAGTACACTTGAATGGGTGATGAGTGAGCTCATAATGAATCCAAGAGTGATGCTAAAGGCTCAAGCTGAGTTAAGTGATGTTATCCAAGGAAAACAAACGGTGTCTGAAGATGACTTGGTTGAACTGAAGTACTTGAAGCTTGTTATCAAGGAGACCTTAAGGTTACATCCTGTGGTGCCACTGCTTCTCCCTAGAGAATGCCGGGAGACATGTAAGGTCATGGGGTACGATGTCCCCATAGGTACTAGTGTGTTTGTTAACGTATGGGCAATCGGTAGAGACCCCAAGTGTTGGGAGGACGCCGAGACATTCAGACCGGAGCGATTTGAGGATGGCCATATAGACTTGAGAGGAACAGACTTTGAATTTATACCATTTGGAGCTGGGCGAAGAATGTGCCCTGGCATGACATTTGCAGAAGCAATCATGGAGCTCGTTTTAGCCTCGTTGCTATATCATTTTGATTGGAGACTCCCTAATGGCATCTCACCGACCAAGGTGGACATGATGGAGGAATTGGGTGCGACCATTCGAAAAAAGAATGATCTTCATCTTGTTCCAGTTGTTCGCGTGTCTCCGTCGACTGTCTTATAGTTGTTTACACTTATAGATAGCATGTTTGCCTACATGATAAGCTATGTAACTTTTGATGAATCGATGTACTCTTACTTCATATCCTACTTGTTCTAACTTATTATTTAAGTTTATTTCTCAAAATTATTTAATTTGTTCTTATAATCAAATAGATAAGTCGGGACAACAATTCCATAAATAATCTGTTATAAATGCTAAACTCCTAGCTTGTCGATTTTGATGGTTGTTACCTCATCACACATATGTATCTGCATGCACAATGTCTAGTGTAGACTCTGCGACGCCATGACCACGAACGATACGGAGAAGGAAGCATTATAGTCTTGCCTCCTATTGATGGCATTCTTGCTCCTGAAGTTGATGAGGAAGCATCACGATCTTTTTTTTAAGAAAAAACCGATACGATAGTGCCTTTTTCTTTGAATATAGACGGAAAAAACAGCCCGAGGATAAAAAAAGAAAAAAAAACTGTACAGTTAAGGCTGCACTAATAGAGGAGATTCAGGGAGGAAGAAGATCTCTCAATTGTTTTGCCCCTGCTATGCTCCATAAGCTAGCCTCCTCCCTAATTATATCTAGTACAGAGCTTACCGGTGATTCTACATGATCAAAAATTCGTCGGTTCCTCTCTTTCCAAATTTGCCAAACCACCAGCATGATGAGATATCTTAGGCCTTTTTTAGACTCCATACGTACTTGCCAATTTTTCCCACCATTGTTGCACAGACGTGATTTGTTGCCAAGATGCGGGCTCAATCTGGGCCAAGCCTAGCCATTGCACCACAAGTAGCCAAACCCTTTTAGTGTACCTACACTCCGTGACAAGATGTAGTGATATTTCCGGCTGCTTGCGACATAAAGGGCAAAGCGCATTGTTTTCTCATCCCCTCGCCGCAAGACGGTCAGAAGTCCACACTCTGCTTTGAATGATTAACCAAGCATGAAACTTGTATTTTTTTGGCACCCAGGCCCTTCAGATTAGAGCATTGAAAGGCACATTCATCGTCCCTCAACATTGCGCTCGGTATGCCGAAGAAGCTATATAGCTCCTATGCGTGGTAAGTTTTACAGCCGATCTATCTCCTGATTGCCTTAAGGGTCTCAAGGAATCCCTGGAGCGCCTAGACAAACAGCGTCGTCGCTTCTTGTGGGTTGGCACTAGAAAGATTACCGGGGGCAAATGCAAAATCAATTGGACAAGGACTTGTCTGCCCACTAGCCAGGGAGGCCTGGGAGTCCTGGATCTAGGAAAATTTGCATTGCAAGAGCTCTACGCCTGTGATGGCTATGGCAAGAATGAAAGAACCCCGACAAGCCATGGGTTGGCCTGGAGACGCCATGTGACGAGACAGACAAGAACCTCTTTGTTGCGGCAACCAAGATCCACGTCGATGATGGCACACAGTCTGATTTTGGGACTCGGGATGGTTAGAGGCAGGTCAAAGGCCGAAGGACAAGATGCCTCTCGTCTTTGCAATCTCTAAAAACAAAAATAAAACGCTTTGGCAAGGGAAAGAGAATGATGCATGGATCCAAAACTTGTATCTACATATAGACACCCCATCTCAGTCAACCTGGTCAGCCAATTTGTTGCGCTTTGAGAAGCAGTCCGAGGTATTTAATTAAACAGTGAGAAAGCATCATGATCACGACTTGACGCTGTGTGAAGAAGAGAAAAGGGGGAAGGAAAGAGGTGGAACCAACGCCTGAAGATAGGGGTCACTATACAGCAAACCATAGTGAAATTTGATCAGTTTTAAGAAATTTTCGAAACATGGAATTTGGAATTCTGGCTTGGCTCGACGCTGTAGTGTGTTCATGAATCTGGAGTCCTTTTTTGGCAAATAAACTGGCAGAAGTCCAATATTTCAAAACCTTTTTCTCCTCCACGTGGAAGTTTGGAACTTTATACTCTAACGTCAGCGCAGGGCTGGCCTCTCTCCCCACATGTGGCAGGCCCCACCTGTGTCGGTGTGTTACTTAGCTAGTGGTTGGTTGGTTCGATGAAAAGCGGTGATCAATAATACTTTTGATTGTATTTGAGATTAGTCAGCAAATAAGTGTCTGCAAATCTTGCAGTTTGAGAAGGGACAACACTACATCATCATCTGACCATTATTATTATGCTTGCTCCAAATCATTTTTTTTATCACTGACGTGTTTTCAACAATGACACAAGTATGTTCTATAAAAAACATGAGCGGTCCCATATAGCACCAAAGCTAACTGACGACGGCAAACTCAATCGGCTAGCACCGTGACAACATGACTGCTTTTGTCACGTGACAGGATCATCTCGTTTCGACCTCTGTACTGTATATATGTACGCTTTATTTTAAAATAAATAAATATAATAAAAATATGATATATTTTAATATTATAAATAATTTGAACAGATAATACATTTTATTTTAGATTTACTTATTTCGAAAACGTGCAAGCAGCATGAACGTCCGGATCCGTGGATTCTGCGTCGCCGTACATGGAGAAGGTTGCTGCTTCGGCCTCCTCTTGCTGGCTCTGCTGCCGCTCATGCTCGTCAAAGCTCACGACGAAGCGTGACAGTGGCAACCAGGGTATTACATTTCGCGTGAGCTAATCATGCCGTCTCCTCATGGTAACATGGTTTTCACACGAAAACCATAAAAACTGTGAAAACTGCAAAGAGATAAACAATAATTTTTTCATGATGTGTTGTCGTGCCGCGGTTTTCGTGAAAACCGTGCAAAACCACGAAAACCGCATCAAAACCGCGAAAACCGCGACGAAAACCACAAAACCGTGAAAACCACAATTTGAATTTGAACCAAATTCAAATCCACGTGTGCCGTGGTTTTCATTCAAACCGCACGAAAACCACGTCACATACCGCGGTTTTCGCGCAAACCATGCGAAATTTAATTTTTTTATAAAATATATATTTTTTTGGGATAAAATATTTTTTTAGATTTTTAATTCTCTCAAAATTATTCAAAAGAAATTACGGGGATCCTATGCCGCACCCCGTGATATACGCGAAAATTATAAATATCATGACAATTTTCACGGTAAGGTGAAGCAACCGGCAATGGCGGGGATGACGATGCTCCCGCCTGGCCCGTGGCGCTACAATCAGCAGCAGCCTCCACCTCGACATCACGGCAGGAGCAAGAAGCAAGCATGATAAAATACATAGTTTTAGAAATAGTTTTGTAAGATCAGGTCTTAGTTTTTTTATCATGTAAAGTCTTTTTACGAGACAAAGCTCGTGTCCTCTTTTAAAAAATGTTGCGCGGCTCACTCTCCTACCACAAACTGTCGTTTACTACTACTTTCTCCATTTCATTTCATATTCATTTTGATTCAAAAAATTTTAAGTTTAATTGGGTTATTTATAAAAAAATACAGTAACACCAATAATATCAAATTAATTTTATTAAATCTAACATTAAATCATTAAATATATTTTGATAGGTTTGTTAAAAAAATATTTTGATAGGATATTTATTTTGTGTTGTGATATGTTTTTTACAAATTTAGATAAACTTAAAAAATTGATTTAAAAAACTTAAAATGATTTATCTTATGAAACGGAAGGAGTAGTATTTTTAGGAGTAGGATTTTTTCGATTATATGTAAGGCGTGTACAACATGTGACTATTCAATTTAAACTGTAATGAGATCCGTTTCTTTTGAATGTTTTATTTTGTAGGGTATTGGTGAGTCAGAATCTTGATACATATCCACCCATCCTTACATTAAGGATACATTTAGGTGAAACAGAATGATGAATTATGATTTTTCTGTTTGATCAATATGCTTGGCGTTAATTTTTAATGGCTTGTGAAAAAAATAAATTATTATGAAAATTAAAGATGCCTATCAAAATAAAAAATTTTATGTGGTGTTTGCTTAAAGGAGTAATGCTAATCAAAGATGATTTAGCAAAAAAATTAAAATGGTATTGTTTTTGTTTGACTATTCAACATCTATTCTTCGAATGTCATATTGCTAAATTCTTTTTGGAGAATCATCTTTATTATGTTTGGGTTATAAATACCGTATAATTTTTCTCAAATATTTGGGGATTGACTGGTAGGCATGAATTCAAAAACCAAGAAATATATTTTGATAGAAGCATCTATCTTATGTTGGGTTCTATGGCACAACATGAATGATATAGTTTTGATAAGACTTCAACTTATATGTAGTATTATTCAGAGTAACTTGCTATTTTTTGTTCTCGACTAACTTTAAAGGTGTGAAAAGGAGAGGGAAGTCATATGTGTTGCATGCTAGAAATATTCTAGAGTCTATAGGCATACAACTTTGAATCGAGATTTAGCAATAGACTTGAATAAGTTGCTATTTTCTTGTTATGTTGTCTACCTTTGTTTATTTTTGTCATGTTTGGATCTTGAGCCAATTATAATAATCGGTTGTAGCTTCAGTTAAATGCTAAGTTTAATATCCATTACTTTAAAAATAAGTGCATCATTGTTTACGTAATATTTATAGAAATGGAGATTAATTTGATGCTTGGTGGGTTATATACCATTATTCCATCACCGTTTTGTTGCTATTTTCTATCTTAGTATTAATTTTCTTGATAAAAAAATGTAACTCTTCTGCTTTGAGGTGGAGGCAGCAGCGTAAGCCTCTAACGTGGAAACAAATAAAAAGTTTAAACTCCAGTGACGGGAAACTAGACATTAGTTCTCCCTCCGTTACAGAATGAGGTTATTTATTTCAACCACTGAAGTTTTGTTTTAAAACGAAGTTATTTACTTACCCTTATCTCAACACAACCATTTTATATTTAACTTTTTATTTACTTTTTCTTTTCAACCAATCATAACCTTCCCTAACCATTTTCACTTACTTATTTTATATCCGTGTTTAACTTAAAAATATTTATATTTTTGGAAAGAGAGTAATCGAGATGTAGTGTGTAAAAGCTCAGCTCTGTTCGTGGATGTATGGGTTGGGAACTCATACCCTGGCATGCAAAACGATAAGATAGATTAGCACATAATTAATTAAGTTTTAGCTAAAAATTTAAAAATATTTCATATAGAAATTTTTAAAAAAGACACAAACCGTTTAGCATATTAGCAGAAAACGAGGAAAAAGAAGTTGGGAACGTGTAAAAAAATACAGCCTAAATAACTATAACGACTGGTGTAACACCCCAAAACTGTATGTTTCATATACGGTTAACAAATTTGGATTCTTTCTGAAAAAATTGACAAAACATTCATATTATTCCGAACCTTTTATCTTCACATGAAATTCAAAAGCTAGTTACTCCATATAACTTATATTTTAGAGAATGGGAAGAATTTCATTACAAATAAAATTATACTCGACCTTTGCATCAATCAGGGATGCCCATAGCTAAAAAAGAAAAAGAAAAATACTAAGGTAAACATGAGCATATCATGTTATCTTACAGCAAGTCATTCAAATACAATCAATAACATGAAGTACAGATTAACTCAAATTCCCGTCGCCTCCACGGCCGATGGCTGCGGCGACAACGGACACAGAGCAAACGTGAAGACGACGACGACGATAGGGCTAGGGTCCTCCAAAGCCGTCCCACGAGAGACAACTGTTAACGTTAAAATTTGGTAAGCCCCAAAGTTCTTATCGGTTAAGGGTTAGTATCGGCTCGAAGCAGAATCGGCTGAGAGCTTGCGTCAGTCGATGGAGGATCCATATCTTCAGCAGTCGGATTCTTGTTAGATTCGGTTTGAGAAGATCTTATCCAGAAGAAACCGAGTCCAGAGAGGATACGACGTGTATCTATTAATTAGGAAGAGATTGTGAATTTCCTAGTTTATCTTTAGGAAAGTTTGTTTTGTAATCTATTAGGATCTTTGTCACCCTACGGGTATAAATATGTAAGCCCAGGATTCATGTAAAATCATCTCTTGATCAATACAACCTCGACGCATCGTCACCTTTTACTTTTATACTTTGTTCTTCATCCGGCGAGACTTGGCACCTGACGCGGGGATGCATCGGCTTCAATCTCCGATGAAGGGGTAAGTCCAAGGTCCCGCTGGCTCAGGCAATCGTATTGGCTACGTTGACGTTGTCCAAGTCTGCATCAGTACATTCGACTTCTTGGATTGCATCGATTCGGTTGATATCTTTGTCTGATCATTTGCCATATGTCTCTGATTGAATCTAATTTTAGTATCTCGATTTGGTCATATCGGCTGCCTCTCGTTTTAGGGTTTCTACCGATACCGGCTAAATCGTTATATTAGATTAGATTAGCTTAGGCATTTACCACCCTGAAAATCAGCCAAGGGCATGATTGTCTAGATATTGCTTTTCTTTTCATACTTAGTGCTGCATCAGTTTGAATCTACTAAGTCGTGATTAGAACCGTAATCTCTAGCCTGCCTGTTGGTTGCCACTAAGGGTTTCATCGGGGTCTCAGTCGATGAGTTATCTGGATATTGCATCGGCTTACAAGGATTATATACAAGTTGGATCTAGCCGATTGCAGCGGAGGCTTCATTGAATATTTGATCATTTGGATTTTATGACATCGGACTTCCAGCCGATGTGTGCTTTAATCTTTGAATCAGTATCTACTTTATCATGTGATTGGTTCGTGTAATGTTATATATATATGTATATATCATGTTATTGTCAGCCAATCGCCTTTATATAAATATTTGTTCAGCGTACAGCCGATGGATTCAAACCCTAACACCATCGGCTGGCATTGGCGTCGGCTGGAATTGCACCATCGGCTTATCAGCCGATCAATTAGTTTTTGGGTATCGGTTTATCGGCCGATATGATTTATGTTCTGTTGTTTTACATAACTTGTCAGTGGCAGGATCAAACTGATTGGCACGTCTGCGCTTCATTGATTCTAGGACCTGCACTGGAGCTAAGCAGATCTCCCAGGCCGGCGTGTTGCATTTTCTCGTCAACAGCAACCTAAGAGGTTCGAAGTAGACATGACTCCATATAACTTATATCCAGGGTTTGCAATTTCGATAACCACCGAATTTTTGAAAATTCTAGTGGTTGCCAAAATTTTTAAAATTTCATGATTTTTTGTCTTTTTACCGAAATTATTTAAAAATTTTAACCTATTTTGATTGAATTTGAATAAATTTTGACAAAATTCATAAATATTTGGAAAAATCCAAAAAAATCTATGGAGGTTTGTGCTTTGCCGGTGGGGTCCAATATTCAAACACGGGTTATATCTTCACCCTCCTGCGTCTTCTTTCTCCAGCTAGAACTGTGCCCTGGCCCAAGCAAGCCATCCAGCCAGAGCCTCCATCCATACATCAGCTGCACCCTCCTGTCATTTGCTGGTTTATCAACTAGTAGCAAATCTGAATTTTAAAGCTTAGTTTTAAGTTGATGTGGGGTTTTTCATCATATTCTTTTTTATCTTAGTTTTTATACCCTAAATAATGCAGAACAAAAAAATTACTCATAAATTATTTCTATTGCCCCGTTCATCCTTTTCTGCAGTCATAATTCAACTGATCACTAGTCTGGCAAAAGAGCAGCGCAAAGTTGGAAACTCAACTAATTGCCAGGAGAAGGATTCTAAATCATTCGGACGGACGTTCACTCGTTTATTGCCGTTCTACTATCTTAGTGATCAATCAGCTGGGAAGAGGTGCTCAATTAATAATCACCCTTTCACTACTGGAGAAACTATTATTGACTCGACATGGCAAAAAGCACAATAGTCTCGGTTTGAGTTGCATCCGGACTAGAGATAATCTCTAGTCCCGGTTGAAAAATTCAACGGCCCTCTAGGAACATGTGGACCCCGATTTTGAGTCGGGAATCTTTCGTGTTCATAGTACCATTCCCTGGATCAAGTAGTTGGTACCCACGAATGCAGATCTTGGATAATCAAGTGCACATGCACGAATAGTCTTACAATACCATTATTACATAAATAGGCCCGAAGGCATTGTTCATTCCACAGGACCTTATGGTCCGAATACAACATAAAAACAGAGTTTAGATAAGGGAGCGGAAAGAGGCAGCGGCTTGTCCATTGCCACAGGCAACGCGGGACTAAGGTCTAATATGCGCCGTCGGTTCCTTCGCCCTCCGCGTAGTACGCGTAGGGGTCTTCGCTCTTCATTTCCATCACGGAGGTTTGTGCGTATAGCAAGGGTGAGTACCAACCGTACTCGGCAAGTCAACACAGAATTGATGCATATGATAGGGATATTCAAAGAACACGGCTAGGGTTATTTTTGCGTAAAGCCAGTTTTTCAATTCTTTTCACAAGCCTACCGACTAGCCAAAATCAAGTTTTAATTTCATGGTTCATTAATCCGGCGACGGTTCGTCTACCATCCATCGTGATTCCAAGGATGGCTTCCCGTCTCCGGTTCGTCATGATTTTCTGGGAGTCCACCCCTTCTCGCATTCTCGAGAAGTTGATCCACCAAAAACAAAATCATCATGCAAACCCATCCCAAGCTTTTAAGTTTAAAATCTAGCCAAGCGAAAGTCTTGTCACGATGCTCAATATCCGCGAGCACGGCTATTCGAATAGATTGATTCATTCACACTGCAGTGGATGTACACTTTACCCGTACTCCGCGACAGCCCAACAAATGAGCCTACGTCTCAACACATGAGACGGCCACGGCAAAGCCTTTCGATAACCTCACTTTGGCGACCGCTCCATGAACTTATACCCTCATGCACTCTAGCCGTCCTTTTCTAGCAGGAGAGGAGTTCGCGCACCGGGTAAGGGAAGACATTTCCAATCTTTAAGTTTAATTAACGGTAGTTTAATTTCACCATTTATAACAAAGGCCGCAGCCTCATCCTCATCCCATAACCACACCACGAGAACCATCTATGCAAGGATACCGCCTCCGCTCGGCTATCTAGTCGGCTAGGTCTATACCCATTCGAGAAGTACGGTTGTACGGCTCGTTTCCGCTATCTCATGGCTCGGTCCTTAATTGACCAGGGTCGGCACTTGCCTTTTCCGGAATCCACCCAAATCATCCAGCCCCCAGTCTAAAACATTTGTATAGTACTTTCAATTTTCATCAAACTTAGTTCATCGGGGCCATGTGGCGCTCATGTCTCCACATGCCGAAGCTCAACTACCTCCCTAAGGTAGTTGCCCAAGCACAAAGCTTTTTCATAAAGTCATGAGTATGCATGGTCTAAGTTTAGCGGGCTAACGTTACAAGTTATGCTTCGGTTATTTGTATCACATCGCGAGTTACAAGGAGTAATTCTAAAGGTAAACAATAGCAAGGTATGGCATAACAAGTATAGGCAATCCGGTAAAGCATGCATGTTTAGAGTTTAAAATAACATCATTTCGCAAAGGGGATCAATATGTTCAAAGGGTGTGAAGACTTGCCTTGCTCGCGCACTTGAGGGGTGGAATCTTCGCGGTGTCGATGCCGGTTTCTTCCGACGCTACCCGTACGTGCGAGAGATCAATTGAATTCAGTTAGAATTCAACTAAACACCGAGAGATCGAAAAGAACCACAAAAGCCATGAAAACCACTTCAAAGAGTTTTGCCGAAAATTCTACTCGAGTTAGAACAAGGGTTGCGAGGAAAATCCGGGTTTTGGAATCGAGCCGGTGTCCTAGGGTTTTCGCAGAGTCGTCGATCGCAATTAAATTTAGAGCTTATGTTTAAAAATATCAGCGAAGAAAATTCGTGCTCGAACTTTGAGGGTTTGAGCACAAAAGCGAAACTCATTTCGATGGCGGAAAAGAATTAAACGGAATCCGGATTGAAAACGATGCGAAATAGAATTTCGGAAACGTCCGATTCCGATTTTTCAAACTTTGCACCGAGAAAACATGCGAGAAAATAATTTATTTTTCCCCAAAATTTTACTCAAATCATCCCAAAATATTTTTCCAAATTTTCCAAAATTTTTCCTAATTTTTCCTTATTTTTTTTTTTTTTTTCTCTATTCACTCGTGCACTGTTTCATGCCCGCTGTGTGCTCGATCGGTGCCGAGGAAAACAGAGGCGGCGGTAGAGAGGGACAAAGCGGCGCAGTGGGGAACTTACGGCGACGGCGGCTCGGGGAGGAGCAAGGGGGCTCGGGACCGGCTTGCGCACGGCGGCGACGGCTAAACGGCGGCGGCTTTGGCGGTGGCGCTCGGAACGGCGAGATCACGGCGGCGGTGCGGTGGAACGCGCGGCGCGCCCCTTTATAGGTGGCGCGGCGCGGCGCGAGAGGAGAGGGGAGGGACGGCTCGGGCATGCGCGGCGCGGCGCGACACGCGGCGCAGCTGGGGGGCCGGGTACGGCGGGCGAGACGCGGCGGCGAGGGCGCACGGCGCGGGCGGGGTCCGGAGCGGCGTGCGCGCGCGAGGTAGGGGCCGGAGCGCGGCTCGCCGCGGCGTGGCGGCGCGCGGCGCGCGGAGGCGGCGGTACGGCGGGCGCGCGGTGCGTGCGCGGCGCGCGGCGCGCGGGTCCGGCTCGCGCGGTGCTGCGCGCGCGTGGCGCGGCGCGTGGCGCGCGCGGCGCGCGCGGGCGCGCGCGGCGCGTGGCGCGCGCGGGGGGGGGCAAGGGCGGCACGGGCGCGGCGCGGGCGCGGCGCGCGGGCGCGGCGGGGTCGCGGGGCGGCGCGGCGCGGGGCGCGTGGCGCGTCGCGGCGCGGCGCGGGCGGACGCGCGGCGCGCGCGGCCGGGCCGTACGGCGTCGAGCATCTTGTGACCAATGAACAGAGGCGATCCGTTAATTTCCCGATTTTCTATTTTCTTTTCCCATTTTCCATTTTCTTTCCTTCTAAAAATTCCAAAATAAATCCTAATATTGTAAAAATAATTTTTAACTCTATATTTTAAACTTTTTCTTGACTTTTATTTTCCACAATTATTTTTCATACTTATTTAAATTCTTTTTCCAAATTTTCATAATTCACTCATTTTTAACAAAATCAAATTCCCACATTTCGGAGTACGCCTCCCGAAAATTTTACTATTTATTTTGTATTTTAATTTATCTTCTCCCAACCAAAATTTTTATTTTATATTACTCGAAATGCGTTTTCACAAATCCGCACTTTTCCGGATTCTTTTAAAACCCCGTGCGACTTTCGCACCGACATTTTGTCAACTCCGAAAACTCCAAACATGCCAAAAGGGAATTGATCACGACTAAATTTATGCAACGAGCCGGCGAATAAGAAACAACAAACCCGAAAAGAAGCAATAAACCAAGGTTTTTGAAAGTTCCGATTTTTACGTTCCGATTTCGGTTCTCCGATTTTCAGGATGTTACAAACCTACCCCTAACAATAAATCTCGTCCCCGAGATTTCTTACGCTGCCGAGTAGGTGTGGATATTCGTCCTCGGAACTCTTCGCTTTCCCAGGTAGCCTCTTCTTCCGTGTGATTGCTCCATTGTACCTTGTACATGCGCCATGATTTGGTCCGCGTCTTCTTTTCGCCTCGTCTAGTATCTTGATTGGATGTTCCGGGTAGGTAAGATCACTGTGGACATGGATGGCTTCTAAAGGAGCTTGCTCTTCGGTACCCGCAAACATTTCTTCACTGCGATACGTGGAACACTGGGTGGACATCGGAGAGATTCTCGGGCAGCCCAATTGGTAAGCCACTTCTCCTCTCCTAGCGCTTATCAAGAATGGGCCCACGTATCGTGGTGCGAGTTTCCCTTGACTTTGAATCTCCGAGTTCCCCGTAGTGGTGAGACTTTTAGATACACGTAGTCACCTTCTTTAAATTCCAATTCTCTTCGACGGGTGTCCGCGTAGCTCTTTTGCCGTGATTGAGCAGCTTGTAGTCGGTCCCGGATCGGCGAACCTTTTCCTCCGCCTCCTTGATTATGTCGGGCCCGAATACGGTTCGTTCACCGGTTTCGACCACATTAGTGGGGTTCGACATCGGCGACCAAATAAAGCTTCGTTTGGCGACATCTTCAAACCGGCTTGGTAGCTATTGTTGTAGGAGAACTCGGCGTACGGCAAACATTTCTCCCAATCCTTGGTGAAATCCAACGCACGGCTCTCGGCATGTCTTCTAGCACTTGATTTGTCCTCTCGCCCGCCCGTCGCCCGCGGGTGGTAAGCGGTACTAAAGGCAAGGTGATCGCCGAGTGCTTCGTGAACCTTGCTTCAAAATGAGATGTAAATTGGGTACCACGATCCGATATAATCCTTTTTGGTACACCGTGGAGACACACAATCCTACTCATATATAATTCCGCTAGCTTGGCACCGTTGTAGTTGGTTTTCACAGAATAAATCGCGGTCTTGGTGAGCCGATCTACTATTACCCAAATGGAATCGTAACCGATCGCAGCTTGGGTAATCCTACTATGAAAATCCATGCCTATCTCGTCCCATTTCCATTCGGAATCTTGAGTGGCTGCAGCAAGCCAGCGGGGCGTTGATGTTCGGCTTTCACCCTTTGGCACACATCGCACACGGCTACGTATTCGGCTACATCCCTCTTCATATTAGGCCACCGATTCTCCTTTCAAATCCTGGTACATTTTTGTGCTCCCGGATGCAACGAATATGCCGATTCGTGGGCTTCCTTTAAGATCAATCCCCTCAAACCGCCTCGTTCGGCACACGATTCTTTTCTTGTACCACAAGATTCCCTTGTCATCTACGAAAACTCCCGAGCGCGTCCAGCGCCATGCGTTCCTTGATTCCCCGGGTTTCCTCATTCCCTCTTTGGGCTTCCTCTATTTGAGTTCTCGGTAGGGGCTGGATTTCCAAGTGAGTTCACTTCTCCGTGAGGGATCAGTGCATTGAGTTTAACCATTTCTTCTTGAAGTTCGCGGCCATATCTCCCAATCCCATGTGGTTGCATTGGGCTTTGCGACTCAATCGGCCACTACATTTGCCTTGCGGGATGATAGTGGATTCCTAGATCGTAATCCTTGATCAACTCCACCATCGCCCGTCGTAGGTTAAGATCAGCGAGTAAAGAAGTATTTTAAGCTCTTGTGATCGGTATACACATCACGGTGGTTCCCGATCGATAGTGTCTCCGGATCTTCAATGCGTGTACCACCGCGGCTAATTCCAGTCATGTGTGGGGTAATTCTCTTCGTGGGGTCGTAATCGTCGAGAGGCATACGCTACGACCTTTCCATCCTGCATCAATACTCCTCCCAATCCTTGCCGGGATGCATCACAAGACATCACGAAGTCCTTCCGGTTGTCGGGTAAGGTCAAAATTGGGGCGGTGGTTAACTTTTCTTTTAATTGGTCGAAGGCTTTTTGGCACTTCTCATTCCATTCAAACTTCTTTTCCTTCTTCGAAGTTGAGTCATAGGTCGGGCTACGCTTGAAAACCCTTCGATAAACCGTCGGTAATAACCGGCCAAGCCCAAAAACTCCGAACTTCCGTCACCGACTTGGGTGCCTTCCATTCCATAACGGCTTCGACCTTGGCGGGGTCTCACGCTACTCCTCCAGCTGAAACCACGTGGCCGAGAAAAGCGACTTCCTTGAGCCGAACTCGCATTTGCGAACTTGGCATACAGGTGCTCTCGTAGCTTTTCCAAGACTAGTCGTAGATGCTCCGCGTGTTCCTCATCGTTCTTGGAGTAGATAAGTATATCGTCGATGAACACCACTACGAATTTGTCCAGTACTCCATGAACACCTTGTTCATTAGGTTCATAAAGTACGCAGGGCATTGGTCAATCCAAAGGACATCACTGTGAACTCGTATAAGCCGTATCGTGTAGAGAATGCCGTCTTAGGAATATCTCCGGCTCTAATCTTCAACGATGATATCCCGACCGTAGATCAATCTTGGAGAACACCGCGCACCCTTAAGTTGATCGAATAGGTCATCGATTCGAGGTAGCGGGTACTTGTTCTTGATAGTGACTTCGTTCGGCGATCGGTAGTCCACACACATTCTCATGCTCCCATCCTTCTTCTTGACGAAGAGCACCTGGAGCTCCCGGGAGAAGAGCGGGCGAACGAATCCCTTCTCTTGTAGTTCCTTTATTTGCTTCTTGAGCTCCTCCAACTCATTGGCGGCATTCGATAAGGCCTCTTGGATATGGGGGCGTGCCGTGCATTAGATCGATGATAAACTCTATGTCGCGATCCGGGGGCATTCCGGGCAATTCCTCGGGGAACACATCCGGGTATTCTTGTACTACTGGCATTCCACCTAGAGGTAGCATGGTGAACACTCCCGCAGCTTGTTCACACAGCCTTGGGTTTTGATCCATAGTTATGCTCATCGGTGATCCCCACGGGGTGGATACCGTGACTTCCCTTCGGCTGCAGTCTATAATTCCATTATTTTTGGTCAACCAATCCATTCCGAGTATGACATCTATGGTTTGGGGCGATAACACCATAAGGTTTGAGAGAAACACCACGTCTCTAATCCGTATGGGCACGTTAATGCAGGCATGGGGTACGGTTATGTCTCCCCAGCGAGTGTACCAACATAGGCCTCCTAAGTGCTACTTGGTGTAGGTGGTGTTGTTTGCTTACTTGGGAAGATATGAATGAATGCGAGGCTCCGAATCGAATAAAACTTTAACTGGTGTAGAGTTGATAGAGAACATACCCATCAATACGCTCTGGTCCTCCTGTGCTTCTTCTGCCCTCACATGATTCACTTGGCCACGTCGAAACCCGGTGGCGCCTCGTTGGGTAGCGGGGTCCTGAACGACCTCGTCCCGCCGCAGGGGTGGGGTTCCTCGGACGGGTGTGGCATTGGCGCCGGTGCGCACGGGGTGTTGCGTGGTTTTGGGCAGCTATTGGAGTAATGCCCGAATTCTCCGCAGCTTGAAACACTCACATTCCTTCTTCCGGAGCGGCTAGGGTTGGTGTGGGTGTACGAAGCCGTGGTGTAGCTGACCGGTTGACATGGTCGGAAGCGAGAGGACGTCCGTTTGCCGGACGTTTGGCTTCCATCCGACGGGGTGGCTCCCTTGGGGCGTTGTGGCGTTCCCCGAAATGGGCGAGCCATAGCGAGCCTCCTTTTGCGGTTATTGTCCACCACCTTTTGGTCATGCTCAAGTCGGACGACCTTGTTGATGAGGCTTTGGAAACGGTGTGATCCTACCCGATCATTGGTCCCCTCGGTTCGTCATTTAGTCCCTCAATGAATTTGTCTATCTTTTCTTCTTCGTCCGCGTGTCGCCGGTGGCGTAACGGGCAAGCTGGGTAAATTTGTTCGATACTCCTGTACTCGAGGTGTTCCCTTGACGCAGACTGCGGAACTCGTTCTTCTTCATCCTCATTACTGCAGCCGGCACGAAATTCTCACGGAACGCAGCCGTGAATTCCTCCCATGTTGGCTCGCCGCGTCTTCAGCTCGTGTCTCCTTGTAGGTGTCCCACCGCCACTCGCGGGACCCTCCAACCGGTTAGTAGCGAAGACCACTCTATCGCTTCTCGGACTCGACGAGGGTTAGCTTCTTTTCTATCACTCTTAGCCAATCTTCGGCGTCCATAGGTTCTTCGGCCGTGGAAAAAGTGGGCGGCTTAGCTCTCATGAATTCTCCCGCACTCGATCCTCCTCGACCTCCTTGATTATTGGCAATCGCTTGGAGTAGTTGTGTCTCGCATAGCCATGACCTCCGCCGGGTGGAGGGGTTAGGTTCGCGGGTTCTCGTTGGTTGCTGCGGCCCTTCGGCGATGTGCCATCCGAAGAAGAGAGATGAATCAAGAGATCGGACTAGTTTATGTCATAGTACACAGGGAATTTTTCTTTAAGCTCCTTCGAATGATCTTCCATCAAGACAGGTGACATAATAAGCATACGAATCAATACGTCTCAAGGCGATGCCTAGGTTCATCATATTACATAAAGGGTACATGGACTGTACACACACAGTCCTCCATGCCAGATGGCGATAATAATTATATCGTTCAACTAGATCAACTAATTAAGGGTAAATAGGAAGTGCTGCGGCCGGGAAGGTCCTTCCGCCTAGTCATCCAACCATCCGCAAGAGCCGGGCGCCGGAAGTGGGTGGTCTGCGCGTAAGCAAACCGAAGTCCCCACGGCTCGGAGGTGGTGGCCTTGGAGTCACGCCGAATCTTCCGACTCGGTGGCCGCGTACTCTTGCGAGCAATCGCGGGTGAGGGGGCCTCCCGTGTGAGTCAAGCGACGAGGGGAACTTCCTCCTCCATTGAGTCGGTGTCGCTAGACTCCCATTTGATCTCCATGGGCTCGCCTCGGACTCCGTGATCGGTGCAGATCTGGATGGGGTTACCCTCTCCCGATCCCGGCTCGGATGGTACGGTACGGAGCTCCGGTGGGTCCCATGGATGTAGCAAGCAGTGGGGTCGACCGGTAAGGTGCGGCTCGTGCTCAACATGAAAGCTTGCCCCATCATAGCTTGAAAAGTATCAAAGCTTGCTGGAGTCATGTGGTAATAGTGGTCGGGCACGGGGGCGGATGTGATGGTACAGCTCGGTGGAAGTACTGCAGCGAGACAGGGACGAGTGCGCATGTTCCTCTAGCCGGTTGATCTCGCGCTTGCTTTTCCCGAGCCGCTCTTCCAGCTCCACGAGCCTCCCCTCGGGCCATATAGCGGTCCGAGAGTTGCTCATACCGAGCACCATTGGCCTGCACTGTGTTCTGCAAGATGCTTATCTGGTCTCCACGCCTTGGTGGCCCGACCGCATCATTGAGGCGTGACTCGCGATCGTTGATTTCGAGCGGGGCCTCCTCGTAATGCCGTCTGCTCGTCTCGCCCAACGCGATAAACGCGTGACCATCGGGTTGTAGCAGCAGGGGTAGCTTCCACGGTGCGGACCGGGTTGCCCTCTTCGCGGTAAGGATGATGCACGAACTCGTCATTGTGAGTTCGGCACGGTGTTCCGCATTAAGGCGAAGGAAGGCCTCGCGAGCCGCATCCCGAATAGCCGCTTCGCTAGGTCCCGTGGTAGCGAGTGTGGAAGCGTAGGATGTTTCACTCCCCATGCGGGCTTCTATGGATACGGCTGCCTCCCGGGCTGGATACATCTCGGAGCCATGTCTCTTGGTGTGATAAGTGGGCGGTTCCGGTATCTCAAGCACCATAGTAGAGACTGGAGTTGTACCACGAACCCTCGTCTCGCGGGATAGTGACTTCCCGTGTTCCGTCGTGGTTTGACATCTCGCTTACGTGCAACTTAGGGTTAGCGAGAGGGAGCTATCATAATCATTTGGTAAAAAGAAATACGGATGTAGAAAAGATATATTTGCATTTTCGGAAATAATAGTTTAAAACTGATCCTACCGTAGGGATATTTCCCTTTAGCCATCTAGTTAGGGGAGGGCGCCATTTGGTCTTAGCCTACGGTCGCATGGCTCGATACCGCTCTGTGGACCCCCGATTTTGAGTCGGGAATCTTTCGTGTTCATAGTACCATTCCCTGGATCAAGTAGTTGGTACCCACGAATGCAGATCGATAATCAAGTGCACATGCACGAATAGTCTTACAATACCATTATTACATAAATAGGCCCGAAGGCATTGTTCATTCCACAGACCTTATGGTCCGAATACAACATAAAAACAGAGTTTAGATAAGGCAATGGGAAAGAGGCGCGGCTTGTCCATTGCCACAGCAACGACCGGGACTAAGGTCTAATATGCGCCGTCGGTTCTTTCGCCCTCCGCGTAGTACGCGTAGGGGTCTTCTGGCTCTTCATTTCCATCAGCTGGAGGTTTGTGCGTATAGCAAGGGTGAGTACCAACCGTACTCAGCAAGTCAACACAGAATTGATGCATATGATAGGGATATTCAAAGAACACGGCTAGGGTTATTTTTGCGTAAAGCCGCTTTTCAATTCTTTTCACAAGCCTACCGACTAGCCAAAATCAAGTTTTAATTTCATGGTTCATTAATCCGGCGACGGTTCCGTCTACCATCCATCGTGATTCCAAGGATGGCTTCCCGTCTCCGGTTCGTCATGATTTTCTGGGAGTCCACCCCTTCTCGCATTCTCGAGAAGTTGATCCACCAATAACAAAATCATCATGCAAACCCATCCCAGAGCTTTTAAGTTTAAAATCTAGCCAAGCGAAAGTCTTGTCACGATGCTCAATATCCGCGAGCACGGCTATTCGAATAGATTGATTCATTCACACTGCAGTGGATGTACACTTTACCCGTACTCCGCGACACCCAACGAATGAGCCTACGTCTCAACACATGAGACGGCCACGGCAAAGCCTTTCGATAACCTCACTTTGGCGCATCGCTCCATGAACTTATACCCTCATGCACTCTAGCCGTCCTTTTCTAGCAAAGGAGAGGAGTTCGCGCACCGGGGTAAGGGAAGACATTTCCAATCTTTAAGTTTAATTAACAGTAGTTTAATTTCACCATTTATAACAAAGGCCGCAGCCTCATCCTCATCCCATAACCACACCACGAGAACCATCTATGCAAGGATACCGCCTCCGCTCGGCTATCTAGTCGGCTAGGTCTATACCCATTCGAGAAGTACGGTTGTACGGCTCGTTTCCGCTATCTCATGGCTCGGTCCTTAATTGACCAGGGTCGGCACTTGCCTTTTCCGGAATCCACCCAAATCATCCAGCCGCCCGGTCTAAAACATTTGTATAGTACTTTCAATTTTCATCAAACTTAGTTCATCGTGGCCATGTGGCGCTCATGTCTCCACATGCCGAAGCTCAACTACCTCCCTAAGGTAGTTGCCCAAGCACAAAGCTTTTTCATAAAGTCATGAGTATGCATGGTCTAAGTTTAGCAGGGCTAAGCGATACCGAAGTTATGCTTCGGTTATTTGTATCACATCGCGAGTTACAAGGAGTAATTCTAAAGGTAAACAATAGCAAGGTATGGCATAACAAGTATAGGCAATCCGGTAAAGCATGCATGTTTAGAGTTTAAAATAACATCATTTCGCAAAGGGGATCAATATGTTCAAAGGGTGTGAAGACTTGCTTGCTCGCGCACTTGAGGGGTGGAATCTTCAGCGGTGTCGATGCCGGTTTCTTCCGACGCTACCCGTACGTGCGAGAGATCAATTGAATTCAGTTAGAATTCAACTAAACACCGAGAGATCGAAAAGAACCACAAAAGCCATGAAAACCACTTCAAAGAGTTTTGCCGAAAATTCTACTCGAGTTAGAACAAGGGTTGCGAGGAAAATCCGGGTTTTTGGAATCGAGCCGGTGTCCTAGGGTTTTCGCGAGTCGTCGATCGCAATTAAATTTAGAGCTTATGTTTAAAAATATCAGCGAAGAAAATTCGTGCTCGAACTTTGAGGGTTTGAGCACAAAAGCGAAACTCATTTCGATGGCGGAAAAGAATTAAACGGAATCCGGATTGAAAAACGATGCGAAATAGAATTTCGGAAAACGTCCGATTCCGATTTTTCAAACTTTGCACCGAGAAAACATGCGAGAAAATAATTTATTTTTCCCCAAAATTTTACTCAAATCATCCCAAAATATTTTTCCAAATTTTCCAAAATTTTTCCTAATTTTTCCTTATTTTTCTTTTTTTTTTTCTCTATTCACTGTGCACTGTTTCATGCCCGCCAGGTGCTCGATCGGTGCCAGAGGAAAACAGAGGCGGCGGCAGAGAGGGACAAAGCGGCGCAGCTGGGAACTTACCGGCGACGGCGGCTCGGGGAGGAGCAAGGGGGCTCGGGGACCGGCTTGCGCACGGCGGCGACGGCTAAACGGCGGCGGCTTTTGGCGGTGGCGCTCGGAACGGCGAGATCACGGCGGCGGTGCGGTGGAATCGCGGCGGGCGCGCCCTTTATAGGCGTGGCGCGGCGCGGGCGCGAGAGAGAGGGGGACGGCTCGGGCATGCGCGGCGCGGCGCGACACGCGGCGCAGCTGGGGGGCCGGCACGGCGGGCGAGACGCGGCGGCGAGGGCGCACGGCGCGGCGGGTCCGGAGCGGCGTGCGCGCGCGAGGTAGGGGCCGGAGCGCGCGGCCGCGTGGCGGCGCGGGCGCGGGCGCGCGGAGGCGGCGCGGGCGGTGCGCAGCGCGCGGCGCGCGGGCGGCGCGCGGGGTCCGGCTGCGGCGCGGCTGCGGTGGCGGCGGGCGCGGGCGCGCGTGCCGCGCGGCGCGTGGCGCGGGGGGGCAAGGGGCGGACGGCGCGCGGCTGGCGGGCGCGGGCGGCGGCGGGGTCGGCGCGGCGCGCGGCGGCGGCGCGTGGCGCGCGCGGGCGCGCGCGCGCGCGGCGGCGCGCGCGCGCGCGGCCGGCCGGGCCGGAGACGGCGTCGAGCATCTTGTGACCAATGAACAGGCGATCTGTTAATTTCCCGATTTTCTATTTTCTTTTCCCATTTTCCATTTTCTTTCCTTCTAAAAATTCCAAAATAAATCCTAATATTGTAAAAATAATTTTTAACTCTATATTTTAAACTTTTTCTTGACTTTTATTTTCCACAATTATTTTTCATACTTATTTAAATTCTTTTTCCAAATTTTCATAATTCACTCATTTTTAACAAAATCAAATTCCCACATTTCGTACGCCTCCCGAAAATTTTACTATTTATTTTGTATTTTAATTTATCTTCTCCCAACCAAAATTTTTATTTTATATTACTCGAAATGCGTTTTCACAAATCCGCACTTTTTCCCATTCTTTTAAAACCCCGTGCGACTTTCGCACCGACATTTTGTCAACTCCGAAAACTCCAAACATGCCAAAAGGGAATTGATCACGACTAAATTTATGCAACCGAGCTGGCGAATAAGAAACAACAAACCCGAAAAGAAGCAATAAACCAAGGTTTTTGAAAGTTCCGATTTTTACGTTCCGATTTCGGTTCTCCGATTTTCGGATGTTACGAACGTAGTCCCGGTTCAGTCACGAACCAGACTAAAGATCACCTCTAGTCCCGGTTCAAATGTTGTCGACGCGTGTCGAGCGCCGGGGACCTTTAGTCCCTGTTGGTAACACCAACCGGGACTAGATATGTCACCTCTAGTCCCGATTCAAATGTTGTCGGCGCGTATCAGAGCGCCGGGGACCTTTAGTCCCGGTTGGTAACACCAACCGGGACTAGATAAGCTACCTCTAGTCCCGGCTCTACCTTTAGACTGCCGTGATCGATGGGTACTATCGTCGCCACCGTCCTAGTCTTGGCTGCAGCCGCCACCGCTGCCGCGGGTCTCCCTGATTTAGAGGTGTGCTTTCTCTGTGTTTCAGCGGCATATTAAAGTTCTCGTTGCTAATGTCTTCTGCCTTATTCTCGTGAATTGCCACATAAGCATTAGCCGTTAGAGCATTATTGTCCTGACCACAAGTTAGGATCTTCTGTGAGTATGGAGCATGTCGACGACCGTCCTCCTCCTCCTCTTGTAATTCTCCCTAAGGACTTTTTCGTCGACCTCGATCTCACCCTTTTACCGTTTTTATTCATAGCTCCCTGCAATTGTAATATGATCTAGGGAATTGACTATAAATTCAATGGATGGTGTTGGTGCCTCCTCCAACGTGGTTCCCCTTGTTCACCGTTCGAGGGACTGCTCGGCCTCCTCCTAAAATAGGGTTTAGGGTTTAGGTTGAGGGTTAATGGTAAAAGAGTTTAGGTTTAAGATTTAAGGTTTAGGTAGGGTTTATGGTTTAAAATAGATTTAAATACGACAAATGTTAATTATATGTTTTATCTTAATTTAATTTTTTTAAATAGGCCATATGTTAAATACATATTATTATTTAAATTTTAAATAGTTTGGAATATGACATATGTTAATTATATGTTATTATTTTAATTTATAATATTTTATGTTAATTATATCACATATCTTAGTTATATATGAATATATGAACATATGTTAATTATAATTATATATGAATATAACACAATATAATTGGGCACGGTAATAATTAGTCCCGGTTTTTGAAACCAACCGGGACTAGAGGTGAATTTCATCGGGCGAGAAAACATCTCTAGTCCCGGTTGGTGGCTTCAACCGGGACTAGAGATGCCCACCTACTCGGGACACGTGGCTGCCCGCCATCTCTAGTCCCGGTCCGTGGCTTCAACCGGGACAAAAGGTATGCTCTATTGTCCGGTTGAAGCCACCAACCGGGACTATATCATCTCTAGTCCCGGTTGGTGGCTTCAACCGACAATAGAGCAGTACCTATATAGCAAGGGCTTCACTGGGATCCAAACACTTAGCCGTTTCGCACAACTCCATCGTCTTCTTCGCCGTCGCCGAGCACAAGAACGCCGCCGTAGCACGCCGTCTCCGCCGTCGTCGTCGCGGGACCGCCGTGCCAAGGTCTTAGTCGCCGTCGCCGCCGCTGCCGGAGGTTAGACGCCGCCGCCCCCTTTTTCTCCGTGATGCACGCTAGGGTTAGCCGCCGTCGCCGATGCCATCGCCATCGCCACCATTGTCATCTCCGTCTGCCGCCGCAGCCGCCGCGCCGGCGCCGCCAACGCCGCTGCCGCTACCGCCAACGCCGCCACCGCCGCCGCCGCCGCCGTGCTATATGTTCAATAATGTGAATGAATTTTGTGAATTTTCTGAATTTTGTGAATGTGAATGAATGAGGAGGTTTTGAATATGATTTCGATGTGTATGTGTAAATTTGTGAATCTGATTTCGATGCATGTGTATGTGTAAATTTGTATGGACTTTATATGTAAATAGACTGTTTATTTAAATTTTAATGCATGAATATTGTGAATTTAGAATTTTAAATGTGTATTTCAATTTAAATGCATGAATAGATTTAAATTTGAATGTTTATGTGACTTGTGAAGTTTGTATTTTTCAACGAACGAGAACGATAAAATCAACAAACGGATGTGGACGGACGAACGGACGGACAGCCGTACGGACGTGGACGAACGGACGGACGCACTAACGAACACTCGTTCAGTCGGTCGGTTGGTCCTGATTTCGTTCGGTCGGTCGTTCGTTCATTCGGTCGGTCGGTCGGACGGTCGGTCGTTCAGTCGTTACAACGTACATAGGCATGCAACGTCCTCTCTGTCCTCTCATCTCCACTTCCTCTCCTCTCGACCTTATCTCCCTCACATACATGATCATCTCTTTATCTCCTCTCCTCCAGATGATCGTACTCACAGACGTGAACGAATGGACGTGAACGAACAATAGGTTAGGGTTCGGTCGGTCGTTTGGTTGTTCGTTCGGTCGTTCGGTGTAGATGTAATCCAAGAAGTGACTTCTAAAAAAATATCACCATTGTGGATGTGCACAATTGGATCTGGTGTCTATCGGATTTCATCTATTTTTTTCATCTTCTTCTTTTCTAACTATGTTTTTTTACGTATACATACATGATATTCATAAATAATTGGTACATGTATTAACCGACAATAATTTTTTTCAGAATTCTTTGATTAAGTCCTCAACCCACATCAATCAAGTGGCGGATCGTGACGAGGAACAGTTTCTCCTTGATGAGATCGCACGAGGAACAGAGTTTTACAACGAGGAGGGACACGAAGATCCAGATCGACCTCAACGAGGAGGGGAACGAGGGGAGACGAGCAAAGGAACGAGGAGAGGAATGAGGGCGCCGCCTCCGTCTCCGCGGACATGTAAGAGGCCACGCGGCCTCAGCAAGAAAATAGAGGGTCGACATGTCATAACGGAGGTGGCACCTGACGGTCGACCAATTGCCCCAGAGGACGCCGCAAGGAAGTTTGTGGTGCACAGCGGATGAGTGGTGAGGGATGACGTGCCCATAAGCGTTGCCAACCGGAGGCGTTCTACCAAAGGAGGAGAGGAGCAAAGCTATCTCCCGCACTCGAGAAAGAGATGCGTGGACGACAATGTTGCGTACGTTCACCATCCTGCATCGATCGGCAAGGGTCAAAGAATGGACGTTGAAGAAAATGGCAGAGCTCTTCAGGAACTACAAGAAACAGTTACACAAGAAATATATCCTGAAGGGCCAGACACCAGACTTCGATAAGTTCCCAAAGCTCAGAGATCATTGGGATGTTTTTGTTGAGCACAAGACCAGTGAAGAAGCGCAATCAATCATAGAAAAGAACAAGGCCAACGTAGCAAAAAGAAATACCATCACAGCTTGGGTCAGGCGGCTATAAAAAAGCAATGGAAAAATGAGAAAAATGGAGGTGACCTAGAAGCACGGGATATCGTTCTGTGCACGCAAATTGACCTAACGATCAAAGAACTGGTTCTATGCTCATGGCGGCTCACTAAATCCCGTCGATGGCACAGTGATCTTTGGTGATGAAATTCTAGAAGCCGGACGGAGGTTAGAGGAGGCGGTGCAGGCGTTCCTCGGGCTCCTTCAGCCCGATAGAGAGAAGGACGAGCTAACGCTCGGCCTCCAAAACCCGAGCACCCAGGGCGTACGCGAGGAAAGGCGTCGTCCCATGGAAATACGGGTTCCAAGCCGACATCGCCACATACGGGAGCCGAATGCGGTCAAAGCGAGAGAATGATGCTAGATTCACAGAGATGGAAATGAAGCTCTCGCAGATCGATCAAATTGTCGATGAAAGGGTGGCCGTAAGGTTGGCTGAGGAGCGGAGCCAGTGGGTTAGCCAACAGCCGGATCCAACAACAACCAGCACAACTCCAACAACGGCGTAGCGGCTACGCGTCTACCGGAAATGAAGGCGAGCCGGCCCCACAAGCTCAACTCGGTCCGCCATGCCCCGTGGATGACATCACACAGCGGACCCCGTGTGATCTGCACATCCCGCTGAAAAACATAACAATAAAGGTATGTTCGTACTTTTATGTTGTACGTATATTTTCTTTAATAACTTGTCAATCAACGGTCATTATTAACTAATAAGCAATCTTCTCAACAGGTCGCGTCGGGCATGGCTATTCCAGTAGCCCAAGACGGCACCTACCACTCCCGGCCCGTTCCACCTTCGTACTCGAAGGTTGAAATTGAACAGGTGGAACGCGGCTATGAAGATCTGGAGTTGGATATCCCCGGAGAAGACGGGGAGACGACGCTATGAGAAACAATTCATGGAATATTTCTCTGGAGGAAGATCTACATAAAATTCCCCGGACGAACAACGTCTCCTATCGTTCCACCGCCCTCGCCTCCACATGGGCCGTCTCCTCCGCCTTCTTCGCCGCCTCCGCCTCCTCCGGCTCCTGCGTCGCCTCCACGAGCACCGACTCCTAAACGGCCGTCTCCAACTCCACCGCCTTCCAACCCTCCTCCGTCGCCACAACGAGCACCGACTCCTAAACGGTCATCATCCAAGAGCGCGCCTTCAATATCAAGCGGTCGTCCAAGAAAAACTCAGAGAATTGAGAAGACGCCGCCACCCGCACCAAAGCGGTCGGCCTCAAGCAGGGGGAAGAAAGCGGGCAAAGATGTACCCCTACTTGGCATGCAGCCACATAAGCCTTTGGAGTTCAAGCACGATCCCAAATATTAGACCGATTTAAAACAATTCATTCAAGAAGTGGAATTAATATGGATCAATTATATGGGCGTGCACCCGGCGAAGGCTCCGCTTAAATACAAGTTCAACCTTGGAAAGCCTCTCGTCAAGGCGGATCTCGTGAAAAGGCTTCCAACTCAGATGTACCGCTTTCATTAGTGGTACATGCAACAATCCAGTAAGGGTGAAGACATGATAACATGCAAATATTCAACTCGACTACTTCTTCGATGGAGATGACTACCTTTATATCCGATTCGAAGATATATTCGACTGTACCAACGTGATGCCCTTGACGTCTCACTTCTAACAGCGCGGGTTTTGTAAGTATCGCCCGGTTATTTCGTTTCTTACCTCCTTGAATTTAGCTGACTAAAATTCTTTTTAACCATTGTAGAATGGCGATCCAATACTGCAACAAGCACGAATGCACCAAGCATGGATTCATGGATCCATGGAAAATCAACGGCCCATTGGTTGATCAATTTCCTAATGACACAGTGGACAACATATACAACATGCTTGTGAAGCAACCCTTCCGGTCCTTCATCCTTCTGCACTATAATACTGCGTAAGTTTTTTCTTTCTTTCCGAACCAATTTCAATCCCGTGCATACATAAAGTTTCATATGTGTCATCTAAACCAATTTACGATTCCACTGGATTCTATTAGTACTTGACATGGGTCGGTCAAAGATCCATGTCTTTGACTCAATGGATAAACCGAGTCCACGTACTCCCATATATTTGAACTGTTTAACAGGTAATGCTATCTTACTTTCTATTGCATATATGCGGTTTTCGGATAATTACGTGCTAACTTTCAACCGCACGTAGGGCATGGGAACGATTCCGGGTAATGTTCGTGGAAATTGGAAAGATAAGCTTTCTGTGCGGATGAAGTTTTCAGTGAGTAACATGCCTCCTCCTAATTTGAGTTGAATCATTATTATGTTCGAAAATATGATATGCATATTAAATATGTCGTCGTTTCTCTTTTAGTGTGCAAAATAGTCGCAGGGCACCAACCTATGTGGATATTACATCTGCGACTATATTCACCGCTTTGTGACCGAAATCAAAACTGTTGATGATCTAGATGTACGTATAACAGCAATTCATACATTACGTCTTGATTTCTTATTCACTTCATATATTTATTTCTCGTTTATTGTAATTAATGACAGTTTATGCGAGTAAGAGACGACCTCCCCCACGAGACTTTCATACAAGCCGCTCAGGAAGATTTGATGGGATTTATTAACGAGCGTGTCGATCCCGGGAGAGTTCTTCATTAGTTTTAGTAGCTAAACCACAGCAAAGTAGATTAGAGATAATTTTTTATAAGTTAGCTAGGAAACATGTATAAATATAAATATTGTACATATTTTGGTAATATATGTATATTTCCTTTCTTAAGTTCATTTAAATGTGTGTAAATTATATATTTATGTGTATTATAATTTATGTGTAATATATATATATATAGCAGATCTAGCTGTAGAAATGACAAATTAAAAAAATAATCTTTAGTCCGTTGAAGCCATCAACGGACTAAAGATTGCGAGAGCGCCATGTGGCTCCGCCACCTTATTCCCGGTTGATGGCTTCAACCGGGACTAAATGTGCATCTCTAGTCCGTTATTTAACCGGGACTAGAGATAGACCACCTCTAGTCTCGGATTCGTAGTCCGGTTTGATAATCGGGACCACTGAAGGTTACGAACCGAGACAAATATGACTTTCTCCGGTAGTGTTTTCCTTTTCAGATCAGTCCGTGTCCACCGAAGAAATCACGGCAAACTTTGATGTTTACAAGACGTACCAGGCAACCCCAATCACATGCTCCCTTCGGTTTTTTACTTTTCTTAAATCAAAGTTTTTTAAATTTAACTAAATTTGTAAAAAAAATTAGCAACATTTAGAACATAAAATTATTTTTATTTAAAAAGTGTATTTTATTATTAAAAATATTCTTATATTTTTTATAAACCTGATCAAATTTAAAATATTTGATAAAAATAATAATATCAAACGAAGGTATTATCGGCATATATGTGGCCATCATTACCACGACGACCGTCAAACTGATCTCATGGAGCCAAACTTAACACCGTGTCTTCGACTTCGTCGTCGGCGCGACAAAAACCGCTTTGATCATCACCTCGTCGACGAACCTCCACCGCATATATGTAGTAGACAAGTAGCATCTGCGTGCAGTACACGATTGCTCTAGCTGCGAAGCGCCATGGCCATGGCTGACGTGGAGACGGTTGCGAGCTTCTTGGGTGTAGTGTTGCTGGCGCTGCTGCCGCTCGTGCTCTTCAAGCTGGCGGCGGCGGCGAAGCGCGGTGGCGGCGATGGCGGGATGAGACTGCCGCCCGGGCCGTGGCGGCTGCCGGTCATCGGCAACCTGCACCAGATCATGGCGGGTGGCCAGCTCGTGCACCGCACCATGGCCGGCCTGGCGCGGCGGCTCGACGACGCGCCGCTGCTGTCGCTCAGGCTCGGCGAGGTCCCCGTCGTCGTCGCCTCGTCCGCCGACGCCGCCAGGGAGATCATGAGCAAGCATGACGTGAAGTTCGCCACGCGGCCGTGGAGCCCCACCGTGCGGGTCCAGATGGTCGACGGCGAGGGCCTCGCGTTCGCGCCCTACGGCGCGCTGTGGCGGCAGCTCCGCAAGATCACCATGATGGAGCTGCTCAGCCCGCGGCGCGTCCGGTCGTTCCGCCGCGTGCGGGAGGAGGAGGTCGGCCGGCTCGTCGCCGCAGTGGCGGCGACGCTTCCCGGCGAGGCCGTGAACGTCGGCGAGCGGCTCACCGTGCTCATCACCGACATCGCGGTGCGCACGATCATCGGAGACCGGTTCGAGAGGCGGGAGGATTTCCTCGACGCCGCCGCCGAGTGGGTCAAGATCATGTCCGGGTTCAGCCTCGGCGACCTGTTCCCGTCGTCGAGGCTCGCCAGCTTCGTCAGCGGCACGGTGCGCCGGGCAGAGGCGAACCACCGCAAGAACTTCGAGCTGATGGATTGCGCTCTCAAGCAACATGAGGAGCAGAGGGCAGCAGCTGCTGCCGGCGCTGTGGAAGACGATGAGGACATCGTCGACGTGCTTCTCAGGATTCAGAAGGAAGGGAGCCTCGAAGTGCCCCTCACCATGGGCGTCATCAAAGGCGTCATCCGTGTAAGCAGCTATATATATACATTCGTGTTCATCTAGTGATAATTTTAGTACTAGAATAAAAAAATTCATGCTAAATGGTAGTAAGAAATAAACAATTTACATTTACAATAACATGAAATGGATGATAACTAGTAAGAATTAAATAGCATTAACATATATTGCAAGTCTTTGCACCTCTATACGTTTTTGCAACATGATTTCCTGGAAGTTCCATTTTTTTCCCTGCATTCTATAGGATCTTTTTGGTGCCGGGAGTGAGACATCAGCTAATACACTCCAATGGACTATATCCGAGCTCGTGAGAAACCCAAGAGTGATGCAAAAGGCACAAACTGAGCTACGTGATTGTCTTCGAGGAAAGCAATCGGTGTCAGAAGATGACTTGACAGAACTGAAATACTTGAAGCTTGTCATCAAGGAAACCTTAAGGTTGCATCCTGTAGTGCCACTGCTTCTTCCAAGAGAATGTCAAGAAACATGTAAAATTACAGGGTATGACGTGCCCAAGGGCACCAACGTGCTTGTGAACGTGTGGGCAATATGCAGAGATCCTAGGCATTGGGAAAATGCCGAGACATTCATACCGGAGCGATTCGAGGATAGCAACTTAGATTTTAAAGGTACAGACTTTGAGTTCATACCATTTGGAGCAGGACGAAGGATGTGCCCTGGTTTGGCATTTGCGCAGGTCAGCATGGAACTTGCTCTAGCGTCACTGCTATATCATTTCGACTGGGAACTCCATGGTGGTGTTGTGCCAAGCAATCTAGACATGGAAGAGGAGATGGGTATCACCATTCGAAGGAAGAATGATCTTTACCTTGTTCCAATTCTTCGTGTGCCCCTGTAGTTTGGCTTTCACACAGTACGTGTCTCCTGTGACCCGTACCTGCTGCCAAGTAGAGAGCATTTATATTCCATTGTGTTTCATGCCCTTATGGTGTTATGCTGCTCAACTTTTTAATGTTTTGTCGAAATAAGTACCAGCATAGTTGTATATGCAACTATAAATTACGAGTTTAATATGTGTCTTGGTTAACAAGCTCGAGTTGTTTATATGTTGTTTTCCCTTTGCTAAAATGTTAAAACATTCGTTGGAGAGGGAGAGAGTGGTGTAAGCTAGCCCTAAAAGAAAACTAAGATAGGGCATAAAAAAATAAGGAAAAAATACTAAGAACACCAAACTCCCGAGGTACAACAGACGGTTCAGGCATTAGTAGTTGAGTTGTGAATTGTGACGGGTTCAATATTAACTTCTGGACTACACGAAACACCCAAAAAACAATTCATTAAGTGTTTTTTAAATCGAATTGAAAAAATACGTTATATTCCAAAAATCTTCTCACTTCCACCAGGAATGGAAAGCAAATTGATTTGACTCCTTATTGTTTTTTCTAAAAAAAAGATTAACCCCTCCATGGTCACAGCGCTCGTCACAAGTCTGCAAGAAAAAGGTTGGATTAAAAAACCTGCAAGAATAAATGTCAATACATAAGTTGGTGAAGAGGATGCAGAAATTGGAAATGTTGCAAGCAGAAGAAAGTTGAACACGGTAAAAAAAAGAACAGAAAATGTTGAAAAACTCGAGGAAAAACTTAAAAGCCAGGGGGAAAGGTTGAATTAATCCTGAGGAAAAAAGGAGAGGGTATCTATCTAGGAAGGAGAATAAATAGTATTGTCTAAAGGAGGAAAAATGTTTGTACTAAGCATGAAAAAAATCAAAAAGACTCTGCCTATCTAACATTCAAGAGAAATTATCTTAAAAATCTATCAAATGTAACTACAACAAAATTGTATTGCAACTACAACATAACTAGTATATAACCCTTTTCCTTTTTCGTTACAAAAGAAATAATGAATTCAGACCATCAAGATACGAGCGAATATGCTAGAGATATTAAATAGTTAACCTAGCACTATTAGTTGATAAGACGAGTGAAGCGGTACTCACCCAGAGATTTAGAGAGCCTTTATTTAGCGGAACCTCCATCAGACAGAAAAAACCTATCCGGAATAGCGATAGCGATGACAACTTCTTGTATGATTCCTACGATTTTATAATACGAATAGGAATACATCCAAGTCTGATGTAAGTCACATTTCATTCATAAAAGACACCTAGCTCCAAAAGAGAGGGCCACGCATGTAAATATGCAATCAAGGTTGTGAGATTGACTTTCATAAGTTACTCGGAGCATAAATATGGACGCACATCCAATAACAAAAACCAATAGATTTTTTTAATTTTGTCAAATGGTATATAGCAAATCCGAATGAAAAAAGAAAGATATTTTTTGTTGGAAAAAAAACATCACAATAGCGACGAGATAGAAAGAATAGCAAGGGTCCAGCCTAAAACCAATGGCCTCTCCAATAACTGCCACTTTGCCAGCTGGGGTCAATTAATCTTTTTTTCACAGTTTGAGATCACTCAAAATATCTTTTTCATTTATTTTCCCGATACCAAAATTCTCATAAAGTCATAAGCAAAGCCAGTGGCCACCGCTGAAGTCAAAATAGGACGACCTTAATTACATCATCATGCATCCACCTAGCATATATCTCTTGCAGCCATGCATGCATCAGCTCATAGACGTGCTCGAGCTCTTGGAGGAGCTCCTCGGTGGGTTCAGCCTCGACGACATGTTCCCGTCGTCGAGGCTGGCGAGCGCCATCGGCGGCGCGGTGCGGTGAGCCGAGCTGAACCGCAAGATCAAGCTCTTCAAGCTTATGGACTACGCCATCCTGCAGCACCAGGAGCGGAGGGCAGAGGCTATGGTGGACGCCGGCGCCGGCATGGACGACGACAAGAACCAAGACCTCATAGACGTGCTCCTCGGCATACAGAAACAAGAGGAGTTTCTGACGCCTCTCACCATGGGACAGATCAAAGCCGTCATCCTTGTAAGTAGCAGTGACACTGGTGAAATTAATGGCACAGTAAAATCCATGTGCTACCATGGTAGATTACACCTGTTTAACTAGATGGTACAATAAAACTGAGGTTAATCACAATTTTTTTTGCACGTTTTCATAGGATCTCTTTAGTGGAGGGAGCGAGACATCAGCAACCGAGATCCAATGGGCCATGTCAGATCTTACAAAGAACCCAAGAGAGAGCTCAAACTTCTTCTGCACTTCTGTTCTGTGAGAGAGCTCAAACTTCTTCTGTACTTCTGTTTTGAGGGAGAGCTCAAACTTCTGTTTGTTTTGAGTACTTTTGTTTGGTTTTGTTGAAAGATGAGAGAGAGAGAGAGAGAGAGAGAGAGCTCAAACTGAGAGAGTGCGCACTTTATGCAGGTAAATAAAATGAATCACAACGTGGTTTCATCAGAAAAGAAATAAGGCTAGAAACTTCAGTATGAAATTCTACAAATAAAAAAAGTTTGTGCATCTGCAAGTTCCATTCCTGAGACATGCTAGCTCTGACTCACCGCGATACAGATGATTGGAACAATAGATTTATGTTCTGAAATATGGAAGTTAGATTTACTTCAAAAACAAGGAACGCTAGATTATGCACTTCGAGATATGCATATAGTTTTTTGCACGACAAATACACTAAAGCTGAGCAGCAAAATCTGTACATTTTTTTTCAGGGTAACTGGGTAATATATGAATATCATGATGAGAATCAACAGCTCTCCGAAGGGAAACTACAGAACACAGAAAACAGATATAACTCAGCAAATCTGCATGTCTAAGCTGACCAAAACCAAGGTCAAGTGAGCCATGGTTGGGTTGGCCTAACTTTCTTTGCCGGAAAGGGCCTCCTTTTTTTCAGGGTTTTCTGCCATGAACTTGATCCAAAATGGATCAATTAGGTGGAGAACAGGAGTGCTCTCAATGACACTAAGCAAAACTTCCGTAACATCAACAACATTACGGCGATCCTCTTTGAAGAAACTCAAGAGCAACCTGGTAGCCATCCAGAAAATAAAATCCTTCACTATTTCAGAACATGATCGATCTCTTTCCAGTAAACTGGCTGACAAGAGGAGAACGGATTTTGGATCATGAACTTATCATAATCTTTTTTTCAGGATTTCAGCAGATGTAATATATCATGTAAACAGTAAGAGGTATATCAACATCGATGTCTCCCTTTCACCCTTGGAGCAGAGGAATCCAATAGCAAACAGAGCGACAGGACCCAAAGCAAAAGAAACGAAAACTCTTAATAGTTTCAGCTGAATCTTGATAGCAACTATCTAAATGTCGCAAAACTGCAATATGATATACATTTTCTGGGTTCTGAAGCTATGCTTGGTGAGCAACATCTATTCCAGCCTCGGTAATGAGCTGTTCTGTCAATGAAAAGAGCCCGGCAATTTCCTTTTCAGCATCAAGAATCACATCCATTTCCATTTTTGGTTTGGTCTTGGAAACAATTTTATTACTGTTTACACTTAGCGATGCAGCCAGATTGATGCCAGAATCGGTTTTGCCACTTCTCAGGAATCCCTTAGCCATATCTGCAAGTTTCTTCAATGTAGTAGTAGCAGCAAGTGCCTCCACCTCCGCAGCTTCAGTTTGAAGATTTTGGAGCCCCATATCTCCCACAATGCCGTCGCGTGCTGTCTGAACGGAAAGATCAGAAGGTCTCTTGATGTCACTGGGATCTTTCAGGAACCCTTCCAACTTGTCTAGCTCCTTCTCCCTCACATCCCACCTTCTCATTACCGCCTTCAGCTCTTGATCTTTTGCGTCAAGCGCTTTACGGGCAGCTCTTAAATCCATGTCCTTCTGATGCAAGGATTCTTTTAACATCTCTATGTCAGCCTCCAGTTGATTATGCTTGTGCAAATTGGACTTGAGGGCTGTACCTGTGCTCGAAATCTCATCATCCAGCAATGCATAAATGTCCACCTCTTCGCCTTCTACTGAACTAGCAAGATTGCCAGTGAGTTCAGCTATCTTTTGCACCACAGATTCAGCTTGTGAGCAACTGAATTTCATGCTATCCAATTGATTCTGCAGTGTCTGTATGTGTTGCTCTTTATCCTGTAATACGGTCCTAACCTGAACAAGTTGATCTTCCTTGCTATTTAGCAGCTGCTTTAGTTCAACAACTTTATTATTCACTTCAGCAAGTCTGCGTTGTGTCTCAGAAAGCTCTGAATCCTTCTCCTGAACAGTTATTTGGATAGATTCCACCTTTGATTTCATATCTTGGACTTCATTCCGGGCTTCTAACAGCTCAGATTCTTTTATTTCAACAAGCTTAAGTGAATTACTGTGCTCATTTTCCTTCTGAACGAGTGCCTTTTGAAGCAACTCAAATTCTTCGGTTTTCTCTTCTAAGCTCTCTCTTTCTTTTGTTAACACGGCTTCCAGAGACTCAAACTTCTCCTTTTCCTGAAGTAACAGTGATTCAAGTTCATGACAGCGAGACTGTGCAGAATTGAGCTCCTTTGCATTGCCCTGAATCTCCAACTGAGCAGCTTCCAAGTTCTGGTTGAAAGACGAAAGCAATAGCCTTTGGTCAGAGAGTGCTTGCATTTGTTTCTGCATCTGCACTGCTTGATCTTCTATCTGTCTTCTAGAGGAGGAGAAAGCCTCTTTTGAAGCGATTAGTTCAGACCGTACAGCATCCAGCAGAGACCTCACACGTTTAAAATCACTGACTGTATCCTTGATACCATCCATATCCTTGCATGCTAGTTGCGCCACTTCCTTTAACTCTTTCTGTGCTGCTAACCATCCCAAATTCTGCCTCTCAAGTTCTTGCTCAGCGATTTTTAGTTTCTGTTCATTGGCTTTTCTCAATTCATTTGATCTGGAAAAATCAATTTCTTTTCTTTTAATTTCACTCCTGAGCTCCCTAATCATTGATTCTTTCTGCACAGCGGCTTGATTAGCTTCAAGAAGCAGTTGTTCCTTGGATTTGATCTCTGAACGCATCAAGGCTGCTTCTTCATTCTTCTTCAGCATATCTTGCTTAAGCTTTTCCACTTCAATTACCTTCTGAGAAAGCAAATCTTGTGAGCTGCCAATTTTCTTTTCTTGCTCATCAACAAGAAGCTTCAGGTCATTAATCTGCCTAACTTGTAAAACCAGATCTCTACTTGCCTTACCCAGTGATCTCTCCATTTCCTGTTGCCTTGCATATGCTCTATTGATCTCCCGCTCTCTCTGATCAAGATCCTTCTTCGCCCGGTTCAGCCGTATCTGATCAACAGAAACCCTGTTCTCCACGTCTCGAAGGTCCCTCTCTTTCTTCCTCAGGGTCGTCAAGGCAGCCTCAAATTCAGACTTCAGTACATCAATGCTCATGCTCAGCTCACTATCCTGAGAAGCACTGGTATCTAAGCTTTGCGTCTTCGCAAACAGCCGCTCCAATAGCTCCCTAGCTGGCTCAGTTGCTCCATTCTCACCATCAGTGATGTTTGCTCTAATACCTTTAACAACTGATTTGATCAAATGAGGAGCACATCTCACATGTTGAGCCTGAAATGACACCATGAAGCTCAGCTTCTGCCTGAACAGCACCTATCAGGATTGCCGAAAACAGTGCTTTAGTAGACTGCTAGAAGAAATATGCAACAGGACACCTCCTAGTGAACCTATCTGCAAAAATGGGGATTTTCTTTGTTCATGGAAATTTTCTTTGTGAACCAAAGAACTGAAACAATATATGTGTCATTCTGAACTAAAAATTCAGAACTATATTTATTCACACGCAGTTTTAATCTTCAGCAAAGTGATATAGCGGATGAATTTCGATCCCAAATCTATCGCCAGACAAAATCCACTTTGTTAATAATTCATGTTAGGTTCTCCGTAATCAAGATTAGTTTAAAGATGTACTGGAATTGATCACCGTCAAACCAATTTCAGCCAAAAAAATCCTAAAAAAACTACATTAGCAGCAGAACTTGAACCAAAATCCGATCCGTCGCTCCCTTCAAACCGGTAGTAGACGAGCTCGGAATCGGAAACCAAAGAATGCTTCCAAGAGCACAAGCCGCCAACCACGAACAACCAGCGGCTTGACACCAATACACACCGCACCACGAGAGGAGAGGAGTTAAGGAGATGGGAAGGGACGCTCACATGTTTGACGGAGCGGCACGACGGGGAGGCGAAGCGGAGAGCCGCCGCCGCCGCCGCCGGCGAGGAGGAGGAAGGGGACAGGAGCGGCATGGCCGCGTAGCATAGGGGGAGCGGATCACGGCCGCCCGCGCGCGATCGGACGGCTCACGGTGCGCCTGCGCTGGGTGTGGCCGCGGAGACGAGAGGAGATGGGATGATGATGTGGAACCCGGAACTGGACGCGCCCGGGACGCGTGTGGACTGCAGTGGAGTGCGTCTGTGCGTGACACTCCTATACTCGTGTCGCTTGCCCTCTCTCTTTTTTTCCCCCTTTTTTCTGTTTTTTTAAGATGAAAACTCGTGTTGCTTGCTGCGCCGTTTCGTTTGTATTCGCCGGATACGTTATCTGATTTACTGGAAGTTGGTGACGGTTTACTGAGGCCTTCAGATGCAATTGGTTTGGCTTGATGAACATAGTTACTTACTTCTACCATTAGTAGCTAACAGACTGATATATGATTCATGTGATGTGACTGCCTTAGTTAGAGGCCTGATTGTTTAACTAACAAAGGAAGTACCGTGTCCAGTCTCTGCAGGAGTAGCAGGTAAATAGAGGTATCTGAGCTATAATTTGCTCTCTGCATGACAAGTTTTGCGTGGATTTGTTTCTGTTCTTCAATTTTTCTGTTTCTGGTGTTCTTCAGTTTCTCTTTGCACCACCTACAGATTCTCTCATTCCCATGGTCTGCCCTGCACCATCCTACACTAACACTACCAAGAGAGGCAATTGCTTAGTGGACTCTACTGTAACTACCAATTTTACTCTACTTTTTCAACTTTACTACCCCGCTTTTTTCAAAATTAAAGATTAAGTCTGACCCTGTTCCGCGAAGATGTGACAACGGTGTCACCTTAAAAGCAAATTGTCCTTTTTACCCTTTGTCATTTGACCCTTTATATAAAATTTTCTTATTCATACTTTTTACATATTTGTAACGAATTTGGTATAATTTTGAAAGATTTCAGATAATTTTTAAAGATTTGGCTTTCAGTTTGATTTAATTTGACAGGTTTTTGATAAAATCAAGTTAACAAAAATTGACAAAATTATGGCAGATATTTTAAAAAAATTTGACAACATATTGCCCTATTTTGTTGATCCCAAATTACATACAATGAAGAAAAACACATGTATCAAAATCGCCACTAGTTCTTTGTCGTTCATGTAGCGAAACCGGCTTGTGTTTGTGTTGTTTTTGCTGCCATGCATGGTGTTCATTCAAAAATTGAAACTCTGGAACTCTGAATCACTAGGATGAAGCTGGATGGACTGAACCAACACTGCAACAGAGGACCAACCGCTAGCGCGCCTCGTCCGCAATTGGCATCGGGTCAGATTATGCTCAGCTGCTGAATCCCGACAAAGAGTTCGACGGAAACGCGGCCGAGCTCGCTCCGAGCGCCACCGCCGCCGCTCCCTCTGCCTCGGCCGTTAGCAACTCCCTCTGCCTCGACCGGCGGCAGCTCCGTCTGCGCGGCCGCCCCTTCCGAGCACCGCCGCCGCTCCCTCTGCCCCGACCGACGGAAGCTCTGTCTGTGCGGCCGCCCTTTCCGAGCGCCGACGCCCCCGCTCGCACCGAGCGCCGTCGCCGCCGTCGCCGCCGTCGCCGTCGCTCCCTCTGCGTCGGCCGGCGGCAGCACCCTCTGCGCTAGAAACCTTGCGCCAATGAAGCTGGGGATAGGGCTTGTGTAAACAGGGGTATTTTTGTCAATTGACGGAATTAAATTTACTTTTCTTTTTCAAATGGAAACTGGGGTCAGACGGTAGATGTGATTTTGAAAAGCGGGGTGAAATAAGTAAACGATCAGATTCACAATAGAGTTAAAATGAGCAATTGTCTCAAAATCTCTAATACCGATTTCAGGGCAAAGATTTTAGCTTGTCATTGGGCGGCAGCCGACACCTCAGAAAATCTTCCATGGGTTCATCTGGAGTTCTACCTTTCTCCAGCTTATTGGTACATTTGTCCCACTTGAACTTTGAGATAAATCTGAGAGGAAAAAATATCCATTAAAATTACAGATTACAGATGCTTCCAACTATCTAGCCGTTTGCAACATCCAGGCTCCGAGAGGCATTCAACTGTTTCATTGAAGATAAATCAGAACTGTTGAGGAAAAAAAAAAGATAAATCCAGTAAAAGAAAGGTGCAGAGCTATTGCTCGGCTCTTTCAGATGCAAGTGAGGTGACGGAAAGAAAAGCGGCGTTGGGGAAGACATCGTAAAGAAAAGGTAGTGGACTGAAATATCTTTTACCTGAACGGATATATACAGACAACTTTCCATGAAACGTATCTAATATTTTAAAATATATGGGTTTTTATGCAAAAGTGCAAGTCATGCCCTCGCCCCGCTCATTTTTAGCACATTTAATTTTTTTAAAGATTTAAAAACTAATTTTCCGTTTTGGGAAATTTCAAAATAATCTCCTCCGGGAGGCGAGATTTAAAAACACCCTCCCAAAGAGCTTTTTTCCAACGTGGCAGACGGCCATTGGGCGTCGTCGTCGTCGCACGGTGGCAATTTTGTGAATAACCCCTTTTCGCTCTTACCAAGGACTTTTTTTCGTACAAATAGGGGCCGCTCGCAAAAAGGGCGACACAGCTTTTTTTTGCGGCGGCCTCTTCCCGCCCTTTCGAGAGCTTTTTGCCCTTCTCGCTCCCTGGAAGAGCGTTTTTAGGTCAGCGTATATAAGCCGAGTCAACGAATTTCACCTCATTTGTAGCCTCCCAAATCCGAAAAAGAAGAGAGAGAGGGAGAAAGAGGAAGGAGAGCGAAAGCCTCTTGGGATTGCATACTCCATCCGAGGCAAATACAATATCTCATCGTACTTTTTATGTTAGTTATTTTGTAAATGAAATATTAGGGAAAATGAAAATTTTTAATATTTGAATAGTTATTGAATATTTAGTTTTAGATTTGTAAAACAGATGATTTAATTTAGATCAACTTAGATAATTTAATTAAGATCAACTTAGGTAGAATATTTAGATCAACTTAGGTAGAATATGTTTGGATCTATGTGTATATTATGTGAATAGATGTTAAGCAATATGATGTAGATGTTAAAATGAGGACATGATTTATTTTAGCCAATGTGATTTAGGACAAACCGATTTGGATAATCGTGCGTATAATTTTGTTAATAATCTAAATATGTTTATGTATAAAGTACGATTTAACTTAGTTTAGTTTAGAAAATTTGTCGATTTAGATGAACATATGTAGAAAAGAGGTATGATTGGCGGTAGATCAAAGGAACCAACCGATTCGGAATATTTTAAGATGTAGACTAGAGAACATATTATTAAAGAAATTAACTTATGCACATAATAATCTAGGCAACATATTCGTAGTATAGAATAAACTCAGTTTCAATTTGTTTGTCAGGCACTATGGCAAATAAGATCATATTTCATATAGTTCATGGTGAAGGCAACGTTAGATACGGTCTAGAAGGTGTAGATCTGTCAGAATTTAGGATGAAATCGAAGAGCATCGATAGGCCAGCCGATAAAACATTTGAGTCAGTCTATAGTTGGTTGCTACGTGGATTTAAAGAGGATACAAGAGTGAACACAATGTCTCTATCCGTTGTAGTAAGTCGTGCAACAGAAGGATATTATTGGGAACTTATGCCTATAGATAACACTGAGTCGTGAAGACGTTATGTGGACATGGCACTTGAAAGGTCCTGGCCCCTTGTTATTTTTGTGGCATTGCACGAAATCGATAGCAGTAATACAATGCAAATAGAGTATGGTGAAGGTCCGAGCAATGAAGCAAGCTTGGAGGAGGCGATTGGCGTGGCGGACGAGGGGAGAGAATCGAAGCAATTGTTGAAGAAATGGAGAGGAGGATTCTAAATGAGTAGGCGGAGGAGATGAATCATCGAACGAGGAAAAGATGTCATGCCGTGGATTGGGAACAAACTGATTTCTCTCAGCTTGTTATCTCGGAGGGGCAGCAGGTTTTATTTGAATACAATGATAACGAGGTAATCCAGAGTGGTAGGTATGATCATAAGGAAGACATGAAAAAGGCGGTGAAGCATTGGGCGGTCTCTTTGCATAGAGAGTTTAGGGTAGTGAAGTCTATGAACTATGTGTATGATGTGAAGTGCATGGAGGATGATTGTCCGTGGCGCGTTCATGCATACAAGGGGAAATTGATTGACTATTGGAAAGTGAGCATTGTTGGTGAGCACACATGTTTGTTGCCGGGGGTAGATAAGTACCACCGCAACATCACCTCGACGTTTGTTGCCGGTGAGATGTACAACGATATTGTTAAAAACACAGACTTTGAACCAGGCTCCATTATTAGGCACATTGAAAACAAATTCAGGTATAATATCATTTATTCCAAGGCTTGAAGAGCGAAACAAAAGATATTAAAATTGAGGTATGACACATTTGAAGCATCATATGATAATTTACCTCGTCTTTTAGCCACTATTGCTCATAGAAACCCCAATACCTACTACGACATTTAGACTTTTCCATCATCTACTGAATCGAGCAAGAGCGTGCTGCAAAGAGCTTTTTTCTCGCTTGGTGCTTGCATTAACGCATTTGTGCACTGTCGCCCTGTGCTGTGCATAGATGGAACCTTTCTGACAGGCAAATATAGAGGTCAGATACTGACGACGATTGGAGCAGATGGGAACAACCAGGTGTTACCTATGGCGTTTGCATTTGTCGAGAGTGAGAACACCGAAAGCTGGTATTGGTTCTTGGAGAGAGTTCGATGCCAAGTCGTTCGTATGAGGCCCAATGTTTGTCTCATTCATGATCGTCATGCGGGCATGCTGAGGGCAATCGACTATCTTCAGAATGGTTGGCCGGAGAGGGGACTTCCAGCTAGGTGGCATGATGTTCGGAATAGGTGGTGCATGCAGCATATGGAAGCCAATTTCTACAAACAATTCAAGAACAAGCACCTAATGGATCTATTCAAGAGGCTACGTGGTCAGAATCAAGAGAAAAAATTCAATGAGATGAGGAGAAGGTTGGATGAGCTGACAACGAAGCAAACCGACGAGCAATCTCATTGGCCATAGGATAGCAAGCCTGCAGTACCTCTTGGTCCATTGCATAATGACCCGCCAACAATGAGAAGGAGGTCTGCACCATCAATACGTAATTTCTCCTACTGGATAGAGAATAAACCGAAAGAAAAGCGGTCTCTATTGTGTGACGCTGATGGAGCTCGTGAAGGGTTACGCGGAGGCTACGCTAGCCGAAAACAAAAACTTTTAACCGCGCAAACCAGGAACACTTGCAAGTAAGGGCCGATAGATCGTTACCGATTGGAGTAGAGTGCATGGAATAGCCAATCGGGCAATCCGATCCGAACGTGTTGCCGATTCCCGGAGACACCGATTCGCCAATCGCCCGATTCGAGTCGTCCGGCCGCGTTCTCACGCCTCGCTCCGATGCGCCCGACCGCAGCCGATTCCACCACGCCGATCGCTCCGATTGCAGCCGATCCGGCCGATCAACGCGCGCAACGTAGCGGCGCCTCTACCGGTATCCACACGTCCGGGGACGAACGCCGAACACCCGTGTGCTAGCACGCGATACAAGGCTAGGGTTTGGCTCGAAAGTGGGGAGGGTTTCCGTGGAGATTGATCTCGGCGACTTCTGTTGCACGCGATGCAATTGACATGTGGCGCCTCTCCACCCCTCCCTCCTTTATATAGAGTTGGCCGACGGGACTAGTGGCCGATTAGGACTCTATTTTGAATCGGATCTCATCCGTATCTCATAGAGTTGGCCGCCCATACGTCGTAAGCCCATAGGACTCTATCCGATCGGATCCCTATCCGATCGAGCCGTATCCGAGTCCAACTCGAATATCTATTCTATCCCCTTAAGCGTGCGACCAGTAGGTTCGGTATACTCGGTTTCGGCTATAGTCTAACTTGCCGATCGTCGGCTCGAGTCCAACTCAGCCCACTCAACAATGGCGCCTAGCAGCACATATTGACACCATAATATACAAGAATAATATCGGCTCTGAACCTGTAATGTGTACACAAATCCCTTTGCCTCACGATACCAGTTAAGCTATAGACAAGATGTGTGCCATCCCTTCAATAGCTTAACCATTCACTCGAACTGTATTGGATTATCTGTCTGTTGATTGACTCCTCAATCAACTTAGCATGGCCATGCATTTCCATAATCCATTACCTCGAGGGGCCCAGAGATATCTCTCCAAAGGAGGGGCAAATTCCATCTTGATCACTCACATCCCACTCCATGTTTCATAGCAAACCCGAAAACTACCTTTATAACTACCCAGTTACGGAATAGCGTTTGGTAGTCCCAAAGTAGGCTACTACACATGTTGGAATCCATGGTGATCTCAGGTCTAAGGACTTTGTACCAACACTACCTGAGACCAACTAATGGCACATTGATTCCTGTAGTGTCTCATGGTGGGTCTATCCAACAATGTGTTCTCTAACACATATGTCCATGTTTATTGATTTGGTATCTCCATACCCATGATCTATGAGACATGATCATCAATCAATAAACATGCCGATCTTAGAATCATATTTGTTCCAACAATATGACATATGATCAGGAATCGTTTAGAAATAGATTCATACATATCGAGTCTTATAAATAAGTCACGTACTTATTGATCAATACAAGATGTCTATTTCATGGAACTGAATAACACTTTATTCATAAATACATAAACATTGACGTGATATCCAACATCTCCATGTTGCCTCTAGGGCATATCACTAACAGCTCGATATGGTATAATGACAACCAACCTGGCCGAGGTTTACAACTTGGTGATGCGAGGAGTTCGAGGCCTCCCATTGGTGGGTATTGTGGAATTTATACTTCATGGCACTCAGACATACTTTAGGGACAGATTTAAGAAAATTTTCCCTTTGATGGCCGATAACAATATTGTATTTGGCAATGTGGTGACGAAATATATGCAAGACAAAATTCTAAAGGCTATGAAGCACAGAGTAATCCCCCAAGGAACCCAAGTTCATAAGTACGAGATCATGTGTGTCGACAGGAGAAGGCGCAATATCAACCGTGTTCAAGCTATGCAAAAATGTGTGCTTAATGAGGAGGGTGGTTGTAGTTGCAGCTGTATGAAGCCGAAGCTTAGACATTTGCCTTGATCACACGTCCTTGCCGCAGCTGGGGATTGCGGCATAATTCCCGATATCTATGTGTCACCGTACTACAGGAAAGAATCAATTTTTCATACGTGGAAGGAGGAGATATATGGCTTTGGGATATCTGGATCGTACACAACACTGAGGCCACAAGTGTTCTACATTACAGATCCGTCGAAGTTAAGGCTGAAAAAGGGACGGCGTCAGTCGAGACGCATCAGAAACGACATGGACGAGTCGGAGGCCGGGGGAAGGACCCTACGTTGCAGCAAATGCAATGAGCGTGGACATACATACAAAAAAATGCCCGAAGAATTCAGAAATTTCAACCGTCGCAGGTGCGGGTCTATCCGGACAGGCCACAGATGGCAGCCGTCCATCGGGAGAAGGAACAACAACGAGGCGACCATGTTCTAGACGTTCTCGTGCGGCGACTACGTCGTCCGCTGGCGATGCAATGGCTTGATTATTTTCTTTGCTCATTTCAATCTAGTGGTGATCCGATATTTGTAATATTTGTTATGTTGTTGCCATCTGTCGTGCGTGTAATATTTATCATTGTAAGGCATTAACTATTTTAATGTTGTTGTGATATTTGTATGTTGTGTTTGGTAGTTTGAATTAAGACGTGCATTTTTTGTAATGTTGAGATATAATGGACCATTTATGTCATATATTCATGTTGTTTTGTTTTTTTCTTATAAATTGCTTATTAATGTATTGATGTATTCATGCAGGTATGGCGGACGATACACTAGCTCTTTTCAGCAGGTCGGTCGACAGGGAGCACAGGTCGTACTTGTCGGCGGTGCAGGGTGCTCAGCTTACCACCTTTCGTCCACGCCCGTCGCGCGAGTTGTTGCGTGTCGATCCGCGACACATCCAGTGGTACGATTATACTCTTTTTATTTACGACACTAATATTATACTTGACACTAATATTATACTTGATGGTATGCAGGTTGCGTGAGTCTGGCCTGATCGCGATTTGCAGGCTTGTTGAGGCGCATGCCGACGAGCACGACCAGGCGAGACGGTGGGATACGGACCGGTCCCTGATAGCTGCTTTGGTGGATTGGTGGCGTCTTGAGACGCACACCTTCCATCTTCCTTCTGGGGAGATGGCACCGACGCTGCAGTACATCTCGTACCTGCTAGGGCTACCATTGGCCGGAGAGGCTGTTGGGCCTGTGGATGCTATTGGTGGATGGAGGGAGGACATTACTGCGTGATTCGCTCACGTGATGAGGCTACCGGGGCTCCCCGCTGTTCAGGCGATCTACCCTTACGCCACCACCGAGCCTACAAAGACTTGGATCATGTAGTTCATAGTAAGTTCACTTGAAGACTTCGTTATTTTTCATTACAATTATGATTGTTAACATAGTTTTCTCCTTTTGTAGGCCAACAAGCTCCACCCCGACGTTGACGAGTACTCCTTGCGACGCTCGTTGGAGGCCTACCTGCTCTGGATTTTCGGGTGGGTGATGTTCACCAACACGTCTGGCAACACACTAGAGAAGGGGCTTATCCACTATGCCCTGGTCGATAGCGGATGCGGAGATAGGCTTCGTGCCTCGGTGGGTGGGTTCAGCGGTACTGCAGCCACTTATCGTGCGTGTGTGCGACGCGTGCACGAATACGGATCCTGGATCGAGCTTCACGGGCTGCCCTCTGCTTTTACAGCTTTGGGCTGCAGAGCGGTTCACGATCGGCCGACCGATCATCGACACCGCTACTTACGACGCAGCTCCCGCATTCGACAACCCAGCAGAGGGGCCTACGATGGGCACGTACTGGTTTCGCCGCAACATAAGTACAAATTGTTATTTGTTAAATTTTCAGATTGTGTTCAACGAAACTTGTAACCACTTGATTATTTCATTTTCGCAGCGCCGTTACGCCCACGCTCAGGTGAGACGGAGCTACCCGGACTTCGTGTTCGAGTTGGACCGTCTCCAGCCTTCGGACGTTGTCTGGGAGCTGTACACGCAGCAGGCGGTCGCAGCTCGAGCGCCTCTAGGCCTCTCGTCGTTGTGCACGCGCGACTCGGCTTACTGGATGACTTTGATCCCGATGGTGTACGACATATGCGTCGATCCTCACTGCCCAGGCCGAGTGATGAGGCAGTTCGGACTGCGACAGGGATTCCCCGTAGACGTACCGGTTGTCGTTCCCCACCAGGACCACCAGTGAGTACTTCTCTTTCAACTTTACTACTGTTGTGTCGAATGAAATGGAATGATAGTTAACCTTTACTGTGTATGCAGGTTGACTCGAAGGGGACAGCAAATAGGCGCCCTCTAGGAACCACGTATACAAGCAATACATGGCGGATCGGGCGATAGCCACACGGAGGTGATTGGCGAGATCTACGGCCACTCAGAGGAGAACTACACTGCCTACCTTCGGTGGCACCTACTGCGGACGCGTCCGCGCGTGACCTTCACACTGGCCGTGCAGTAGCAGCACCAGGCAACGGTCACGGATTCCTACCCCAGGCACCGAGACCAGGACTACTTCATGGGGGCACGTCATGATATCTCGGCCTTAATACCTTCATAACGTAACATGATTTTCCTGTATATTTGAGCAAAAAACCTAATTTGTTTGGATTTTTGTAGGTCGATGCTGCACGGGCATTGAGTGCCGAAATCGACTCGGTGATGCTGAGGTTGGACGCAGGCATTCACCCGAACGACGTGGAACAGAAGATGACGTTCCAGCGGATGTAGACGATGACGCGTTCGATCTTGCGCATCTTCTTGTGTCGTTCAGCCGTCGACGCGGTACCTCCGCCGGCAGCTGCAGTTCCACGTCCACGCGGTCCAATACCAGGATGGTTACCACCCGACGCTAGTGCCTTCACAGGTTAGTTCCGTTCATTTTCATTGTTGCAACCCTACAACGTGATATAACAAACCGAATGTCGCGTAGGTCCGACGCTTCCGACGGGATACGGCCGGCGCGAGTGGATCGTCGATCCTCGGCCTTTTGCGACTCGCCCGCCACTGCGAGCTTTGCTGGAGCGAGTGGATCCTCCATTCCTCGTCCCCTCACTCACCGGGAGGTGAGCAAGTGTCGTCCGACGAGTACTAGAGACTTCTTAGTTTAAATGACTCGATGCTTCACATTGCTTATATAGAGGAGGATTCTACTCGGCAGGGATTTTCCACTCGGGGGCATCTTCGTTGCAGGCGGGCGGGTCCGGGGTGGGCGACAAGGGGTGGTCAGGTACGGCGACGACTTCGACGACCTGGAGGACCCAGATCAGGACGTGATCGCTGCCTCTCAGCTTGGTAGAGCACCTCTACCACAGAGCCAGGACCAGCCACAGGAGACGCCCGTGCCGGATGTTCATGCTGGTCGTGTCGTGCCCCTAGACATGCTGACGTACTCTCAGGGGCACGTTAGAGCACAGGCTAGGAGGGCTAGGGGTAAGAGGGCTCGCCAGTAGGTTCTGCGTGCTACAGTGTGTAAAAATGATAATTATTTATTTTGTGTTGAATGTTTGTATATATCTCTGTCCGTTCGTCCCATTCATATGTCACGAGATCCTTCCATATCGTTCGCTGCATGATACTCTTACTGACGACAAAAACACTTTCGGCGCTGTCAAACCTGCACGAGACGTCGCAATCAACTTTTGCCCCGTGACAATCCTACACGATAATCAGCTTTTGCCTCATGGCAATCCTACACGATACGTCGCGTTCAGCTTTTTCCCCATGACAAACATAAACAATACGTCGCTGTCAACTTTGACCTCCCTGCACTATATATTGCTTCGATCCGAATACGAGCTCTTCAAATCTGCATTTTGTTTTCTACATTTCCCCGTACAATGAAATCTTCATATCATCCATTCGTTGAGCATCTCCACTGGCGACTCCATCCTTTTGAGCGGTTTGATTCCACCATGGTGTGACCGTCCGTTATGCCATTGTAGAGATGGCTGCATACTTACTGTTAACAGCCAAATTTGGTAACCTAATCCCCGAGTTTGAAGCAGAGATTGAAGCGAAATCAGAGAAGGTATGCAATCTGAGAAGAGACGGAAACAGAATCGGCTGAGTCCGAATCGGCTACGGAGCCAGTCGGCTGAAAGTGAATCGGACTAGGATAGCCGATAGCCAATTCCGAGTCAGGGTTGAAGTGGGACCAATCCCGATGGAAAGCGTGGAGATAAGGAGTTGGATTCGGTTCCCAAATTACGCGTTAAAAGATATTACCATATATGGATAGAGTCCTGTAACGACAATTGTATCTGTAAACTATGAATTTGTTTAGATTTCCTATTGTAATGCGGCATGGGACCATGTCCCAGAATATTGTCGTACCGTATATAGTAGATTAGATAGAAGACGTAGTTCACACGGATAATGTTATTCTTGGGTATAAATAGGACCCGAGACCCCTGTAAATAAAAAATCACAATCAATCACAACCAATACAATCTCGGCGCATCACCTCCTATTTTCTTTTAGACGAGTTCTTGATCTGGCTTCGGGCTGCATCGATTCGAACCACGAACAAGGTAAATTCTCGTCGTTTAGTGGTTTATTCCGTCGAATCTAGTGCTTAAATCATTATGACACTCTAGGTTTAATGTTATAAACTGCACAAGTTATCATATACGGCATATAATCTAGAACAATGTTTAGATCTATCTTGCCATCGACTTATTCTTCTCAGGAAGCAGCAGCCGATAGAGCTAGATCTAGATGTTGGCTTGGATTATATGTTGTATCCACCGTCTTGAAGGTTTACATCGGTCCATATAGATCCAATGCTATCTTTTTGTACTTAATGTTGCATCATCTATGATCTGTTAAGTCACTTTTAGAAGTGTTATGATACATTCGGCTAGATGTAAATTTATAGAGACAGTGTCGGGGTTTCAGCCGGCCTTATCTATTTTAATATTTCTTTTAGTATTATTTGCTATTAGATCTATTAGAGTTGCCTTTTATATTAAGATCTCAATCTAGTTAAATGCCTTAAGCCAGCGTCAGTCCGTTGGCATCAGCCGACAACCGATTGATCTAGGTTTAACGCATTTGGGTCAGATCGATATCTTTTTATAAGATATATCGGAGTATTAGCCGATTCACGTTAGACCTGCAGCATCGGCAAGGTTATGAACGCATATATTTATTATCTTGATGTATATTTAGGTTAAGTGATTCATATTGTCTCGGCACACGATCTATCCCAGTCACTTAGTTTAAATATGCTTCGAGAAAGCAATTATATGCAGGTTGGTTTCCTGAGCCGATCCGGTAGGATCTAACTTTAACCTTAACACATGTATCTGTTTATTATTTCTTATTGGTTAGCAGATCAAACCAATTGGCACGCCTAGATCATCACAGGTAGCCAAAGACGGACCTGCACTGGAGCTAAGCAGATCTCCCAGGCCAGCGCGTGAGAGATTTTTCTCATCAATACTTACGTCGTCCCTCCTCACGGAAACCCAGGGAAGACGATTTTTTCAATGCGCCAACATTGATCGGGTATGGCTTATCTGCATTGCTTTCTGCTACAAAATCTTCACACAAAAAACACTAACTTGATCTTACATCGTGTTAACACCTCATGCAAGCAAATCGTCGGGTCTGCAACTTCGTTGAGTGGATAGATATGGAGAACCCACGAACCGGTGGAACACACTACTACCCACTAAGCGAAACAAGGTCAGACTACCTTCGGCGGAAGGCTGAGTACCAACGTCGAGTTCGTGCTGAAACTTTGGATTGGCCTATGGATCAACTAGCACTACCCACATGGCGGGAACATCCAGAATGCCACTGTGGTCTCCGTTGCCAGGTGGTAAGATCCATAAGACAAGCAAGTAGAGGACAAAGATGCTTCGTGTGTCCCGAGATTGTGGATGACGATTTTGTCGTGAGTATCATTTTTCCTTGTTTAACCTATTCGCTTGTTCCATTTCTAACTCCGAACATCACAGATGTGCAACCAAGAGGATGTACGTCAATGTCCATACGACGAGTGGATCGATACGGTTAAACCTGCTTCGATCGGTCGAACGGTAACACAATCTGAGTCGACTGAACAATTCATTCAGGCATGGATGGAGTACGAACGTCGTGTCGAAATCGCAAGCTTAGCTTAGAGGAACAACCCACTGGGTTTCCCTAAATGGTCGGAGTGTCCCATGTGCGGTTGTAGGAATCGTTGCAAGATGGCTACCTCCTTTGAACCACGAACATATTTCCAGAGATATTTTATTTGCCCCAACTTAGACAACGACTTCGTTGTACGTCTTTCGTTTTATCAATCCCACAAACGTCTTCACTCTAGTAGCTCTCTAACTGATTACATGTGTTTCTTTACCAGGGCATTCAAAGGAGGTGTGGATTCACTAGGTGGATCGAGAATGTCATTCCCAATATAACGGCCTAAAAATAACTGAATGTGAAACACAAAAGGAGTACAACGCCGAGAAGGAACGAGAAAATTGATGGCAAGTTTAACGCCCTAGAACGGTTCCGTAGGATAGCCGAGCCTTGACTCGTCGGGGATGAGTAAGTTGTATCATGTATGCATAAGATATATGCCATGTATTGTATCATCCATATCTAATGGGTTATGCAACAATGTGGCGCACAACTGCTTAACCATTGCTAGGTTAACTCGATTAAAACAGTATGTTATGATCATAGGTAATGCAAACAACATACGTATGATACATCGAATATTAGGGTTCACTACACAACACGATAACATTTAGATTTGCAACTATACGTATGGACGAATTGTGGGACAAATCAATCCGTTGAGGCCAATTAGGGTTAGGGTCTCAGCACGTAGGATAAAAACGCCCTTCCAGAGGGCGGAAAGGACAAAAAACACCCTCTGAAAAGGCGAGAAGGGGGCCGTCTGTAAAAATGCCAGGACGGTCACCCTTTTTGCAGGCTACCCCCCTGTTCGTACTGGGAAAAAACGCCCCTGGTAAGGGCGAGAAGGGGGCTATTCACAAAATTGCCACCACGTGGCAGACGGCGCCCAACGACCGTCTGCCACGTCGAAAAAAACGTCATTTTTTAAATCTCTCCCTCCCAGAGAACAGAAGGAGATTAGTTTTGAAATTTTTCAAAACAAAAAATTAATTTTGTAAATCTTTAAAAAAATAAATGTGCTAAAAGTTCCTTGCCCCACGCCCCTCCGTCCACACGCACGTGAGAGTTGAGTTGGGCCACCTCGGTGATTGGACTTTAGCTCATATGGGCCAGCCGATATGAGCCCGGCCTCTTTGGCTTGCGCCATCCACCTCTTCTTTTTTCCCCCTGATTTTTTATTTGAGCATTTTTATTAGAGTACTCTTTTTCTAGCACCTGATTGGTGACTGTGGTGCACAATAAAATGCTGACAAATGTTACTTTTCTCTCTCTCTCTCTCTTTCTCTCTCTCCCCCTAATAACATAAATAATGGAAGAAAAAATAAATCTAGATATTTCTATGAACACAATGTCCGATCTTATGACATAAATTGAGAGGAGATGGTAGACAAAAAGATTTAAGACATTGGCTGTTAGCTTTTAGTGATGATTGAGACACTGATAATGAAATGAGTGTTCTCTTTTACAAATAAAATATATTGTACCTCTTTTAAAATAAATCTTTTTAATGAAAGTAACTTACATCTGTACACCTCACAACTTAAACATAAATTCAAATCCATAATCATTTCATTATCAAAAAATCCATTATCAATATTAATTTCTTTATACAAGTTCATTTTTCAAAATAAAATACTAAATGCATTCATCCATTCACCTTTGATTCATTATTTAAAATTAAAAATAGACAAAAAGGTTCATTCAACTCTAAAACTTCGGCATAAATTTAACTTTGATTCATTCTTTAAAATTAAAAACAGACGAAAATGTTCATTCAAATCTAAAACTTCGGCATAAATTTTATAGACATTGAACTAGCTCTGATAAATAAAAATCTTGCAAAGAACATATGAGAATGAGATGTAGAGGGCAAAAACAGTTGAAAAATGATAATGGATTATAATTTTTCACATATGAAGAAATCTCAATATTAGTACGGGAAACAGGAGAAACTTTAAGAGTTTTCATGATAATGCAATTTTCTATGTTAATTTGAAACTTAAAACTTCATTTAAAGTAAATAAACTAATTCTTATAAAATTTCATAAAATATATACCTATTAATATTAATAAAAACAATATGAACGTGCGGGCTATTAAGGAGGCGCACAATAGATACGCTAATTTTTTTTAGTGAAATATGTATAGCTCCTTGTAAAAGTGTAAAACCTTATTGTCCTTATATTTCATCCTGCTATATTAAAATATTATTCCCTTAGTATTCTTCTTTTAAAAAACATGTCAGAAGAATGGACTTCTACACAGTGACGACGCTATAGCCATCCATCGAGGTCAGTCGACCCCGATGATTTGCTGCATAGATGTTGTATCCCCCTCTTTAAGTTTATCGTGTATGACCCCGGTAACCATGTTTCGTTAGAGCCCAATTAGCAACTAGGAACGACACGTTTGAGATTAACACGCAACAGATAGGAAATTAGCTAGCGCTAATAATTATACGTCAGCAGAGACGCCCAATATTTACATATACATTTGAGATTTGAGCCCACAAGGCTGGTAGCGGGCAGCCCACCACCGGACATCTTGACTTGTCATCCTCTAGCCGTGCACACGCACATCGCCGGCCGCGGCGCCGCCACATCCAGATTCCAGTCGGAGGTGTGGAACGACAAATTAAAAGCGAAGATCGACAGATGGCAAGGTCGAGCCGCAGAGGGCGCGAGCTACCAATCTGTGAGGTTCTTTGCCTCGCGCGGATGGTGAGTTGTTCGGTAATCGATTGACGCTATCACAATTTCTTTGATTATTATCACAATTTGGCCCAAGGCTGGTTTCTCAAGTCTTAAACCTTTGGAATTTAGGGTCTGTTTGGCTAATAAGTTAAAAAAAATGATTTCCCATCACCATTAAAGGATATCTCTTAAATCCTTCCATCCATTCTCCGTCTTCAAGTTTATCGTAACCCTTCACTTGTTTTCCTAACCTAATCTCACCTCTCTTATCCCACGTTTCCATGTTCCAATCCCGTTTCTTTTATCTCATTATCTAAATAAACTCTTAGGGTTATGAAATATCATAATTTAGGCCATCATATGTGTGTATGGAGGAGAATTAAAACATAATTTTGTTCATTTTAGCATAATGAAATTAAAAATCAATGATTTTGGTAATATATAGCAGTGAGTGTTTGTGCATTTAGTGTCTATTTTGTTTACATATTAATCATATTCAGTTTTTAATAATTGAGTAAATTTTACTTTAGACCATATTTTATTATCAATATTTCATTTTAAACCATTTTTGACCGATGTTTTCAACTTTGGACTTCGTTTTATTCTCGATCACCCCAACTATCTTTTTAAGCATACAAACAATCTTGAGTACGTTGATGCCTATTTATGAATAAACTCACGTTGATGCCTATTTATGAATAAACTCCCATAGATATATGTAACTATGATCTTTTTGGCATATGATAAGTTAAATGTAGATAAATAAAATAGTTGAGAGTGATCCAAAATGACATAAAGATAAAAATACACGGTTAAAAAGTAAAAACATGGCTGATCCAAAACGAAAATTTGTGTTGGAAAGGTTCAGTTTTCTATGGCCAATGATTGCTTGTAGCGTTACTTACTTTTCTATGGAGTCTAGTTTTTTCCGGGCCTTTTTCTATGGGGTCTGGTTTTTTCCAGTTTTTATTTATGAGGGGCATATGCTACGTGCATGATGTAGGTGAGAAGGGCAGATGACAACTGTGTTTTTTTTATAAAGTAGAGATAAATAGGCAAGTAAAGTATATTGGAGCTATTCTTGAAAAGAAAAATACCTTATTATGGAGAAAATTCTAGAAGAGCTAACGATGCATCAAACACTACTTAGTATTGACTCCATCGACCATTTATCGTGGCTTTGCCCCTGTTTGTACTTCTACATGGTGAAAAGATCCTTTCATTATCAGAATGGCTCTTTACAGGCATGGTAACTGCACATATTTTGCACACAAGTAATTGATGAAATACTGGGAATCACAACACTGGGAACAACATGTTAACTTTGGAATCAGCACCAGATATGCAGAATTTTACAAGCCATGGTACAACCATACCGAAAACAGATTGTGACAATAAACCATACACACAGATAAGTATATCTGTGAGATGAGAAGGGAAGCACCAAAACCTGCCAGTAAACAAGGCATAAACACGCATGCAGAGGTAAACACACAATGCTCCACGAGAGGAAACCAGAACTCCTGTTGATGAATGACAGATAACTTATAATTCTATGCATCAAACTACCTAGCTGAAGGTACTGTCTCACTTGAATCAACTGCCTCGTCTATTGTATCTGCTTTTGAGTTCTTATCTTCTGTGATGCAGTCTGAACTATCAGGATGAGATGAATGAGATGAGTCCTGGAAGGAGCTTGTTAGGTCAAGCTTGAACATCTCATCATTTTCCAAGTTGGACAGCTTCTCAGCAGATTCTCCCTTGAGCAGCTCAACGACTTCAGACATTATTGGCCTCTGTTCCTGTTTGTTCTGACCGCATGCAAGCCCAACAAGCACCATTCGCTTCAGTTCAGCCTCGACGAAGACATCCTTGAGCTTTGGATCAGCAATTTCCTTGAACTTTTTGTCACGGGCAAGTGGAAGTGCCCACTCCGTGATAGTTAGCTTCGTAGTGGGGTTTAGCTTCTCAACTGGCCTCTTTCCACTGGCAAGCTCTAGCAGCAGTACTCCAAAGCTGAAGACGTCACAGCTTTCAGAGGCCTTCCCAAGCATGGCATATTCCGGTGCAAGATATCCAAGTGTACCCTTCACCTTTGTAGTGACATGGGTTGCACCATCTGGAATGAGCTTTGCAAAACCAAAATCCGCGACCCGTGCTTGGAAATTCTTGTCCAAGAGAACATTGCTTGACTTGATGTCCCGATGAATGATATGTGGTGTTGCTTGGTGATGAAGATATCTGCAAGGTAGAGAGAGATTTCAGATGTAAGATTACTTCTTCTGCATATACTGAAAGTTGTCATACTGTTTCAGCATGATGAATATTTCAAAAGGATGTAAAACATGCTTACGCAATCCCTTCTGCAGAATCAATAGCGATCTTCATTCTTCGTTCCCAACCAAGATGGCATTCAGCTGCATGCTGTCCATGAAGGTGAGAGTGCAAGCTCAGGTTTGGCATATAATCGTAGACTATCAGGCGTTCCTGGCCTTCAGCACAATAGCCACGTAAGCTCAAAAGGCTCTTGTGCCTCACTGTTGCCAAAACCTCCACCTCGATTGCAAATTCAGTTTCAGCTTTGTTGCTCCAACTCTTGAGCCTTTTCACCGCAATCTGTCCCATGTAGTTAACAGAAGAAGTGTTAGGTTGTGGTTAAAGTGAATTACGTTTTCCTGGTTTTGAATTAAACAGATAGAAGGTAAATAGTTCAATAGTTCCAACATGATACTTATGATTTATGAAATGAAGTAAAAAGACATACTTGTCATATAGATAGTTTAATATTGTAGTTTCTTTTTCAACACAAAAAGAAACACGGATCACTAGGATGTAGCAGTTTGGGGGTTATGCTACTGCGCAACAAACTAAGAAGTACCAAATAGAACAGCTTCATCCTCTTCATGATAAATGAGCAACTGTCATTGTAATACTCCAAGATTAATCCATAAAAAAGACTCTAGCTATCAAGTATTTTACACTTTACAGGACAAAATCTTGCCTCATCTTTCTTCCAGATATCATTATCAACATGCTACTTATTTTTTTCTGGCTCTGAGCAGACTAGGTGGGACAAATACACTGAAGAGAAGCACAGTAGTCGTCTGTCTTTGTAAAGACAATGTGATTGTCAATAGCCTCATATTCCGGCTGTATGCTTTCTTTTGTGTTCATACCTGCCAATTATGATTTTATCTAGCTTCTAATCATGCAATCCATGACAAGACTATTGGTATAAGCTAACAAGGAAAATTAGATAACTGAAGATAAGAAAAAGTCAGTTGCCTACTCAGACCAAATCCCCGTTAGACATGGCCTTAAAGTGCATGCAGGTCCAGTTTGGATGGCCATCATGTTCAAAGAATATCTGCAGGCGGCTTTTAAAAACGGCAACCATTTTATACTCCTGATTAATACCACTAGACCATGAACAACGCTAGAAGTGGAACTTCAACAATCATCAACGTCACCAGGTCCCTCCAACGCTTTGCCATTTTTCAAATCAAGTAGAAAACTAAGAACAGAACAAAGTAAAGTTTGTGCAGTGTGGACTGCATGATTCTCATATTCTTCCTGTTCTTTTTTTTTTCAAGACTCAAAGAGGAACACCTCACCTGTGATCCATCCCAGAGCTGGCCCCAGTAGACGCTGCCAAACCCACCCTCACCAAGCTTGTTGTCATAGTTGAAATTGTTTGTCGCTGACTGTAGCTCCTTCAGCGAGAAGATCCGCCATGTCGTCTCCTTCTTCTTCTTCTTCCGGCCAGGTAGAACCCTGAGTACAGAACAAGCAAATAGATCAACAGACGAGCTTCATTTCTCTTCAAACTCTCAAGTACGGACTCATCTTCCCACAAAAAGAATTGGCACATTTTAACGGATTAATTAGATATACGGTTCCACTATGTCATTCTATTTCAGCTTGCTGGCTAACAACTGCAATCCGAGAGCAAACGAAACAAAAAATCCCCAATACAAGCAGAGAAATTTCACACATCATTTGTTCTTCCATCCACTGAAAACAGGTGATATGTTGTGATGTTGTCCGCTCGCATGATTAATCAGCAAATCACACACCAAAACCACAAACTTGATCAGCACCTCACCATTTCCCCAAACAAAAACCACTTCTCAGCTCCCAGCAGAAAAATTCTCCCCAGAAAAAAGAAGTTCCCAGAAGAAATTAAAGCTGAGTTATTTTTAGCTAACCGATCGAGTAATCTGTTTTGAGCAAACCCATCAAACCCCCCATACAATCCACCAACAAAACTAATTACGAACGAAATCGCAGGCGTTTACTGACTATTCCAACAAAGAAGTCAAAAACCCCTACCCTCATAACCCACCCAATGAGCAATCTCCCCTCTCAAACAGTCAAAGCGAACCAATACCACACACAATTCAGTGCTCAAATCGCCAAGATACCACTCACCCATCCGCCCCCTTGCAGCAGGAAGCCCACCCCATTGCCGACAGCCGCAGCCCCGCACGCAGGGGACAACTCCCAAATCAGCACGAGCCCACGATACCCCTCGCTCGCCGGAGGTCTCCTCACCGCCGCCGGCGACCGCGAAACAGCGGGGAGACCGGGAGAGAGAGAGAGAGAGCGGAGAAGACGAGGAGACCGCGGCTTCCTTCTCGTGGTGGTGGTGGTGGTGGTGGTGTCGGCTCGTCGCCTCGTCGTCTCCTCCTCGCACTAGCGTCGCGTCACCGCACGCAAAGGCAGCTCGGGCGCGGTCCGCTCACCCGCGGGGGGGCCGACCGGCCAGGTTCGGTTCGGACACGTGGCGGCTCGCGAGTGGCCCGTTTTGAACCCGCTGCGGTAACGGTCGGTTTTATGCCGGGGCGGTAACGTCACGCGGCGGGTGACGGATCGGGGTCGGGGTCAGGGTGGGGTAGCTGACGTGCGGGCCACCACCGGGGCGCTTGAGGGGTGGGGCCCGCGGCTATTGGTGGTTGGGATGGCTACGTATGACCAAAGGAAGATTCGTGGGGTGAGACTTTTTCTGAGGTGTGTACAAATTATGGTATGGGGGTGTACCACTCTAATATGCCCAAATTTCTTGTGTTTTTATTAATGTATTACATGTACAGGGAATAGTGGTATTAGAGCTGTAGTTTTTGATCATTTCAATGGAAGCCTTTCAATTTCTTGAGGTCTACTGCAGTCCAGTTGTTTTGGTTTGTCTCATTAAGCACGTGAATTTTATACCTGACACACCTGCCGATTTGATGACCACGACTGATTACTGATTTGGTATCACACGTACACAAACACTATTCGGTTGCTCTCGGTTTCATTTTTATTAGGCCACTTAGGTTTTGCAAAATTAGAGTGAGGTGTCGTCTTTGACAACTAGAAGGAGCAAGAGTAAAATATGTCGGTTATAACTAACTTATGAGACGAATGTAATTTAGTTATTCATCTTGTAAAATTGTTAACAAGTCACTCATCTTTTTTTCAAATCACATAAAATATCTGTCAAGTTCGTTATTTAAATGGATGCATGTTGATTTATTTTTTTAAACATATCCACACATGATAAAAAACAACTTCAATAGGATTGATACTAAAATCTAATTTAAGATGAATTTTATTATCGCTTGCTAAGTTTATGAAAGCACGCAAGTAGCAAGTAGCATAGATAAAAATGTAAGTGTTAATTTGTAATTTTATTGATTGCATGTAAATATGTTAGCTTATATTTTGTTAGGCTTGTATGGCTTTTCAATTTAGAAACAAAAAAATACATATAATATATATCTTACAAGATTTACATCATCGAAATAAAATGAGTGATTCATTTGAACAATTTGCAAGATGAGTGTCTAAATTGTACCTATCTCGTAAATTATGATACCATTGATGTATTTTACTCTAGCTACGGTGTACGTGAAATCCGTGGAAAAATTTATACAGTTTGATCTCAGGCGTGTGCATGCTCCTTCCCATTAACCCATTGGTTTTATTCTCAGTGGAAACATTTTCATTTGTTTACCACACTGCAAAAGATCCATGCAGCACCCTCTAAGTGGTGGTTAGTTATGAAAAAAATCCATACATATCGAGGGAGTAGTTATTGCCTATTTAATCGAGGGTTTTGCCCATATATGCATACTTATCAATTCTAAAATATAATATCTTTATCAATATTCGTAGTATCAAATGATATATTAGTTTGAGACAAAACTAAATAAAAGACAGAGATACAATGACAGACAAAATCTATAATCTATAATCTATAACTATCTAGTTGTTGCCTATTTTATCGAGGGTTTTGCCCATATATGCATACTTATCAATTCTAAAATATAATATCTTTATCAATATTTGTAGTATCAAATGATATATTAGTTTGAGACAGAACTAAATGAAAGACAGAGATGCAATGACAAACAAAATCTATAATATATAATATATAACTATCTATAAAGCAAGTAGTGTTTCCACCCAAATTTTGTTTTACTTGGCTATTTTACAGAAAACCCCTTGAAAAACCTAGTTATACGTACAATAGAGCTTATCTTAACTACTTAAAAAATCTATAATTTTTCGATCATCAAATCATTTTTTCCTTCAAATCTATAAAATTTCCGATCCATATAACCTATCGCTCCATTGTTGCCTCACTTTCCTCACCTCCAGCAGGCGAGCCCGACTTACACGCCTCTTGCGTCGCCGTGCATTGCCCTGAGCGGTGGCCGAGCACACGCCGCACGTGTGAGCTAGCGCGCCGCCGTCGATATACATGCAACTTATCCTATTCATCAATATACTTTTTAACTAATAAATATCCGAGTCATAAATATTTTAAACTTTACCAAATTTCTAATCGATTTAAAGTATCAGTAAGTCAATATCTATTTTCATTATATTTTTGACTTAATTTGGTGAAATTAAATTAACTTAGACTAAATGTTTATTTGATACTATTTTCTTAATCAAGGTCCAGTGGTACATAAAGTTGAAGATACCCTTGTTTTCAAAATTATATATATGTATATATATAACTATCTATAAAGCAAGTAGTGTTTTAATCCAAAATTTCCGTTCGCCTCTGGTTATTTTGCAGAAAACCCCTTGAGTGTTTATAAAATTAACCCGCAATCCTAATACTGAAAAGAAAGGGAAGACTTGGATGAAAAAAACTCCTGTGTCCCTCTCTTCCGTCCCCATCCACGCCGTGTCCCGCGCCGCGCCTGCGCTCCTCCCCCGTCGTCGCTCGGAGCTCCCACGCCGCCACCTGTACCTTCGTCCTCCGCCTCCGCCTAATTTCTTTCCTGCGTTATCGTTCTGTTGCAACGCGGTATTTTGCTAGTAAGAATAGAAAGAGATAAATGTCCCTCACAAAATCCATAACTGGATGCCTTATCCATAGCCCCATAACAAGAGACTCCTGTTGGGCTAATTGAGGGAGGTTAGTTAGCTAGCCCCTACGGAGTATTATGGAGCATACTAACCGAATTAAATTTAAAATATATCATTTATTTTTTTTTCAAAAATATCTATGATGCAATTTTTTACATAAATATACCATCGTCACTGATAAAGAGTACGAAAACAATACGATATTGCTGAATTGTTGTGTAAAAATGATAACAACGTGACGACGCCAGTGGTCGCGCCACGGTCTCATAGGACGGTACCGCGAGATCACGGGATCTATCGCGATGTCGCAAGGAGAGAGTGTGAGACTACGTGGTCTCGCATGGCAAAGGCGCGAGACCGCATGATCTCGCTTTACCAACTAGCGACATGTATAATGATGAGTGATTAATCAACCTGATTAACGATTAATTAATTATTAATACTGCTAATTAAAGAAATAACAATAATTAATTGTTAATGACGCTAATTAATCTATTAATCGCACGAGTTGGCTAGTCAGGGATACGAAGTCACGGTCTCGCGTCCTTACCGTGCGAAGCCATGCGGTAATGAGCGATTTCGTATTTTAATTCTACGACAATGATATACTTTTATACATCTTTTCTAAACATGTGTATTTATATAAAATCAGTGAAAAAAGATATATATTCATTTTTTTTCCATAGTGAGCCATCTCTTTAGTAAGTACCGGTGATTGGCACGTCGCAATCATGACTTTGTATCTTTGTGCTTGCAGAAGTCTCAAGCAATCCCAAAGCAGAGATGGTAAGATGTTCTGCAGGATTTGTGTAATGTCATCATCCAATGGCCAAGAATTTGGGCCCAATTGACCTGTTCTTACATATACCCTCATCACACTAATTTAATATACTATCATCACAATTATAAATAGAAAATGGTCAAATTGGAACATTGTTTTGACCGGAAGAAAAACGGAACAGGTGCTTCGCTCGATCTAATCCAATGCAACGCCACTCATGTAATTGAACCGCTCTGAATTGGGATTAAAAAAAGATATGCTTAGATTTGCCTCAAAATACTATCATAATATCATGTAAACGTTTTTATAAATTTATTTTATAAAAAATTGGTAGTCAAAATTTCGAAGAAAAAAAAAGCTTGGCTGAATCATGCCAAATATTTCTAAACGGAGGCAGTATGTTGGTATACTGATCCAATAGTTATACGGGTGCTCCTATCACGCGCAGATCAAGGGTGGGAATGGTTAGGATATGGATCGAACCTAAACTATTTTTAATAAGTTCGTTGATCCATGGTTCAATAGGATAAATCCATCATTAGCCTATTATATTACTATTAGAAAAAAACTCATATTATATATGTGTAAAACTCGGGCCCAAAATTTTTAAACTCGCGTTCACATTATAAAAGCTTATCGATTCAGTTGAATTTTGTAGGAATGATTCATTGTACCAAGAAGTAACTTTGTACAAATTTTGAGCTATTATATATGTGGGGCCCACGATGCATTACTAAGACCAAAAAATCTAGTTAAATGTGTGTAAAATCCGGACCCAAAATTTTTAAACTCGCATTCACATTATAAAAACTTATCAGATTCAATTGAATTTTGTAGGAATGATTTATTATACAGAGAAGCAACTTTGTACAAATTTTGAGCTATTTATATATGCGGAGCCCACTATGCATTACTAAGACCCAAAAATTCTAGTTAAATGTGTGTAAAACTCGGACCCAAAATTTTTAAACTCGTGTTCATATTATAAAAACTTATTAGATTCAGTTAAATTTTGTAGAAATTATTTATTATATAGAGAAGTAACTTTGTACAAATTTGAGCTATTTATATATGCAGGACCCACGATGCATTACTAAAACCCAAAAATTATAGTTAAATGTGTAAAAAATTTGGACCCAAATGTTTTTTAAACTCGTGTTCATACTATGAAAACTTGTTAATTTCTTGTTAATTTAGTTAATTTTTTAGGAACAAATTATTATATAGAGAATCAACTTTGTACAAATTTTAAGGATATTTATACATGTAAAGTCATTTTAGATCGAACCTTTTAAACGTAGGTTCTAATGGTTTGATCTGTTTGATCCATTTATATTTTTGGAACGATCCTAAAGATCCATTGGAGAAGATTTATGGATAGGTTTAATGGATAAATGGATCGAACCTAACCATTCTCATCCCTACGCAGATGCAATAGAAAAATAATCAGCACGCACTCCAATCGACTTTCCGTCATTTTTTCCTTTTTCATGTTTTTTCATTAACGCCAAAACAAAATTTCCTACTCGCTACATTGACCTTGTATGTGTTTTCTTTTTTCCTTTTTATTTATTTTGGTGTTGATGGTTGAAATTTTGGAGTTCAAAATTTTAAATATGAGTTGAAAGTTTCTAAATTTTGAGTTGAAAGTTTTCAAAATGGAGTTGAAAGTTTTTAAAATTTGAGTTGAAAGTTTTCCAAAATAAGGTTAAAAGATTTCAAATTTAAGTTAAAGCTTTCAAAATTTGACTTGAAAGTTTTAAAATTTTGACTTAAAAGTACAAATTTAGGGTTAAAAGTTTTTAAAATTTAAATTTAAAGTTCTCAATTTGAGTTGAAAGTTTTAAATTTTAGGGATGACTTTTATTTTTTTATTGAAAGTTTTAAATTTTATTTAAAAGATTCAAATTTTACGTATATATTTTCAAATTTTTAAGTAAAAAAGAAACAAATTTCGTGAAGAAAAAAAAAGAAAAGTTATCTGCCGTCGTTTTCAAAAACAAACTACATACAAATAAGATAATTACTATTTTTCCTCCAAGTCATACAGTTTCAAAAAAAACGAGTTTGGTGAGGATATAGACCGAGAAACGCGCGCGACTAGAGATGGCGCAACGGATACATATCCGATGGGTAGTGGCTATCCATAGTCACACCCGCCAGGTTGAATTTTACCCGCCAGATTAACCATACTCGTACGTGGGTAAGAAAATACTTTTATACCGTACTTGCGTGGGTAATTCTACCTGGCGGATTACCCGCACTTGACAATAGACCTAAAAACATGCACAAAATAACATTGACTCATTCTCATTCCCATTTCAGGCTTTCAGTTATAACATAGTTAACTCCTAAACACATATTTTATTACAAGTTTATATACCACAATAAAGTATTATGAGTTCACATGGTTTCATCCACCATGAGTTTATGCATATAAATAAGAGTGGTTAGACTTTTTTATGTGGATAGTTCTTAGCCGTGGGTAGATGGTGGGTACCACACCTGTACCCGATATACCGATGGGTATATATATTCGTTCAACAATATATCTGTGTGGGTAAAAAATTCATTCTAACTCTTCTTCTCATCGGATACTTGGGTTTGGAATAACCGTTGCCATCTCCGTCTCTACGCGCGACTTCAACTCATGACGCGTACGCGCTAAAATAGGATTCTCTTAGTTATTTTCTCAACATTGTGCCAAATTTGTGAATTTTTTGCATTTTTAATTTTTTTTTTAAAGATTTACAAAAATAACTTGCGAGATTGAAAAATTTCAAAACTAATCTCCTCCCGCCTCCGGGAGGCGTGAAGGAAAACGCCTCCCGCAGGCGGCGAAGAATCCGACGTGGCGACGGCCGCGCGGTGGCTTTTGCGGGCGGCCCTTCCCCGCCCTTGGGAAGGGCGTTTTCACCGTGCACGGGGCCGCCGCAAAAATGCCGGGAGGCCGGCCTTTTGCGGCGGCCCTTCCCGCCCTTGGTAAGGGCGTTTTTCACTCGTGCACGGGGCCGCCTGCAAAAGGCGGCCGCGCCGGCTTTTTGCGGCAGCCCCTCCCGCCCTTACCAAGGGCGTTTTTCACCTGTGCTTACGGGGCCGCCCGCAAATTGCCACGGCCGCCCGGCAATTTTGCAGCGGCCCTTCCCGCCTCGCAAGGGCGTTTTTACCCATGGCGTATATAAGCCGACTCTCAATCATTTCACCTCATTTACACCTTTTCGATCCGAAAAGAACAGAGAGAGAAGTGAGGAAGAGGAGGAGCGCGCGAAGCCCGCCTGGATTGCGTACTTCATTGGAGGTAAATGCAATATCTCGGCATTATTTTGTTTGTTAGCTAGTATGTAAATGAAATATTAGAAAAATATAAATTTGTAATATTTGAATAGGTATTGAATAATTTGTTATAGATTTGTAAAACAGATGGTTTAATTTAGATCAATGTAGATAATCTAATCGACAAGAACATAGGAAGAATAGATAGATCAACAAGGATATTTAATGGACATTAACATAGGTAGAATAGATAGATCAACTTAGGTAGAATGTGTTTGGATGTAAGTGTAAATTAGGTGAGCGATGGTAAGCACTATAGAAAATCGTACGTATAATTTTGTTGATGATCAAAATATGTTTAGATATAAACTACGAGTGAATTAAATTTAGTTTATAAAATTTGGCAAACTGAAATGAACGATTTACGATTGGCGGTAGATGGAACGAACAAATCGATTTGGGAAAATTTAAGATGTAGACCGAGAACATATTGTTAAAGAAATTAAGTTAGGCACGTAATCATCTAGGAAATATATTCGTAGTATGGAATAAACTTAGTTTCAATTTGTTTGTCGTGCACTATGGCAAGTAAGATCATATTTCGATAGTTCACGGTGAAGGCAACGTTAGATACGGTCCGTAAGGTGTAGATTTGTCGAATTTAGGATGAAATCAAAGGGCATCGATAGGCCGGCGAGAAAACATTTGAGTCGGTGTATAGTTGGTTGCTACGTGGATTTAAAGTGGATACAAGAGTGAACACAATGTCTCTATCCGTTGTAGTTAGTCGTGCAAATGTATGATATTATTGGGAACTTATGCCTATTGATAACACCGAGTCGTGGAGACGTTATGTGGACATGGCACTTGAAAGGTCCCGGCCCCTTGTTATTTTTGTGGCACCGCACGAAATCGATAGCGTAATACAATGCAAACAGAGTATGGCGAAGGTCCAAGCAATGAAGCAAGCTTAGAGGAGGCGATTGGCGTGGCGGACGAGGGAGAGAGAATCGAAGCAATTGTTGAAGAAATGGAGAGGAGGATTCTGAAAATGAGCAGGAGAGGCGATGAATCATCTGACGAGGAAGAAGATGTCATGCCCGTCGATTGGGAACAAGCCGATTTCTCTCACTTGTTATCTCGAAGAGGCAGCATGTTTCATTTGAATACAAAGATAACGAGGTCATCCAGGGTGCTAGGTATGCTCATAAGGAAGACATGAAAGAGGCAAGTGAAGCATTGGGCGGTGTCTTTGCATAGAGAGTTTAGGGTGATGAAGTCTACGAACTATGTGTATGATGTGAAGTGTATGAAGGATGATTGTCCGTGGCGCGTTCATGCATACAAGGGAAAATGGAATGACTATTGGAAAGTGAGCATTGTTGGTGAGCACACATGTCCGTTGTCGGGGTTGATAAGTACCACCGCAACATCACCTCGGCGTTTGTTGCCTGGTGAGATGTACAGACCATGTTGTTAAAAACACGGATTTTGAACCAGCTCCATTATTAAGCACATTGAGAACAAATTCAAGTATACTATTAGCTATGCGAAGGCTTGGAGGGCGAAACAAAAGATATTGGAGATGAGGTATGACACATTTGAAGCATCGTATGACAATTTACCTCGTCTATTAGCCACCATTGCTCGAGAAACCCCAATACCTACTACGACATTCGAGACATTTCCATCATCTAATGATTCGAGCAAGAGCGTGCTGCAAAGAGCCTTTTTCTCGATTGGTGCTTGCATCAACGCATTTGTTCACTGTCGCCCGTGCTGTGCATAGATGGAACCTTTCTCACTGGAAATACAGAGGTCGACATCGACGGTGATTGGAGCAGATGGGGAACAACCAGTGTTACCTATGGCGTTTGCATTTGTCGAGAGTGAGAACACCGAAAGCGGTATTGGTTCTTGGAGAGAGTTCGATGCCAAGTCGTTCGTATGAGGCCCAATGTTTGTCTCATACATGATCGTCATGCCGGCATGCCGAGGGCAATCGACTACCTTCGAATGGTTGGCCCGAGAGGGACTTCCACTAGGTGGCGTGATGTTCGGAGTAGGTGGTGCATGCGTCATATGGGAGCCAATTTCTACAAACAATTCAAGAACAAGCACCGATGGATCTATTCAAGAGGCTATGTGGTCAAAATCAAGAGAAAAATTCAATGAGATGTGGAAAAGGTTGGATGAGCCGACAACGAAGCAAACCGACGAGCAATCTCGTTTGCCACAGTTGACGAGCCTCTGTACCTCTTGGTCCATTGCATAATGACCCGCCAACAATGAGAAGGAGGTCTGCACCATCAATACGTAATTTCTCCCACTGGATAGAGAATGAACCGAAAGAAAAGTGGTCTCTGTTGTATGACACTGACGGAGCTCGATATGGTATAATGACAACGAACCTGGCCGAGGTGTACAACTGGGTGATGCGAGGAGTTAGGGGGCTTCCATTGGTGGGTATTGTGGAATTTATCCTTCATGGCACTCAGGCATATTTTAGGGATAGATTTAAGAAAATATCCCCTTTAATGGTCGATAACAAAATTGTATTTGGCAACGTGGTGACGAAATATATGCAAGACAAAATTCTGAAGGCTATGAAGCACAGAGTAATCCCCCAAGGAACCCAAGTTCTTCGGTACGAGATCATGTGTGTCGACAGGAGAAGGCGAGGCATCAACCGTGTTCAAGCTGTGCAGGAATGTGTGCTTCATGCGGATGGTGGTTGTAGCTGCAGCTGTATGAAGCCGAAGCTTAGACATCTGCCTTGCTCACACGTCCTTGCCGCACTGGGACTGCGGCATAGTTTCATATATTTATGTGTCACAAGACTACAGAAAGAATCAATTTTTCATACGTGGAAGGAGGAGATATATGGTTTTGGGATATCTGGATCGTACACAACACTGCGGCCACAAGTGTTCTACATTCCAGATCCATCGAAGTTAAGGATGAAAAAGGGACGTTGTGAGTCGAGACGCATCAGAAACGACATGGACGAGTCCGAGGCCGGGGGAAGGACCCTACGTTGCAGCAAATGCGATGAGCGCGAACATACATACAAAAATGCCCGAAGAATTCGAAACTTCAACCGTCGAAGGTTCGGGACTTTCCTGACAGCCCTCCGATGGTAGCCGTCCATCCGGAGAAGGAACAACAACGAGGCGACCACGTCCTAGACGTGCTCGTGCAGCGACTACGTCGTCCACCGGAGATGCAATGGCTTGATTTTTTTGTTTGCTCCTTTTCAATGTAGTGGTGATCTGATATTTGTACTATTTGTCATGTTGTTGCCATATGTCGTACGTGTAATATTTATCATTGTGAGACGTAAACTGGTTTATTGTTGTTGTGATACTTATATGTTGTGTTTGTTAGTTTGAATTAAGACGTGAACTTTTTTATGTTGAGAAATAATGGACCATTTATGTCATGTAATCATGTTGTTTTGATTTTTCTTATAAATTGCTTATTGTGTGCTTCATGTATTCATGCGGGTATGGCGGACGATACACCGCGCGCTTTTCGCAGACAGTGGACAGGGCGCACGTCGTACTTGTCGGCAGTGCGGGGTGCTCACCGACCACCTTTCGTCCACGGCCGTCGCGCGAGTTGTTGCGTGTCGATCCGCGACACGTCGAGCGGTACGTTCAAACTCTTATCACTTATTGCAGGAACACTATGCTTGATAATAATATTACACTATGTGTATGATATGCAGGTTACGTGAGTCCGGCCCGATCGCTCTCCGGACTCGTTGAGGCGCGTGCCCACGATCACGACCAGCCGGACGGTTCGATGCGGACCGGTCCCCGATAGCCGCTTTGGTGGATCGGTGGCGTCCGAGACGCACACCTTCCATCTTCCTTGTGGGGAGATGGCTCCGACGCCGCAGACGTCTCCTACCGCTAGGGCTACCACTAGCCTGGGAGGCTGCCGGGCTGTGGACGGTGTTGGTGGATGGAGGGACGACATCACCGCGCGCTTTGCTCAGTGATGAGGCTACGGCTCCCACTGCTCGGTCGATCTACCCTTACGCGACCACCGGCCTACGAAGACTTGGATTATGCACACGTAAGTTAACTTCAAGACTTCGATATTTTTCATTACATCCGATGTTTGTTAACATGGTTTTGTCCTTTGTAGGCCGACAAGCTCCACCCCGACGCCGACGAGTACTCCGTGCGATGCTCGTTGGAGGCGTACCTTCTTTGGTTGTTCGGTGGGTGATGTTCACCAACACGTCGGGAACACCGCAGAGAGGGCCTGATCCACTACGCCCTGGCCGATAGTGGACGCGGAGATAGGCGGCGTGCCTCGGTGGAGTTGGGGTTCGCCGTGCTCGCAGCCACCTACCGTGGCTCGTGCGACGCGTGCACGAAGACAGATCCGGAGCGATCTTCACAGCGTCCCCTTCTCTTACACACTGTGGGCTGCGGAGCGCTCGCGATCGGCCGACCGGTCGTCGACACCTCTCCGTACGACGTAGCGCCGCTTTCGAGAACCCGGCCGACGGGCCTACGATGGGTTCGTGACTGGTTTCGACGCAACGTAAGTACAAAGTCATATTTCTTTCAAATATTTAAATTGCGTTGAACAAAACTTGTAACCACTTGATTTTTTATTGTCGCAGCGTCATTACGCCCACGCTCGTGAGACGGAGCTACCCGGACTTCGTGTTCGAGTTGGACCGTCTCCACCGCACGACGTTGTCCGGGAGCCGTACACGCAAGAGCGGTCGCAGCTCGGGCGCCTCTAGGCCTCTCGACGTTGTGCACGCGCGACTCGGCCTACCGGATGACGTTGATCCCGATGGTGTACGACATCACCGTCGAGCCTCACCGCCAGGCCGAGTGATGAGGCGCCGGACGCGCCGGATTCCCGTAGACGACGGTTGCCGTTCCCCACCAGACCACCGGTGAGTATTTCTATTTCAAATGTAGTACGATTGTGTCAAATTAAATGGAACTATAGTCGACCTTTGCTGTGTACGCAGTTTGTCTCGACGGGGACAGCAGGGGAGGCTCCCTCTGGGAACCACGTATGCAACAATACGTGGCGGATCGGGCCGATAGCCACCGAGGAGGTGATCGCGAGATCTACGCCCACTCCGAGGAGAACTACACCGCCTACCTTCGGTGGTACCTACCGCGGACGCGTCCGCACGTGACCTTCACACCGGCGCGCAGCAGCCGCACTGCACAGCGCATCACGGACACCTACCCTGCACCGAGACCAGGACTACTTCGTTGGGGTACGTCATGATTTGTCCGCATTAAAGCCTTTGTACGTCATTATGTTTTTTAATTGGACCGAAAAACCTAACTTGTTTTGATTTTTGTAGGCCGACGCCGCACGGGCATTGAATGCCGAAATCGACTCGGTGATGCCGAGGCCGGACGCAGCATTCACCGAACGAGGTGGAACAGAGGATGACCTTCGAGCGGATGCAGACGACGGCACGGAAGATCTTGCGGATCTTCTCGTGTCGTTCGCCGTCGACGCGGTTCCTCCACAGGTGTTACAGTCCTCGTCCACGCGGTCCAAGACTGGATGGTCACCACACGCGCCGGTCCTTCCACGGTTAGTTCCACTCATTTTCATTGTGTCAACCCTACAACGTGATCTAACAAACCGAATGTCGCCTAGGTCCGACGCTACCGAGCGGGGATACGGCAGCGCGAGTGGATCGTCGATTCCTCGGCCTTTCGCTACTCGGCCCAAGACTGCGAGCTTTGCGGAGCGAGCGGATCCTCCGTTCTCGTCCCTCGCCCCCGGGGAGGTGAGCAAGCGTCGTCCGATGATTAGTTCACACGTTTTAGTTTAAGTCACCGATGCTTCACATTGCTTACATACGGAGGATTCTACTCGGCGGGGATTTTCCGGTCGGGTACTTCGTCCGCGCGCGGGCGGGTCCGGGAGGCGACGAGGGGGTCGGGTACGGGCGACGACTTCGACGACTGGAGGACCCGATCGGGACGTACTCGCCTCCTCTCAGCTCGGTGGAGCACCTCTACCACGAGCCGGGACCCGCCACAGAGACGCCGCGCGGATGTACTGTGCTAGTCTTGGCGTGCCCCAGACAGTGACGTACTCTCGGGGGCACGTCGAGCCACACCCTAGGAGGGATAGGGGTAAGAGGCCTCGTCGCAGGTGCATCGCTTGTACAAATTGTAAATATTTATTTTGTGTTTGATGTTTGTATATATCTATGTCCTGTTCGTCGCACTCACATGTCACGAGATCCTTCCGTATCGTTCGCCGCATGATACTCTTACTAACGACAAAAAACTTTCGGCCCATTAGACCTGCACGAGACATCGCTATGAGCTTTTGCACGTGATAGTCCCGCACGATACGTCGCTATCAACTTTTGCCCCGTGATAGTCCCGCACGATACGTCGCTATCAACTTTTGCCCCGTGACAATCCTACACGATACGTCTCGATCGCCGTTGCCCCGTGACGACATAAACGATACATAGATGCGAACCGTCACCTCCCCGCACTATATATTGCCTAGATCCGAATACGAGCTCTTCAAATCTGCTTTCTCTTTTCTACATTTACTCCCGCAATGAGATCTTCATATCATCCATTCCTTGAGCGTCTCCACCGGCGACTCCATCCTTTGAGCGGTTTTATTCCACCATGGTGTGACCGTCCGTTATGCCATTGTGGAGATGGTCGCATACTTACGTCGTCCCTCCTCGCCGAAACCAGGGGAGACGATTTTTCCAATGCGCCAACATTGATCGTATGGCTTATCCGCACCGCTTTCATCTACAAAATCTTCACGCGTAAAACGCTAACTTGATTGTACATCGTGTTAACACCTCATGCGGGCATATCGTCGGGTGTGCAACTTCGTTGAGTGGATAGATACGGAGAACCCACGAACCGACGGAACACGTTACTACCCACTTAGCGAAACAAGGTCGACTACCTTCAACGAAGGCCGAGTACCAACGTCGAGTTCGCGCCGAAGCTTTGGTGGCCTATGGATCACCGGCACTACCCACATGGCGGAACGTCCGTAATGCCACCGTGGTCTACGTTGCCAAGTGGTAAGATCCATAAGACAAGCAACTAGAGGACAAAGATGCTTCGTGTGTCCCGAGATTGCGGATGACGATTTTGTCGTGAGTATAATTTTTCTTTCTTTAACCTTTTCGCTTGTTCCATTTTTTAACTCCGACCATAAAAAATGTGCAACCAGAGGATGTACGTCGTGTCCATACAAAGATTGGATCGATACGGTTAAACCTCGCTTCGATCGGTCGACGGTAACACAACCCGAGTCCACCGAACAATTCATTCAGGCTTGGATGGAGTATGAACGTCGCGTCGAAATCGCAAGCTTAGCATGGAGGAACAACCCGCCGGGTTTCCTAAATGGTCGGAGCGTCCTATGTGCGGTTGTAGGGATCGTTGCAAGATGGCTACCTCATTTGAACCACGAACATATGGTCGGAGATACTTCATTTGTCCCAACTTAGACAACGACTTCGTTGTACGTCTTTCATTTTATCAATTATGCAAACGTCTTCGCTCTAGTGGCCCTCTAACCGATTACATGTGTTTCTTTACTGGGCATTCAAAGAAGGTGTGGATTCACTAGGTGGATCGACAATGTCATTCCCAATATAACGGCTTAAAAGTAATCGAATGTGAAACTCAAAAGGAGTACAACGCCGAGAAGGAAAGAGAAAATTGATGACAAGCTTATCGCCCTTGAACGGTTCCGTAGGTAGCGGAGCCTTCACTGTGGGGATGAGTTAGTTGTATTGCATCATCCGTACCTAATGGGTTATGTAACACCGTGACAAACAACCGCTTAACCATTGCAACTAAGTTAACTTGGTTAAAATAATATGTTCACAGTAATGCAAACAACATATGTACGATACCTCGAACATTTACACTTGCAACAATATTTACATTTGCATCCTTACGACGATAACATTTACATTTCAAACAATACGACAAATCACGAAGACGGTTACATTTGCAACAATACCACAAATCCAATGGATTTGTTATATTAGCACAAAATACGACGATAACATTTTACATCTCAAACAACACGAGAGAGTGGGTCGATGTCGATCGGGGCAATTAGGGTTTGGGCACAAGAAAAACGCCCTTGGTAAGGGCGGGAAGGGGCCGCCCGCAAAAATGCCGGGCGGCCGGCCTTTTGCAGCGGCCCCTATGCACAAGAAAAACGCCCTTTCAAAGGGCGGAAGGGCCGCCGCAAAAGCCGCCTCCCGGCATTTTTGCAGCGGCCCCCGTGCACGTGAAAAACGCCCTTCCCAAGGGCGGGAAGGGGGCCGCCCGCAAAATAACCACCGCGCGGCAGACGGCACCGCACGGCCGTCTGCCACGTCGGATTTTTCGCCCTGTGGGAGGGCGTTTTTTCCCTTCACGCCCTCCCAGAGGGCGGGAGGAGATTAGTTTTGAAATTTTTCAAACTCGGAAGTTATTTTTTAAATCTTTAAAAAAATTAAAAATGCAAAAAAATTCCCAAATTTGTCCAGTTTTCTTTTTCTTTTTACCTCAATTTTGGTTTCGTTCTCCAGATCGAGCTGGACCCTTGGGCTTTGTTCGGAAGGAAATTCACTCACGGCCCATTTGAATATTAGATACCACGACTTCACGAGGCCAATAAGGCCCAAATCCGCGTGTCCAAAGTAGCAGATCTGCCTCGTGTCGTCCTCGCCCCGGCCGCGCCGCCTAAAACCCTCTCTCTGCATCCCCCTCCTCCCTCCACGGCGGCGGCGGCGGTGGCGGCGGTTACCACCACCCAAGGAGGAGCTCCTCTCTGGCGAGCGGTACCACGCTGTCGAATATGGACAGCGGAAGCGACTCCGACAGCGCGCCCGAGGAGCTCACCGCCGTCCAGGTACGCCCTCCTGCTACGAGAACCCGAGAACGACGGCCGTCGCGCGAGCTAGAGCTACCTGTATCCGAGCGGCTTTGTGTGTGGCGCGGTCTCTCTGCTAGTAGAGCGGTAGATGAGATCAGCCGTAGGTGCGCTGGGTGGTTCCTCGTTTTGCTGCCCCGCGAGAGCTGAGAAGCGTGGAGCTCTAGTGAGCTAGAGCTAGGGTTGTTGGTTGTTTGCTTCGATCTCACTTTTGCAACGCCTCGTCTTGGGAATCTTCGAGTTCGTGCTGACCGTCGTTTCCTGTTGATGTTTCGTAGGGGGTTGAGAAGCACGACGAGATCAGTAAAGTTGAGAAGGACAGTGCCATCAGGTGTGTGCCCCTTTCTTCCTTTGTTCCTCGCATATATGCTCGGCTTGATGATTGGATGTATAAGCATTCTACTGATTGTGCTTCCCTGATTCTGCTTTGTGTTTTTTTAGTTACCTACATGATTAATTAGGTGATACTTCTATGGAGATGATCTGCACTTGTGTTTGCGATATATCAATTTGTATCCAGTCTAAATTTCTGCTTGTTTGTTTGTCAGTCTCAGAAGATGATACTACAACTGAGGTTTTGTTTGGTGTGTACCAGTAGAACTAAAACTAAAAGTATATTATTCACGATGAAATTTAACAAATGGTGTCATCCTACTGTTTTATACTACCACTTATGCCTAAATGTGAACTGTTGATACATGCTTCTAGGTGGTCTTTCAATGTTTGTGGTTCCACATGTACATAGCACATACTGTTCTCCGCAGCAACCTGAAAATATGAACATTATGATTGATGTTTTGCTTTTCCGTTGTAACATCCATGATCCATGGGAACTGCCTATCTAGATCCCAAATGATTTTGTGAGCATCACGGTGATGTCACTGTTTCTGCTTATTGTAAGCTGTAGCTTCTCTGACCTAACATAGTCATGTAATATCAGAGTATCACAGCAGGAGAAAGAGCGGAGGAGAAGGTGGGCCCAACGAAGAACATCCTCAAAACCAGATAGAAAGGAGCCTCTGGAGGTAGAAGATAAAGACACCAAACAGAAGGCAGAGAATGAAGATGATGAGGAGCACGAAGAGACCCATACTATGCCTGGCATGCTCCCTACTGATGTTATTGAAATGCTTGCAGCACGTGAGAAGTATGTGTACTTCCCTTGCACAGTACTCTTTTTTTTTTTCAATTTTGTGGACTTAATTGGTTACTGACATCTTTTTCTCCTTAAGGCAAACCTTCTCATCTGACTCCGAGGAAGAGATAACGAACCAGAATGTTCAGAAAAGGAAGAAGCGATTGAAATCTTCTGGGTATTTTTTTCATGTCTTGCAGTCTCATATGAATTCTATGGAAATGTTACTTATGCTAGTTGTTTTGCCAATGTTTGTCAGGCCTGAAACAGTTCTGTTGAAAGACGTTCGCACGACACAGCATGTGAAGAATGCCCTTGCTTTCCTGGAGCAAAGGAAAAACCAGGTGCCAAGATCCAATGCAGTTTTAAAGAACGCAAATAAAGCTTTGCGCCTCCTTTCATCGAAGGGCAATTTTTTGAGTTGAATATGGTAATTGCGATAGCAGTGGTTCTCTCAATTTGCTGTTAGGTGTGCTTTCAGAGACATTTATGTTTCAGAAGGATGATCATTTCTGTGCTTTTATTTGAGATGAATTGGCTTTCACATCCCAGACGCACAACGGGCATATCAATGAGCATGAAAGTGTACAATACGCATGAAAGTGTATAATACGAATGTTTGCAAACGTAATTTGTATGGTGCGTCAGTATTTGACAATGCTTTGGGCATGAGTAATTTCTTATATGGAGTATTATTGTTCATTACTTTGCTAAAGAAAATGGGAATTGTTCAGTTAAACCCGTTGACATGTATAATTTGGAAAATTAGCAACCAATCCAATGAGAATGACATGGACATCCGGGGGCTTTGCACCCACATGATGTTAACTTCACGTCTGACTTGAATTACTTTTCAACTCGTGTGATATTTGTAATGTTATTGTCGAGCAGTGTTCACCTGGTATGTGGGCGCAGGAGTTGCAAACCAACATCAGTGTGTCACTTACCTTGTTTGCCGTTGAGAAGAATTTGCCAAACGAAAATCATATATGAAAAATCCTGTAATTATCTACCAAATATTTGAGCTCAATTTCCATTTGTATTATATTATACAGCATTAGAGAACAAAAGCAAAAGACTCATATAGAAACCATCAGGATATATTATGCCGGCGGCGGCTAGCTGATGTCTACACCGTAGGGTGCATGTGCCGGGCTGCCGGCCGCAACCACCCACAGGGTTTATCTGATGCGGTGAAGGTCAGTGCGAGGCAAGCGCCATTCCGCCGAACACACGAACAGCGACAAGCAGCAAACAAATACTATCCCCTACAAGTGGCAGAGCCAAAAAAAAAATTAAAGCCCCAACAAATTTTATATGTTATTTATAGTCAAAATTTTAAATTTTGATAATAACCTTATCGTTTTCGGTAAGTATTATCAATTCGGATATCGATGTTCTACTGTTTTTTCGTCAACACGCCCGAGTAATGGACTTGTAAACTTGTTTATAGGTAAAATAAGTGAATAATCTAATTTATAAGTAGATTTATGGGTTAGCCACAACCCGCTGCCGGGCTCTACCACTATCGTCCACCACCTCTCGCGAGGAAGACGACGAGTCACAGTTGACTTGGCGAGTTGCGACTCCGTCGCTAGCTGACTAGCTGTTCGGTTGCCGGCCGCCGCTCTCAGCCGAGCTCGATCGCCCGAGAGAGCGATTCCGTCATGGCCGCCGAGCTCACCGAGTACTTGCTGCTCCTGCCGCTCCTCGTCGTACCGCTCCTCTACCTCGCGGTGTCGTTGCGGAGGCCGGGGAGTCTGCGGCTGCCGCCGGGGCCGTGGGCACTGCCGGTGATCGGCCACCTGCACCACCTCGCCCTCGCCAGAGTGCCCACGCACCGCGCCATGCGTGACCTGGCGCGGCGGCACGGCCCGCTCATGCTGCTCCGCTTCTGCGAGCTCCCAGTGGTGGTGGCGTCCTCGCCGGACGCCGCGCGGGACATCATGAGGACACACGACGTCGCCTTCGCGTCGCGGCCGATCGGGCCGATGCTGCGGCTCGTGTTCCAGGGCGCCGAGGGCGTCATCTTCGCTCCCTACGGCGACGGGTGGCGCCAGCTCCGCAAGATCTGCACCGTCGAGCTCCTCAGCCACCGCCGCGTCCACTCCTTCCGCCCCGTCCGCGAGGATGAGCTCGGCCGCCTCCTCCGCTCCGTCGCGGAGACCGCGTCGTCGTCGTCGTCCTCCTCCTCCTCCTCGCCGGTGAACCTCACCGAGATGATCTCTGCCTTCGTCGCGGACTCCACGGTGCGCGCCATTATCGGCAGCCGGAGCAAGCACCGCGACACCTTCTTGCGACTGATAGAGGACGGGCTCAAGATCATGCCAGGGATGAGCATGCCGGACCTGTTCCCCTCGTCGCGCCTCGCCATGCTCCTCAGCCGCGTGCCCGCCAAGATCGAGCGCCGCCGCCGCGGCATGATTGACTTCATCGACGCCATCATCCAGGAACACCAGGAGAGCAGAGCCGCCGCCGGCGTAGCCGAAGACGAGGACCTGCTCGACGTGCTCCTGAGGCTCCAGAAGGACATGGACTCCCAGTATCCCCTCACCACCATGAACATCAAATCCATCTTGATCGTAAGCTCTCTTCCCCAACTCCGGCTACTTCCACTCATCAAAACGAAATCCTCTTCATGTTCGTTCGAATACAGGACATGTTCGGCGCGGGCAGCGAGACGTCGGCGACGACGCTGCAGTGGGCGATGGCCGAGCTGATGCATAACCCGACGGTGATGCGCCGGGCGCAGGATGAGGTCCGGCGAGAGCTCGCCGGCCACGACAGGGTAACCGAGGACAGCCTCCCAAACCTCCACTACCTCCGGCTAGTCATCAAGGAGACGCTCCGGCTCCACCCGCCGGCGCCGCTGCTGCTGCCGCGGGAGTGCGGTAGCGCGTGCAAGGTGCTCGGCTACGACGTGCCGGCCGGCACGATGGTGCTCGTGAACGCGTGGGCGCTCGGGAGAGACCCGTCGCGCTGGGACTCGCCAGAGGAGTTCTCGCCGGAGAGGTTTGAGAGCTGCGAGAGGGACTTCAGGGGGATGGACTTCGAGTTCATCCCGTTCGGCGCCGGGAGGAGGATCTGCCCCGGCATGGCGTTCGGGCTGGTGCACATCGAGCTCGCGCTCGCCGCGCTGCTGTTCCATTTCGACTGGAGGCTGCCGGGAGGGATGGCCGCCGACGAGATGGACATGACGGAGGCGGCCGGGATCACGGTGCGCCGGCGTTCGGACCTACTGGTGTTCGCGGTGCCCCGTGTCCCCGTGCCAGTGCAGTAGACAGCTGGTGTTATCTGAGCCAAGATGTGTAATTAGCAGGGCAATCGCAATTAATGGCAGAATTTACTGATAATTTCATGTGATTAGCAGTAGTCAAAATGGTCTCCTTGATTACGACACGTTACCAAACCCCGCACCCCGCAAACACCTGCTCCTTGCTCAAAACCAAACTTGTACATAGTACTCTTCTTGCTCTCGTACCATCCGAGCAAGATCGAAGTAGCCATGGACGCCGGCGCCATGTCACTGGTGGCGCTGCTCCTCGCCACCATCCTGTTCGTCTTCTTCACCTTCAGGCGCACGGCGCAGCCTCGTGGTGGCCGCGGCGGCGAGGCGAGGCTCCCGCCCGGGCCGTGGGCGCTGCCTGTCATCGGCCACCTCCACCACCTCGCCGGCGACCTCCCGCACCGCGCCCTGCGCGCCCTGGCGTGGCGCCACGGCCCGCTCATGCTGCTCCGCCTCGGCGAGGTCCAGGCCGTGGTCGCCTCCTCCCCGGACGCCGCCCGCGAGATCATGAGTGTAGAACTCAGAGGGCAGAATAGCTATGGTGAAAAGTCACGGATGAATCTCATCCCATGACCTTGCATGTTTATATAGGTGCCAATAGCACATAACAGATACATGAACGTCAGCTTAGGCGCCGCCATGAGTTAGTTCTGGATCTCCTATAAACTCTCACAACAAACTCTATCTTATACAACAATATCTAGAGTCCAGAACCTTCTCTAGGCAGCACACCATACTAACGCTATATTTACAAGGTGTCACGTTACAAGAGATAATCTATTCTAATAGCCTCCCTCAATCACAGCTTTCCTAAGTTGAGATTGATCTTGAAGTTCTCTGTTAACCTGACCGGCAGTGCCTTCGTGAAGCCATCAGCCACTTGATCTTTGGAAGAAACGAAATCAATCTCCAGCAGCTTCTCTTTAACTCGATCACGCACAAAATGATAATCTACTTCAATGTGTTTAGTCCTGGCATGAAAAACAGGATTACTGGAAAGATAAGTAGCGCCTAGATTGTCACACCACAATCTTGCTGCTTTGGGACTTTTTACCCCAATTTCTTTCAACAAAATCTGAATCCACATTATCTCAGCTGTGGCATTGGCAATGGCCTTGTACTCAGCTTCAGTGCTTGACCGTGAAACAGTTGGCTGCTTGCGGGCACTCCATGCGACCAAGTTGCCTCCTAGGAAAACTGCAAAACCTCATGTAGATTTTCTATCATCTACACATCCAGCCCAGTCAGCATCTGAAAATCCACTTATAAGAGTAGAGGACGATCGATGAATCTTTAGACCAAGACCAGTACATTGCTTTATATATCTCAATATTCGTTTAACAGCTTCCCAATGTACTATTGTAGGAGCATGAAGGAATTGACAGACTTTATTAACTGCAAATGCTATTGTAAGGCCCCCACAATACTTATATATTTTGTAGCATCATTTTCTCCCAACAAAGTACCTTCATACAGGGAAAGTTTTTCACTACTAGACATGGGTGTATTAACCGGTTTGCAATCTGACATCCCAACTCTTTTGAGCAGATCAGAAGCATATTTTTCTTGGGTAAGTAAAATACCTCCACCGGTTACCTTTTTTACCTCTATGCCAAGGAAGTAATGAAGATCACCCAAGTCTTTGAGAGCGAATTCTCCTTTCAGATCGCTGAGTAAGGCGCTTGTAGCTTGTGCAGTTGAGCTGGCAACAATGATGTCATCTACATACACTAACACAAACATGATTATGCCTCCCTTGCTAAAATAAAATAACGACGTGTCAGCCTTTGATGCTTTGAAACCAAGATCTAGCAACTTGTCACTGAGCCTGGAATACCAAGCACGAGGAGCTTGTTTAAGCCCATAGAGTGCTTTATCTAGCTTGCACACGTAATTCGGTTTGGCTGGGTCCTCAAAGCCTGGAGGCTGCTGCATGTACACCTCTTCTTCTAGTAGCCCATGGAGAAAGGCATTCTGCACATCCAATTGACGAAGGGACCAGCCACAAGAGACCGCAAGGGAGAGAATAACACGAATAGTTGTAGCTTTAATGACTGGACTGAAAGTATCTTCATAATCTATGCTATACCTTTGCTTGAACCCTTTTGCAACTAGCCTGGCTTTGTATCTATCCAGACTACCATCAGCTTTGCGTTTAATCTTGTAAACCCACTTGCAACCAATGATGTTTCTCCCTTTGCAAGGGGGTACAAGATGCCAAGTCCCATTCTTTATGAGAGCAGCATACTCGCTGTGCATCGCTTCGCGCCAGTTGGAGTCATCCAAAGCTGCTTCAAGTGTGGCCGGTTCCCCTGTAGAGGTTAGCAAACCATAGCGAACAGTACCGTCCGTGTAAAGCTTGGGCTTGCGAACACCGTGCTGTGAACGAGTTACCGGATGAGATGCTGTGGGCGCAGGAGATCCAGCGGACGTAGAAGATCCGGAGGGCAAAATCTCCTCCGACTCCCCGTGCCGGGACGCCGCGGTGGTCGGCCGCCGCCGATGCGATGGATCCGGCACGGAATGCCGCCGCAGTGATGCAGAGGTTCCACTCCGCAGGCCGCGTCGGGATCTTCTGCACTCGGATCGTGGTGCTCAAAACTTCATCTTCTCCCGACTTGTACCTCCAGTTCGTTATGTGCCGAACCAAGAGAGGGCGCTGCACTGTTCCTGCATGAAGTGACTGCTCGACTGATAACAGGAGACATACAAGTTAGTTGATCATCTAAATTACTGTCCCCCGTGGTTGATGAAGTGGAAGGAAGAAGAAGAATTTCAGGGCGTAGGCGTGCACCGGCATTGGGATGGAGTGAGGCAAAAGGGAACACGTTTTCATCAAAAATGACATCACGTGAGATATATACGCGCCCGTAGAGATGTCAAGACATTTGAATCCCTTGTGGAGAACACTGTAGCCAAGGAAAGCGCAACGCTTGGATCGGTATTCGAGTTTGTGAGCGTTATAGGGACGCAGGTTGGGCCAGCATGCACAGCCAAAGGTTCTCATGCGTGTGTAATCTGGCTTTTGCTTGTAGAGGCGTTCTAAGGGTGTGGAATAGGCTATGATCTTACTCGGTAAGCGATTTATGAGATATGTAGCAGCAAGAAAAGCCTCGTCCCAAAACTTCAGAGGCATGGATGCATGAGAAAGAAGTGATAGCCCAACCTCAACAATGTGTCGATGCTTGCGCTCGGCAGCACCGTTCTGCTAGTGTGCATGTGGGCATGAGACCAAATGTGAGATCCCAATGCGTGTAAAGAATGAATTCAACTTTTGATACTCACCCCCCCAGTCGGTCTGAACGGCTTTAATTTTCCACTCAAATAAACGCTCAGCATGTGCTTGAAAATCATGGAACTTCTGAAAAACTTCAGATTTGAACCGAACAAGATAAATCCAAGTAAATTTACTGTAATCATCAATGAAACTGACATAATATTGTTTTCGACCAACTGATTCTAGAGCAGGACCCCATACATCTGAGAACACTAGATCTAGAGGAGCACTCGATTCACTAGTGGAGACAGGGTATGGAAGTTGGTGTGCTTTAGCTTGCTGACAAGCATCACACACGGATTCAGGACCCGACTCTGAAGTACAAGGAAGGTTATTATCACTAACGACACGACGAACTGTAGATGACGCGGGATGCCCCAGACGCGCGTGCCAATGAGACAGAGACGGTCGGGTGGCGGTGAGCACTTGCTTTATTGATGTGGAAGGGAAAGGGTACAAGCCGCGCTTGCAGGGTCCGCTAAGGAGCGTTTTCCGGGTGTCCTGATCCTTAACCAAAAAATAATTGGGGTGAAACTCTAGAAAAGTATTATTGTCAGAGGTAAACCGATGAACAGATATGAGATTTTTGCTAGCTTCAGGAACATGTAAGACGTTGTGTAAGTGGAGATTGCGATGCGGGGTAGTAATTTTAGATTGACCAACATGTTGTATTGTCATACCTGAGCCGCTGGCAGTATGGATCTGCTCACTGCCAGCGTACTTCTCACGAACAGCAAGCTTGGCTAACTCGCTGGTGATGTGGTCGGTGGAGCCGCTGTCGGTGTACCAGTTGGTGTCGACGTTGTACGAAGACGTGGCTGCAGCAGCTTGCTTCTGTTCCGGAGAAAAATCCTCATCGTAGCGATACCAGCAGCGGGCCGCAGAGTGTCCCTTCTTTTCACACACCTGGCAGATGACGTCCTTGTCACGGCGATCACCAGATGAGTTGCTGGAGCCACGACCGCGTGCGTCACGGCCACGGCCGCTGTTGCCGCGACCAGCACCGCGGCCACGACCATTGCCACGGCCACCACTCCTCCCGGCCAGATTGGCCGAGTTTTGCTCCCCCCCATGGACTAGATTGGAACTAGCCTCAAAGGTGAGCAGCTGGGCGTAGAGTTCGTCGACGGACACCGGATCAGTCCTCGTCGTGAGTGAGGTGACCAGTGACTCATACTCCGGCCCGAGACCAGCGAGGATGTACTCCACCAGTTCATCGTCCGTGAGTGCACGACCGGCCTCGATCATCTCGTCAGCATAACCTTTCATCTTAGTGAAATAATCAGCAACGGACTGAGTACCTTTCCTGGTCGTGGAGAGAGCCATGCGGAGATGCACCGCACGAGCTCGGGTCTGGGAGGCAAAGATCGCCCCAATGGAGCGCCATGCCTCGGCCGCCGTCTGGGCGCGCGCGACGTGCGCCAGGATCGGAGGGGAGAGAGAGGAAAGCAGGAAACTCAGAATTTGTTGATCCTGAGAGTCCCAATCTTCAAACGCCGGGTTTGGAATTTTCTCCCCAGCGGCGTTGGTGATGGTGAGCGACGGCTTGGTGACAGTGCCGGTGATGTATCCCTGGAGGCGAGCGCCACGGATCGCGGAGCGCACCTGCGCATGCCACACCGAGAAGTTGGTGCGGGTGAGCTTCTCAGTGACTCTGTCGGCCGAGAGAAGCTTGTCACGGGATTGGGAAGACGACATGGCGTTAGGAAAAAATCTAGGCTCTGATACCATGTAGAACTCAGAGGGCAGAATAGCTATGGTGAAAAGTCACGGATGAATCTCATCCCATGACCTTGCATGTTTATATAGGTGCCAATAGCACATAACAGATACATGAACGTCAGCTTAGGCGCCGCCATGAGTTAGTTCTGGATCTCCTATAAACTCTCACAACAAACTCTATCTTATACAACAATATCTAGAGTCCAAAACCTTCTCTAGACAGCACACCATACTAACGCTATATTTACAAGGTGTCACGTTACAAGAGATAATCTATTCTAATAATGAGGACCCACGACGCCGCGTTCGCGTCGCGGCCGCTGAGCCCGATGCAGCAGCTTGCGTACCGGGACGCCGAGGGCGTCATCTTCGCGCCCTACGGCAACGGGTGGCGCCAGCTCCGCAAGATCTGCACCGTCGAGCTTCTCAGCGCCCGCCGCGTCCAGTCCTTCTGCCCCGTCCGCGAGGCCGAGCTCGGCCGCCTCCTCCGCTCCGTCGCCGAGGCCGCGTCGTGTTCCTCCTCCTCCTCGCTGGTCAACCTCACCGAGCGGATCTCCGCTTTCGTCGCCGACTCCACGGTGCGTGCCATCATCGGCAGCCGGTTCAAGCACCGCGACGCGTACCTGCGGATGCTCCAGGACGGGCTCAAGATCGTGCCTGGGATGACGCTGCCGGACCTCTTCCCGTCCTCCCGCCTCGCGCTGTTCCTCAGCCGCGTTCCCGGCCGGATCGAGCGCCACCGCCAGGGGATGCAACGGTTCATCGACGCCATCATCGATGAGCACCAGGAGAAGCGCGCCGCCGGCGACGGCGAAGACGAAGACCTGCTCGACGTCCTCTTGAAGCTCCAAAAGGAGACGGGCTCCCAACACCCACTCACCACAGCTAACATCAAGACCGTCATGCTGGTAGTCAAACTCTCCCCCCTCTCATCTCAAAGCCTTCGTGTTACAGAGTGCCTGATCAGTGATCACCTCCCCTGTTTCATCAAATGATCCAAGGACATGTTCGGCGCCGGCAGCGAGTCGTCGGCGACGGCGTTGCAGTGGACGATGGCGGAGCTGATGCGAAACCCAAGAGCCATGCAGAAGGCACAAGATGAGGTCCGGCGAGCACTCGCCGGACATGACAAGGTGAAAGAGTCCAACTTGACCAACCTACCCTACCTACGACTAGTCATCAAGGAGACACTCCGGCTACACCCACCGGCACCATTGCTATTGCCACGCAAATGCGGAAGCCCGTGCCGGATTCTTGGATTCGACATACCTGAGGGGGTCATGGTGATCGTGAACGCGTGGGCGATTGGCAGAGACCCGGCATATTGGGATAAACCGGAGGAGTTCACGCCAGAGAGGTTTGAACATAACGGGAGGGATTTCAAAGGAATGGACTTGGAGTTCATACCGTTTGGAGCTGGACGAAGGATATGCCCAGGCATCACATTCGGGATGGCGCATGTCGAGCTTGTTCTCGCTGCACTTTTGTACCACTTCGACTGGGAGCTTCCACGAGGGACGGCGACAAAGGGTTTGGACATGACCGAGGATTTTGGAGTCACAACACAGCGGCGGTCTGATCTCTTGGTGCGTCCAATCCTTCGTGTACCGGTTCCAGTAGAGTAAACATACTTGTAACATATAACAAATATTTGGGGATGAGCTCTCCATAATCTTTCAGGGGTTCCGCATCAATTAGCTATCGAAGATTATCTATAGATTTTCTTTTCCCGTAGATTAGAATTAGATCAATTTTTTTAGCCAAATGAAACCCAATGGTTACATGTCCCGGGAGTAGCGCTGGCGCCTTCAATCGCCATCAACATCACAACTTGGCCGGCTTCGTCTCCATTGTCACGAGAAAGCACAACGCCTGCGTCCTCCTTTGGTGCCGTCTCTTACTCTCCTCTATTACAATAATGGCTTCCGATTCTTCTCAATCTGCCCACCACCATAGAGCTGTCCGTTAATTGACGAGTACATGGCTAAGGCCATGAAGCTTTCAACTGAACTGCTTTAGCGAACTTAAAACTTGTTACTTGTCCCTTCAGGCTGTGTTTATATATGCGTTGTGTTGTTCATCTAACGACGTTCAGCCCATTTCACATCTTCTACTGATTTCAGAAGCAGAGCATTGCCTCATTCTGAAGGCTAGACTTATTCCAAAGTGCATCGCTGAAAAAGTTGCATTGTTCATTTACATCCTTTGCAAATTGTGCTCTGAAGAAAAAATTTAAGCAAGATTAATCACAATACTCTGATGGAAACCTGTACAAAGGTAACTGCATGTGTGCAAATAGTTCAGTATTAAACACTGACAGAAGAATACATAGCATAAATTTTCTGGGATATTGCTAGGGAAAAAATGAATGGATGTTCTCAAAAGTAAATGTTGAATGTTCTTTTAAAAAAGTAAATGTTGAATGGCCTGATTTGCTGTTCTCAATTTGGTACCCAGGCATCCAGTTATCTCCAATCAAAATTTGCATTGTACACGAAATTCCAGGTATCACATATGTTCTGCTCCATGCCATCACCCTATACAATGAATTAGAGTAGTTAGAAAAATTATCCATCCATATTCTTCAGGTCCTTTCTCATTTGTTCCATTAGTCTTCTCCACCAGAATTTGGTTCTGCGATATGGGACAATCCTTCACTTGTTGCTAAGCAAAACCGTCCAGATAAGATATTACTCTATATTGTAACCAGTAGATACATGGTCTAATTGAATAGCTTATAAGTAACATCCCGAGATATTTTGTTTGTCAGGTACATACAGCTTTAGTTTGTACCTTCATTTTGGTGGGATGCTGCTTTATCAAGCCAATTTTTATTTCTCCTTGTGCGACTCTTTTGAGCTTCTTTTTTCTTCAGACGTGCAGTATGCAAGGAGCCATTTGTTTCTTCACATGCAACTTCACCTAATTGACTATTAGGTGTTTTTTCATCAACTTCTTTCCTCAGGTTCTCTAGAAAACTGTTCACTAGTGTGCTGTACTCTTCAGATTCAGCTAGGACAGTCTTTCCATAATAACAGTCCTCAATAGTGCCGACTCGTGCTTCTCGAGTCCATCGCTTCAAAATATAGCATTCTGGCAAAGTATTAATGTTCATCACATCAAGAACTTTGAAAGCATGACTGCACAGTATTCCAGTTCTTTCAAATTGTCCATAGGTGCACAAAACCCGTTGCTCTGCATAATTGCCTAAAACTTTGCACTCCTCTTCAAGTTCAAATGTTGACTCATCATCAGGAGCCCCAATTGCGACAATGAATTCATTATGTTCTGATGCCTTGATGTATGCAGCCATGGATCTTTCATATTCATTTTGAAAATTTTCAAATATACAAGATGTGTAAATCTTGCTTGCTTGCACCAATATAGGAACTCTCATTTTAATTCTAGGCAATTTTTTCCTTGCTTCATATTCTGCATCTAGTTCGTTCTCTCGTTTTCCTTTGACAACTCTTTCTAGGTTACTGAAAAACCGAACAATGTCAAGATCAGTCTTCAGGTGTTTTTTCAATTCATTATTTAAGCTATCACTTAATTGTGTGCTTCTCATCCATAATGTGTAAACATTCCTTATGTACCATTCCGCCTATTTCTCTTTTACCTTATAGATACCGTTTAGCCAAGTCAGTTTGTGCACCTTGCTTCTGATGATACTGAAAGCTTCCTCAAAGGTTGCTTCATCTTCATATTCGTACATACAAGCACTGAAATCAGATAAGATGTTTGTGTCTTCTTTCTTGGTATGAGGTAAGTGTTTGATAGCATTCTGCATTATATGAAAAGTACACAATCCATGCCATGCTTCTATAAATACCGTCTCAATTGCCTTTCCCATTGCAATGTCTTGATCTGTGTAGATTGTTCTAGGTTATTTTTGATTATGTATAGCTAAAAAGGTCTCGAAGAACCATTTAAAAGAGCCAAATGTCTCAATTTAAAAGAGTGGCTCTAAAATTGACTCTCTCTCGTTGAATCCAACAAAGACACCAAAGGGCCTGTGTTCTTTGTTTGTCTCAAATGTAGTGTCAAAAGTAACAACATCACCAAAATGAGCATAGTCCATGATCATCTTACCATCAGCCCAAAATATATTTATCATTTGTTCTTCACTATCCAACTGAAGGGCATAATGAAACGTGTTAGACTTATATTAGGTTTTATTGGTGCCAAATCCGATACTTCATTGTTTATTTTTCACCGAAAAGCTGATGTGGTCTATCTCCTGCTTTATGTTAATGATATCATCCTCACGGTTTCATCAAATAGTCTTCTCCGTCGAGTTAACGATGCTATGACATTGGAATTCTCTATGAAGGATCTCGGCAGCTCGCATCATTTTCTCGGTATGTCAGTCACTCAGTCCGCTACTGGTCTGTTTCTATCTCAGCGTCATTATATGCTTGAGATCCTCAAGCGCGCCGGTATGTTCGACTGTAAACCATGTGCTACTCCGGTTGATACTAGCGTTAAGCTGTCTACGGATGATCCGCCTGTTAAGGATGCTACCAGTTACCATGAGTTTGCCGGTGCTCTACAGTATCTCACGTTTACTCGCCCCGACTTGGCTTATGCAGTTCAACAAATTTGTTTGCACATGCATGACCCAAAGAATTACATCCTATTAAGCGCGTCTTGCACTATGTGCATGGCACACTTGATTATGGTCTTTAGTTTTGCTAGTCTTCTACGACAGACTTGGTCGTCTACTCTGATGTAGATTGGGCCAGTTGTTTCGTCACCCGTCGTTCTATTTCCGACTACGTAATATTTTTTGGTGATAGTTCGATCTCCTGGTCGTCCAAGAGACAGACCACTGTATCCCGCTCTAGTGACGAGGCTGAGTGTCGGGCCGTGGCTAATATGGTTGCTAAAACCTGCTGGCTTCAACAGTTTGTATAGTAATTCACATACTAATTTATCTTGTTAAAATTTTTTAATAATTATTTAGATGACATGTAAATTTTTGTATCTGCTTGTCGTCAAGGCCCAGGGAGAAAGAAAGTAAAAAGATGAACTAGTATTAGTTTGGCGCCAATATTGAGGCCTAACTCTAGAAGATACGTGATTTTTCCTCCATCATGGTTATCTTGACTTTTCCTCCTTAAAATCAGCCTGTTAGAGCATGCTCAACAGGTTCTTAAAAACTAATTTTAAAAAACTTATATAGAAAATAAAAAATTGATGTGACAGATTCTCAAAATTGATTCTTTATTTTATAACTAATTAGGCGCATCAACTTTTAGGATATTAAAAGGCAATCTCGTATCTTTTTTCTTCGTGATGAACTAGTATTAGTTTGGCGCCAATATTGATGCCTAACTCTAGAAGATACATGATTTTTCCTCCATCATGGTTATCTTGACTTTTCCTCCTTAAAATCACTGTTAGAGCATGCTCAACGGGTTCTTAAAAACTAATTTTAAAAAACTTATATAGAAAATAAAAATTAATGTGAGATTCTCAAAATTGATTTTTTATTTTATAACTAATTAGGCTGCATCAACTTTTAGGATATTAAAAGGCAATCTCGTATCGTTTTTCTTCATTCTTTTTTGTCGCGATAGTGGCCCGGCAGGAACGATCTTTTTTGTTGTGGTGTTTTTTTGTCGCGTCTCGGGGGCATGACAGCGACAACAGCAATCAACAATGAACAATTGACAAGCGCATGCGGAGGCGGCAGCAGCAAGCACAGCGGCACGACGGCGCGGCGCGGCGCGCGGGGATTGCCACGGTGTCGAAACTTGGTTTCGACAATAGAAATTTGGGGGTGCAGTCAAGATCGCCAAGCACAATGGGTTAGATGGAAAACAAAGATTTAGACAGGTTCAGGCCCTCTCGTGAGGTAATACCCTACTCCTATTTCGGGGATTCGATCTGCCGAGTGTATATTGATCTCAAGATCTGTAACTCAGAAAACTCATATGTTTGATATCCCTCAAGGGACGCCCCTTACCCCCCTTATATAGTCTCGGAGGGCGGGTTTACAAGTCGAAAACCCTATCATTCTCTAAGTCGGTTTTCTCAATCTTACCAAGTTATGACTATGAGCCGTTGCCTTATCTAGTCGGCAATATAACACCCAAGTCATAGCCGGTTTACATAATTGGCAGGCGTAACCTACCCCTATTATCAGTCGGATAAGCTTGCCATGTGGGTATCCGATTGCCATAATCTCCACAGTAGCCCCCGAGTCCTTCGCAGTCGACGAGATAACTTTGCCTCAAACCAAGATAACTCACAGCCAAACAACTCTTTGGCCGAGTGCTTCTGGTGCCGAGTGGTTCCGTCATCTCTGCCTGAAACTCCCGAGTCACTTCAAAGACTGTGAAGGGCTAGAAAACATCCCAAAAAATTCTCAAAAATTAAATATCTAGGTGCATCTCCTGATGCACCTAATTAGGTGTAGCCCCTGACTATGTGGTTAGTCAAAAACAGACTAAGCATATAGTCAAGAACTATACAAAATCATTCTCATATAAATGCTTAGTTCAAGCTAAAGCAATCATAAAAAATCTCATCACTCGGCAAGCTCATGCTTATCCGAGTAAATTTGCCCGAGTCATCTCAGAACAAATAACTCAATCAACCCTCATGGGTAAAAAGCACTCGGTAAGCTCTGCTTATCCTAATTAACCTGCCCGAGTCATCTCGGAACATATAATTCTATCGACCCTCATGGGTAAGAAAATCAATTCACTCGGCAAACTCATGCTTATCCGAGTTGATTGCCCGAGTCATCTCGGAACAAATAGCTCAATCGACCCTCGTGGTAAAAACACTCGCAAGCTCATGCTTATCCGAGTTAACTTGCCCGAGTCATCTCGTAACAAATAATTTAATCGACCCTCATGGGTTAAAAGCACTAGGTAAGCTCATGCTTATCCGAATTAACTGCCCGAGTTATCTCAGAACAAGTAATTCTATCGACCCTCATGGGTAAGAAAATCAATTCACTCGGCAAGCTCATGCTTATCCGAGCTAATCTACCCAAGTCATCCCGGAATAAATAATTTAATCACCCCTCACGGGTAAACAAATTTTTCAGTCATCTGAAAAATACGACCAAAATATTAAATAGCTCCTGCCATAATATTGGTCTTAATCTAAAAAAGATCTTCACCAAGGTGGAAAAATAGCATTGATATAATCATTTAATCAAATGCTTAAAAACCAAACAGTTCCTCGTCATCGGACACCATGAAAAGCTTAATTGTTTGTCACCTTTCAAATTGCATCGTGCCAACTTCTCATGAAGTTACGCAAACCGCGGTATGAAAGGATTTTAAAGGTATTGAGCTATGTAACACGTGCATATTGCCAAGGCAAATCTGCTTAAGTCCATCCACTTAAGTCCCTAAGGACACGTGTCAAGCCACACCTTAGCTGGGCCGCAAGTCTCTCATGGGCTCGGCCCAATCACGAGATAACTTGGCAAAAAACCCTCAAGTCTTTTTACGAAGCCTCGAGGTCATCCCCGCCACTTCGTCTTCCCAAAAATTTCCTCTTTCGCAGTACTGTTCACCAGCTCTCTGTCTTTGTCCCGATTGCTCCCATCATTCTCTTTGTAGGAGACCTCAGAACATAGACCCCACTAGGCAGAGTAAAGGCCCAAAAACATCTGCAGCAGCCGAAGCGACAAGGTCTGCAGAACAAGAATCCCGGGGCCCTCTCCCGAGTGAGAGCGCTCCGAGTGAGAAGCCCCCACCTCCCAGTGAGGATGTCCTAGCGAAAGAGCCCCCGACTGCCAGCCAAGAGACCCCCGCTGGAAACCAGTCGGCTGAAGAAGATCTCCCGACTGCCGGGAAGTATCAGTCAAGGGTTCGACCATTGATGTTGTTAAGCTTTGAAGCGGTCTTTTGACTTTAGTCTTCAATCTGTCTTTTCTTTGTCTTCATTTATCTTCGTTAAATCGATCAACAAAAGAGGAGGAGATCCCCAGGCTTTGTGAATGTTGCTTGTAAACTCTGATGTGAACTTGTAGATATCTAGCTTATTTATGTTAATGCCTTGACCCGAGTTTTCATAAAAAATTTCTTAAGTAATTTTCGTCTGACTGTCACCAAGCCTAAGCTTGATTAGGTCATCAAAAATTCTCGTCCTTATCTATTGAACTCGAATCAAAACACTAAACAATGATATATAAACAAGTTATCAAAAAAACCATACTTTGTTGATACGCATGTAGCCCCCGACTGCTAACTTAAGAAGTCGTCTTGCTTGAGGTTGGCAGTCAAGAATAACATGAAACTTGAGGCAATTTAAGCATAGTATCGTCGAAGATGTTAAGAGTTCTCCACCATGGATCCATCTTCACGCTTTAGTCGATATGCTCCTGGCCGAGTCACCTCAGCGATTATATATGGCCCTTCCCATAGTGGAGATAATTTGTGACGGTCCTTGGTGGTTTGAATCTTGCGTAGAACCAAATCTCTGACAATGAAAGCTCGCACCCGAACATTGCGACTATGGTATCGTCTGAGACCTTGAAGATATCTTGCCGACTGGATCAGAGCTGCCTCTCGGGCTTCTTCCAGTCGGGTTAGGTCATCCACTCGGTCTTGATCGTAGCGCTCGTCGTTGAAGCTGCGGACTCGAAGAGACTCGTACTCCATTTTATTTGGCAACATGGCTTCTGCCCCGTAAACCAGGAAGAAAGGAGTTTGGCCGGTGGCCCGACTGGGCGTAGTACGTAGTGGCCATAGAACCGAGGGAAGTTCTTGAACCCATTTGCCAGCATAAGAACTTAGCTGGTCAAACACTCGGGCCTTGATACCTTGAAGTACCATGCCATTAGCGCGCTCAACATGTCCATTGCTCTTGGGATGCGCGACTGATGCGTAGCAAATTTTGATGCCGAAGTCTTCGCAGAATTTCTTAAAGATGCCTCTAGTGAATTGAGTCCCATTGTCGGTTATGATTCTGTTTGGGACGTCGAAGCGGTGCACGATGTTGAGGATGAAGTCCTGTGCCTTGTCAGCAGTAATTGTGGCAACCGGCTTAGCTTCAATCCACTTGGAGAACTTGTCGATTGCGACGAATAAGTGTGTGAATCCTCCTGGAGCCTTCTTGAAAGGGCCGACCATGTCTAAGCCCCATACCGCAAACGGCCAGGATAATGGAATTGTTTGTAGCTCTTGGGCTGAGACATGGCTCTGTCGGGCAAAGAATTGGCAACCTTCACGGGTTCGTACCACTTTGTCCACGTCGGAGATTGCGGTAAGTCAGAAAAACCTTATCTGTAAGCTTTGCCCACCAAGGTGCGTGCTGCCGCGTGGCTTCCGCATATGCCCGAGTGGATGTCTTGGAATAGCTATCGTCCTTCCTCGGGTGTGATGCATCTCATCAGGACTCTGGAAGGGCTTCTCTTGTATAAGTCGGAGTCAACCATGACATAAGCTTGGCAACGACGTCGGACACGTTCTGCCTCATCCCGGTCTTCCGACAGCTCTTGCTGAGTTAAAAATTTGATGAGTGGTGTCCTCCAGTCGGCGTCAATCATGGCGACTTCGTTTGGAGCTTGTTCGTCAGGAGTTGGCTTTGCCGCAATAGTTGGTTCATCGAGGTGCTCGACAAAAACGTCTGTTGGGGCGGCTTCGCGTTTGGACCCGAACTGCGCCAACTCGTCAGCTACTTCGTTGTTGTGTCTCAGGACGTGTGATAGCTCGAGTCCGTCAAACTTGTCTTCAAGCTTGCGGACCTCCTGTCGGTAGGCCTCCATGGTGTCGTTTAGACAGGACCAGTCTTTCATCACTTGGTTTACGACCAGCTGGGAGTCCCCCTTCACAACGAGCCGACGTATCCCGAGCGAAACTACGAGCCGCAGTCCATGCAGCAGAGCTTCGTACTCGGCGACGTTATGTGAGGCGGAGAAGTGGAGGTGGAGGACGTATCTTAGCTTTTCCCCAGTCGGGGAGATCAGCACAACTCCTGCTCCCAAGCCGGTGATCCTCTTGGATCCGTCGAAGTGCATGGTCCAATATTGGAGATCTTCCCAAGGTACATCTTCTTGATGTTCGGTCCACTCGGCCAAGAAGTCCGCCAGGGCCTGTGACTTGACAGACGTCCTCGCCTTAAACGTTAAGTCCAGCGGCATCAGCTCCAGGGCCCACTTCGCGATGCGCCCAGTTGCCTCCCGGTTGTGGATGACATCGGCGAGTGGAAAGGAGGTGACGATGGTGACCGAGTGACCCAGCACTTCGCTAACAGTCGGCTTCATCAGTCGGCTTCTTGTTTAGTTGCGCCACATATTGTTCGGCGAATTGCTTGTAGATGAAGCAATCTTTGGCCGCATGCTTATGGTTTGGATGATGCGTGCACTGAGCGTTCATGATGGCGTCATAGGCCGCGACTCGGGGACGGCGTTGGGAGTTGGACGTCGTGGCAACTAGGTCTTCAGGTCGGCGCTTGCGGTCCTTCTGGCCCTGGTTGTTGTTGCCGTTATCCTTCTTAGGATTCCGACTTCTTCCCATCTGCTTGTCGTCCCTTCTGTCGGGCCGGTCTTGGTGCGTTGCTTTGATGACATTGTTGGATTTGGCGTAGAAATTTGCCGTCTCAAACATCTGCTTCACCGTCTTCGGTGGTTTGCGCCCAAACTTTCCGATCAACAGCTCATCACGGACTCCCTTTTGGAAGACGGCGATGATGATGTCGTCGGTGATGTTGGGAATCTTGTTGCGCTTTTCGGAGAAGCGCCGGATGTAGTCCTTCAGAGGTTCGTCTGGCTTCTGGATGACGTTGTACAAGTCGAAGTGGGTGCCGGGTCTCTCGAAGGTGCCCTAAAAGTTGGCGATGAAATGGTCTCTTAGCTCGATCCACGAGCCGATCGAGCCTCTTGGCAGGCTCGTGAGCCAGTTCCTGGCTGAGTTGGCGAGGGCCACGGGCAGGTAATTGGCCATGGCCTTGTTGTCGCCGCCTGCTGCGCGGATGGCGAGAGTGTACACGGTCAGCCACGACTCGTGGTCGATCTTGCCGTCGTACTTCTCGATTCCGGTCAGCTTGAAACTGTTTGGCCAATGCACTCGGCGAAGCTCCCGAGTGAAAGCTGGCACTCCGTCATCATTGCTGTCGGGTGATCCCCTCCGATCTTCTCGAGTGCGTTGATCTCGCTCTTGGTAGCGACGATCGAGGACTTTCCGCAGATCACTCGGTGGGGTCCTCGGCAGACTGGTTGGGTAGCTGGAGCTGTTGTTGCGGCGGACGCGGTGGTGGATGGGTGGACGTCCATGTTGCTTCTCGCGGGAGTCGGCCGTTTGCTCCTGATGCTTGTGCGTGGACTTGTGGCGTGGGCTTCTTGGCCTGGTTGTCGACCGGTCTGGTTCGGGCCTCTTGTAGTCCCTTGACCTTAGCGGCGAGAGTCGACTTCTGTCTGGTGTTTCAGCCACGGACTCAGTCGGTCTTCGAGCTGAGGTGGAGGGATGACCATTGGCCGTAGCCACGACGATGATCTTGATTTTGTCCAAGATTGGAGTCACGTCGGGGGGCGCCGTCTCGATGACGGTGTCCAGGAGTGTGAGGGCAGCAACAGCGTTCTGCTGTGGCGTCTGAAAGATATTGGTGTTGCGGACTCGCGTTTGAAGAATAGCCTCCTGAGCGGATCGTCCGGCTGCCCGTAGATCTTGCTTTTTCTTGTCGGCTTCTTCTTTGCGTTTCTTTTCCTCTTCCGCCAGCTTGCGCTCTTGCTTGATCCTGGCTCGCTCTTCTTCCGCAAGCCTGCGGGCCATGGCTGAGTCGGACTCGGCCACCTCAGCCATGAGGACATCGAAGCACTTCGGCTCGTAGTCCTTGTTGCAGTCGGAGTCGTCGGCTTCGTCCGAGGGGATGCCATAGAGGTCGTCAAAGCCTGTGGAGCTGAGATACTCGTTGAGCTCCGAAGATGAGCATGAGCCGAATGGCTGGAGAATGACGGCGACCTCCCTCGATCCTGGGTTGCTCGGATCTGGATCGTTCCAGTCCGAGTCAGAGCTTGAGGACACGGACTCCTCCGAGTGGGTCGTCCTCGACTCGGGGGAGAGGAGCTTGCCGTAGATCTCAGCGGCGTTTGGTAATCCAAACGGCGCCGAGAGGTTTTCTTCCGAGTAGATCGTCTCTGTTGGGGGGACGAGAAGATCGGTGTAGATTTCGGCGGCGTTCGGTAGTCCGAACGGCGCCGAGTGAATTCCTTTGTCGGAGTGGGCGGACTGCATCTTGGACTTCAAGATGTCGTCGTAGATCTCGGCGCTGTTCGGGAGCCCGAACGATGCCGAGTGGGTCTCTCCTTCCGACTGGTTCGAGTCCGAGTCTAAGGAGGAGAACTTGTCGAAGTCGTTGGCGGCGAAGTCGCCGAATCCTGAAGAAGATCCCATCACGCTTGTCGGCGAGATTGTCGAAGAAGTCTTGACGCGCGGAACCCCTACCTGGCGCGCCAACTGTCGAAACTTGGTTTCGGCAATAGAAATTTGGGGGTGCAATCAAGATCGCCAAGCACAATGGGTTAGATGAAAAACAAAGATTTAGACAGGTTCAGACCCTCTCGTGAGGTAATACCCTACTCTTGTTTCGGGGATTCGATCCGCCGAGTGTATATTGATCTCAAGATCTGTAACTCAGAAAACTTATATGTTTGATATCCCTCAAGGGACGCCCCTTACCCCCCTTATATAGTCTCGGAGGACGGGTTTACAAGTTGGAAACCCTATCATTCTCTAAGTCGGTTTTCTCAATCTTACCAAGTTATGACTATGAGCCGTTGCCTTATCTAGTCGGCAATATAACATCCAAGTCATAGCTGGTTTACATAATTGGCAGGCGTAACCTACCCCTATTATCAGTCGGATAAGCTTGCCATGTGGGTATCCAATTGCCGTAATCTCCACACACGGCGTCTCCAGGGCTCGTCACGGCCTGGCTATCGCTCCGCCACACAGAACAAGAACATATCGATTTTTCTCTTATGTGCGTTAGATATCGTGACAAATAAATCCTTAAGCCGGCGGGAGTAATTTTAAAGAATCAAGTTTTTATTTTTAGTTTTAAAAACAAAATCGTTATTTTGAAGAATCTATAATTTTAAAGATTTATTTGTTAAGCTTTTTTTCAGGGAAATTATCAATCGTTGGACATGCTCTTAGTTTCCAAACTATCAAAAGACATTTTCGGTGTTTAAGGACGGAACCAGAGACGCTTAATCTAATCGGATGGCTCGATTTGATCTCTACAGCAACCATACAGTATTAGCTCTACATTAGAGGATCCGTTTCCCGTACGTACGTATACTAATCACGGCAGATTTCTTTTTATTCGGTGCGAGGTTAAGGTGAGATGTATTTTTTGGTAGATCTAATCTAAATTTAAAATAATGGATTCCATTGATTTTTTAATATCTATCTACGTACATACTATGTATTTATACATAAACTAGCAACAATTGTACTTGTGTGTTGCAACGGGTAAAGTCGAGACGTGGCGTGGATCGGGACGGGAGGAAAGGGCGCAGGCGTGACGCGGGGTACAGCATGGATAGGGACGGGAGGGAGAAGCACAGATACAATGGGGCGCAGAAGGTTTTTTATTTAAGCCTTTCTTTTTTTACATTGGAACTACGGGTTAATTTTATAAAGAGTCAATTTTTTTAAAATAATCGTGATGAAAATTTTGGATAGAAATACTACTTGTTTTTGTTTTATAGATAGTTTTAGATTATAGATATAGATATCTAAACCTATATATAAAGCAAGTAGTGTTTCCACCTAAATTTTGTTTTGCCTGGCTATTTTGCAGAAAACCCCTTGAATTTTTTCAAAATTAACACGCAGTCTGTCTCGATATTTTAAAAAAAACAATTAAAGAAGAAAAAAGTGTTATTTTATAGAAAACCCCTTGACTGTTTATAAAATTAACCTGCAGTCCCAATGTTGAAAAGAAAGAGAGGGCTTGGATGAAAAAAGACCTCCTACGTCCTCTCTTCGCTCACATCCGCGCCGCGCTTGCGCCTCCCTCCCGTCGCCGCTCGAGCTCCTCGCCGCCGCCGGACCTTCGTCCTCCACTGCTTCCCCCCTGCATCGTCGTCCCGTTACAATGCTCGGACATTTTGCTAGCGTCTATAAAGCAAGTAGTGTTTCTATCCAAAATTTTATTCTCGCTTAGCTATTTTGCAAAAACCCCTTGATTTTTTCCAAAATTAACCCGCAGCTAGGGGTGGATACCGGCTCAGCTCGGCTCTCGGCTTGGCTCGGTTTGGCCGGCTCGGTAGAGAGCCGAGCCAGGAGGCTCGGCTCGTGAGCCGGCTCGTTTAGCTCGCGAGCCACTTTAATACAGTGCAATTTATGTACAAATTACATTTTATTTTTTAGTCTATTTAAACATGTAAATATACATTAAAAAAATAAAAAGTGATACATTAAGTCCATAATTAATGTAATAACACTTGTCCATCGATAATTATCCATGCAAATGTAATGATGCAACTAGATTAGATATTATTACTATTATAATCTAAAGCATTAGATCCATATTGACCATCACAAAATTATAAAAATTATTGATTTATTGTCACATCAACAACAAAACAAGCAAAACAATAGCAAAACAAGCAAAACATTATGCTCTACTTTGTACATTGCATCTGGCTCGTTGAGCTCACGAGCAGCTTGCGAGTTGATTCGAGCTGGCTCATTATAGCTAACGAGCTAAACCCTTGGCGTAGCTCGTTAGCATTTCTCAACGAGCCGAGCCGAGCCATCCATGAGCTGAACGAGCTAGCGAGCCACGAGTATTTCGTCAGCCCTACCCGCAATCCCAATGCTGAAAAGAAAAGGAGGGCTTGGATTAAAAAAAAGACCCCCTTCGCTCCTCCCTCCCTGCGCCCCTCCCTCTCGTCCCCATTTGCGCTGCTGCCCAAGATCGCGATCGCGCTCCTCCCTCCCATCGCCGCCGGAGCTCCGCGCCCTCTCGTGCCGTCCCCATCCGTGTCGTGCTCGACTTTACCCGTTGCAACGCACGCACAATTGCTAGTAGATTATATATATATATATATAATATTATTTTAGTTTTTTCTATATTTATTTTTTTCTCAATAGTTTAAACGTACACGTTATATTCTTCTTTCGGTTTTTCCGGTGAATAGTACTGTACGTATTTAGTTTTCTCTCTTAGCGCACGGGAGATTAGTTGGGAGGACTAATCATTTTTTCAAAATTTATTTTTGTTCGTTTTTTCGTGAGTAGCACGTACATAAATACGTATACTAATCACGACAGATTTTTTTTAATTCCGTGCGAGGTTAGGTGAGATGCATCTTTTTAATATATCTGATCTAATAGGTTAATATAATGGGTTCTACAATTTAATTAAAAAAGCAAGGCTGGATATTTTCTTTTTCTTATCGAAATTTATAACGTTTCCTCTAATTTATTAAAGTGTCTCATGACAGTTTAGAAGAATGTCACGTGACGATTCTAGCATGCTTTATAAAAAATGTAATGAACTTTAAGTATATAATAATAGATAATATATAAGATAGATCAGTTTATTTTTTGCATATGCCGAGTTCGGAAGGAGGAGTTGGACTGTTGGAAACCCCTTCCGCACATAAAACAAACCACAAATTAAGACATAATTAATAACAAACCAAGAATTAACATATAATTAATTAAATAATAGGTTAAAAAACTTAATATATACTGATATAATTTTTTACAAATAACTTAGTTCGAAAAGCATATATTTGGAAAACGAGATAGTACAAGTTGAAGAGATGGAATAAAGAGATACACACAAAATGTGTGTTGCGCATATTCATGCAAGACTTCGTACCGATAACTTATTCGGTTTATTGGATTTTTATAGGATTATTGTAGAAATTAAAACCTTATAATTTTTCCCATATACATGATAATTTTTTACCTATGTACATCATTCTTTTGATAGGAATGGATCCTACCAAATTTCTAAGGATCATAGTCTTACAACCTTATTTCATACAATTCTTAGCATGAGGTGAAACCTTTGAAAAATTCTTAAGGAATATTTTTTCTATTCCTTTGATTTAGAAACTATACGAACTGAATAAAGCCCTAATATTACGCTAGCCTGTTCGTCCGTGTGGTGTTTTCCCAAACATCCGAGCTATGTCGATCGCATGAGCTGCCATGGCTAGTGAACTTGCGCTCTTCCTGCTATTCATACCTCTCATTGCCGTGCAACTGCTCATCTTGCTCGGCTCCGAGCATCGCCCGGTGGCGAGGGATGAGGCCAGCGCTAGGATGCGGCTACCGTTAGGGCCGTGGACGCTGCTGGTGATCGGCCACCTGCACCACTGCACCATGCGTGACCTGGCGTGGCGGCACGGCCTGCTCATGCTGCTCCGGCTCGGCGAGGTGGAGGCCGCCGAGGCGTCGTCGGCAGACGCGGCTTGGGAGATCATGAAGATGCACCATGTGGCGTTCGCGTCGCGGTCCACAAAACCTTAGGATATCACTAAAATCTACTATACGACTAGCTACTTTGCTAACTTTTGCTAACTAGTAGCAAAAAATTTCAGGAGCAACTCCCTTGTAATTTCAATAACACGGAATCAGAATAATTAATAATAATTAATAGATAAGTTGTAAGCAACCAAAACCATAAAGAATCATTCTAACAGTTCATCAGAAATAAAAATTTAAAATTTCATCATAACCACTAGCGTTCCATCACCAATATTAACCAAAAGGCTTTAAGGGATAACATTATTTTCAATATTAGCAAAAAAACATTTGAAGAATCATGAAGTATGGATCCGTGCAGCTACATCCCTTTCTCACAATGACATGCCTCAGGTACCTGAAGGGAGAATTACAAGGGTGAGATTCGAAAATCTCAAGCAAGTAAACTTATTTTGACAAGATATTTAAACCACGCTTGATTAAGCATTGACTTAATACTTTCATAATTGATAAATCGTTATTAGAATACCAAGTGTCATCTTATTTTTATCATTAAGTCATATTTCATTCTCTGTCATCACACCTAACAAGTACTACTAGAATAACTTTTGTAATATTAAAGAATCATTAGGATACTAACAACTTAATATCCGAGCAAATAATATCAAAAATATCATGATAAGAACATTTAAATCATATTAATCCTACTACACCCAAACTGTTTATTTTTTATCATGTAAATAATATTTGACCAACCCAAAATTATCATCATTTGGGTATTATAGATCATTCATGAGAAACTGTTAACGCCAAAATTTGGTAAACCCCGAAGTCCTTATCGGCTAAGGGTTAGGATCGGCTCAGAGTCAGTATCTGCTTGGAGTTCTGCATCAGCCGATGGGGGTTTTCTGTTATCCATATCTCCAGCAGTCGGATTCTTGATAGATTTGGTTTGAGAAGATCTTATCCAAAAGAAACCGAGTCGAGGGAGGATACGACTTGTATCTATTAATTAGGAAAAGATTGTTTGTTTCCTATTTTATCTTTAGGAAAGTCTGTTTAGTGTCCGATAAGGACTTTATCTATTTCCTTTCATCTTTAGGAAAGTTTGAATTGTAATTGTTAGGATCTTTGTCACCCTATGGGTATAAATATGTAAGCCCAGGATTCATGTAACATATCTCTCGATCAATATAATTCGGCGCATCGTCACTCTTTTATTCTTCATCTTTGTTCAACATTCGGCGGAACTTGGCATCCAGCGCTGGGCTGCATCGGTTAGGTTCGACCTCCAGCAAAGGAATAAGTTCAACGTTCTGCTGGATCAGGCGATCATATTGACTACGTCGACGTTGTCCAAGGCTGCATCAGTACGTTCGATCTCTTGGATTGCTCCGGTTTAGTTAGCATGCTTGCCTGACTATTTATCATATGTCTCTATTAATCTAATCTTAGTATTTCAGTTTAGCCCTATCGGCTGTCTCTCTCGTTTTAGGGTCTCTGTCGTTATTGGCTAAACTGTTTACTAGATTGGATTGGTTTAGGCATCTACCACCCTGAAAATCAGTCAAGGTCTTGATTGTCTAGATATTGCTTTCATTTTCATACTTAGTGCTACATCAGTTTGATCTACTAAGTCATGATTAGAACCGTAATATCTAGCCTGCCTGTTGACTGCCACTAAGGGTTTCATCGGGGTTTCAGCCTGTGAGTTATTTGGGTATTGCATCGGCTTGCAAGGATTGTATACAAGTTGGATCTAGCCGATTGCAGCGGAGGCGTCATTGAATATTCGATCATTTGGATTTTATGATATCGGACTTCCAGCCGATATGTGCTTTAAATCAATATCTATTTCATCATGTGATTGGTTCATGCAATGTTATATATCATCATGTTATTGTCAGCCGATCATCTTTATATAGATGTCTGTTAAGTACACAGCCGATGGATCAAGACTCTTAACTACATTGGTTGATATCAACATCGCTGTCGACCAATCGACTGTTGTGAATATTAGCCGATCGGTTAATACATTATATAATCGGTTGCTTTATATATCTTGTCAGTGGCAGGATCAAATTGACTGGCACGCCTGCGCTTCATCGATTCTAGGAGCTGCACTAGAGCTAAGCAGATCTCTCAGGCCGGCGTGTTGATTTTTTACGTCAACAGAAACACACAAGTAGTCCATGACAAATTAGCAGAGGACTAGAATAAGGGATCCGATGATCCCTTTCATACTGTCGATGCGTGTGCTCGACACGCGGGGACCCGGGGGACCCCTTTTAGGTTCGGCACAGGGGAGCGGTGAATCAGGGTTCGAACTCGCGGTGAGGCAGATGGAAGGTAGGAAGATCGAGGAAATTCGCAATCGCAACAGACGCAGAAGAATTTATACAGGTTCGGACCATCGAAGAGACGCAATACCCTACTCATGTTTTTTGTGTTATGTGGAGGATGAGTTACAAGGATGAGTGTGGTTGTTCTTCCCTGGGGAAGCTAGAGCTGATGACTGAGGTGAAAATGCTTAAAGCCCAAGGCTGAAGAGGCTAAGCAAAAGACCAATCCAGGAACCTCACCCCAAAATGGCAGAACCCCCTATCATGGACTTGGGCCTCCTTTTATAGTGCAAAGGGACACCACAGTAGTCCTGGCTTTCTCTACTCCACTCCACGTGATGCAGCGGCTCTTGTTCTGTCTTGTCGGGGAGGCTACCCCTATTCCTATTCCTGTTGCCGCGTCATGGGAGTTGGTGGAGAAAACGGGCGTCGTGGCTGCCATGCTGCTGACGTGAGGAGGGGTCAACCTACCTACTCCAGTGGGGCCTACCGATCAGTGGCCCTTCGCCTGGAGAGGGTTCGACGTGACACCCCCAGCGCTCGCATCCTCTTTCCCATGCGGCCGCCCATAGCATTTAATGCGACTGGACGGGGCGTGGAGGGAGGCGTGTGCGGACTGGCCGTGCGGCCATACTGCGGTCGCCATCAAAGACTTTATATCCTCCTTCCCTCATGACAGGCAAAAAGGGGTGATGATGAGTGGCTGACAGACGTGCCTCACATCGCAATAAATGCGACGGGGCATGCGTCTGGCCTATCTCTAGGCATTAAATGTGGTGGTTGGCAGTTGGCAGTTGAACTCGCTCCTCTCTCGGAGAGGTGCGGGGTGATGGACGGGGGTCCGGGTGATCCCGAACCCTGCCATCTGGGAGGGCGGCGGCCTCTAGGCAGCCCCCGAGCCAAGTCCCCCTTGGGATGGCCATGTTGCCGCCCGTGGCCCGGACCCGTATGAGCCATTCAGGACATGTCCTTGGGGCGCCCTGGTAAGCGAAGGCGTCTTCCTTCTTCATATATCGCATTCTCGATATACCCCCGGGCTCATATCACCGACAGTAGCCCCCGGTGTTGACCGGGACCGAGGCCGGGTTCGGGCGTGGTTAACGCCATATTCCTGAGTGGATGGGCCCGGGTACTGGATGTGCCGCGCCTCAGCAAGAGATAGGCGCGCAGCAACTGACGCCGCGCTTGATTAAGCCTTTCCAGACGGGGGGCGCATTATTTGGGCCGCGCACATGGGGGCTCATCAAACCGCCTAGCTCTCTCCGTCCCGTGTAGTGCGCCTGGCGGGCACAAAATCCCAGGCAGCGTGAAACCCTAGTGGCGCGAAAACCAAAGAGACGTGAAAAACGAAGGGGCGCGGAGCCGAGGAGGCGCGTCGCGCGGTAGTGAGTGAAATTAATGCCGTAGAATCCGAGGGGGCTGAGGCTGCGTAATAAAAACAGATCCGCGAGAGGGGGATCGCCTACGCATTCCTCGCCCATCGCCTCTAATCCTTCCAGCGCCTTTGTCCTTCCGATTCCTTCCTCTCCGCCACCAGCCCTTTCTCCACACTCCGGCGCCCTCCTTGAAGATGACCCGCGACGTGCCCCTGGAGCCCGGGAGCGTGCTCCCCAAGTCCCTGGTTTGCACCGCGGAGGCTCGAAGCCTATTCAACAAGTTCCTGCCACGTGGCACGCGCAGCGGCGGTGACATTCCGGAGGAGCGGCCCCCCACGAAGATGGTGTTCTTCGCCTCCTTTGCCATGGTCGGGTTGGTGCCGTCCTTCTCCCGGTTCTTCTTCGACGTGCTGGAGTTCTATGACCTTCAGCTGCATCACCTCATCCCCAACGACGTCTTCTACCTCGCCATCTTCGCCTACACCTGCGAGATGTTTGTGGGGGTGATGCCCTCACCGCATCTCTTCCAGCAGTTCTTCCGCGTGTGTCGGGCGGGATCCCCCGGCGCAGTCGGATACGTTGCGATCCAGCTGCGCAACGACAGGGCCGGCGACACCGCCTTCATCGACATCCACCCCCGCTCCTGGTGGGAGAACTGGAGGGCCTACTGGTTCTACACCAGCTTGGGCGACCACCCCCGCCTTTCCCTTTCGACGGGGATTCCAGTGAATCAGAGGAGCTGGGGGGCGCGGTCGCGCGCTGGGAGAGAGCTGGACGGAGTGCTGGAGCAGATCAGCTACCTCCGAAGGGGAGGCTGGTCCAGCCATGCCGTCTTCCGGGACTTCCAGACACGGCGCATCTCGCCGTTGCAGGAGAGGCCGCGCCCCGCCCACATGTACACGAACTTCAACGACGATATGCGCACACATGTTGGCGCCGCCTTCGACTGGAACGAGAATGACCTCACGATCCTAGTCCGCCGCACCCTCGGTGTCACAGCGATGGACCTGACGCAACTCCCTCCGGGGCTGATCCCGTTATGCCAAGATCCGGCACGCCCGGAGAACCTGCATGCTCTGCAGGTGGTGGGCGACAGCGTGGGTTCATCGTCAGCTGCGCCATGCGCCGCCCCGGGGGGTGGCGACGACGACTACGACAACGCCGACGACCAGGTGCCGATTGGGCTGCTGGGCCGCCGGGGCCCGGGCAGGAGCGGATCGGGGGCCCCGAACCCGAACGGGAAGAGGAAGAGGCCAGAGCACGACCCTGCGCCTCCCCTATCACCACCACGCGGCGGCGGCGTGGAGCGCACCGCTCCCCCCATAGGTCTAGAGGCCCGCAGGCGGCGGGCCCTGCCCCAGGGGCCACCCCGTCGAGGACCAGAACGGCCACGACGACGGCGACTACGGCGGTGGCCGGGGGCGCACCCACGGCGAGCGCACCGTCGGGCGGAGGCCGGCCGCGGCGCCCCGGCGGCGACGGAGTCCGCGGGCCACAGCCCAGTGAGCCCCTCTGGCGGCCCCGCGAAGAAGAAGCGGGCCATCTCCCGGGTCTCCTGGAGCTTCAACGCCGCCCGCAGGTAATGCCTAACAGATGCATACACTTCTTGTGAGCCCTGTGTCTTATTTCGGGCTATTGATGTTTTAATCTTTTATTGTGTTTATTTCTGTTCCCAGCCGCGAGCATCAGCATTTTCGCCCCAAGGTTATACCCAAGGGCGGTGCCGCCTCTCGGGAAGAGCAGAAGAGGCCCAGGGTGGTGGAGCCCACCGGGTCCGGGTCACCCCCTGCGGGTTCGGGCTCGGGTCCGGTGCGACCTGAGGAGGGGGGCCCACCCAGATGCCGGGGCGCCGATCGCCCGCGAGGAACAAGCTGGGGGCCCTCCGCCGGCGACAGATTCGGGGCGAGCTGGTCCCGATGCGGGGTGGAGGCGACGGCGGCACGGAGAGCAGCCCGGGGTCCCCACCACGAAACAATTGCCGCCACCACGACAGCCATCGCCCGCGCCATGCCATTCAACGCCGTCGCCCGCCGGCCAACACCAACACGCGGCGCCGCCCACCGCGACCCTCCGACGCCACGAGCAGCCTCACCGGAGGGCGAGGCGATGCTGGCGGGTGAAGCGGCGGCGGGCGGCTCCGGCCGTGGGGCACCTTCGTCTTCCCGTCCTGCACTGGTGGTCGACCTTGGCTCGAGCTCCGACTCCGAATCCGGGGGCGCTCGGTCAGGGTTTGTGGTCGCCTTGGACACCGAGCCCCTCGTACGATCGCAGGAGCAGGCGAGGATGATCGTGTCCCGGGCGCTGGAGGAGGCCAACGCGGTCTCCCTAGAGGGGCTTCGGGCCCAGGTTCAGGCCTTGGCCACCAGGGAGGTTGCGGTGGCGCGGCGAGAGGCCGAGGTCGATGAAGGCCACCGCGAGTTGGCATCCACGGCGAGGGTGGAGGGCCTCGTCCGGAAGCGGGAGCTGGCAGACATCGAGCGGCGCCGAGGTGAACTCAATCAGGTGTTCGAGGACACTGTCATTGAGCGGCACATCGCCGACTTCCACGAGCAGATCACCGCTGTCGCAGAGGAGAGGGTCCGCACCACCGATGGGGAGTTCATCCGCGACCTCAACGAGCGTGCCCAGGAGCTCAGCCGGTGGGAGCGCGTCCTGCGCGATGCCGAGGCTGCCGCCGCCAGCACCAACATCGAGCTCCAGGCCCGCGAGGATGGCTTGGCGGAGCGCGAGAAGGCTCTGGAGGCGGCGTGACAGGTGGTTGGGGACCGGGAGGCCGCCGTGGCCAAGGCCGAGGAGGACTCCGCCGTGCGGGAGGAGAACGTGGTGGCCCAGGAGAAGGCCATCGCCGAGCGTGAGGCCGCGGTGGAGGGGCACGAGGTGGCCGTGCTGCAGGCCCAGGAGGAGGTCTCCTGGTGCGTGAAGGCCATCTGGGAGCGCGAGCAGCAGCTCACAGCCACCTCGTGCCATCGGCAGGATGAGCTGGAGCGGTGGGAGCGGGACTCGCCGCCCGAGAGCAGACGATAGGCGACGTGGAGGCGCGGGCGCGGGAGTCGAAGCAGCGGGAGCGGGTTCTGCCGTCCCAGCCGGCCCCTCGCTCCAGCGAAGCGGCGCCAGATTTGGAGGAGGCGCGCCGCCGGATCGCGGAGCTGGAGCACGCCCTAGGCTTAGGGCTCCAGACCGTGACCTCGTCCGTCGCGCGTCTTCGGGATGCGGCCCGTGAGGTGGGGGTTGTACGTCCCCGCGCCGCCAACTCTACCTTGGGGGATTGGCCACCCAGATAGACGAACTGGCCGAGGGGATCAAGAGGGTGCCGGAGGAGGTTGACGAAGTGGCGAAGGAGTCGTCATACGACCTGTCCCGCCAGGTTACGACATTGATCCTGGCAAGCTACCAGGCCCGCGACCCCGGCTTCAACACGTACATCCCAACCGAGGACTTCCCCGAGGGCACCGAGGAGGCTGTTCGGTGTCGCGTCAAGGATGCCGTCGACTCCATTATGATCGGCTTTGACGAAACTCTGGCGGCATTCCAGCTTGCCTACCGCGAGGACCCGCCGGACGAGGACGACACGGAGAACGCCCCCAGTGACCCGTCGGCCGCCTAGGACTCCCCCTTTTTTTGCTTCTATCTGTACTTGTAAAAACATTGTAATACTATTTATGTTATCAATGCACTTGCCTGTCTCATGTCGGATTCGTATTGTAGCAACCCATCGTGGCCGACTCTGCAGACGATGATTCATATATATATGTATATATATTGGGAGCCCCCAGCCAACTTGGTGCATACACGGTGGCGGTTAGTTGGCCCAAGCTTTTGCCTACTCGTTTTCGCAACGGTAGTCCGCTCTTTAGTTAGTTTAGCCATTGTAGGAATATGAACAATATGGTTTCCTGCCATGATTCATTCCATGTAATTGGGAGCTGGTCCGGGTTCAGCGTGCATCGGCCGGTGGCTGGTGCCTTTCTCGGGGCTCCAGGTAGAAGCGAGGGCATCAAGGGCCAGCGGGGACAGCAGCAACGGGGTGTTTGGGACAGGCGTGACAATACGCACCCGAGCCCCCAGGCGTTGACTACCCCGGGGCACTTGTATGCAGCGTCGCTCTACCCTCGACACCCTTAGGGCCTCTCAGCCTAGGGCGGGCAGGGCCAGAAGACAACTGGAAATCAGCATCCACAGTACATGTTTCGGCACATGGGGAAAAAACATGCTGTAATGCAGATATTTTGTAAGGGAAAAGCATAAAGAGTGTAAACGGGCGAACTCATTGTTCATGCCGCTGGACGCAGTGAATGTGCTTTCATATATATTGGGGTTTCAGCACACCATGCGGCTTATGGGTAGAACCTGCGCAGGTGGGAAATGTTCCACGGGTTCGGCAGCGGAGTGTCGTCCTCTGTGGCTAGGCGGACTGTTCCTGGACGCGGGGTGCCAATAACTTTGTATGACCCTTCCCACATCGGAGATAACTTGCACGCGTCGCAGAACAAGATCATTGATTTGCAGCGTCCGGGGGCTGACTTTGTGTTGGTGATAGCGACGGAGGCTCAGCTGATAGCGGGCCGCGCGAAGCACTGCGTGGCGTCGTCTTTCTTCTAGGTAGTCCAGGTCGTCGCGACGTAGCTGTTCTTGATCTGCTTCGGTGTATAGTGTGGCTCGGGGCGATCCCAGGGTGAGCTCGGAGGGTAAGACCGCCTCGGCTCCATACACCAAGAAGAATGGTGTTTCCCCAGTGGCACGGCTTGGTGTGGTCCGGTTGGCCCAAAGGACCGCTGGCAGCTCGTCAATCCACGAGTCCCCATGCTTCTTGAGGACGTTGTAGGTCTTCGTCTTGAGGCCTTTCAATATTTCTGTGTTTGCACGTTCGGCCTGGCCGTTGCTTTGGGGGTGGGCGGGCGAGACGAAGCAGAGTTTGATGCCCATGTCGTCGCAATACTCGCCAAACAGCTCACTCGTGAACTAGGTGCCGTTGTCGGTGATGAGCCTATTGGGGACACCGAACCTTGCCGTGATGCCTCTCATGAACCGTACAGCCGAATGCTTGTCGATGACGCTGACTGGATAGGCCTCGGGCCACTTGGTGAATTTGTCGATGGCGACATATAGGAATTTGCAGCCGCCATGCGCCCGCTTGAACGGGCCCAAGATGTCCAGCCCCGCACCGCAAACGGCCACGAGAGCGGGATGGTCTCGAAGGGCCTGGGCCGGCAGTGCGTCGCTGGCGTGGAATTGGCATGCCCGGCACCGCCGCACGAGGTCTGCTGCATCCTCCAGCGCGGTGGGCCAGTAAACCTTGGCGAAATGCCTTTCCCACCAAGGTTCGGGAGGCTGAGTGCGCTCCACATTCTCCCTCGTGGATCTCGGCCAGGAGCTCGAGACCCTGTTCCCGAGCGATGCATTTCATGAGCACTCTATTGGCACCGCGTCGATAGAGTGTCCCTTCCACCAACACGTACCTTTTGGAGGTGCGGGCGACGCGCTCGCTTTCTTCACGTTGCTCGGGCAATGACGCGTCTTGCAGATACGCCTGGATTTCCGAAATCCAGGCCACCTGGCGCATGATGTCGGTCCCGACAGGACCAGGCTGTGGCTGGCCCGCCAGGTCCGGGGCATCGGGACCAGCCGACTCCTGCCCTTGGGACGGTTCGGGGCACGCCGACGGCTCTGTGAGTCTTTCCTCAAATGCGCCTGGCGGGGCTGGGGCTCGCGCGGACGCGATCCTAGATAACTCGTCCGCCAGGGTATTGTCTCTTCTGGGAATATGACGCAGCTCGAGGCCATCGAAATGGCGCTCCATACGCGGTACTTCCTTGACATATGCTTCCATCTGGGGGTCGGTGCATTGGTACTCCTTGGAAACTTGGTTCACGACCAGTTGGGAGTCGCCGAGGACTAGCAGATGGCGGATGCCCATGCCTGCCGCTGCTCGCAACCCCGCTAAGAGTCCTTCGTACTCGGCCATGTTGTTGGTTGCCCGGAAGTCAAGCCGAACGATGTATCGGAGTACGTCGCCTACCGGCGAGGTTAACGCAACGCTTGCCCCGGCCCCCTGTAAGGTGAGTGAACCGTCAAAGTTCATCATCCAATGCATGGTCCATTGGCCGTGATCCTCCGCACTCTCGGATTCACCGGGGGGTTGATCGTTATCGGCCACTGGCGTCCATTCTGCCACGAAATCGGCCAAAGCCTGGCTCTTGATCACGTGACGGGCTTCGAAATGCAGGTTGAACTCCGACAATTTGATAGCCCACTTGACTACCCGTCCCGTACCCTCTCGGTTATGCAAGATCTGCCCGAGAGGATAAGATGTGACCACCGTTACCCGATGTGCCACGAGCACGGCGTAGAGCATTTTTTGGGCTTGCGGGTAACATGTCTTTGCGTCCCGTAGCGCCTCACTAATAAAGTAGACTGGCCGCTGCACCTTGGTGCGGGCCTTGGCTACTTTACTAGGGGCAACAGGCTCGGGTGCGTCGGGGCGGGTTATCTCAGTGTCCGGGGCTTCCGGGCCATCACCTTCCCCGGGGCCCTCAGGGCCGCTCTGGGTGGAAGGGGCCTCGGGAGCCCCCGGACTAGGGGGCCGGGTGGCTCCCTGAAGCTCGGGGGGCCAAAGGCCGCCTCTGGCTCCGGGTGCTTCCTCAGCCGACACCGTTCAAAGGTCTCCTGCCTCCGGGCACGGTGAGGCTGGGGAGAGGCTGGCTCATCATCGCGCTCCACAACCAACGCCGCACTGATTACTTGGGGGGTTGTCGCCAAATATAAAAGGAGGGGTTCTCCTTCTTGAGGTGTCACCAATATGGGCTGCGAGGAGAGATAACGCTTGAGCTCGCTCAAGGCTTTCTCTGCCTCGTCCGTCCAAGTGAAGGGGCCAGTTCGCTTTAGCAACTTGAATAGAGGGAGCGCCCGCTCTCCCAGCCTTGATATAAAACGGCTCAGGGCAGCTACACAACCAGCGATTTTCTGCACGTCCCTGAGCTTCCTAAGGGGGCACATCTCCTCTATCGCCTTTATTTTTGCAGGGTTGGCCTCGATGCCTCGGGCGGAAACCAAAAACCCCAAAAGTTTGCCTGCCGGTACCCCGAACACTCATTTTTCTGGGTTCAGCTTCATGCGGGAGGACCGGAGATTATCAAATGTCTCGGCCAGGTCCGGGAGCAAGGTTCTTTGGTCCCGGGACTTGACCACGAGATCATCGACATACGCCTCAACATTGCGCCCTATTTGGTCTTTCAACGTGATGCGGATACCGCGTTGGAAAGTAGACATGGCATTCTTTAAACCAAAAGGCATAGACATGTAGCAAAAGGTACCCATAGGCGTGATAAATGCAGTTTTCTCCTCATCCTCCACAGCCATGCGGAACTGATGATAGCCAGAGTATGCATCTAGGAAACATAAAAAGTCGCACCCCGCAGTGGAGTCGACTATCTGGTCTATTCGAGGTAGAGGATAAGGGTCTTTAGGACATGCCTTGTTGAGGTCGGTGTAGTTGATACACATGCGCAGCTTGTGGTTGGCCTTCGGGACGACCACCGGGTTAGCCAAGCACTCCGGATGCAGCACCTCCCGGATGAAGCTGGCCTCCTAGAGCCGTGCCACCTCTTCGCGGATGAACGCATGTCGCTCTGGGGCCTGTCGCCTCACCCTTTGCCGGACCGGTCGTGCATCCGGCCGTACTACAAGTCGGTGCTCGATCACCTCTCTGGGGACTCCGGGCATATCCAACGGCCTCCAAGCAAACACGTCGACATTCACCCGCAGGAAGGAGACGAGCACGTCTTCCTATTTGGGGTCCAAGTTACCGCCAATTCTGGCGGTTTTGGACGGGTCGTCGCCCAGCTGAATGGGCTTGATCACCACCTCATCAGCAGAGGTGATGTGCTGTTTGGGGGCCCGGGAACCCGAGGCCTCCCCTTGAAGGTCCTCGGGTTCAACACGGTCGGCCGCCGCAATATCATCCACGCGTGCCTCCACGCAATCCAGCGCGGTCTTGACGTCGGCATGGATGGTGATGGGGCCTCCGGGGCCTGGCATCTTGAGCTGGCGGTAGGCGTAATGGGTAGCCGCCATGAACTTCACCAACACTGGCCTCCCAAGCACGGCGTTGTAGGGCAGGTTAAGGTCTGCCACATTGAAGTCAATCCGCTCGGTGCAGAAATTGGTGGGGCTCCCGAATGTGACCGGCAGAGCGATCTGCCCAAGGGGCCACACCTTCCCGGGCGTCACCCCAATGATGGGATAGGATGGCCCGAGCACCATCCCTGGGGCCTTGATCGCATCAAAGGCCTTCGGGGATAGTATGTTGAGGGCCGCACCCCTGTCAATCAAGACTCGGGCGACCTTGACGTTGCAAATGGTGGGGAAGGTCACGAGGGCCAAGTGGCCACTGCGTGCGATGCTCCCAGGGTGATCTGTCTGGTCGAAGGTGATTGGCACCCCCACCTAGCGTGACTTTCAAGCCGCCTCATGGGACGGCACAGCCGCGAGGAGCTCACGCCTCATAGTCTTGAGGCTCCGACGGACACTGGGCGCCCGCCCCTCCGTCGATGGAGGCGACGACGTGCTTGGGTCTTGGTATCTCCGACGGGGGCCGCACTCTTGGCCTCCTCTCGTCGGTTGTCCGAGCGCTCTGTCGGGGCTTTACCCTTGCGGTGGGCTTCTTTCTCCCTCTCCCTCCTCTCCTGCTCGTACTTTTTTACTCGCTCGGCCAGGTTCTTGACCGAGTCGCACTCGGAGAGGTCGTGGCGGGAGGTTTGGTGCACCATGCACCACTTGTCCCCATCCTGGCCCTGGGGGTGAGGGTCCGGGGTGCGCCTGCGGTTGCCCGCGGGCTTGCCCTTTCGCGAGGGCTTCTCGGCATCATCGGCGGTGAGGACATGGCCTTCCTCACCACCACGCAATGGCTTGCGCTTCCGCCGTAGCTCACGCCGTTCCTCTCGGGACGCGGAGGGGGCAGCGCTGGTGGAGGCTGGAGCAGGATTCCTAGGGTTCCAGACCCGAGCCTCTTCCTTGCGGGCCACCCGGTCAGCAAGCTCGAAGAGCTCGATGGTGGTCCGGGGGGCCTTGGATTCGATCTTCTCCAGCATGACGTCGTGGCACACACCACTCCTGAAGGCGAAGATCACTGCATGGTCAGCGATGGACGGTATAGTGTTGCGTACCTGGCAAAAACGCTGGATGTATTTGCGCAGGGACTCGTCCTCCCCTCGTCGGACCATGTGGAGGTCAGCCTCCACTCCTGGGCGCGGGTACGTGCCTTGGAAGTTAGAGGCGAACTGCCGGCAAAAGTCGTCCCACGAAGTGACCGATTGGGCCGGCAGGTTCATTAGCCAGGAACGGGCCTGGCCCTTGAGCGCCATGGGGAAGAAGTTGGCCATGACGAGCTCGTCGCCTCCAGCGGCCTCGATGGCCGTGGTATAGATCTGGAGGAACTCGGTGGGATTCACCAAGCCGTCATACATCTCCGTGAGGGCCGGCCTAAACTTGTTAGGCCAGCGCACATTGCGGAGGCTGGAGACAAATGCCTGACAGCCGTTGCCGACTGGAGGTGGCGACGACGGCTGGGGGGGCCTTTGGGCGCCGCAGAATGTCCTGCTTGTGTCTAGGCCACCACAGCCGCTCGCCGTCTCCTGGGGGTTCTCCCTGTGGTGGGGCCGCTGTGGCCTCTCGCCGAGCGCTTGCGCCTCCTGACGAGGAAGCGCAATCCTGAGCTCGCCCCATGCGACGCTCGTCGTGGCGCTGCTCAATACGAAGACGGGCGTCCCGTTTCGCGTATAGCAGATCCTGAGGCGACTCTGGTTGGGCGGCAGCCGGGAGGCTCTCTTCTGCCCTCGCCGAGAGGACGAGCTGACCGTGGTGTGTGAACCATGCGGTCGGTGACTTGAGGAAGCGAGGTCAACGGCCAACTGACGCTGGGCCGTGCCGACTAGCTTCGCCACGTCTTCAAACCAACGCTTGGCGTTGGACCCCTCATCCGGTGTTACCGGGGGGTGGCGCAAGAGCGCCTCCACCGCCTGGAGGGCGCCCTCAGGCGTGCCAAACTCCAGTCGGCGATGGATGTCGCTCCGGCGTGGCTCGTCGGTACGTCCGCTCGGGCGTAGCCCGGATCTTGCGGGTACGTTGGCGACCCTGTGGGACGCTTGGCCTCCTCCGCCCACAGCCGCTGTCTCAGCGGGGGGGCAGGGGAGTTGGTACAACACCGACCGCCGCCGCGGCCATCGGAGGGGGTGAGGGGGACAAAGGTCCTCCCTCCTCTGAGCGGAGATGTCGGAAGTTGGGGCTGTGCATGCCCGTATCTACCTCCTCGACCACCTTGTTGGCCAAGTCACACTCGTGGGTAGCGAGCGAGCCAGACGCGGTCCGTAGGACGTGGCCGTGGACCATGGCAAGGATGGAGGCAGGCGGTTCCACCGGGAGACGAAAGGAATATGGGAGTTTAACCCCAAATGCAGCGAGCTCCCCCTACCTGGCGCGCCAGCTGTCGATGCGTGTGCTCAACACGCGGGGACCCGGGGGACCCCCTTTTTGGTTCGGCACAGGGGATCGGTGAATCAGGGTTCGAACTCGCGGCGAGGCAGATGGAAGGTAGGAAGATCGAGGAAAGTCGCAATCGCAACATACACAGAAGAATTTATACAGGTTCGGGCCGTCGGAGAGACGCAATACCCTACTCCTGTTTTTTGTGTTATGTGGAGGATGAGTTACAAGGATGAGTGTGGTTGTTCTTCCCTGGGGAAGCTAGAGCTGATGACTGAGGTGAAAATGCTTAAAGCCCAAGGCTAAAGAGGCTAAGTGTAACATCCCGAAAATCGAAGAAAACGAAATCGGAACGTAAAATCGAAACTTTCAAAACCTTCGCTTGTTGCTTCTTTCTCGGGTTATTGCTTCTTATTTGCCAGATTTAGACGTGATCAATTTCCCTTTCGGTGTTTTTGGATAATTTGGAGTTGTCGAAATGAAAGATGCGAAAGCCCGCATCAGGGTTTTTTTAAAAAAAAGAAATCGGAGAAAGCGCGGATTTATGAAAACGCGATTTGGAAAATATAAAATAAAAATTATGGTTTGGAGAAGATAAATTAGGGCACAAAATAAATAATAAAATATTCGAAGTCGCGCTCGAAATCCGAGAAAATTTTGGAAAATAAAGGGAGAATATTGAATTTTGAAAAGAGGGATTTTAAATAAATAAATATGAAAAATATTGTGGGAAAATAAAAGTGGAGAAAATTTGAAAATATTGTGTTAAAAATTATTTTTGAATTTTATGAAAATATTTTGGAATTTTTAGAAGAAAGAAAAATAGAAATGGAAAATTAAAATGGAAAATCGGGAAAATCGAAATTGCACCGTTCATTGCGCGCCAAGTGTTCGACGCCGTACGCACCGTACGGCCCGCCCGCGCGCTGCCACGCGCGCGCGCCGCGCGCGCGCCGCCCCTACCCCGCGCGCGCACGCGCCGCGCGTGCGCCAACCGCGCGACCCCGCGCGCCCGCGCGCCGCGCCCGCGCGCTCGCCGCACGCGCGCACGCCCCGCGCCCGCGCCCGCGCCCTCGCCGCCACGCGGCCATGCCGCGCTGACCCCCACGCCGCGCGCGCACGCCGCGCCGGACCCCGCCGCGCGCGCGCTTAGGCCGCGCGTTGCGCCCGCCGTGCCGGCCCATCCCCATGCGTCGCCGCGTGTCTCACCCCGCGCCCGCGCCGAGCCGGCCCCTCCTCTCTCCACCCCGCGCCCGCGCCGAGCCCCCTCGGCCGCGCCTATAAGGCGGCGCCCGCCCATTTTTGCCGCACCGCCGCCGCTCCTCTCTCCGTTCCCAAGCGCCGCCGCGAGAGCCGCCGCCGCAACCCACGCGCCGCCGTGCGCAAAGCCTCCCCGTGCCCCATCGCTCCTCCCGTGGCCGCCGTCGCCGTATGTCCCCTGCTCCGTCCCTTTTGCGCGCGCCGCCGTCTCTGCTTTCGGCCGGACACCGGTGAACGGTTGCGGCCAATGAACAAGTGCGAGGTGAAAAGAAAAGAAAAAAAAAAAAAGAAAAGAAAAGTAAGGGGAAAATTAGGAAAAATTTTAGAAAATTTGGAAAGTTGAAAAATTTTGGGAAGACTTGAGTAAAATTTTGGGCAAAAATAAATTATTTTCTTGTATGTTCTCTCGTGCAAAGTTGAAAAATCAAATTGGACTTTTTCCGAATTTCGTTTCGCGTCGTTTTTAAATCCGGACTTCATTCAATTCTTTCTCGCCATTTAAATAGGCTTCTCTTTTGCGCTCAAACCTTCAAAACCTCGAGCACGAATTTCCTCCGCTGACATTTCCAAACCTAATTTCTCAAATTGTTACGATCGTCGTCTTTGCGAAAACCCTAGGACATCCACTCGATTCCAAAAACTCGGATTTTTCCTAGCGACCCTTGTCCTAACTCAAGTAGAATCTTAGGCAAAACATTTGGAGTCGTTTTCATGGCTTTTATAGTTCTTTTCGATCTCTCGATATTTTAATTAAATTCTAATTGAATTCAATTGATCTTTCGCACGTACGGGTAGCACCTGAAGAAACTGGCATCGACCCCGTTGAAGACACCACCCCTCAAGCGTGCGAGCAAGGCAAGTCATCACACTCTTTGAACATATTGATCCTACTTTGTGAAATGATGTTGATTTCAAATTACAAATTGCATGCTTTACACAAACAGTACCTACGCTTGATATACCCTGCTTTGATATTGATCACCATTAGAATTTATTCTTTGTAACCTTCGATGTGATATGACCGGAGGCTAACTTCGGTAAAAATGCTTAGCCCTGCTTACACTAGATCCCTGCATACTCATGATTTTGCAAGAAAGCTTTGTGCTCGGGCAACTACCTTTGGGGAGGTAGTTGAAATACGGCCTGTGGAGACATGAGCGCCACATGGCCATGAGAATGTTGAACTAAGCTTGATGAAAATTGAAAATGCTATACAAATGTTTTAGACTCGGGCGGCTGGATGATTTGGGTGGATTCCGGAAAAGGCAAGTGCCGACCCTGGTCAATTAAGGACCGAGCCATGAGATAGCCGGAAACGAGCCGCACAACCGTACTTCTCGAATGGGTATAGACCTAGCCGACTAGATAGCCGAGCGGAGGCGATCCTTGCATAGATGGTTCTCTATGATGTGGCTTATGTGATGAGAATGAGGCTGCGGCCTTTGTTGTGAATGGTGGAATTAAATCGATATTAATTAAACTTAAAGATTGAGGAAGTTTTCCCTTACCCCGGTGCGCCGTAACTCCTCTCACTGCTAGAAAAGGACAGCTAGAGTGCATGAGGGCTTAAGTTCATGGAGCGGGTACTGCCAAAGCGAGGTTATCGAAAGGCTTTGCCGTGACCGTCTCATGTGTTGAGGCGTAGGCTCATTTGTTGGGCTGTCGCGGAGTACGGGTAAAGTGTACATCCACTGCAGTGTGAGTGAATCAATCTATTCAAATAGCCGTGCTCGCGGATATCGAGCATCGTGACAAGACTTTCGCTTGGCTAGATTTTAAACTTAAAACTGCTGGGAAGGGTTTGCATGATGATTTCATTCGCTGGTGGATCAACTTCTCGAGATGCGAGAAGGGGTGGATTCCCCAGAAAATCATGACGAATCAGAGGCGGGAAGCCATCCTTGGAATCACGATGGATGGTAGCCAGAACCGTCACCGGATTAATGAACTATGGAACTAAAACTTGATTTGGCTAGTTGTTAGGCTTGTGAAAAGAATTGTGAAAATTGGCTTTATGCAAAAGAACTCCAGCCATTCCTTGAATAACCCTATCATATGCATCAATTATGTGTTGGCTTGCTGAGTACGGTTGGTACTCACCCTTGCTATACGCACAAACCTTCAGCTGATGGAAATGAAGAGCCGGAGGATCCCTACGCTTACTACCAGGAGGGTGAAGGAACTGATGGCGCTTACTAGATCTTAGCTCCGGTCGTTGCCTGTGGCAAATGACATGCCGCTGCCTCTATTTCGCTGCTGTATCTAATTTCTGCTTTTGTGTTGTACTCGACCATGAGGTCCTGTGTGTTGAACATTGCCTTCGGGCCTATTGTTGTAATAATGTCGCCGTAAGACTAATCGTGCATGTGCACCTGATTATTCAGTACTGTATTTCGTAGGTACCAACTACTCGATCCAGGGAAATGGTACTAAGAACACGAGAGATTCCCGTTCCAAAAACGGGGGTCCACAGAGCTGGTATCAGAGCCATGCGACCGTGGCGAGACCAAATGGCGCCCTACCCCTGACTGGTTGGCTAAAGGGAAATATCCCTACATAGGATCATTTTCAAACTATTATTTCCGAAAATACAAATATACCTTTTCTACATTTGTATTTCCTTTTCTTTACCAAATGATTATAATGATAGCTCTCTCCCTCTAACCCTAAGTTGCCTTCAAAAGCAGATGTCGAACCATGACGGAGCCTGGGAGATCACCATCCCACGAGACGAGGGGTTTGTGGCACAGCTTCAGTCTCTGCTGTGGTGCTTAAGATACCCGGAACCACCCACCTACCAAATCAAAAGGCATGGCTCCGAAGGATATCCAGCATGGGAGGCGGCCGTTTCCGTGGAAGCCCGCATGGGAAGTGAAACATCTTTCTGCTTCCACACCCGCTATCACCGGGATTTAGCGGAAGCAGCCATCCAAGATGCGGCCCGCGAAGCATTTCTTCGCCTTAATGCGATACATCGTGCTGAACTCACGGTGACAGAGTTCGTGCACCATCCCTATCGCGAGGAAGGCAACCCAGTTTGCACCGTGGAGGCCACCCCCTGCTGCTACAACCCGATGGTCACACGTCTATCACGCTGGGCAGAGACGGCAGATGACTGCTACGAAGAGGCCTTGCTTGAGATCAACGACCAACAGTCACGCCTCAATGATCTGGTCGAGAGCCACCAGGGCTGTGGGGATCAGATAAACATGCTGCAGACTCAGCTGCAAGCCAATGGTGCCCAATATGAGCAACTCTCGGACCGCTACATGGCCCATGGGGAAGCCCTGGTAGAGCTGGAAGAGCAGCTCAGGAAGAGCAAGCAGCAAGTCGACCAGCTGGATGAGCAGCTGCGCACCCGCCCTGTCCACGCTGCAGGTACTTCTACCGAGATTGTACCAACACCTCCTGCTCCTGTGCCCGACCACTATTACCTTATGACTCCAGCATGCTTGGATACCTTCCAAGCCATGATGGAGCAAGCTTTTATGTTGAGCACGAGCTCGCGCCGTACCCGATAGACCCCACCGCCGCCATGTCCATGGGACCCACCTCGAGCTCCGTAGCAGTGCCATCCGAGCCTGGATCGGGAGAGGAGAACCCCATCCAAATCCACACCGACTCAGAGTCTGAGGCGGAACCTATGGAGGTCAAATGGGAGTCCAGCGACACCGATCCAATGGAGGAGGAAGCTCCCCTCGTCGGCTGACTCACACTGGAGGCCCCCTTACCCGCCAGACCGCTCGCAAGAGTACGCGGCCACCGAGCAGAAGATTCGGCATGACTCGAGGCCACCACCTCCGAGCCATGGGGACTCCGATTTGCTTCAAGAAAACCACCCACTTCCCCACCTGGCTCTTGCAGATGGTTGGACGACTAGGCGGGAGGACCACCCCAGCTTGATCTCGCTCTGGACGGCTCAGCAGCAAGGACCACACTCTATTCCCCCTTTAACTAGTTAATGCAGTAAGACGATGTAGCTGTTGTTATCATGGCATGAAGGACTGTGCATGTACAGTCCGTGTACCCCTTTGATGTAATATGATGGACCTAAGTATCGCTTTGTGGTATCTTAATTCATGAGCTTACTATTATTTTACCATGCTTGTTGATTGAAGATCATTTGAAAACAACTTGAACAAAAATCCCCTAGGAACCATGACCTTAACAGGTCCGATCTCTTAATTCATCTATCTTCTTCAGATGGCGCATCGCCGCAGAGCCGCAGCAACCAACGAGAACCCGCCGGAACCCAACCCCTCCACCCTGGCGGAGGTTATGGCCTTACAAACCAAGCTGCTCCAAGCAATTGCCAACAACCAGGGAAGTCGAGGAGGATCAAGTTTAGGAGAGTTCATGCGAGCTAAGCCACCAACCTTCTCCACGGCCGAAGAACCCATGGATGCTGAGGACTGGTTGAGGGTGATCGAGAAAAAGCTAACTCTCGTCCGAGTTCGAGAAGCAGATAGAGTTGTCTTCGCCACTAACCAGCTAGAGGGTCCCGCAAGTGACTGGTGGGACACCTACAAGGAAACGTGAGCTGAAGATGCCGGAGAACCAACATGGAAAGAATTCACGGCTGCGTTCCGTGAGAATTTCGTGCCAGCCGCAGTTATGAGGATGAAGAAAAATGAGTTCCGCAGGCGCGCCAAGGAAACACCTCGCACAAGAGTACCGAACAAGTTTACCCAGCTTGCCCGTTACGCCACAAGTGACTCGCGGACGAAGAAGAGAAAATGGATAAATTTATCGAGGGACTAAACGATGAGCTGAGAGGACCGATGATCGGACAGGACCACACCAGTTTCCAAAGCCTCATCAACAAGGTCGTTCGGCTTGAACACGACCAAAAGATGGTAGAAAATAACCGCAAAAGAAGGCTCGCTATGGCCCGCCCATTTCAGGGAGCATCACAACGTCCCAAGGGAGCCACCCCGTCTGGATGGAAGCCAAACGTTCCGGCAGCCGGTCGTTCCCCCGCTCCCGACCATGTCAGCAAGCCAGCTACACCTCAGTTTCGTACACCGATGCCAACCCTAGCCGCTCCAGGAAGAAGGAATGTGAGCTGCTTCAACTGTGGAGAATACGGGCACTACTCCAATAGCTGCCCCAAACCACGCAACACTCCTGTGCGCACCGGCGCCAATGCAACGCCCGTCCGAGGAACCCCCACCCCTGCTGCAGGACGCGGTCTGTTCAGGACCCCGCTACCCAACGAGGCCGCCACCGGGTTTCGATGTGGCCAGTGAATCATGTGCGGGCTGAAGAAGCTCGGGAGGACCAGAGCGTCGATGGGTATGTTCTCTATCAACTCTACCCCGCTTAAAGTTTTATTCGATTCGGAGCCTCGCATTCATTCATATCTTTCCAAGTAAGCAAACAACACCACCTACACCAAGTAGCACTTAAGAGGCCTATGTTGGTACACTCACCGGGGAGACATAACCGTAGCCCATGCTTGCATCAATGTGCCCATACGGATTAGAGACGTGGTGTTTCTTTCAAACCTTATGGTGCTAGCACCCCAAACCATTGATGTCATACTCGGGATGGATTGGTTGACCAAGAATAATGGAATCATAGACTCGCAATGAAGGGAAGTCACGGTATCCACCCCATGGGGATCACCGATGAGCATAACTATGGATCAAAACCCGAAGCTATGCGAACAAGCTGCGGGAGTATTCACCATGCTACCTCTAGGCGGAATGCCAGTAGTACAAGAATGCCCGGTACTGCCCCCATATCCAAGAGACCTTATCGAATGCCGGCCAACGAGTTAGAGGAACTCAAGAAGCAAATCCGAGAGCTACAAGAGAAGGGATTTGTACGCCCCAGTTCTTCTCCCTGGGGAGCCCCAGTACTCTTCGTCAAGAAGAAGGATGGGAGTATGAGGATGTGAGTGGACTACTGATCGTTGAATGAAGTGACTATCAAAAACAAGTACCCACTACCTCGAATCGATGACCTATTCGATCAACTAAAGGGTGCGCAAGTATTCTCAAAGATTGATCTTCGGTCGGGATATCATCAGTTGAAGATTAGAGCTGGAGATATTCCTAAGACGGTGTTCTCTACACGTTACGGTTTATACGAGTTCACGTAATGTCCTTTGATTGACCAATGCCCCGCATACTTTATGAACCTGATGAACAAGGTATTCATGGAATACCGGATAAATTTGTAGTGGTATTTATCGACGATATACTTATCTACTCCAAGAACGATGAGGAACATGCGGAGCATCTACGGTGGTAATCGAAAAACTACGAGAGCACCAATGTATGCAAAGTTCAGCAAATGCGAGTTCGGCTCAAGGAAGTCGCTTTTCTTGGCCACGTGGTCTCATGGAGGAGTAGCGGTAGACCCCGCCAAGGTCGAAGCTGTCACGGAATGGAAGACACCCAAGTCAGTGACGGAAGTTCAGAGTTTCTTGGGCTTGGCCGGGTATTATCGACGGTTCATCGAAGGATTTTCAACCGTAGCCCGACCTATGACTCAACTTCTGAAGAAGGAAAAGAAGTTTGAGTGGAACGAGAAGTGTCAAAAAGCTTTCGACCAACTAAAAGAAAAGTTAACCACCGCCCCAATCTTAACCTTACCTGACAATCGGAAAGATTTCGTGATGTACTGTGATGCGTCTCGGCAAGGACTAGGAGGCGTGTTAATGCAAGATGGGAAGGTCGTAGCGTCTGCCTCGCGACAGTTACGACCCCACGAGGAGAATTATCCCACACACGACCTGGAACTAGCCGCGGTTGTTCACGCATTGAAGATCTGGAGACACTATCTGATCGGGAACCACTGTGATGTGTATACCGATCACAAGAGCTTGAAGTACTTCTTTACTCAGCCCGATCTCAACCTACGACAGAGACGATGGTTGGAATTGATCAAAGACTACGATCTAGGGATCCATTACCATCCCGGCAAGGCAAATGTAGTGGCCGACGCGCTAAGCCGCAAAGCCCAATGCAACCACATGGGATTGGGAGGTATGGCCAGTGAGCTCCAAGAAGAAATGGCTTAACTTAATCTGCACCTGATTCCTCACGGAGAAGTGAACTCACTGGAAATCCAACCCCTTCTGAGGACTCAAATAGAAGAAGCCCAAAAGGGGAATGAGGAAACCCAGGAAATCAAGGAACGCATGGCCGCTGGACGCGCTAAGGAATTTTCAACAGACGACAAGGGAATCCTGTGGTACAAGAAAAGAATCTGCGTGCCTGAACGAGGTGGTTTGAGAGGGTTGATCTTAAAAGAAGCTCACGAATCGGCATATTCGTTACATCCCGGAAGCACGAAAATGTACCAGGATTTGAAGGGAGAATACTGGTGGCCCAATATGAAGAGGGATGTAGCCGAATACGTAGCCGTGTGCGAATGTGTGCCAAAGGGTGAAAGCTGAGCATCAACGGCCAGCAGGCTTGCTGCAGCCGCTCAAGATTCCTGAATGGAAATGGGACGAGATAGGCATGGATTTCATAGTGGGACTACCCAAAACTACGACTGGTTACGATTCCATTTGGGTAATAGTAGATCGGCTCACCAAGACCGCCAGATTTATTCCCGTAAAAACTAACTACAACAGTGCCAAGCTAGCAAAACTATACATGAGTAGGATTGTATGTCTCCATGGTGTACCGAAGAGGATTATATCGGATCGTGGTACCCAATTCACGTCTCATTTTTGGAGCAAAGTCCACGAGGCACTCGGAAGTCACCTCGCCTTCAGTACCGCTTACCACCCACAGACTGACGGACAGACTGAAAGGACGAATCAAGTACTAGAAGATATGCTGAGAGCCTGTGCGTTGGATTTCACCAAGGATTGGGAGAAATGTTTGCCGTACGCCGAGTTCTCCTACAACAATAGCTATCAATCCAGTCTGAAGATGTCACCAAACGAAGCTCTATTTGGTCGCCGATGCCGAACCCCATTGATGTGGTCAGAAACCGGTGAACGAACCGTATTCGGGCCAGACATAATCAAAGAGGCCGAGGAAAAGGTTCGCCTAATCCGGGACCAATTACAAGCTGCTCAATCACGACAAAAGAGCTACGCGGACACCCGCCGAAGAGAATTAGAGTTTAAAGAAGGTGACTACGTGTATTTGAAGGTCTCACCACTACGGGGAACTCAGAGGTTCAAGGTCAAAGGGAAACTCGCACCAAGATACGTGGGCCCATTCTTGATAAACGCTAGGAGAGGAGAAGTGGCCTACCAGTTGGAGCTGCCCGAGAACCTCTCCGATATCCACCCAGTATTCCACGTGTCGCAGTTGAAGAAATGTTTGCGGGTGCCAGAAGAGCAAGCTCCTTTGGAAACCATCCATGTCCACAGTGATCTTACCTACCCGGAGCATCCAATCAAGATATTGGACGAGGCAGAAAAGAAGACACGGACCAAGTCATGGCGTGTCACGTCCAGAAATTCACACCAGAATTTCTGCAGCTAATTTGTGCATTAGATCCTCGTCCAGGAATCAGCCGAGGTACACAAATCGACGTTATTGATAATACAGAATCCTCGTCTTAGAAACAATATAAAAAGAGTTACATAAATGCAGCGGAAAGGAAAATAAACTGACTTAAGCTAAACTTGACACGAGCGAAGCGGAACACCAACACCACGGCTAAACCTTGACGAGAACAAGCCTACACCTCCTGAGAGACCTCGATCTCAACCTCGCACCGAAGGGGGAAAAGAAGCAAGACTGAGTACAACCACCGTACTCAACAAGTCACACCTAAAAGGGGACATGATGCAAGATAAATAACAAGGAAAGGTCAAGAGGTTCAATTTGCATAAACAAGCATTTGCGAGATATGATATTAATATTTGAAGACAAGAAACAAGAGAAATATTTAAGCGGTATTAAATAAACACTGTCCAACGCTCAAACCACGTTGCAACAGCCCATCCATCCACCGCACTAGTCATATTCCAACATTTCATGCGAATAAAGTAAATGAGACTAATCAAGGTGAATCGGTCGATCGCCCGTAACCGTGGGCACGGCTATTCGAATAGTTTTTACTCGATCGAGGTGTACAATGTACCCACAAGACACAATCCCACAACACGTTACCGTGCGCCGGTACACCACCACGGTGCCCCGAAAAGGAATTGTGACAGACCCTTCACATAACTCCCTCTAATCAATCGTACCACACCAAGGTTTCGCCCCCATTCCCATCGGGCAATGGGCAGCCCCTCTAGTGCCGCGGTGAATCCGGAAGCTAATCAACCCTTAAAACCGGGCCGACCCAACTCCATCACGCTCACCCTCTCGGGATACATTAACTAGAGACAGCTATGCTACAAGCCCAGCCATTACCCATGTTGGCTTGTGGTATGCACGGCATTTCTTCCGGGTTTCCCGTGAACCGGTCCTTAATCGTCATGAGCACGCTAACCAAAGTCCAACCATGTGCTCACGACCCACCTTTCTTATAATTCAGTATTATTAAGAACCAAAGTCATATCTTAATATCATCTAAGGACCACTTTAGAAATTACCTTGTTTAGTGTGATTCCCTTAAGTGAGCTAGTTGCACTAAGCATGACTAAGCAACCTTAAACTATCATCTAGTCACATTGGATCCCAAGTTATCAATGGTATAAGGTAAACAATCATGTGGTTGAGTACAATAGGTATAAAACATCCCATGAAATGACATTCTAAAACATATGCAGTATTTGAACGAAAAAGAGATATTTACATAAAATAGGTACAATATGGTCAATGTAAGGTATGACTTGCCTTGCTCTGGAGACTGAGGAACCTCGGCGACTACTTCGAAGAGAACGGGCTCGCCGGAAAACTCGGAATCTACACGACAAACAAAGCACTCAACAAACACCCTAAAAAGTCTACTGAGACAGCACTGAAAAGTATTTTTAATGGATTCTTGACATTTTTCTGGATTTAATGAAATTTGAATGGACTAAAACGGAGCTCGGATTCAAAAGATATGAATTTTAGAAGTTTAATTGCGATTTTTAAACTAAACGAAAAGATTAAACGATTTATTGCGCAATTAAGCCCCCGGATGACGCAAGCATGGCGCAAGCGGTAGGGCTGACGTCAGCGGCGCAAGCGGCTGACGCAAGCGACGCGGCGCGGTCCACGGTGGACCGAGTCCACGGCGGCGCGAGGAGCGGGGCACGTGGCGCGCATCGGGGAGGGTGGCGGCGATCGGACGGCGGCGGCCTTGCGCGCGAGGGGACGGTCCGGATCCGCCCGATCCGAAGGATCGAACGGCGCGGATTGCGGCTAGGGTTAGGGTTTGGGGCGGCGACGGGCGGACACGCGGCAGCCATCCGGCGTGCGGCGACCGGATCGAACGACGACGGATCGATCGCGATCGGACGGTGCGGATTCGCCGATCCGAAGGATCGGACGGTTCAGGGGAAGCGGCGCTAGGGTTAGGGTTCGGGTGGCGGCGGCTCGAGCTCGCCCGCCGGCCATGGCCGCGCGGCGGCCGGCCGGAACTCCGCGCACCGGCGACGGCGGCGAAGGGTGCCGCGGCGCGGGGTCCACGGGGAAGGGCGGAACGGTGCGCGCGGGAGCGGTTCGGGAGGAGACCCGAAAACCGAAAGGAGGAGGGCGGCGGTGCACTCACCGGCGACGGAGACGACGACGATGGCGACGGCGGGTTTTGGGGCTAGCGCACGGGAACCAAAGGGAAAGCGCGGCGGCGAACGAGGATTCTTATAGGGGTACCACGGGGCCGAAACAAACACGGAAACGGCGCGGATTCCTCGCCGTTGTTCACGGACTCGGAGAGAGAGGGAAACAATCGGCGACGGATTTTGCGTGGATAGGGTTTCCAACGGGCGCGAGGTTTGCGGGGATGGAAACGGCGCCGCGAGATTGAGCCGCACGGGCCGACGTGGCTCGGATTCAAACGGGAAGGAGCGGAAAGGCGGCGCGCATGGCGGACGGCGGCCGGACCGACCGGGCGCGGGACGGGAAGCTGACAGCGGGCCCACCCGTCGCGCGTCTCGCGGCGAGGGACGCCCGCGGACTTGCGTGCGGCGGCGGCGTGCGGGCCTTGGCCCACGACCGGCGCGCGGGAGAGGACCGGCCGACGGCCCAAGGAAAGAGCGGGAGTACTGTGCAGCCCGTACGGAAAAGAAAAAGAAAAAGGGAAAAAGGATTTTGGGGCTTAATTAATTCTGTTTTCTTATTTAATTGATTAAAAATACTTAGAGTGCTCTAAAAATTCCAAAAAAATCCTGTTAGCGTATTTTGACATGAAGAATTCAAGAAAAATCCTATCATGTCATTTCCATTTATTAATTGCATTTTAAAATTATAGGTTGACTCAGTGTTAATTTGAAATTCCGATTATTTCGGGGTAAATTATTTAAATGAATTAGGGAAAAACTCGGGATGTGACAACCTACCCCTTAAACGGAATCTCGACCCCGAGATTCGGAGGTACCGCGAAGAGGTGCGGGTGCGCGGCCTTTAGCTCATCTTCTCGTTCCCAAGTAGCTTCTTCCTGAGTGATGAGTCCATTGAACCTTGCAAAACCCGATAACTTTGTTCCGAGTCCTTCTCTCACCGACCTCAAGAATGCGTGTGGTCTCTCTACATAGGTTAAGTCCTCTTGGATTTCAATTTGTCCGACTCGCCGCTCTTCTGGTACCCTTAAACACTTCTTTAACTGGGACACATGAAACACGTCGTGAATACCAGTCATGTTGGAGGGAAGCTCCAGCTGATAGGCCACTTCTCCTCGACGTTCCCGAATCCCTATGGTCCCACGAAACGTGGTGCCAACTTACCCTTGGTTTGGAACCGGTGTACTCCCGGAGTGGTGTAACGCGAAGATACACGAAATCCCCGCTTCAAAAGCGAGATCTCTTCGACGATTATCGGCATAGCTCTTCCGGGACTGCGCAATCTTCAACCTATCCCGAATCACTCGGACCTTTTCCTCTGCTTCGCTGATTACTTCCGTGCCAAACACCGGCGCTCACCCGTCCGATCCCGAAGAGGGGCGTGCGGCATTTCCGTCCATACAGTGCTTCATACGGTGCCATTTGAATACGGCCGATAACTCGTTGTTGTAAGAGAATTCTCGCATAGGGCAAGCTTTTGTCCCATGCTTTTCCAAAATCGAGCGCGCAGCTCTCGGCATATCTTCCAAAATCTGATTCACTCTCTCGGTTTGGCCGTCTGTTTGCGGATGATAGGCCGTGCTTGAAATTCAAACGGTACCGAGTTCTTCTTGCAACTTCTTCCGAACTTGGAAGTAACCGACTTCCCTATCGGACACGATCTTCTTAGGCACGCCATGCAAACACATGATCCTTGCGAGATAAAGCTCGCTAGCTTCTTCCCCGAGTAGGTAGTATGTACTGGTATGAAGTGGGCCACCTTGGTGAGTCGGTCCACCACGACCCAAATTGAGTCATAACTCGACGTTGTGCGGGGTAAACCCGTGATGAAATCCATTCCAATTTCTTCCCATTTCCACTCGGAATCGAAGTGGTTGCAACATCGGCGGGCCGTTGATGTTCGCCTTCACTCGCCGACAAACATCACAAAGTGCAACGAACTCGGCTATCTCCCTCCTCATACCGACCCACCAAAACTTTTCTTTAAGGTCTTGATACATCTTTGTACCGCAGTGGTGAATTGAGTATTGAGTTTGGTGAACCTCCGTAAGGATCGCCTTTTCAAATCCTTGTCTTCCGGCACACACAACCTCTTTCCCATCCAGATTGTGCCATGTTCGTCTTCCGAAAACCACGAGCTTTTCCGACTCTCATGTTCTTCTTGAGTTCGGCCATTTCGGGATCCGACGCCCGAGCAGCCCGAATTTGATCAATGAGAGTGGGTTGGGCTTCCGAGCAGCCACAAAACCAAAATCCACCACTCGTAGATTCGATTCTCGAATTCTGCGCAACGGTCACACATTCCTTCGACACCGAGGGTGGTGCAAGAACTCTTTCGACTTAGTGCATCCGCAACCACATTAGCTTTGCGGATGGTAATGGATCCCTAAGTCATAATCCTTGATCAGTTCCAACCATCTTCTCTGCCGGAGGTTTAAATCGCTGGGTGAAAATGTACTTAAGACTTTTGTGATCTCGTATACACTTCACAACGATTACCAATTAGGTAGTGTCGCGGATCTTCAATGCATGAACCACTGCGGATAACTCCAGATCATGAGTGGGGTAGTTGTTTTCATGTGGGCGCAATTGACGAGATGCATATGCGACCACTTTGCCTTCTTGCATCAACACACATCCCAACCCTTGGCGAGATGCATCACAATAAACTTGGAAGTCCTTTGTTGGGTGGGCAAGATCAACACCGGTGCGTGCGACACCAACTTCCTCTTGAGCTCTTCAAAACTCCTATTGCATTCTCGCCGACCATTTAAACTTCTCATCTTTCTTCAACAGTTGAGTCATTGGCTTGGCGATTTTGGAGAAGTTCTCAATGAAGCGGCGGTAGTAACCCGCAAGTCCAAGGAAACTTCGGATCTGCGTAACCGTCTTAGGCGGGGTCCACTTAGTAACCGATTCCACATTTGCGGATCCACGGCTACTCCTTGGGCATTCACAATGTGGCCGAGGAACCGTACCTCCTTTAACCGAAAGCACACTTGCTAAACTTGGCGTAGAGTTGATGGTCTCTCAACTTTTCGAGCACGTCCGAAGATGTTGCTCATGATCCTCCTCTCGACTTAGAGTAGACCAAAATGTCGTCAATGAACACCACTACGAATTTATCCAAGAACTCCATAAACACCTTGTTCATCGGTTCATAAAGAAAGCGGTGCATTGGTTAAACCAAAAGACATGACCGTACACTCGCATGTCCATATCTGGTGAAGGCGGTCTTGGGAATGTCCTCTTCCCGAATCCTTAACGATGATAGCCTCGATCGCAGATCTATCTTGGAAAATACCTTGGCCCCTTTGAGTTGATCGAATAAGTCATCAATCCGTGGTAGGGGATACTTGTTCTTGATAGTAACCTCATTGAGAGCTCGATAATCCACACACATTCTCTTGGTCTTGTCTTTCTTTTCCACAAAAATCACCGAGCATCCCAAGGCGACGTGCTCGGCGTATATACCCTTTTTGCAACTGTTCATCCACTTGCTTCTTTACTTCAGCCAACTCGTTGGCTCCCATCCTATATGGCCTCTTGTGTATTGGGGCGGTCCCGGTACTAGGTCAATCCGAATTCAATTTCCCTTTTGGCGGCATCCGAGTTAAATCCTCGGAAAAACTTGGGTATTCTCGACGATGGGGATATCCTCTAACTTCATAGGGGTCTTGGCCGCCATTTCGGACGATTCCCGGTGGAAACATGATTCAAACTTGCTACGGGCTTGACTTGCATGGGAGAGCGAAAAACAACTCTTTCTCCTTTCGTATTAATTAGAGTAATGGTGCGACTAGCGCAGTCAATTACTCCCTTATGTCCGGACAACCAATCCATCCCAAGAATGACATCTATGCCTTTGGGTGAAGGAGGATAAGGTTGGCTAGAAACATAGATCCTTGGATTTCTATGGCCACCGAGGGACAATCGAGTGGTCTCCAAGTGGTTTCCGGGGTTTGAACCCTCATAGGTATCTTAAGTCCCACTACCGACAACCCATGTGCCCCAACAAATTGCTTGGAGATAAAAGAATGTGTAGCGCCGTAATCAAATAATACGTGGCGGGAGTATAGTTTACAGAAACATACCAAGTATAACTTCGGAGCGGCGTGCTTCCTCGGCGGACGCATGATTGACTCGAGCTGGATGAACCTTGGCCCAGCGCATCTTGGCTTCTGACACTTGTCCGCAAAATGCCCCGGGTCACCACGCTGAAACAGACTCGGCTTTCCTCCCGAGTCCTTCCTTGGAGGTGGTGGCGTGATCGTTGCTTGGGATGGCGCCGTTGGAGGCGCGGGGCCGGAGTACGCCGTTGCCGACCGCCGCCACTACGCGCTTGGAAATTCCCAGGTGATAAGGTCGATGCTTGTCGAACAATCATGGTGGTAGGTCCATTCGACTTCCGGGCATGAAACGCGGCCTCTGCTGATTTCCCCGTTGAGGAGGTCGTGTCTGGAATACTTTTCTCTTCTTGATCATCTTGTTGCGCTGATCTTCCTGTCGAATGGCCTTGTCGACCAGCTTCTCAAAGTTAGCATACTCTCTGGAGATAAGCTTGTCCGTGAGTTCATCATCCAAACCAGCCAAAAACTTTTCCGCCTTTCGCATCAGTGCGCACATCTTCTCGGGGCATAACGGGCAAGACGATTAAACTCGTGCGATACTCAGAATCGATCCGTTACCCGCTCAAGAGAACGGAACTCACGCTTTTTCGTGCAACTATTCCCGCAGAATATGTGCGGTCCCGAAACTCGCGACGAAACTCTTCCTGTGTAACCACTTCCCCGCCGGCGAGTAACCAAATAGTTGTCCCACCAAGCTGAAGCAGGACCCTGTAACTGATGGGTGGCAAACGAGACCTTCTCTTGATCCGTGCACTGCAGCAGATCCAACTTCTTCTCTATAGCATGAAGCCAATCATTAGCCTCCATGGGATTGGTGGTGCTAGAGAAGGTCGGCGGTCGGACACGAAGGAACTCGCGCTTGACTGGGGTGGTGGGGCGGCAACCGATTGTTCTCGCTGCGTTGCGCATTTGTTGCAAGATCTCGTTGCATCCGATGGTGTTGTTGTTGCATTTGCTGCATCATTGCAGCCATCATCTCGTGTCGAGAAGCGAGCACTTGAGCAATGGTGGGATTCTCGGGTGGCGGTGGAGGAGCATTGCCATTGGCGTCGTGAGCCTCGTGGTTGTCGGCACCTGACTGCCCATTGTTGCTGTTCGCCCCGCTGGTCCTGGTGTTCACCATCTGAAGGAGACGACCGACCGAGAGAGAGAAAAGAAGAAAAACAGACGAGACTTAGCACTAATCTTTATTATTTGAATTCAAATGCATTGTTCGATCTTGACTAAAAACAAGGAAAAGCACCAAACATCCTTAATTGGTCGGTCATATCACACTTGATATCGACCGCCGCCTATCCCACACACAGCAGCCTAACACACAGCAACTACCAAGGAGACAAACTAAGAAAAACGGTAAAACTAAGGAGGGCAACTAGAACGATCCGCGAGACGAGGAATCGAAACCGCTTCCTTCGAAGATCCCCATTCTTCCGAACGGCTCCTGGAGTCCTCGGGCGTCACCTCGGACTTGGAATCTTCTCGAATCGGTTGCCGTAGCCCAACCGATCCCGCCTCTTCCTCCGAGGAATCTTGAGTCTCTTCGGAGTCCATGTCTTCAGCCGAATTCTCGAGCTTGAGTCACTCGGAGACAGAGATCCAACCATTACGCCACCTCCGCCGGATTTGCCGAAGCCGGAGCAAAGGTGAGGGCAGGACCGCAGCAGGAAGAACTGGAACCGGCGCGAACCGGAGCGGGTGGAGCCGGAGAAGGCGGGGGAATCCGAGGGGCTAGCTGGATACGGACAGCGCGGTAGTGGTCTTCCGAGGCGTAGTGCGGAGTCCGACCCCAACCGGTGGCGGGAGTCCCTTCAACTCGCTACTTCCTTCTTCAGCGAACCACTTCGTCCTGCAATCGCGCGATCCTCGCAGCTTCTTGTCGTTCGGCTCCTTGGTCGCCTTGTGTAGGTCGAGTGCATCGATCCAGTCCTTTGAGCACAGTGCACATGTGACCGAAGGTAGAGTCGTTCTCCTCCGCCGTAGACTTGAATGCACCGACCTCCGAGGAACTACCTCGACGGGGTGGTAGCGGTAGGAAGAGGTGCGAAGGTCGCATCATGCGCTCCCTCATCCCGGCCAACATCGTAGGCGGCTTCTTGACAAGCGTGATCGACGTGCCTCCGGAAGCGTGACCTCCATGTTGGGAAGACACGTTCCCACAAACCCGTGAACCTCCAACCGAACACGGTAGGGCAACTCGCCACCGAGGGCGCAACCGTCGTATACTCCGGTGCTTCAGGATATCCAACCGCAAGGGCCATACGCGCCGCTCGCCACGAAACCCGTCATCCCTTTTCCGCAGTGCGTCGGGGAACCCGCCATCTATAGAAACAAAGGAGTGGGGAAAAAAATCAAAACATGCTCAAAACCCATGACCACATCCCATGTTCGCAATTCCTAAACCCTAGACTGACTCCATTTTTCAAAACACCCCTTTTTCTTTCAAAACATATGCACATGAAAAGAATTAGAGGGCTCTTAAGGTTTCCAGTTGGCTTGTCCTACGTCACGGGATGGCTCGATACCAACTTGTCACGCCGAAATTCACACCGAATTTCTGCAGCTAATTTGTGCATTAGATCCTCGTCCGGAATCAGCCGAGGTACACAAATCGACGTTATTGATAATACGAATCCTCGTCTTAGAAACAATATAAAAAGAGTTACATAAATGCAGCGGAAAGGAAAATAAACTGACTTAAGCTAAACTTGACACGAGCGAAGCGGAACACCAACACCACAGCTAAACCTTGACGAGAACAAGCCTACACCTCCTCGGAGACCTCGATCTCAACCTCTGGCACTGAAGGGGGAAAAAGAAGCAAGACTGAGTACAACCACCGTACTCAACAAGTCACACCGGAAAAGGGGACATGATGCAAGATAAATAACAAGGAAAGGTCAAGAGGTTCAATTTGCATAAACAGCATTTGCAGAATATGATATTAATATTTGAAGACAGTAAAACAGTAGAAATATTTAAGCGGTATTAAATAAACACTGTCCAACGCTGAAACCACGTTGCAACAGCCCATCCATCCACCTGCACTAGTCATATTCCAACATTTCATGCGAATAAAGTAAATGAGACTAATCAAGGTGAATCTGGTCGATCGCCCGTAACCGTGGGCACGGCTATTCGAATAGTTTTTACTCTGATCAGAGGTGTACAACTGTACCCACAAGACACAATCCCACAACACGTTACCGTGCGCCGGTACACCACCACGGTGCCCCGGAAAGGAATTGTGACAGGACCCTTCACATAACTCCCTCTAATCAATCGTACCACACCAAGGTTTCGCCCCCATTCCCATCGGGCAATGGGCAGCCCCTCTAGTGCCGCGGTGAATTCGGAAGCTGATCAACCCTTAAAACCGGGCCGACCCAACTCCATCACGCTCACCCTCTCTGGGATACGTTAACTAGAGACGGCTATGCTACAAGCCCACCATTACCCATGCGGCTTGTGGTATGCACGGCATTTCTTCCGGGGTTTCCGTGAACCGGTCCTTAATCGTCATGAGCACGCTAACCAAAGTCCAACCATGTGCTCACGACCCACCTTTCTTATAATTCAGTATTATTAAGAACCAAAGTCATATCTTAATATCATCGGAAGGACCACTTTAGAAATTACCTTGTTTAGTGTGATTCCCTTAAGTGAGCTAGTTGCACTAAGCATGACTAAGCAACCTTAAACTATCATCTAGTCACATTGGATCCCAAGTTATCAATGGTATAAGGTAAACAATCCCGTGGTTGAGTACAATAGGTATAAAACATCCCATGAAATGACATTCTAAAACATATGCGTATTTGAACGAAAAGAGATATTTACATAAAATAGGTACAATATGGTCAATGTAAGGTATGACTTGCCTTGCTCGGGACGAGGAACCTCGGCGACTACTTCAAGAGAACGGGCTCGCGGAAAACTCGGAATCTACACGACAAACAAAGCACTCAACAAACACCCTAAAAAGTCTACTGAGACAGCACTGAAAAGTATTTTTAATGGATTCTTGACATTTTTCTGGATTTAATGAAATTTGAATGGACTAAAACGGAGCTCGGATTCAAAAGATATGAATTTTAGAAGTTTAATTGCGATTTTTAAACTAAACAGAAAAGATTAAACGATTTATTGCGCAATTAAGCCCCTGGATGACGCAAGCATGGCGCAAGCGGTAGGGCTGACGTCGCGGCGCAAGCGGCCGACGCAAGCGACGCGGCGCGGTCCACGGTGGACCGAGTCCACGGCGGCGGGAGAGCGGGGCACGTGGCGCGCATCGGGGAGGGTGGCGGCGATCGGACGGGGCGGCCTTGCGCGCGAGGGGACGGTCCGGATCCGCCCGTCCGAAGGATCGAACGGCGCGGATTGCGGCTAGGAGTTAGGGTTTGGGCGGCGGCCGGGCGGACACGCGGCGAGCCATCCGGCGTGCGGCGCCGGATCGAACGACGACGGATCGATCGCGATCGGACGGTGCGGATTCGCCGTCCGAAGGATCGGACGGTTCGGAAGCGGCGCTAGGGTTAGGGTTCGGGTGGCGGCGGCTCGAGCTCGCCCGCCGGCCATGGCCGCGCGGGCGGCCGGCGGAACTCCGGCGGCACCGGCGACGGCGGCGAAGGGTGCTGCGGGCGCGGGGGACCACGGGGAAGGGCGGAACGGTGCGCGCGGGAGCGGTTCGGGAGGAGACCCGAAAACCGAAAGGAGGAGGGCGGCGGTGCACTCACCGGCGACGGAGACGACGACGATGGCGACGGCGGGTTTTGGGCTAGCGCACGGAACCAAAGGGAAAACGCGCGGCGGCGAACGAGGATTCTTATAGGGGTACCACGGGCCGAAACAAACACGGAAACGGCGCGGATTCCTCGCCGTTGTTCACGGACTCGGAGAGAGGGAAACAATCGGCGACGGATTTTGCATGGATAGGGTTTCCAACGGGCGCGAGGTTTGCGGGGATGGAAACGGCGCGAGATTGAGCCCGCACGGGCCGACGTGGCTCGGATTCAAACGGGAAGGAGCGGAAAGGCGACGCGCATGGCGGACGGCGGCAGGACCGACCGGGCGCGGGGACGGGAAGCCTGACAGGCGGGGCCCACCCGTCAGCGTCTCGCGGGCGAGGGACGCCCCGCGGACTTGCGTGCGGCGGCGGCGTTGCGGGCCTCGGCCCACGACCGGGGCGCGCGCGCGGGGAGGGGACCGGGCCGACGGCCCAAGGAAAGAGCGGGAGTACTGTGCAGCCCGTACGGAAAAGAAAAAGAAAAAGGGAAAAAGGATTTTTGGGGCTTAATTAATTCCTGTTTTCTTATTTAATTGATTAAAAATACTTAGAGTGCTCTAAAAATTCCAGTAAAAATCCTGTTAGCGTATTTTGACATGAAGAATTCAAGAAAAATCCTATCATGTCATTTCCATTTATTAATTGCATTTTAAAATTATAGGTTGACTCCAGGTTAATTTCAGAAATTCCGATTATTTCAGGGTAAATTATTTAAATGAATTAGGGAAAAACTCGGGATGTGACATGGCGCATGTACAAAGTACATTGGAGCAATCACACGGAAGAAGAGGCTACCGGGAGAGCGAGGAGTTCCTGAAGACGGAATACCCACACCTACTCAAAGTGAAATCTCGGGGACGAGATTTATTGTTAGGGGGGTAGGTTTGTAACATCCTGAAAATCGAAGAAAACGAAATCGGAACGTAAAAATCGGAACTTTCAAAAACCTTCGCTTGTTGCTTCTTTCTCGGGTTGTTGCTTCTTATTTGCCAGATTTAGACGTGATCAATTTCCCTTTCGGTGTTTTTGGATAATTTGGAGTTGTCGAAATGAAAGATGCGAAAGCCCGCATCAGGGTTTTTAAAAAAAAGAAATCGGAGAAAGCGCGGATTTATGAAAACACGATTTGGAAAATATAAAATAAAAATTATGGTTGGGAGAAGATAAATTAGAGCACAAAATAAATAATAAAATATTCGAAGTCGCGCTCGAAATCCGAGAAAATTTTGGAAAATAAAGGGAGAATATTGAATTTTGAAAAGAGGGATTTTAAATAAATAAATATGAAAAATATTGTGGGAAAATAAAAGTGGAGAAAAGTTGAAAATATTGTGTTAAAAATTATTTTTGAATTTTATGAAATTATTTTGGAATTTTTAGAAGAAAGAAAAATAGAAATGCAAAATTAAAATGGAAAATCGGGAAAAATCGGAAATTGCTGTTCATTGCGCGCCAAGTGTTCGACGCCGTACGCACCGTACCGGCCCGCCCGCGCGCGCTTGCCACACTCCGCGCCGCGCTCGCGCGCGCCCCGGCCCCTACCCCCGCGCGCCGCGCTCGGGAAGGGTTTGCATGATGATTTCATTCGCTGGTGGATCAACTTCTCGAGATGCGAGAACGGGTGGATTCCCCAGAAAATCATGACGAATCGGAGGCGGGAAGCCATCCTTGGAATCACGATGGATGGTAGACAGAACCGTCACCGGATTAATGAACTATGGAACTAAAACTTGATTTGGCTAGTTGTTAGGCTTGTGAAAAGAATTGTGAAAATTGGCTTTATGCAAAAGAACTCCAGCCATTCCTTGAATAACCCTATCATATGCATCAATTCTGTGTTGGCTTGCTGAGTACGGTTGGTACTCACCCTTGCTATACGCACAAACCTTCAGCTGATGGAAATGAAGAGCCGGAGGATCCCTACGCTTACTACCAGGAGGGTGAATGAACTGATGGCACTTACTAGATCTTAGCTCCGGTCGTTGCCTGTGGCAAATGACATGCCGCTGCCTCTATTCCGCTGCCGTATCTAATTTCTGCTTTTGTGTTGTACTCGGACCATGAGGTCCTGTGTGTTGAACATTGCCTTCGGGCCTATTGTTGTAATAATGTCGCCGTAAGACTAATCGTGCATGTGCACCTGATTATTCAGTACTGTATTTCGTGGGTACCAACTACTCGATCCAGGGAAATGGTACTAAGAACACGAGAGATTCCCGTTCCAAAAACGGGGGTCCACACTAAGCAAAAGACCAATCCAGGAACCTCACCCCAAAATGGCAGAACCCCCCTATCATGGACTTGGGCCTCCTTTTATAGTGCAAGGGGACACCACAGTAGTCCTGGCTGCCATGCTGCTGACGTGAGGAGGGGTCAACCTACCTACTCCAGTGGGGCCTACTGATCAGTAGCCCTTCGCCTGGAGAGGGGTCGACGTGACACCCCCAGCGCTCGCATCCTCTCTCCCACGCGGCCGCCCAGAGCATTTAATGGTACTGGACGGGGCGTGGAGGGAGGCATGCGCGGACTGGCCGTGCGGCCATACCGTGGCCGTTGTCAAAGATTTTATATCCTCCTTCCCTCGTGACAGGCAAAAAGGGGTGATGATGAGTGGCTGACAGACGTGCCTCACATCGCAATAAATGCGACGGGGCAGGCGTCTGGCCTATCTCTAGGCATTAAATGTGGTGGTTGGCAGTTGGCAGTTGAACTCGCTCCTTTCTCGGAGAGGTGCGGGGTGACGGACGGGGGTCCGGGTGATCCCGAACCCTGCCATCTGGGAGGGCGGCGGCCTCCGGGCAGCCCCCGAGCCAAGTCCCCCTTGGGATGGCCACGTGGCCGCCCGTGGCCTGGACCCGTATGAGCCATTCAGGACATGTCCTTGGGGCGCCCTGGTAAGCGAAGGCGTCTTCCTTCTTAAGATATCGCATTGTTGATATACCCCCGGGCTCATATCACCGACACATACTAATTTCAAATACAATAATAATTATAAGACGAATGAAGTGCATAACAATACAATGCAAATCCACACAAAATCCTTCACAACTCCACCAATATAAACACAGTGCATACAAATGTCATTCAAAACCGCACATACAATTTCATCCATATCCACAATATCAAAAGTCATCCGCATTACACATTTCTTGAGAAGCATCACTTCTTATGATTACTTTTAATGTTTATGCAATGCATAAGATAATCACTTCCATGCATCAAGTGCACATGAATGCATATGAACTCCTGCCTGCATACCCAACAAGGTACAATAAGGTATGGAGCCGCATCCATGGATGATGTATCGGTACGGTCGTAACCATAAGATCATGACATAACTTTCAATACAATGTATATGCAAATGCACATGCATATAATGTGGTGTATTCATAATGCCATCAATAAATCTTCAACTTCCTTCTCAAGTGTGAATTAGTCATACACCACATGATAATACCACCAACCAATATTTAACCCCTTTCTGAAGTGAAAAATTCATAACATATCATAGCCATCACATACAACAAGAATGTTAGAACATACTTCAATACATATCAAAATATACACGTATATGTGTAAGATACTTGTATTGCCAATATCACAAATAACACTTCAACATGTCCAAAACATAATTTAAACATGAAACTATAGGATGAAACTCACCTCTAGAATCCAAGTCTCACCATATAATGCCCCTTCTTAAGGTGCTAACCATATAAGCCAACAATCCGTAATACATTAATGCATAATATTATTTTAAATATAAACATATTTGCACGTAGATTGAACTATAAAAATTTATATCAAGGCCAAGGCAACCTGTGCACCTATAATTTTTCATACACCATCCAACCATAGTATTAGCTATATATTGCCATAAACAAGGAGTGAAGTCTATTTTTAAGCGGGAGCCGGCTTCTAGTTTGACCTCAGTGCTATAACACCACGATGATTCGTTAACAATTGACTAAATCCAAACAAACTCCTAAAGTAATGACAGATTTCCTAATATTTATATTTTGGTAAAGCGCAAGGTGCATGACTGAACCTCATTTATAAATAATATCATCCAAGCATATAATTATCTCTATTCACCCAAAATACTAATATAAATCGTAGATTATTCATCATATTAAATTTAACTTCATTTTGTTAGATTACTCCACCAAGCAAATAAATCATGTCCAATCTTTCAATTATTGAGTATAGTCAAATGTGCTGAGTTTTAGACATTTATGTGGTAAAATAACAAGTCAAAACGGTGGTAAATCACCGCTACGTTTACTTGCCTGTAACTTGGTAAAGATGAACGTCCTAGGCACGACCTGGAGCAATACCTGTTAACACTGAAATTTGGTAATCGAATCCCCAAGTCTCGCAAAGGCGAAGCGAGTCGGATCGGCTGGAGACAGGGTCGCATCACCGAAGAGTGATCAATTGTGAGGCCAATCGGCTAAGGTTGGATCGAACAAGCGCAGCCAACAGCCGATTCTAGGTCCGAAAGAGATGAAACTGTTTCCGATGCAGCAGATTAAAGATAAATATAAGATTCGGTTGTTAATTGCGTGTTAAACAATATTGCCACTTATGGATAGAGTCCTGTAACGGCAATTGTATCTGTAATTTAGGGGTTTGTTTAAACTGTTAGTCGTAACACGGCGTGGGTCCCGTTTGGGATATTGTTGTGTTTTAAATAGTAGTTTAGATAGAGTCCAGGACTTGTACAGATAATTGTGTCTTGGGTATAAATAGGACCCGAGACCCCCTGTAATTAGACATTCATTTTCAACACAATCACAATCAATCCTTCGGCGTATCGCCAACCTTTTCTTTAGACGAGCACTTTGTTTGGCTACGGGCTGCATCGTTTCGATCCCCAGATCTAGGTAAATGCTTGTCATTTAGTGGTATGTTCTACTGTTTCTAGTGCTTCCATCGTAATGACACATTAGATTCAGGAGTTTGTACTGCGCTATTTATCATATAGCGCATATAAATTAGATCAATGTTTAGATCTATCCTGCCATTGGCTAGTTCTAGCAAAAACTTGCAGCCAATAGGGCTAGATCTAAAGGTTGACTGGTTTATATGCGGTATCCACCGTCTCGAGAGGTATAAATCGGCTACAACAGATCAGGTTTTTCTTTTTATACTTAATGTTGCATCGGGTTCGAACTATTAAGTCGTTTTAGAGTTATCGATGATCCGTTCGCTAAGATTTATATTGTTTAGAGACAAGGCGGGGTTTCACCACCTTATTTGTCCCGATATGTTTCTTTTAATATATTTATTATTAGATTTATATTAGGGCTGCCTCTTATGTTAAGATCGTATTCTTGTCGGACGTCGTTAGCCAGAATCGGCCTATTATCGACAATGATGGCCGATTTCCGGCTATGTATATGTTTCAAGAATGATATCTTTCTATAAGATTCATCGGAGTACTAGCCGATTCATTGTTAGCTTTCCAAGATCGGCTAGGTTATTGATTCATATATTTATTATTCTTTGCTGTATTTGGGTTAAGCGGCGATCTTTGTCTCGGTATAGCCGATCCATTCCGATCACTTGGCTTAAATATAGTTTAGAATAGCATATATATGTTTATGGATTCCCTCAACCGATCCAGTAGGGATCTAACCTAACACTTAACGCATATTCCCTTGTTTTTCTTGTTGATTAACAGATCAAATCAATCGGCACGCCTTGCACCGGACAGGCGCGAGAAGGACTCGCACCGGAGTTAAGCGAGATCTCCCAGGCCGCGCGTGAGAGAAATTTCTCATCAACACGCTTCTTGGCACGCCAGTGGGACTTTCTCTGTCGACTCGACTCGGACGTATAGATTCGATCGGCAAGATGGTCGACTCCAAGAGCCCCAACATTTCCCAGGACAACATCGTGCTTGTGAAGATGGAACAGTTATCGGCTGAACAGCAAGCCGATTATAAGAAGATGGTGGAAGAACTCCAGGCTAACTATTTGCAGTCTTTCACCCAAACAAGGTCTGGGGCCGTGCATCAGAAGTATAAGTTCAGCATGAATGACACTAAAGGCATCCTCCTCTGGTGAGACAAAAGGGAAACAGAAGGTGGAGGAGCCGACCCAGGTACAGGATGATCCGGCTGTATACTCTCTACAAGACCGGATTGACTCGGCCGTTCATCACGCGTTGGTCAACCAAAGTAGCATCTTGGTCAACACTCTCAATAACATGATCGCTACTGTGGTCGACGCCAAGATAGCCGACCAGCTGCAACGGGGGCCGACGTACTTCACGGACGGCCAATTTCCTGGTTACAGGACGCTAGTCACGCAGAATCGGCTGATCCCGCTGCTAGCGCAACAAGGGCCGCCGGGAGGAGTCCTCGGTCAGCCAAATCCATGTGAATCGGCTATAAGGCCAGCGATTACTATGCTGAGCCGACAACAGCCGCTGTCCCAAGATCAGATTGCCAATATGTTCAATGACAATCGGCAGTTAGAGCCGATTGATCCAAATAGACGATGCAACGCCAGTGGCCGACAGCTGTTTCCAGGACCGCCAACGCCACCACCGGCACCTCGGCCACCTCCCGCTGATCATCAATACCAGTATCAAGGAGGCTGTCAAGATCATCATTACAGGCCTCAGACACCACCACCGCTGTATCGGCAAGCCCCACGTCGTATAATTTATACGAGCCGATATAACAAGACAACCGGACATGGACCGATCTGATCGCAGATGTCATGCGCGATCAATTCGGCCTCAAACCGAAAGACTCAGGGAACATGTATCGGTATCCCTATCCAGAGCACTTCGAGCGAATCTCGTTACCCAGCCGATACAAGATCCCAGATTTTTCAAAGTTTTCAGGGCAGGACAACGTCTCAACCTACGAGCATGTTAGCCGATTCTTGGCACAGTGTGGTGAAGCATCGGCTACAGACGCCTTGAGAGTCCGATTGTTCCCTCTTTCCCTTTCAGGATCGGCTTTTACCTGGTTCTCCTCATTGCCCTACAACTCAATTCAGAGCTGGGCCGATCTTGAAAAATAGTTCCACAGCTACTTCTATTCCGACAACCACGAGATGAAGTTGTCGGACCTCACCAGCATCAGGCAAAAACACAACGAATCGGTCCAAGAATACATCCAACGCTTTAGAGAAATGAGGAACCGATGCTACAGCCTGGTGCTATCGGATGCCCAGCTGGCCGATCTAGCCTTTCATGGCCTGATCGTGCCGATCCGAGAACGTTTCTCTGCGCAGGACTTTGACAGCTTAGCCCACTTGGCGCAGAAGGTGACGGCCCACGAGCAGCGATTCCAAGACACCAGGAAGGCCGTCAAAATATAACTCAGGTCGTCATCGAATCAGACTACGGATCCGACGACAATGACACGAAAGTAGCGGCAGCCGAATGGGCCAAGAACAAAAAGGCCATCGTCTGCCAATGGCTGCTGAAGACGGCTAAGGAAGAACGATACGATTTCGACATCACCAAGGCCGACAAGATCTTCGATTTGCTGCTCAAGGAGAAGCAGATTCAGTTGCCCGAGAATCACGTGATCACGTCGGCTGATGAATTGAAGATAAAGAAGTATTGCAAGTGGCACAACTCCACATCCCACGCCACTAACGACTGCAAAGTCTTCAGGCAGCAAATCCAATCGGCAATCGAGGCCTGGAAGCTGAAGTTCGCCGATTCAAATCGGTCGATGAAAGTGGACGGCAATCCCTTCCTGGTCAACATGGTCCAAGCCGGCCCCAGGCAAGCCGATCGACAGAACGGAATGGCGCACGGCTTAGTCAATACATCGATCGGGGCCAAGGCAGAAGGCGGTCAGATTGGATGTCACACCGCGCCAATTAATATGGTGCGCCCAGTCATCAGATCGGCTGACCGACGGCCGATCTATGAGTGTAGCCGATACCGTCACCAGTACCGGTCTCGGCAGGAAGAAGCTTACAATGAAGCGCCTCATCGGCGCGAGCCGAATACCCAAAGCCGACGATACAAGGTAAACCACGACAATGCCGATCCGCATTGGCATTGTGATTTCTTCAGGTACTGCTGGGGAATCCGGCATGAGACTGCCAACACTGGACGACTGTCCAGCATGCAACGATCACCGCGACGACGAGCACAGGAGCTCACCGGCTGCAAGTCCAACTCGGCTCGTCCCCAGAGCCGTCCAGTTAAACCAAAGGCGGCGATTTGTCCATGATCGGCTTGGTCCGATCCACCAGGATTTCTTCGTCGATAAAAACCGCGATGGGAACAACCACGACGATGAAGAGGCCGACGATGAGGAATCGGCCAACCCCCAATGGTGCCCATCCGATCTCTTCACGAAGACGCAGAAAAGAAGGGTTCAATGGCTTAAGCGCGAAGGGAGAGAAGACGAGGTTCAGCAAATGATCTACAAACAACGCCGTCGACTTGGCAATATTAAAAGGCGATGGATACCCAAAGAGAAAGCTACCATAACCGACGAAGAGCAGGTCGAGGAAAGCCCAGCCGATCAAGCTAGGAGGGCAGCCAAAGGGAAAGGCAAGATTTCTGCGTCGATTAACATGGTGTTCGTGCTGCCAGCCGAGTTCGGCGCTCCACGAGCCGGCGCGAGACACTATCAAGGACGACACAGCGGCGGCAATCTCACGAGATCAGGCTGTCTTCGACAAACCGAAGGGAACCGAAAATCGGCACTTAAAGCCGTTGTACGTCAAAGGGTTCGTCAACGGCAAGCCGATTTCCAAAATGCTAGTTGATGGGGGAGCTGCAGTCAATCTCATATCTTACGCAACATTCAGAAAACTAGGCAAGGGAGCCGAAGACTTGATAAAAACCAACATGGTGCTTAAAGACTTCGGCGGCAACCCATCGGAAACCAAGGACGTCTTGAACGTTGAACTAACCATCGGCAATAAGACCGTGCCCGCAACGTTCTTTGTCATCGACGGGAAGGGGTCTTACAGCCTGCTACTCGGAAGGGATTGGATACACACTAACTGTTGCATCCCTTCTACAATGCATCAAAGCCTGATCCAATGGGACGGCGACAAGATCGAGATCGTGCCAGCCGACAGCCAATTGGAAATGACGAGTCGCAGCTGCTGCTTTGAACAAGACATGGTGGAGGGCTCGAGCGTTCTCGGCATGGGCACCGCAGACGAAGACGATGGCAAGCTAGGGCAAGGTTTTACGTCGGCCGACGAATTAGAGGAAATCGACATCGGCTCTGATGATAAGCCGAGGCCAACATACATTAGCAAAAATATGTCTCCTTATTGTAGATCCCAGCTTATGGAATTGTTAAAAGAATATAAAGATTGTTTTGCTTGGGAGTACTTCGAGATGTCCAGTCTCAGCCGATCAATAGTGGTCCATCAGCTGCCGATTAAGGCAGGCTATCGGCCATTCAAACAGCCTCCCAGGAGGTTTAAGGACGATATGTACGATGCGATTAAAGCCAAAATCACTCGGCTATACGACGCGGGATTCATTCGGCCTTGCCGATACGCCGAGTGGGTCTCAAACATCATCCCAGTGTTGAAGAAAATGGTAAATTTAGGGTGTGCATCGATTTCAGAGATCTAAACAAGGCAACCCCTAAAGACGAATACCCAATGTCGATAGCCGATCTGCTTGTCGATGCTGCTTCAGGCCACAAAATTATCAGCTTCATGGATGGCAATGCAGGATATAACTAAATATTCATGGCCGATGAGGACATCCACAAGACTGCTTTTTGGTGTCCCGACGCAATCGGCTTGTACGAATGGGTAGTAATGACGTTCGGCTTGAAGAATGCTGGGGCAACATATCAACGCACCATGAATTACATCTTTCACGATATGATCGGCTCACTGGTAGAGATATACATTTACGACATGGTTGTCAAGTCAAAGGAGATAGAAGGCCACATAGCCGATCTGAGACAAGTGTTAGAACGGACAAGGAAATACGGTCTGAAGATGAATCCGCTTAAGTGTGCGTTCGGCGTGTCGGCCGGGCAATTCTTGGGATTTCTCGTCCATAAAAGAGGAATTGAAGTTACACCAAGGAGCATAAATGCTATCAAGACAATTCAACCTCCGAAAGATAAAAAGCAACTCCAGTCACTGATTGGCAAGATAAACTTCATCAGACGGTTCATAGCCAATCTCTCAGAAAAGATCGATCCGTTCACACCACTGCTTCGGCTAAAAGCCGATCAGACATTCACATGGGGGGCAGAGCAGCAAAAGGCATTAGACAACATAAAAGATTATCTAAGCTCCCCTCTAGTTTTAATGTCGCCACTAAAGGGAATACCGTTCAAGCTGTACTTATCAGCCGATGACAAATCAATCGGCTCAGTCCTAATCCAAGATATCGACGGCAAAGAAAAAGCCATCTTCTATCTCAGTCGGCGGTTGCTAGATGCAGAAACGAAGTATTCACCGGTGGAGAAGTTATGCTTATGCCTCTATTTTTCATGTACGAAGTTAAGACACTATCTGTTGTCCAACGAGTGCACAGTAATCTGCAAAGCCGATGTAGTTAAGTATATGCTATCGGCTCCAGTGCTCAAAGGAAGAGGTGGGAAGTGGATCTTCGCGCTAACGGAGTTCGATCTGAGGTATCAGGCACCAAGGGCAGTCAAGGGGCAAGCCATAGCCGATTTCATTGTGTAACACAGAAACGACTCGGTCGGCTCAGTGGAAATTATGCCTTGGACTTTGACGTTCGATGGCTCGGTTTGCACCAACGGCTGTGGCATCGGCTTGGTCATTATTTCGCCCAGGGGGGCAAGCTTCGAGTTTGCTTTTGCCATCAACCCCCACGCTACAAACAACCAAGCTGAATACGAAGCCGTCCTTAAAGGATTGCACCTGCTCAAGGAAGTTGAAGCCGACGCCATCGAAATAATGGGGGATTCATTATTGGTCATCAGCCAATTATCAGGAGAATATTAATGCAAAAACGACGCGCTGATGGTCTATTATCGGCAATGTCGGGAATTAATGGACGGTTTCCGGCTAGTTACCTTGAAACATATCCCCAGGGAGCAGAACACAGAGGCCAATGACTTGGCTCAGGGGGCATCAGGCTATCAGCCGATGCTGAAAGAAGTCGACATAGACGTTGCCGCCATTACGGCTGATGATTGGAGGTTCGAAGTTTACAACTATCTCAAAAACCCCTCTCAGTCGGCCACAAGGAAACTACGATACAAGGTATTACGATACGTGTTGCTCGATGAAGACCTGTACTATCGAACGATTGACGGTGTGCTACTCAAGTGTTTGGGAGCCGATCATGCTACAGTGGCCATCGGGGAAGTACATGAAGGAATCTGTGGCACGCATCAATCGGCCCACAAAATGAAGTGGCTACTTCGCCAAGCAGGGTATTTCTGGCCGACGATGTTGCAGGATTGTTTCAAGTATTACAAGGGTTGCCAGGATTGTCAGAAGTTCGGCGCCATACAACGAGCACCAGCATCGGCTATGAACCCAATTATCAAGCCATGGTCGTTCAGAGGATGGGGCATTGATATGATCGGCCAGATCAAGCCATCCTCAAGCAAAGGACATAAATTTATCCTGGTGGCAACGGATTACTTCACAAAGTGGGTGGAGGCGATCCCCCTCAGAAAAGTAGATTCTAAGGACACAATCGAGTTTGTCAAAGAACACATCATCTACCGATTCGGCGTTCCACAAACAATAACAACAGACCAGGGATCTATCTTTGTATCGGACGAATTCGTTCAGTTTGCCGACGGCATGAGGATCAAGCTACTTAATTCTTCGCCGTACTACGCACAAGCCAACAGGCAAGCCGAGGCCTCAAACAAAAGTTTGATCAAGTTGATTAAAAGAAAGATCTCTGAGTACCCTAAACAATGGCATAGCCGATTAGCCGAATCATTGTGGGCGTATCGGATGTCATGCCACGGGTCAATTCAAGTCCCTCCGTACAAACTGGTCTATGGACATGAAGCAGTGCTGCCATGGGAAAGTGTCGTCGGCTCAAGGCGCATTCAGCTACAGGATCAACTCACAGCCGATGATTATTATCACCTGATGGTGGACGAATCGAAAGATTTAGTTTTATCCAGGATGAGGGCCTTGGAAAAAGTCACAAAAGATAAAGAACGAGTAGCCAGACATTATAATAAAAAGGTGGTGCCTAAATCTTTTGAGGAAGGCGAGCTCGTTTGGAAATTGATACTACCGATCGGATCTAGAGACAACAAGTTCGGCAAATGGTCACCAAATTGGGAAGGGCCTTTCAAGATCCACAAATGCGTCTCTAAAGGAGCTTACATGCTAAAAGGATTGGACGGAAAGGTATTTGGAAGGGCTCCTAATGCAAAATACCTAAAGAAATATTACCCAAGCATATGGATCAACTCGTGATTCGGCTATGGTTACTTCAGCCGATTTACGACAGCCGATGTCTTACATTAACAAGGCATCGCCTTTAGGCATTTTTATGCAATATTTTTTGCTAAGCTTTCTACGATCAACTCATGATTGGCCGATAGGGACGACAAGGATGCGCGAACGGCTCGAACTCACAATTTTGTCGACACCGAAGCTATCAACAAAACTCGGGGGGCATATACGTACACAAGTCGATTGCAAAATCGGGCCGATTGCAAATATCTGAAGAAATATTACCCTAGTATTTGGGTCGATGCTTGAATCGGTGTGACAGTCGCCGACTTTTATTCATAATCGGCATGAAGCCCATTTCGATTACATGTCTCCTAGATAGTCTCTGATGGCCGCCAGGGCCCGGTCGACGGCCTCTGGAGATTCTCTCTCTAAAGCATCCAAGATCAAATAGTCTAGCCTAGTGACTTTTACATCGGTGGTGATTAACGGTTCATTGGCGAGTCGTGTTTGCCTTGCTACCAGCTGTCGTGACATGTGAGTGTTGAAGACGCCAAAGGAATAGTGGCCGGAACACTACCGAGGTTTATTGGAGGTCTGGCCGCCGGATGACGAGCATCTTGTTCCCTAAAGCGCTGCAAGTTGGTTCTCACTTGTCGGTCTTGGCTAGCCGTCAGTTCATACGGGGTGTTCATGATCGCTAGAATCACTCGTAGGGGATGGAGCGGCTACGAGAAGATTAACTCGTGAGTACTTAGAGAAAAGAAATGGTGAGGATGGATGGGTTGAAAAATCACCTGGTTCACCGATGAGCTTGAGGAGGCCATAAGAAGTCTTGCTGAAAGCTTGGAAACCTGAAATTTGCACACCTGGAGAGCGAAGGATTTTCTTCTTCGGCCGTGATGTGTTCGGGAAGGCCTGAAGGGGTCTATTTATAGAAAGAAAAGATGCGGATTCGGATGTGAAAGATCGCTGCCAATATGTGAGTCGAAGAAGTCATCATTAAAAGCATTGAGAATCGTTGAATGGTTGGTGACTACTCAAGACCGGATATCTGCTGTTCAGGACTCACGGGTTTTGAAATACGTGTTCGGATGAGTCAGACTGCGAAGCCAAATCGGCGGCGCGTTTGAATATTACCGGCCGATAGCCAATGAGACTAATATTCAAGCGCTGACACTAACTATCGTGGTGCAGTCTCGGAATCGGCAACGTAAAGCGATACGGGCGGCTGGAGCCGATTTCAACGTAAGCAATTCAAGACACTACGCGTGGCCGAAAGCCAATCTTATCTACAAGTACAGCCGATCTTATCTACAAACATAGTGGCAGAAGATCGATAAATTATATTACACGATTTGAAGCCGAGTACAAGCACGAGTAAAATGATCGTCCAATCCCATCAATAAAGCATGACAAGTATAGTACAGAAGGCATTAGCCGATTTCAGAAGATCAGAATATTACAAAATTATTGTTTCAAAAAATCGGCTATGGCCGACAACGTCTTCCGCCTAATTTGGTCTATCTCTTCGATGGCCCTGACGTCGTCGGCCTCAGACCCCGCCACCGGCCGGATGCTCTTCACCAGGTTGTGCAAATGTGCCACCGCCGCCTTGATCCCCTGGCGTTGAGCTTCGATCTCGGCCGGCAAGCCAGCCATGTACTCCTTATGGATATCGATCTCGTTCGTGACTTGAACGAGATCGGCCATCAGCTAATCTTGACGTGTGAGGAGCTGCTCGAGCTTGGCCGCCGGCTCGTCTTGGGCGGTCGGGCGGCCTTCCGACTCTCGATGGCACCCTTGGTTGATCGGATGGTGGCCGACCGCGCTTGGTTCTCGCGACGATCGATTATCCGCTGCCGTGCCCATTCATACTTGAATTGATGGGCTTCCATGAAGGTCGCCGGCACAATGGCTTCGGCTAGGGCTTCCGGTAGCTGGCCTTGGATGTCTTTGAATCGCGCGCGTATCGAGCCGCTGTCGACCACCAGCGCATCCAGCGAGGCTTCCAGCCGATTGCCGATGTCGGCTAGGGTGGCCCTCAGGTCCTCAGCCGGCATCACCAACGCCTCCTCACCGATGTCGCCGGACTCCTCGAACTCCGACAAGTCAAAGTTGAGGAGGTCGGCTATGTTCTGCAGCAAAGAAGAAAATGATCAAGAAGATATTAAGCTGACAAAGCCGATCATCAAATTCAGTTGGCTTACCATTGGCACCGGGGTCGGAGCAGTTGGCTCGGCTGGGTCGTTGCCCGCGGCCGTTGGGGCCTCTTCGTCGACGTTGTCGCCACCACCCCCGACAGGCGCAGCATGCTCACTGGACGCCTGGGGGGCAGCCGATGAAGACCACGGGGGCTGCAAAAGAAAGAGTTAGCAGACAAGTCGACTAATTACTACAAGTCAAGTGGCAGGGGATGATTATCGATGGCGCGGGGCGTGAAGTGCGGCCGGCCAATTTCTTGACCTGAAAGGAATGGTTCGATCAGATGCAAGTGATCATCGCGAATCCAAAATCTGGTGAAGTGAAGGCTTACCAGCCGATGTTTTGCTGGGGGACTTGGGACCGACGGGACGTCGGCTGGAGCGTTGACCGACTCAGGGCTCGAAACCCCGAGTTCGGCCGCCGGTCCAACAGCCGCTGGCATTTCCTCACTGGCAACGGTGTCGAGGAACTGCACAACGGCCGGATCCAAGGGGGGAAGGCTATCGGCTGGCGCAGCCAGCTTCTTCTCCTTTTTCAGCCTCTTGGGGGCAGGCGCGGCCGACGGCTGTGGAGGTGGTGCAGCCCTTTTCTTCTGGGCGATTGGCTGGCGCACCTGCCCTCGTAGAAACGAAGCCAGCTTCGGGGCCTCCCAGCCGATGGCTGACGGAGCGAGGCCGCCCCATCCGAACACCTAAACGGTATTCGATGGGGCGCCCGAGTCACTCATCGTCGGCCGCTCCGTCTCCGTCTCCTGAGACCAAAGGGCAAATGTTAATCGGCTATGTCGAGACGATAAGAAGAAGAAAATCGGTTGGGACTTGAAGTTTACCGAGGGGATCTCTTCGGGCGGGAGGAGGTCGACGTAATGAGACAACCGGGTGGAAGATGTGGCGCTTGATTTCAGTCCACCATTGGTCGTAGCGGCGCTTTTCTTCAACGCCAATGTCATCACCCGACTTCAATTGGGAAGACATCAACTCGTGAGACAACCGAGGTGCGGGGAGTTGTTCATCTCCACTCTATCCCGCATCTTGCGGCCAGGATTCATCGGGGCCGATCGGTGGCCAAGAGCTACGAATTCTATTACCGGTATCGGCGGCGAGCGTTCGGTCTTGGGCGGTTGCCCATCGGCTTCTTTTATGCCGATAAAATTGAGACGAGGGGGTGGTAAGCGGGACACTGATAATGGATCGGCTATAATAGCCGATCCATTATCAGTCCGGCTACCACCCTCGTCTCAATTTTATCGGCATAAAGAAGCCGATGGGCAACGCCAAGACCGAACCGCTCGCCGCGATACGGTAATAGAATTCGTAGCTCTTGGCCACCGATCGGCCCCGATGAATCCCGGTCGGCAAGATGCAGGGGATAGAGTGGAGATGAACAACTCCCGCACCTCGGTTGTCTGCGAGTTGACGTCTTCCCAATTGAAGTCGGCCGGCAACTCAAACGGCCCGGTCCCGGTAAAAGTACCGGACGCGGTTCTCGCGAGACGGCCGTCATAGAGGGCTACGAACCATTCGGCCAGCAGCTCGACCGATTGCTTTGAGCCTGCGTGGGCGGCGGCTGCCTCTCCGTAGCTCATGCACCTGGTGGTGGTGATCTGGTTGCCGTCTTTGTCTTCGATCGGCTCCGGCCTTGGGTATACGACTTGCATCGGAGGAGCCCAGGCCGGCTATCTTTTGGGTCGCCGGCACCGGCGGATACGTAGAAACCACCGAGGCCGCCGGTGTTGATTGGAGCGTTGGCGGCTATCTTCGCGACGGCCTGATGCAACATCTGATATAAGTAGCCGAGGAGGTACTTCCCCAGCGCGAGTTTTCCTCCGTCAGCCAGAATTTCGGCTACGACCCGCCGATTGGCGGTCGGCCGCAGCTCGATCCACAAAACACAAATTTTTTGAGCCACATCATCAAGAAAGCAGATGCTCTGTGGCGACGGTCCATCCTTCATGTTTTGGGCAATGAAGCCGCTCCACCCGCCGATGGCCTTGGTTTTGAATTGGTGCCGCCCTTTCGGCTCAAGTTCTTGGGGTTGGCCGATGACTCAATGTCCAAACCGGTTGTCATGTACATGTTGGCGGCGTGATGGTCATCGGTCCTTGACGAAAGATGAAGGCATTGAAGCTGTCATTCCAGAAATATGTTGCGGCCGACAGAAGTGGCTCGTCCTTCTCCATGTTGGCAATAGACAGAGCCAAGCCTTGGGCTATCCCGGCCTCCTCCCACTGTGTATATTTGGCCGATCGCACCCTCTTGTACCATTCAATCCAGGCTGCGTCGGTGGTCGGTCATGCTTTGAATGTTTCGTTCCAGTGGGCGAGGGATGGCTTGGCGGTGTTGAAGGGGATCGGTTAGTTTCGGCTATGATTACATCGGTGGATCTGTGTTGCCGATAGGGCCGAAAGTATATTTGCGTTTGTGTCGGATTGGGGATAAGCACTTGGCGTGATAGGTGCTACGGTTCGTAAAAAGAGAAGAGGGGTGCTAATCAAGAACGGTTGCATATTACCGTTCGAGGAAGAAAAAAGTACTAATTGATAAAAACAAAGGAAAGTGCTACTCAAAAAGATGGCTGAACGTAATATTGATGCAATGTTTTCAAAGGAGCGAATTCGAAAGAAAAATAAAGTTTTCAAGTCGAAAGGAGGTACCTCAGGGAACTTGGCCATGGCGACGGTCGGAACGGCAGCGGTGGTTGGTGCGGCGGCTACGGCTGGCACGGCGGTGGTGGGTGGCGCGACGGAGGTGCTCGATGCAGCGACAGTGGAGGCCATTGGGATGCTTGAGGGCGAAGATGGATCTGGTCTGAAGAGCGCGATGAAGTTTGACGAGCGCCGATGGGATCGCCGAAGAGGAGAGAGAAGGCAAGAAGCTTGCGTGCAAAGGAGGCTGAGTGCGCTTTGAAGGCGTAGGCGGTTCGACCGAGGAGAGTGGATATTTAAAGGGCACTTGGAGGGAAGCCGAAGCGGTTTAGGTCAAGAGAAGAGCGGGAGTTTGAATAGGCAAGCAAATCCACAACACTTCGTATCACGGACTTGGGGGCATGTATTAACACTAAAATTTGGTAATCGAATCCCCAAGTCTGCAAAGGCGAAGCAGAGTCGGATCAGCTGGAGACAGGGGTCGCATCGGCTGAAGAGTGATCGGCTGCGAGGCCAATCGGCTAAGGTTGGATCGAACAAGGGCAGCCGATAGCCGATTCCAGGTCCGAAAGAGATGAAACTGTTTCCGATGCAGCAGATTAAAGATAAATATAAGATTCGGTTGTTAATTGCGCGTTAAACGATATTGCCACTTATGGATAGAGTCCTGTAACGACAACTGTATCTGTAATTTAGGGGTTTGTTTAAACTGTTAGTCATAACACGGCGTGGGTCCCGTTTGGGATAATGTTGTGTTTTAAATAATAGTTTAGATAGAGTCCAGGGGTTGTACAGATAATTGTGTCTTGGGTATAAATAGGACCCGAGACCCCCTGTAATTAGACATTCATTTTCAACACAATCACAATCAATCCTTCGGCGTATCGCCAACCTTTTCTTCAGACGAGCACTTTGTTTGGCTACGGGCTGCATCGTTTCGATCCCCATATCTAGGTAAATGCTTGTCATTTAGTGGTATGATCTACTGTTTCTAGTGCTTCCATCATAATGACACATTAGATTCAGGAGTTTGTACTGCGCTATTTATCATATAGCGCATGTAAATTAGATCAATGTTTAGATCTATCCTGCCATTGGCTAGTTCTAGCAAGAACTTGCAGCCAATAGGGCTAGATCTAAAGGTTGACTGGTTTATATGCGGTATCCACCGTCTCGAGAGGTATAAATCGGCTACAACAGATCAGATTTTTCTTTTTATACTTAATGTTGCATCGGGTTCGAACTATTAAGTCGTTTTTAGAGTTATCGATGATCTATTCGGCTAAGATTTATATTGTTTAGAGACAGTGCCGGGGTTTCAGCCGGCCTTATTTGTCCTGATATGTTTCTTTTAATATATTTATTATTAGATTTATATTAGGGCTGCCTCTTATGTTAAGATCGCATTCTTGTCGGACGTCGCTAGCCGGAATCGGCCTATTATCGATAGCCGATGGCCGATTTCCGGGCTGTGTATATGTTTCAAGAATGATATCTTTCTATAAGATTCATCGGAGTACTAGCCGATTCATTGTTAGCTTTTCAGTATCGGCTAGGTTATCGATTCATATATTTATTATTCTTTGTTGTATTTGGGTTAAGCGGCTGATGCTGCCTCGGTATAGCCGATCCATTCCAGTCACTTGGCTTAAATATAGTTTAGAATAGCATATATATGTTTATGGATTTCCTCAGCCTATCCAGTAGGGATCTAACCTAACACTTAACGCATATTCCCTTGTTTTTCTTGTTGATTAACAGATCAAATCAATCGGCACGCCCGCACCGGACAGCAAATGAGAAGGACTCGCACCGGAGTTAAGCGCATCTCCTGCCGCCGCGTGAAAGAAATTTCTCATCAACAATATCACATGTTGAACATCCTACATTCTCAGCATACAATATGGAAAAAACATACACAATCAATGGGCATCTCAGTACCTACGTCCCAACACCCCAATAAACAAATATAAACATAACAGCACATCCTATAATCCTCTAACAGTACCAACAGTCATTATCTTTTTCATATCTTTATATCCTTATAGATAAAAATTCCCAAATTTTGCTATATGTAACATAACTTCATAATCTATAATTCTTTAGTTATTATCATCTCCAAAAAAATCAATAAGGTTATCAAAATTTCAGTCTAATCTTAGCCTGACAGTGTGCCCCAAACTATAGAGCAGTCACACTAAAACAGTCATATCTTTTGCTACGAAACTCCAATAAACATGTGCTTTACCGATCTGGAAGATTTATAAAATTATCCACGATTCCTAAAAATTCCACAAAGTCTGATTCGACCTCTAAACAGGATTAATCTGCAGTTGAACAAATACTGTCCAAATTCACAGGAAAGAAAAACAGTCAGAAAGAAACATCCATAACTCACTAAACACAGATCCGATTAAGGTGTTCTTTATGACCATGGAAAAATCTTTAAATCCCTTACAACTTTTAAAAAGGCTTACTATTTTTTTGAGCCACTAAGATGCCCAAAACAACCGATTTCTAAAACTGCAAATTGATGAGTTTCAGATCCCAGATGAAGCTACGTTTCAGTAGTCTCTCCTCTAATTCTATCCCAATCTAACCCACAAAACATAATCCAAACAATGAAATTAGGGTTTCTCATCTTGTCTTGAGTAGAAGCAGTAAGAATCCTAGATTCTCCACCTCCTCTTTTCCCTCATCCTCTCTTTCCTTCTTCTCCTTCCTTCATCTTCTTTTCCTCTCCCTCTTCTCTACTTTGAGGCAAGAGCAGCAGCAAGCATAGAAGAAAAAAAGTGAACTAGGATTGAAAGAAGCTAGGGCTGACTGCCCTTTATACTAGAGTTTTTAAGACACACATTCAACGGTTCATAATTACTTGGATCATCGAAGATACAATATTTAGCCGAATTGGGCGAGTGAATAGTCAAACGAACTCGTCTCGATGAGCTCTACGCAACCACGGTCTCCAATCGTCCATCTGAGCAATGGATTTAAAAGTCAAATTTTACCCCTCTCAAAAATAAAAATAATTAGTCATTTTTTTTAATAATTATTATGGATTAGGGTATTACAACCCTTCCAGGCGCCGATGGCCTCGTCTTCGCGCCCTACGGCGAGGCGTGGCGCCGGCTGCGGCGTGTCTGCACCCAGGAGCTCCTCAGCCACCGTCGCGTCCAGTCCTTCCGCCCAGGACGAGCTCGGCCGCCTCCTCCGCACCGTCCACGCCGCGGCGGGGGCGGCAGAGGCAGCCCGAACGGAGAACCTCACGGCGATGATATCCACCTACGTCGCCTACTCCACGGTGCGCGCCATCATCGTCAGCCGCCGGCTCTAAGACCGCGATGCTCGACGAGCTGTTCAGCATCATGCCCGGGATGAGCCTCCCGGACCTCTTCCCGTCGTCGCGCCTCGCCATGCTCGTCAGCCGCGCTCCCGGCCGGATCCAGCGCTACCGCCGCCGCATGCGCCGGATCATGGACGGCATCATCCACGAGCACCAGGAGAGGAGAGCCGCCGCCGCCGCCGCCGCCGGTGACGACGAGGACTTTGTCGACGTCCTCCTCAGGCTGCAGAAGGAAGTGGGAGCGCAGTATCCTCTCACCACTGAGAACATCAAAACCGGCATTCTGGTAAGCTCGACGCCATGGCCGAACCCCGAAAGCTCGACGCGCGCGCCTAAGTCTCCATTTTTTTCTCTCGCTCGCTGCTTTCACAGGACATATTTGGCGCCGCCAGCGACGCGTCGACGACGACGCTGGAGTGGGTGATGACGGAGCTGATGCGGAGCCCGAGGGCATGCATAAAGCGCAGGACGAGGTCCGGCGAGCCCTCGCCGCCGCCGGACACGACACGGTGACCGAGGACATCCTACCCAACCTCCACTACCTCAAGCTCGTCGTCAAGGAGACGCTCCGGCTGCACCCGCCGGCGCCGCTGCTGGTGCCGCGCCGGTGCGAGAGCCCACGCAAGGTGCTCGGCCACGACGTGCCGCCCGGCGCCACGGTGCTAGTGAACGCGTGGGCGATCGGCAGGGACCCGGCGCACTGGGGCTCGCCGGAGAGGTTCGAGCGTTGCGAGAGGGACTTCAGAGGGACGGACTTCGAGCTCATCCCGTTCGGCGCCGGGCGGCGGATGTGCCCCGGCATGGCGTTCGGGCTGGTGCACATCGAGCTCGCGCTCGCCGCGCTGCTGTTCCACTTCGACTTGTGCCTCCCCGGCGGCATGGCCGCCGACGAGCTCGACATGACGGAGAACTCCGGGCTCAGCACGCGACGCCGGCTTCCCCTCCTCGTGGTTGCACGGCCTCATGCCGCTCTGCCCACGAAGTAGTGTGATTAATTATCACCATCAAATCATCAAAATCTAAACCCAAATATCTTAAGATAAAAACAAACCTTAACCAAAAATTTAATTTCTCATCATGCCATGAACACTACTAGTGAAGTTGATGAATGGTTCATATTTGATACGTATTTTCTTTTGTTGACTACTGGATGAGATTCTGAATCTTTTGTAGACATTTTGCTGTTGAAAAAACTGCACTTTTGACTTCTTGTTCGTGGATGGCATCGATACGTTCAATCCAAAGAAGACTTTGGAGTGTTTGGTCACATAACTAAAATTAATCTAGGTCACATCCAATATTTACATATAAATTATAAAAATAATTACAAAATCAAAAAATAATTTATAAAATAAATATATTAAATTTAATTAATTTATAATTAACAAATATCTATTTTAACGTAACATTACATTATCAAATCCTTGTTAATTAAATTTGTTAGATGTCTCCCAAATTAACCAACTCCTATAAATAAATTTTATAAATAATTTATATTTAATACGTTAAAATAACACGCTTAAACATTCTTTCTTCTATAAGACGGCCCCGAACCTGATTAAGCTGCACTGGACAGCGAATACTAATCCCCTGTCTCGTTATCTCAACTACTTTAATAGGTTATCCGCTGCTTGACTATACGTCACAGTATACGTCACAGTTGCTGTCACATGGATAGTTTAACTTTTTTTGCTTGAAATTTCCAAGCTGAAAGAAACACTTACAAATAAAAACTTTTTTAAAAAAGAATTCTCAAGTGAGTTCTTAACTTTTTATTATAAAAAATCACTTATAAATAGAGTAGTAGTTAAGAAGGTGGTTCTGAGTCATAAATAAGTCGGTGATAAGATAAATCGATTGGTTTCATAGTGAAAGAAAAATATTGTTTAAACGGCTGATAAGCCCGACTCAACAGGGCCAAGTCGAGAGAGGAGACCAAGCAGTAGTAGCAGAGGCAGCTCAGCTCAGCTCAGCTCAAGTTCAGAGTGAGAGGTGAGAGCTCGGCGGCGCGCCATGGCGGCAGCTCGGCTTGCGCTCCTCCTCGTCCTCGCCGTCGCCGCGCGCTATGCGCTTCCGGCTGCGGGGAGCGACGCGCACCCGGGGTACGACGGCGCGGAGGACACCTGCGGCGTCCCGGCGGCGGCGGCGGCGGGGAGGATGGAGGAGTACGGCGGCGGGCGGATCCTGGACATCACCCACGCGTACCGGCCCGATCTGCCGGCGTTCGCTCCGGGGACGGTGACGGGCCCCGTGGTGCGGCTCAAGGACTCCATGGCTAACGGGACGCTCTACAACCTGTCGGAGCTCAAGATGGAGTGCCACATGGGCACCCACGTCGACGCGCCGGGCCACATGAACCAGGGCCACTTCGCCGCCGGCCTCGACGTCGACAAGCTCGATCTCGACCTCCTCAACGGTACGCCCTCGCCGCTGCCCCTTACTTGTTCCCCTCCTGCTCGCCGGCGACATGGTCCAGGTTTCGTGGTGGGCGTGATGCCACCGATGCCGGAAGGGGAATTTGGGATGAATTTGGAGATGAATTCGAAGACGAAATGGGGAACTATAGATAACTAGTTTGTTCTGCTACCTGCAGTGCTGTACTGATGCTATACCCAATACGTAATTTGCACTTACATATAATTTTTTTTAAAAAAAAAGAGGCAAACTTGCTAAAATATATTTACACAAAAGGTGTGCAGTAATACTATGATTTGTGTGGTTTACAAATAGGATAAATGGTACTTATAGTACATATATCGCTCAAAATATCAAATACTTCTCAACTTTTGTTTGTGCTAATACATTAACATGTTTTACGTACTTACGTGTACATTTTTTTTCTCAGAATTTTTCTAAAGCTCACACGGATAATTTTAAAATTTTCAAATGGGTGTAGCTATTCCCAGATCCAGGAAGTAAAAGGCTGTACGTACAATATTTTTCTTACAGAACTCATACAAATGCTGATGTGGCATGTTATGAGTAAATCAAGATTTTTTGTAACTCCCATCTAGTAAAATCAAACGATTGAGAGCTTTGTTTATAAGAGTTATGTTACAACAAAGCTTTGTGATAACAAAATGTTTTTAGTTACAAACTTACAATAGTGAACTGGCCAGTTTGGGAACAGTTCTTTACATCGATATGAATCTAAGGCTGTGTTTAGATCCTGAAAAATTTTTAGCCAAAATGTCACTTCAATACTTTGGACACACATTTGAAGTACTAAACATAGACTAATAAAAAAACAAATTACAGAATCCGTCTGTAAACGACAAGACGAATTTATTAAGCCTAATTAATCCGTCATTAGCACAAGTTTATTGTAGCACTTTATTGTTAAATCATAGTCTAATTAGGCTTAAAAGATTCGTCTCGTAAATTACATGCAAACTGTGCAATTAGTTATTTTTTAGTCTATATTTAATACTTCATTTATGTGTTCAAACTTTCGATGTGATAGGGTGTAAAGTTTTGGGGGTGGATCTAAACAGGGCCTAAGTTAATTGTTTCCTGTGCTTCTCCTGTATACGTCTATCGCTCTCTGATTACAGTTTAGCGGAGTGGATAACCAATTATGTTTGGTTTGGCGTCTAGACGTTTGTTTGGAATTGGAGCCCACCTAGCTACATCAAAAGTTCTCATCACACCCTACTCATTTAGGAGTAGTCATTTTGTTATTGCAACCAAATCGGGTGTGTGCTACATGCCTACAATTTTTTAAAATAATTTGAAACCTGGTTGGTGCTCGGTGTCTGTCCTTTCTCCCACCAATCATTAAGATGAGCATAGAAGCCAAACCTGTCTTTCTGATTTTGCACGATCTCCCTTTGTATACTGACAGCTGACAGGATCAAGTGAATTAGACAGCTCCATTTCAGTGTTAGTCTGTCATTGTACCAGTTGCTTCTCTCATGCAGAGTTGCAGACCACAGCTTCTTGTCCTGCTGCTTGCAAAGATCTTTTTTTTCGTTGGCTTTGTTCCAACATTGAAGATTCACCTGATATGATTCGATCAACAAAACAGTTTAGCTGAAGAAATGTTGTGAGATGCATAATAGCTGTGAAATGCCTCAATTCTTAAGAAGTGCACTGTCTGTAATGTAATACATTCCAAAGGAAATTGCAAATGAAACTTGAGTGAAAATTTGTCAGGTAGTTATAGATATTTGAAGTTGACCGATTTCCTCTTTGCTGGACAGGTCCTACACTATTGGTTGATACTCCAAGAAACACGAATATAACAGGTATTATGCATACTTTTCTTTTTCCAAGGAGCTACCTGCTCTATCACGAATATAATTAATAATTATATGATATATCTGATGAATTTACCACATTCAGCAGTGCTGCCCATGCCCCATGGTCTCACAGATATGACAAAAACATGAATATCACTTTTATGTCTTGTATATAAAATGCATCATTGTTTGCCTGCACTTTCTTTATACAGCTAAAGCAATGGAATCGTTAAATATACCAAAAGGTGTTCGTCGAGTTCTTTTCAGGACATTGAACACAGATAGGTATGAACTCTTTTCTGGACATATATTCAAGCAGATTATATCACACCTTTTTCCATGTGCGGACTCAGTTTTTAGTAACAAGTGGTCCGTTGTCCATATGCTCATTTTCAGCATTTCTCTTTTACATTTTTACAATACAGATATCATTAGTTCATCTATATAACCAATTAAACTGTAAGCAAATGATTTGCAGGGAGCTCATGTGGAAGAAGGGAGGTGATCTGAGTTATGTCGGATTCACAGAAGATGGCGCGCAGTGGTTAGTTGACAACACTGACATCAAGCTAGTCGGTAAGTAATTCTGAGTCATCTTACTACACTTCACAGTGGTATTGATAACTTCCTTTTTCCTTGATCAAGCAAGTATTAAGTTACATTTATGGCCTTTTTGTCGGTCATAAAGATATGTATGCATTTATCTTTTTTTGTTTGATGAGAATTTAATGTTGTGCTATTGGGCCGATTGGCCACTCTGCAGGTATTGACTATCTATCAGTTGCAGCATATGATCACTTGATCACTGCCCATGTGGTCTTTTTCAAAATTCCGGTACGATGCTACCCTTGTTCTATTTCAGTACATCTGTAATTTTTGTCATTCTCACTTCCTTAATCTACTTCAAAACAAATCCTTGCCAAGCATTACAGAGCTGAGTACTGACTAAATAGTTAACTCTGAAAGCATGCCATTGCTGCATTACTTACTGACAAGTTTTGGGACAGTGTTTGCTTTACTCTGTTTTAATGTTGCTGCAAAGAGCGTTTACACCTTCATGAATAGGTGAATCTAGCATGCAAGATTATATTGCTGGCTGTAACCATTGGTTGATTTGCTGAATTTGTTCTTTCAGAATATCATCCTAGTCGAAGGCCTGAAGCTAGACGATGTCAAGGCTGGAATCTACATGCTGCACTGCTTACCTCTGAGGCTGGTTGGATCCGAGGGCTCACCAATCAGGTGCATCCTGATCAAGTGATTGCTTCATCATTGCTCCTGATAATGGCGACATTGCAGATCATGCCAGCTGATGCTGCTACATCCTGGCTGAGGCCTTGAGAGTGCAAAGGCCAGCTCAGTAGAATAATAATAAGTGTAAACGTAAATATATTGTTTGTATGATCAGTAATAATTTAATAAAGCACTAAAGTATTTTCAATTTTTCATGTAAAATGCAGCAGATATGAGGAATGTGGTGAAAAAATTAACAGTTTAGTACACTCTTGTTCTAAAATATTCTAAAATAGAAGGCTTATTAGCTTTTTACATGGACTATGATTTGACCGTTTGTTTATATCATAATATATTATCAACTACTACAAAATTAACATCATATAAAAATATTTTTAAATACGGATCTAATAACACTACATGTATGAGATCAAACCGATATTATTATTTTAATTATTAGTCAAAAATTTTTAATGTTTGATTTTTTTAAAAATATGAGTATTTTGGAACGGGTGGAGTAGCAGTTAATTGAGCGGGTTTAGTACCCTATTGAGCTAGAGTCAAGGTTTGTGTTATCATCGATTACCGCATGGTACTGGACTTATTGTTGAGTTGTAGTAATGAAAACTGCTTGATATATTGAACAACTTTAATACTGTATTTCTCTTTTCAATACAGCTCAAATCTTAATAAAACATCCAATGACTCAGGATGTAGGTGCACATGCATTTGCAGTGTAAAACTCCTCTTCAACTCTACTCATACACGTTACCGTTACTAATGGGAGCGTGAGACATACAGATTAATAATAATAAAAGTGAAGGTAGCCCGCGCGTGGGCATGTATGTATTGTAGATTATGTTTAAAAAAGCGGAATATCAACCGGTTGATATCTATTATGTTTCAAAAGTACTATTTCCTCATAAATTTGGAATATCAACCGGTTGATATCTATTATGTTTCAAAAGTACTATTTCCTCATATTTTCTTCAACAACATTGCTTTGATAATTTTTCCAAGATATTTATTAGGTTCTAAAATACATAATATTTAATACATTCGTATACACAATTATCTCTGATCTCTTAAGAAAGGAGTTAGATTTAGTTTGTTTAGAAAACGTGTCAATGCGTTTTGTCTTCTAGTGGCTTTTTAAATAAATCCAAAAGAAATGTTATTGTTAATAAATATGTTTTATTTATATGATGAAGTAGTCCCTCTTTCTAGTTCAAATTGATGCAAGTTGTTATATACTTACAATAAATTAATAAAGACATCGTAGACCTCGCTTTGTTGTGATATTCGTGATCTATACTATCTTTTAAACTTTTTTAAAAGAAAATACCTAGCTAACATGAATCCAAAAATTTAAATTTAATAGTAACAAATATAACTTTTCAACGAACTATATACTATAACATTAGTGTGGCTTATATATGAAACTCATAATGCTAGGATATAGGATAGATAAAAGGCCATTAATATCTAAGCATTTAAAAATTGTTATAAAAATGAAACATGCATTGATCCATTTTTAGTGAAAAGTAAGAACCCATTTTTTACAAACTTATTACATTTTCTTCAAATAGTTCAATTTAGTTCGTATTGACATTTTCTATTTTATGTTTTATTTTATACCAGTTGAAAATATGGGTGTTATGAATACAATAATAGTTAGATTAGAAATCATATGTGTAGATTAAAAATTATGCATGTTTTAATATTTGTTTATTATTTTTCCCTATAAAAAAAAGAGGTAGAGCGGAGAGCTCGAGCCGAGAAGGGAGGGGACTGGAAGTGTTGTGTTTTGCGCATGTGTGGGGAAGGATGAAGTGGAGGGGTGTTTTTTTCTAAATGATTTTTAGGTGAAAACTGATGATCCGTTTTTCTTAGAATTTCTATTATTCTTTTTTTCTAATTTTTAAAGACGTAACACATGACTACTTAAGATTTTACTGCTTAAGATTTTACAAAAGTATATCTATTGGTTAAAACAATGAATCCAAAACTAATGGTCAGATGTTTTTTCTTCCAATTTATAAGGTTTTATTTGTATTGGTAATATAGATCTTAAATTTTTATTTAATTATAAATAAAACAAAAAATTAAATAAATTAAAAATTGGATATACCTTAAGAATTATAATTATTTAAAGAATTATAATTATTTATCTTTCTAATTATTGACCATTTTTATTAATTAATTAAAAATTAGGAGAAAAGGAATTAAGTGAGATAGGAGAGGAGGAGAGAGTTGAAGGGGAGATAGTACATGTGCATATAATTATAATATTTTTTACGGGTTATAGTGTTTTAGTTGTTATTATTTTATTAACTTAAAATTTTGATTGAAACCTATCTTTTTACTCGTGTGTTCTTACAGTATATTTATATTTATAGTAGATATTAAAAATATGAACACTATAAATCTTAATAATGTTATTTTGACTTATTGTAATGTTAGAATGTGAACTAATTGTTTAAGAACATTAATCAGGTTTATTTTAATTATTATGAAGTTATATAGGGTGATATATATATATCATTATTTTTTATAATTTTTAATTGTTTGAATGGCACACAAAAATCAGAAAATATAGCTCTAAAGTGACATATTTCTTTTGAAATTTGAATTACACTGGATATAGGTATAAAATAATCTGAACACAAGCGGATCAAATATTCGTTGTGTAATTTCGATGTTATAGTTGATTACTTTTTAACATAATTTGGGAACATTACTTATAGTATATTCATTTTACTTTTATGATTGTAGTTCTAATTTAATTATTATGAAGTTATGTACGATGATAAAATCTATATTATTATTATTATATATTTTTTATAATTCTTGAATGGTACGTAAAATTCAAAAAAATATAAACCAAAATGATATTTCTTTTGAAATTTGAATTTTAGTGAAATTTGCTCTTCAACTGTGATATAAACGGATCAGAAATTAGTTGTATGATTTAGATGCTTAATTGTTTTAACACAAAATTATTGCTTTTCTATCTACTAAAGCATGAAAATAAGAGAAGAAATAGATGGAAAAGTGAAGGAATTGAGGGAAGAGGGGCATACGTATGAAATGTACTTACGTTGTCTAAAAAATAAAAATAAAAAGGTAAACGGACGTACGTATGCCCCGCTGGATCCATTATTTATAACCATTAGATTTATTTTTTAAAAATAAATCTAATGGTTGTAAATAATATCAACGGCTAGATATTTTTTCTAAGAATTTTTGAGAATTTAAATTAAAGGCCAACGTGATAACTCAAAAGCATTTTTTAAACGGTTAAACGGTATATTTTTAATAAAAATTTTCTATAAAAAATTGCTTAAATAAATTATATTAATTTATTTTAAAAAATTGCTATACTGTACTAACACGTGCACCCTACTGCCAAACTCAAAGCTTTGACCATGACCATATGCAATCAAGTCTCTTGGTGGCAGCCTACAGTTCCTTGCGTAAGGATAGGGATAGGCCGGCCTCGACGACGTTCAGCTCGAGCTTGAGCGAACCTGCTCACTGACAGTGAGCTAGTTCACCGGAGTGGTAAGCTCGAGCACAGGGCGAGGGGTGCGAGGAGAAGAGTTATCGATCGACATTGACACCATGGGGGGCTTGCCTGCTGAGCAGAGCGGCAACGAGCTCGTGTGTGGGAGAGGGCTAGGATCTTGTCCGTCGTCAGAGGTGAGGGGAGGAGCTCGCCAGCATGAACAAATGGTGGTGAAGTCCCTAGAGATTGAGTCGGTCAAATGGGAGGTTGATGGAGAAGAAAACTTCAGGTGGCTGATGTGTGAGGTCTCTAGTTCGAAGTGTTAAATTTGGTAATAATCCCTGCAATAAAGCGAAAAGGTTTGCTAAGACCTAGTCCAATATACTACTTAGGTAATAGAATATGATCCAAGTAAAATTTAATCTAATAATAATTGTAAACGTATATATGTTGTTAGTATGACCAGCAAAAATCCAATAAAGCACTTAGTCTTTTCAATTTTTCATCTACAATGAAAAATGCAACAGATATGAGAGAGTGGTGAAAAAACTAAGGTCCGTTGGATAGGGATTGCCTTAAACAGAATCAGTAGGATATCTATCAAATGGCTTATTTTGTAATTGATTCTGAGAATAATCTCATTTTAAGTGATTCAATAATTTTATCTAAAGAGTGAGAATCAACTGAAAACCAATTTCTTTCCAGAATCATCTGAGTTTTTCCCCAAATCACCTGAAATATTATTCTAATTATTACTTTTTATTATATCGATTCTGATTCTCTTTAAAATCTGATTTAGGAGAATCAAAATTTAGAATAAGAGCACAATTAGAATTTAAAATGTCACAGAATTAAAAACCCTAGCAAATAGACCATAGCAAATGGACCCTAAAAGTCTAGTAGCTCCTGTGTTGGAGTCAAAGTTTTGTGTATCGTCTGTGTCTGTTAGGGCACTCCCAATACAGAAGTTTCTATATCTTAAAGGCTTCACAATAATAAATCATTCTTTCCGATGCAGAGTAATTAACAGTAGTTTCTACACTCTAAGAACTTAAATATGCAACACAAATAAAGTTGTAGCCATCCCGCGGTGTGGCATTTCATCAAGCAGATTCTAGACGGCGCGCGGGTTGGGGAGGGAAGGGAAGAGCGCGGCAGGCGGCGCGGCCTGGAGGAGGCGGTACGGAGGAGGTGGTGGTGCAGGCCATCGACGACGGAGATGGCGTGCTCGTCGAGGTGGTGGAGGCGGCGCGGAGGAGGAGGAGAAGGATGAGAGGAAGAGGTAGGAGACGCTGCTCATGGGGAGGAGAACGGGCGGCGGTGGCAGCGGAACAGGCCATTGGCGGCGGAGGCGGCACGGAGGAGGCGGCGGTGCAGGCCATTGGCGGCGGTGGCGGCGCGCCCGTCGAGTTGGCGGCACGGCGCGGTGGAGAACGGGTGTCGGCGGCGGCGATTGGAGCAGAGGGCGCGAGTGCATTAGATCTTCAAGAAACGAGATTCTCCTCCCAATGCCAGTGTCTAGCGCATTGGATCATAAGAGGACTTCATTTCTAAAGAAGAAATCTCAACCTTCTCTCTTCAATAAATAAAGTATCATGCCAACAAATTCTAATAAATGGAGAGGTATTAAAGAAAGATAGAAGCCAGAATAGTTTCTGCATTACTATTCTGCATTGAGAGTGTCCATACTAAGTGGCAGGCGTGATTAACGGACTTGGCCGGTTTGGTTAGTGCAAAGAGTTGCCACGTCAAACTTTATAATTAGCCTAGCATTTTAGCATTTTAGTTCATTATGTCACAACTAGACCGTAGACGTGGTGGCTGATACCTTTACTAATCTATGTGCATTCTGAACCCTGGAAGTAGATTAGAGAAGTGCTGTTCTTGAGGGTAGTAGATTCGATGGTTGGTGATTGTGTGGTTTGGTCATAAATAGTCTTTGTATGCGACTTATTCTCCTTCAGCTTTTGATGTTTGATCTATGTATTCAATCAGAAGTTGTGGTATCATCGTTTTGTGGTATGACTCGCAATTGCCCGTGATGAAACAAAACAGTTGGGAATTCAATGTTTGGTAGTTCACGCCTTTCAAGCAGCAGCTGGGTGCTTTGTGGTATTTTTGCTGTTGGCTTTTTGCTGCCTTGCAATTGCTAGCTAGTACAACAAGCAAATGCTACTGTGTCAAAAATATGATTCGTTCGTGCCAATATTTGGTTGTCTCGTGATGGGAGTATTCACCACCGTCACGGTTACGAGACAGTGAGATTCATGTAATTCAATCATGAGAAAGCCAAGCTCACTCTTAACATTTTGGACTATTTATCCGAGGAGCGTATCAGGTGAAAAATCAATCTATTGATATAACTTTTTTTATCAGAACCATAAAATCCACATTTAACGAACGATAGAAGAGATTAGCTTTTTTTGCATTTTAACCCTATTCTCGATGCTACCAAATTTGACATCATTTTGCTTCTGTCTGATAGTCAACTCCATGAACAAATCATTTTGGAGATGATTTCATCCCCAACGGAATCAAAAGGTGCAGATATCCAAAATAACTCCACGTACATAACAAAACATAACCATTACATATAGATTAATTGTCAATCTTGCCTTCAGGTTCGACAAGTGAGTGGTAAATTCAATTTTTCACCAGTGAATGTTGGTGATCCTGGATTTGCTACCCACAGAAATTTGCTTTACTATACTACAGAACACTAATGTACTTTATTTACTGCATCACTGAAAATACGAAACATCGCTCCCTCCAAGAGGAGATTTCAGATTTCAGACTTCAGACAGCCTCCAAGAAGCTTGAGGATGTTTACTTCCTACAGACCGACCTGTACTGCTACGACTGTACACAGGACTGTCGCCTGCCACCATTGATAGCGGGAGCACCGGCACAATGTAAGAACTGCTCCGTCCCAAAGTTTTTGTCCAAATTGATAGTGCTAAAATGTCTCACATCTCATGTTATCTCATGTTATGTTTGTTTATTTTAGAAGGAAAGAAATAATTAATGGAGAATAGCAGGTGATGTTAAGTACTAGTATATATATTTCAGGGAAAACAGGTAAAAACCTGTGATACAAAGCAGTCACATAACTGAAAAGACGAATGATAGTTTGTGCTACTACAACAGTAAGCCGGGACAGAACACATCCAACGATGATGACGAGGTCATGGGGGATTCGACGATAGCAATACTTGAGGCAGTACAAATTCGAGGGGCCGCAGAACGGCACCACATTCACTTCAGCAGGGTTTTAACGATGGATTTGACATTGAGCTTCTTGAGGTCAGTGTAGGATTGACCACAGCCAACGAACATGACTGGAGCTCCAGATATGTAAACCATGGAAAGTGCAGCTCCGACCTACATATATTTTTTAGTTGTCATAAAAATAAAAAAATACTGTAAAAGAAAGCAGTTGCAGTAAGTTCAGACCTTGTCGTCTATGGTGTCAAACTTGGTGAGCAGGATACCATCTATCAGTCTGGTAGTAGGGACAGCGGAAAGGTCTGCTAATTTCTGCTCAACAAATAGAACTGTTCAGTGCACTCCATAGTGAAAGCACATGTTCAATATTGCTATTAGATATGCATTAGTACTATACAATATAGCATTCACCAGTCCTTGTAAGACCATCAGTACCTGGTTAAATTTAGTGAGTTGATCAACAGCATCATTACCAACTAATGCTTCCCCAACAAATAAAACTAGATCTGGACTATTGAGATTGATGAGCTTGGAGAGCGCTCTCATGAGTGGCTCATTATCCTGGCAGAGAAGAGATATGTAAGAGATGTGTTAACCAGAAAAGATGCATTCTAAGGACATAAATAGAACGATACTTAGTATACTGTGGTTAAGCCACTCGACCAACCTGCATACGTCCAGCCGTGTCGACAAGAACAACATCTGACTTATTACGAGTAGCTTCCTGAATAGCCTCCTTTGCGACAACCGCTGGATCTTTTTCATATCCCTTCTCAAATATAGGTATCTGCACAAATTCTAGAATGTAAATATCCAGGAAGGTATGGCACAACTCAACAAAATTTAGCAGTGAGCATTCATAAGTGAATGCCAAGTAGTTACCCTGAGACTATTTTCCTTTTTTATCGTGTAACACCAGGAGGCACCACAAGACCATTTTATCAAATACAGTTCAACACATTTTTGCAAAGAAAAAATTGTTCATATAAAGAAAAAGTGAAACTAGACTAAACCCACTGATGGAGACTATATATTCAACAGCCACATTATACTCCCTCCATCCCAAAATATAAGGGATTTTGGTCAGATGTGTTACATCCAGCCAAAATTCCTTATATATTGGGATGGAGGGAGTATAGCTTAAGTAAAAAATATTAGGAATTCTTTTCTGTTTCCCCCCAAAAATACAATAGTCAGAGTAATGGGATGGATGTTCAAGAGTTTAGACTACCTGAAGCCTACGAGCATGAGTGCGCAGCTGCTCAACAGCACCAGATCTAAAGGTGTCACATGCTGCCAGGCTTACACTGAGGTTATGCTGAAGAAGCCAGTAAGCAACCTGTAAATTACATTAATACATGGGATGAGCAAAATTCCATGTAAGTATGGCGTTATTGTTTCCATCAATGGTGAATAAAAGATAACCCTACCTTTGCAAGATTTGTAGATTTGCCAACTCCATTCACTCCAACAAAAACAATAACATACGGCTTCCCACGCTCTTTGGCAGCATGTACATCCCTTAATATGTCAATAGATCGCCTTGGGGTTAAGATGCGAAGGAGTGCCTCCTCCATAGCTGTCTGCAGTAGTTACGATAAAAAAGAAGAGTATTAGGATTTAGGAAGCTAAAGAGAATATGTGCCCTAAGAGAAAATTTGCAGAAATTTGGATTAGGGTGTGCTACAAACCTGAACAGTAGAGGATATCCTTGTGAAGGATCCCAGCTTTTTGCCCTCAAGGCTAGCTGCCACTGATTCACAAAGCTTTTCTGCAATTTCTTCAGCCTGCATAAAGATGAAAAGTTTTATTTACCTGGATAAATAAGAACAAAGAAGGCAAAGAACCAGTCCAGTAAGCTTATCAAATATCATGCAAGTGTTCTAGACAAAATTCATACCACATTCTTGGTCATCAGCCTATCTTTGAGCGCTTTGAGTGCAGGTTGGATGTCAGACTTCTCAACCACATTGTTACCTGCAATGCTGGGCACAGGAAAATAGAATAATTGCCATTTAAGTTTACAGATTAACAAATTATAAGAGGGACCTGAAAATCTGGCAACCACTAATACTTGAACGCAGGATCAAGGAAAGTGGGAAAACAGAATTGCATCTGTGTGTGTGTGTGTGTTAATCTAGGAGAGGATAAACAATGAGACAGAATAGATTACAGGCTGCAAGAGTTACCACCAAAACATAGCACAAATCTGCCAATCTACTCAAGGCATAACTTATTTCAGAATATGACTAAAGTAGCTCACCAAATTAGGGAGCATTCTTGAAAGCAGAAAAAGATATCCTGATTGCTCTCTGTGGTTGCAACTATGAGCTGGCTAGGAACAACAAACATGCTGAAGCTTAAACCACCCAAGTGTATGGCATGGCGAGGTGGACATTTGCAATTGTAAAGCAAACAAAACTGACTACACATTATGCCATGTCAAATGATGCAAAACATGTGTATTACCTCTTGAACATCGAGGAGAACCATCCTTTCTTCTTTTGGGAAGCTCCGGCATTTTCCTCTCCATCTTCCTCTTCTTCATCACTATCGCTGCTCACGACGTCATCCTTATCCATCATGCTTTCCCCCTGCCTGACAGCCACCTGGTCTATCACCTCGTCCCCTCTCTCATCAGCTGGGTCTGTGAAATCCAGCTTCTTGTTATGAGCTGCATCATCCCAAACCCTTTTTTTTTTGGGGTTCTTCTTTGGGTCAGCTTTAGAGGTGTTCTTGGCCACATTACCAGCAACCTCATTCTTCTTGTTACCCTTACTTTTTCTGAACTTTTGTAACTTATTTACATCAAAGGCCCCATCGTTGGGGTCCCCATTCTCCTTTCCTTTAACAACAACACCGCGGGCATGAGAATTGTCCTTGAGGCCATTCTCTTGCACCTTAGAATTACCATTTGGCACACTGTGCTCCTTCCCAGAGTCACCATCAGAGTCGTCCTTCCCCGGGTCACCTTTCTTCCTAGCACCACCAGAGCCCTGAGTCGCACCACGAGCATTTGGAGTGGTCTTGGTGGTAACCTTGGTGGGGCGGGATCCAGTGAGCTGTTTATTCTTCTTCATCTCCTCACTGCGTGCCTCAGCCTCAAGGTGAAGCTGGCGAAAAACCTCATTGAAGGCATCATCATAGGAGGTGCGCTTGGGGTCATAAATCTGGGAGAACTCCTTGCGGACGGCGGCGAGGAGGTCGTCGACGTAAAGGAGATGGAGCATGCGCTGGTAAACGGCGACGAACACGAGGCCGAGGTCATTGCTAAATGTCCACTTAAGCGCATAGGTGTCCTGGGAGAAGCTGGCGTCGGCAGAGCGCTCCTCAAGGAGGCAGGAGCGGATGAGGGCATCGATGGGCGAGCCCTTGAGGGCGGCGCCGCCGAGCGCCCGGCATGACGACCAGAGGATGAGGCCGCCGCGCGTGAAGATGAGCAGCTCCTCTAACATCTCGACGGACGAACCTGTGATGGATAAAACAACAAAATCGTGTGTTTAGATCAAGACGATAAATTGTGATGCTGAGACAGCACGCGAATCAGATGGATCCGAGGCAGGGATTGGCACCGATTTGGTGGATCGGGAGAAAAGTCCAGTTCGATTTGAAGATTAAGTTTGCCTAGAACACGGGGACGATGCAAGAGAGCGACATCTGCTGGGTGGGACACTAGAACACAGCGGTTGCAGATCGAGGCCGACCGGGCGGTGACGGCGCGGATCGTAGCCCTCTTCGATCCCGGTGGCAAACCCTAGGCCGTCGCCGGCGTGGATCGGAGCCGGCGGCAGTTGCCGGGCAGAGATGCCGGCGGATGATGGTGCAGAGGTGCGGCCGTGAGGTGTTTGCTCGGCGTCCCGATCGACGCCGATTGGACTTCAAGCTCGCGACCTGAACCCAAAAATCCCCAAAATCCCCCTAGTCCAGAAACCCAAAATCCCCAAAAATCCACCAGGACTAACATTTGGAGCTTTCTTAGCATTTTGAAGCCAGGTATGCTCTGTGACAACAGAAGTGAAACGGTTGACTTGAGTACCAAACCTGTATATCACTGTCCGAGTCTGATCAAAGAAAAAAGGAAATACATGGTAAAACATGATTGCTTAATTGTCTACATTACTTAGCAAAAATTAAAGCTACATATTGAACCAAAGCTGAGAACTCACATGAAGGTGTTGTACAGGTGGCTGCAGATACAGACATGACGAGCACCATCCCCAAAACCACACGGCCAAACATCTGCATATTTTCCATTACTCTTGGCCCCTCAAGAGATTCAATCTTCACTTGCTCTAGTTTCTAGTGGCAAAATTTGGATACAGTGGCTTGGATGTCACAAATTTTGGATAATACTGGCCTATGGAATTGATTTTTACACAGCAAACTACACAACAATCTGATATTTCTGGTAAATGTTAAAAAATGTTGGCATTGAAGAATTGAAGTCAAATTTAGCGCTGAGATGATAAATATCGATTAATAAATTATATGTACATATGAATTTGATTTATTTCTGTGAGCAAATGCATGCAGCCATTACAATTAATCAACATAACATTATGTAAGTGATAGATCCTAGTGACTGTTAAGGCAGGATTTGCTGATCATGGAAGTTACTACTGGACATAATAGTAAAGAGAAATATAGAAGTGCAGGAAAAATAGAAGAAAATGGTGGTCAATATAATCACTATCATCAAATGTTTTTTGCTCTTTGTAGTATATGAATATACTGCAACTTTCCATGTCCTCGCTGATCTGTACATTCAGAATTAGATGAAGAAACCAAAGTTGTAACTGATCCAGCAACTATCTTGGAATGCTACACCCCATTATGAAGATCAAGTATAACATCCATTGGCCTCGAAAATGATCTCCTCAAAATAATGAAAGAGAAGGTGCAATTACTGCAAGTATGAAACCCTCATTCCACCATGTTATGAACCATAATTGCAAGATTTCTCAAAACGAATAAGGGTAGGGATTGACTTGTACTATAAGCTCCTAGTACCAGGACAGCCTCCTAACTCCTAAGGCCAGGTAACAAAGGTCCAAACCATCTATCTAAATTATATCTGCTATAACTCCAAATTCTAGCACATCATAAAAAAAAACAGTTGCTTATGCATACTCCTACCGAATATGTTCCAAAAGCTGCTCCAAAGAGAATAACCTAGTAAGCATAGAATTCTCAAGGCAACCCCTAGACCCCACCAGAATCCACCCCCAATCCCCCACAACAACAACAAAAAGGTTTTTAGGAACGGAAGGAGACACAAACGCCGCATCGTGGAAAATTTGGAGGAACCGAAGCATCAGCACCAAATCGAGAGGTATCCAGCCGTATCGGCAGGGGTGGAGCAGGGAGGTCGTGAAAACAGGAGGGGAATGCGAGACCTTGATATCGTGGTCGCTGTCGCCGGTGGCGAGGCGACGGGAGACTGGGTGGAAGTCGAGGGTGAGGATCGGCTGCTGCTCGTGCCAGTTGATCTGCACGTGCCGCCCCGCATATTCGGCTTGCCGCCTCCTCCTCTCCGCGTCGGCCTAGGTAGGGGAAGGCTAGGGTTTGGGAGATTTTGGGAAAGGGGCTCACCTTCCTCTCCCTCTGCAGGCGGCGCCGGGCGGCGGATGTCGCCGGCTCACCTTCCTCTCGGCGCGGGCGGCGGATGTCGCCGGCGGCCGTCAGCGCGGGCGGCGAATGGACCCGGCGGCGCCGCAGATGGGGGAGGCGTTCCTCTCGGCGCGGGCGGCGAATGGAAAGGACGGAAATCGATGGCGCGTGTGATGGAATCCAGAGAGAGACGGTGAGCGGTTAATAAGGTATCTCAGCCAGAGAAAAAGTAAATATATCTTAGTCATTAATAACGTATATTATATAATACTAGCAAAATGCTCGTGCGTTGCAACGGAATGACGATGCGGGGAGAGAAGCAGACGGAGGACGAAGGTCTAGGCGACGGCGCGGGAGCTCCGAGCAGCGACGGGAGGGAGGGGCGCAGGAGCGACGCGGATGGGGCAGAAGAGAGGGCATTCTTTTTTCATCACTCCTCATGATTCGAAAAGAAGTTTCTTTTGAGGCATTATATTGTTTGATCTTCCAGAGGACCAGCTATACTTAGTTTATGCATCTTGCGGACAATCTTGGTCATAAAGCAATGTCACCAGATATCAGGCTTGTTCTATTGTCTTTTAAATGGGCCAGTTTTCCTAATACCATCGCAAAAATCACACAGTTAGAAAATATCATCATCTGTGTCATTGATATGGGGTTCAGGCTCCACTTGTCATTCTTACGAATGATGATATTTTGTAACTCATGTATCTTTGCGATGGTATTCATCAAATTTTCCCTTGATGCCTACCGCGGCAGCACCAAAAAAGATGACTCCAAATATAAAGCTATAGATTTGATGAATTATTATAGTTGTGTGTGATGAGATGTAAACTCATGATTTATTTCATATGGCTTGGATCTCATTTTGAACTAAATTATTTATGCTACAATCATGGTTTTATGAGACGAGCTCATTTCTGCAGCAGAAATTCATAGTTTTATCTATTACTTGTAATTTAATTACGTATGAATCATTTATTAATTTGTATTACATATTATACTGTACATGGCGGCCAGCCATGGCCAGGCGGAGGCCAGCAGCCGCAACCGACGTCTTTTGAAGGCCTAAGGGCAAAATAATTAGCTCATGACAAAATACATGTATTTTATATAAAAAAATATAATTAAAACCACAAAATGTCATATATAACAAGAAGCCAACGTTTCAAAGGTCATTTTAGCAAAGTTGATGTTTGGAATCTTATAATTACAAAGCACATTGTTTGAACTATAAATACAATTTTCTCGATTTTTCACCATGTAAGCACGTTGTTTCGTACATTTACATGGTAAATTACATACATTTACATCACAAATCACAAATCTTACATTGCAAAATTTAAAACTTACATTGTGATATTTTTTACACACTATAATTAACATACAAAACAATTGATATTACCAACTTGGAAGAGGGAATAAGAGAAATAGAAACATATATGAAGTAACGAGAAAAATGATGACGCCATTTTTTAAGTAAAACTGAAATTTTAATGTGAGCTTGAAGCCACCGCAACTTCTGTCCTCCGCCTTTATAAATCGATTTACAGATGCGGTGCAGTGCTAATTTAGAAACAAGCCAGCCGATGCGGTGCTAATTTAGAAATAACTCAGGTTTTTTTTTTAAAATTGTATGGCAAAAAAAATATAATTAAAACCACAAAATGTCATATATAACAAGAAGCCAACGTTTCAAAGGTCATTTTAGCAAAGTTGATGTTTGGAATCTTATAATTACAAAGCACATTGTTTGAACTATAAATACAATTTTCTCGATTTTTCACCATGTAAGCACGTTGTTTCGTACATTTACATGGTAAATTACATACATTTACATCACAAATCACAAATCTTACATTGCAAAATTTAAAACTTACATTGTGATATTTTTTACACACTATAATTAACATACAAAACAATTGATATTACCAACTTGGAAGAGGGAATAAGAGAAATAGAAACATATATGAAGTAACGAGAAAAAATGATGACGCCATTTTTTTAAGTAAAACTGAAATTTTAATGTGAGCTCCGCCTTTATAAATCGATTTACAGATGCGGTGCGGTGCTAATTTAGAAACAAGCCAGCCGATGCGGTGCTAATTTAGAAATAACTCAGGGTTTTTTTAAAATTGTATGCGAAACAAAATCGGATGAAACACTTGACGGCTAGACACGGTCAAACTTTGACATTTTGATTTTAAATTTTTATATACTACAAAATCATATAAAATATAAAAATAAATGTAATGATAATCCAATATCACTGTTTTAATCAAATAAATTTTAATTTATAATAAAATATTTATTAGTCAATTATTTAAAGTGTTAAATTTTAAAATACTTACGCGTCTCAACGAGTGAAAGGGAGGAGTAGTTTTTGGCTCCATGCATCTTATACTTTGAGGCCTGTTTAGATGGAATCTCCACTGTGCCACATAAATTTTGACAATATGTGTGGCGTATCATACATTTAATGACCAATATAATAACTACACTGTGGCAACCCGTGACAAAAAAATGTGTTTATGACCATTAACTAAAGAAGCATGGCATGTTAAAAGTGTGACGTAAACCAAACGTTAGTCTTGATTGGTCAAACCTATTTGCTACAACTGTAGCAAAGTTTGACGCTCAAACAAACATGTCCTAGTTTCTTAACAAATGCTACCGTACTTGTGAGTTGTGACCAACATTAGCCATATTTTGTATGACATGCTAGACTAAAAAATAAAATTACGACAGATTTATAGTCGTAAAAACTATCAAAAAAATTTAAGCTAATATAAATAAATTTAAGCTAATATAAATAAATTTGGGTGTAATAAAATTTTAAACGTGGGTGTAATAGTATTGAAAATATGCATAAATTTTTCTAAAATTTTCAATGACATTTTTTAACTAGTGTGCATGAAGTATACACGCGAAACCTATATGCACAACATATATTACTTCTTGTGAAATGATATGTTTTATATTAATTATCTTATAAAAAAATTTAGGTTTTTTAAGAATTGTAGGTGGTGTACAAGAAAAGAAACGAGATAACATCCTTCAATCTATTATACAAACACTTACCCCTTAACCCATACTCCTGCACATTATTATGGAGATCTCGAGGATAACATTTTTCTGTTTCTTGAAGCGATGCACTGGAGTGGACCCCATATGTCAGTCACTCAGAAATACCCCATAAGAAAAGGAGTTGGCACATGCGTTTCCATGGTGAAATTCCACTCGTCTTGTCGAGCTCCACGATGCCGGCCATGGCCGCCGACCTGCTGTCCTATCTTCTTCTGCTACCTCTCCTTGTCTTCCCCGTTCTACTGCTCAGGTCCAGGAGCTCGGCGTCGCGCGACCACGGCGTCGTCCGGAGGCTTCCTCCGGGGCCGTGGGCGCTGCCGATCATCGGCCACCTTCACCACCTCATCGGCGGCGGCCTCCCGCACCGGCGAATGCGCGACCTGGCGCGGCGCCACGGCCCGCTCATGCTGCTCCGCCTCGTCGAGGTCCAGGCCGTGGTGGCCTCGTCGGCGGAGGCGGCGCGCGAGATCCTGAAGACCCACGACGTCGCCTTCGCGACGCGGCCCATGGGGCCCCTCACCCGGCTCTGGTACCAGGACGCCGGCGGCGGCGTCGTCTTCGCGCCCTACGGCGACGGGTGGCGGCAGCTCCGCAAGATCTGCACTGTGGAGCTCCTGAGCTCCCGCCGCGTCCACGCCTTCCGCCCCGTCCGCGAGGTCGAGGTCGGCCGCCTCCTCCGCTCCGTCGCCGCCGCCGCCGGTCAACCTGACCAGCGAGATCGCGTTCTACGTCTTGGAGTTCACGGTGCGCGCCATCATCGGCAGCCGGCAGTTCATGAAGCGCGACGAGTACCTGCAGATGGTCAAGGACGTGACCACCGCCGTGCCCGGCATGAGCTTGCCGGACCTGTTCCCGTCGTCGCGCCTCGCCATGCGCGTCAGCCGCATGCCCGCCCACATCCTGCGCAACCGCGCCAAGATGCATCGTCTCATGGACGTCATCATCAAGGAGCACCAGGAGTTCCGCGCCGCCGGACAGGAGGAAGAAGACGAGGACCTCGTCGACGTCCTCCTCCGGCTGCAGAAGGAGGCCGACTCCCAGTATCCCCTCACCACCGACAACATCAAGTTCGTCATGCTGGTAAAGCTCAGCTCAGACTCAGAGGTCGCCGTCAATGGCGAGATGATCGAGAAGACGAGAAATCTTTACTCATTACGCCCTCTTTCACGCGCGTATGCGTGCAGGACATGTTCGGCGGCGGCAGCGAGACGTCGTCGACGACGCTGCTGTGGCGATGGCGGAGCTGATGCGGAACCCACGGGTCCGGCACAAGCTGCAGGACGAGCTCCGCCGCGAGTTCGCCGGTGATGGCAAGGTGGTGGAGGAGAGGCTGCGCGGGCTGAGCTACCTCCACATGGTGATCAAGGAGACGCTCCGGCTGCACCCGCCGCTGCCGCTGCTGATCCCGCACCAGTGCGGGAGCCCGTGCCAGGTGCTCGGTTGCGACATGCCGGAGGGCTCGATGGTGCTGGTGAACGCGTGGGCCATCGGCCGGGACCCGGCGACGTGGGGCGCCGCGGCGGAGGAATTCTCGCCGGAGCGGTTCGAGCGGTGCGGCAGGGACTTCAGGGGGGCGGACTTGGAGCTCATCCCGTTCGGCGCCAGCCGGCGGATTTGCCCCGGCATGGCGATGGGGCTGGCGAACGTGGAGCTCGCGCTCGCCGCGCTGCTGTTCCACTTCGACCTCGCGCTGCCCGCGGGGATGGCGGCGGAGGAGGTGGACATGACGGAGGCGGCGGGGGTGACCACGTGGCGGAAGGCCGACCTCCTTGTGGTGGCGACGGCCGAGTATTAGCTACCGTGTGCGCCTACGTCATACCTACCCTCTTTTGATAATGCGTGTAAATTTGTAATAATAAATAAACTGGAATGAGCACGGTCAATGGCCATGATCACTACAGTCGGACGGTCGGCGCTTGTCTGAGGCCCCTTTTGATGAAGGGATGGCCAACGAGTTTCGAAGGATTAAATTTCCTTTAGCAATTTTTCCAATACAGCCATTTTGATTCCTAGGAAATTTCTATATAATTTATCGAAGAAGTGAAAATCTGGGTTTTCACCTCCAACTGTTTGGGACGTGAAGGATTTTTTAACAGATCACGTGACGTCATACTACACTAGTTACTAGTGGGACCAAAAGTTTAATCTATTGGACCCAACCAGCTAAAGAATGCTCCGAGTACGAAGCAGGGCCCAAGCATAGAGCGGTGTTTAGGCACAAAGCAAGCCCTCGAGCATGGGTTATGCCTCAAGCTTGACTTCCCACTGATTGCTCGAGGTCCCTATCGTGCAATAACTATGACAGGATCTAAACCATCATTTCCCATATCTCACGACTGATCTCGCAGTTAATGTGGATATATGAATCCTATATATGTGCGTAAGGAACAACAAATGACAAACGGCGTATGCCGATCGTGAAATAAACCATCATCACCCTAAAAAAGCTAGGGGCATGGGCTAGGAGGCGACATGGTTGACTCTCACGTTGCCTAGCCAGGCCTACCATGAGTTGGCGCACTCGGCCTACCGATGCTGGCAAGTAGGCCTGATCGACGTCACCGCACGTCATCAACATCCTCGTCATCTACTCCATGCTACGTATTGACATGCAAGCGTCAGTTGAAAAGCTTTCGAAGGTCCACTATGGGTCTTAATTGCCAGTATAAAAAAGACTTTTCTTATACCTAATTTTCTTATATGAGCTTCATATGTAAGTGCCGATCAATATGGGATCATCCAAGCAAATGTTAACTATAACGAGAGAACCAAGACCACAGAGAGAAGGTCAAACTTGTCCAACTCAAATTCTAATAGAACTAGCCAGAGAAAAAACCTTTCACATCCTCTAAGATTGTAACTAAGATATCGAAAGAAAAACAATAAAGTAGAAAATTACACTTCCAAGCGACATAAACATATATAAACCACCTGTCTCAATCCTTTTCACCCAATCACGAGCTCACGTCCATACACCTACTCCCTGGCCGAATCCACAAAAGAGGTGCACTCTTCACCGCTATTGGAGCACAGGCTCTAACATAATTACAATCATCAATTCCATAGAAAAATAATCAAGGTATTAGATCTTTTGAAAACTATCCTTCGATTTATTTTTTTATATAGTGTAATCAAAAGAGCTTCTCTTCTTGTATGTTTTCAGTTCCTATAGGTTTAGAAAACATGCTTTTTTGATTCATATGTTTTTTTAATCCTCCGTTGTTTTTTATCCCACGTTTTAAAGAATGCCTTAACGTCATGCCGTTTTTATCTTTTCAACTCTTTAAATAGGCCATTGTAGAATTTTTTTTATATTTTCCTTCCCTATTTATTTTTATCAAAAAAATATTACTACCATTGTCACACAAAAATAATCCCTCTTTTTAAATATATGACGTCAAGCGTAAGTACATTTAATACTAAAACAAATCACAATAAAATAAAGAGTGAAAAGAGGGGGATTAGGAGTGACTAATCTAAGAATGCAGAATACTGCTCTTTTGATGAAGAATCTGCACAAGTTCCATAATAAACATCATCTCCCTAGGATAAAGTTGATTAGGAATTAAGTATTACAACAACAAAATACCACGTGTAACAGGACCAAAAGGTTTCTTTTGATGGAGGGATGTTATACAATTTGTGGATATCTTCAGGGGCATAGAAAAATGTGAGGTAAAGGATTGAAGACTTATCTTTTTGGGGGTGATGTATAGAATGACAGAGTCAGATCAATCTTTCCCAAGGGCATATTCTTTTGTTTCAAATGAAAATGATTCAGTTTACATGGCAAGTTTAAAAGACATATCTCAAACCTTCATTCTCCACTTATAAGAACATGCTTATCAAGAATATATCCAAATGTTCTGAATTACTTGCATCTATAGGAATTCAGTGCCCCTTCAGTCATGATTGTTGGTTGCAAACCGGATGGGATTTATCTTTAAGATTTGAAGAAATGCTACATCAAGCCAAGACGTCACATGCTTCTTCTCACTCTGTTGAAAAGATCCTATATGCAACATGGAGCATATGGAAGCAGAGGAATGGCCATATTTTTTTAGAATACGAGACCCTCTTTGTTTTCTTGGAAATCCCTCTTAGAGTGAATATATCTTCTCTCTTACTACATCGTGTAAATCATTACGAGAGATCAGCTTTATGTGATTGGATACACATGCTGTAAATTGTTCTCTCTTTTTTTAATATTTTGACTGTACGGTGTTTCTGCTAAAAATAAAATAAAATGAAGATTGAATTACACTTTGGGCCATCTTTTATCATCAAAGTTTTACTTTAGACTACCCTTTATTTAATCTTTTCATTTTTCACTAAATATTTTTGCCCTTTTTTACTTTGAACCACCCAAACTTTCTTATTTTGATAAATACACTTAAGAAGTAGCTTCAATAAGGGATCCAATAAATACTGTAGAAGAAAGTTTTTAAGAAAACAAATTTTTAGAGGCATAAAGCAAATGATCTGCAACAATAGTTCAGTGAAGTAGCTTAAAAAGAACATGGCCTTAATCCACGACTAGACATTTCTGAACGTGAGAGCTTTCTTAGAGTGCCCCCAATTAGTATAGAATAAATAGATCAATCGATCGATTAGTTGCTTCTTTGATTGTATGAATGAAAAAACGGGGTAAAGCTTTTATGTGTTATTAGCAACTTAAAAGCCAAATACTAGAAATAGACTACGATGAAAAAGGAACCCCAAAATCAACTCTAAACTTAAGTTTCAAATTCACATTTTGGCTGCGGATGACAAGCTAACAGACAAACGATGATCAGCTGATAAATTAAGTTTCGAGGTAGCCACTCTCAAGATCTGACCCAAGGGATCAAAGATGTACCAATAAATGGTTCATCCTTGTTTCATCAAGTTCTACGGAGTATTATCAAGGGTCAGCCACAGATTTAAAGAAATGAAATGCCGGAAAAAGAACAAGTCCATAGATCGCATGGTGCATGGTGAAATTAACCCCTGAAAGTTTGCTGATCACAGAAATATCCTACTCCTACTTGGTTCAGTTCTCTGTATCTTGTCAGTAACATCGTACATTACTTTACATTTGTAGGAAAATGGGCAGATCCATAAAGGATATTGTATCACAGGCAAACTAGAAAACACAGCTTACGAAGAGTGCAATATGGGGGAAAACAAAACTATCCTTGAAAGAATGAACTAATCAGTCTATTACCTAGCAACTCCAGTTTGATGATTTATGATCGATGGTGGCCAACTTCTCTGATGCAGATGCTCATGATGACACCTGCGCACAACTATCCATCCAATTGCTGATAATATGAGCACAAGAATAAATGCATGTTCAGTAGAGCACCGGTAGTTGTCAGACTCGGCAACTTTTATACGGATAAGGCATTCATGTTGGTATCTGCCCAGACTTGGATAGTTGGATTTAGTATTTGATCACATGATGCCGCAACCATAGTTCATACATAACCATGTGGAACGCATCGTAAGGAAGAGGAGGTGAATGCCACACAAAGTGTTTCTGTACCTGCAATCCCAATTAAACATGTTACAATATAGTACTGCACTGCTGAAACTTCAGTGCCTCTAAACAATGGCTGAATCAAATAATTTACACACAAACAGACCTGAGGGCAGCTAATGTTCTGGACACAAGACAAGTGACACATTACAATCTTGACCAAGTAGCTTATTAGTACTATGAATGTGATCTACTAGATTTATTTTCCATTATGGCTAAATGCAACATTGAATTACATGCTTCCTTTTGTAAATAATTCAGCGGCTTAATAGGAAAAAAGGTACGTCAAGAGTTGCAAACCTGAACAAGAGATTTGTGCAAATCAACAAACTCTTCCTGCGATATAGATTTAAGTATACTTTTTAGTTGATATACATCACGCTCCTTAAGTACAACCGCAAATTTTCTCCAGTCTAGGATATCATTGAAAGGCAAATCGTAGTAGTCTGACAAAATAACTAAAAGAATGAAACAAAATGGATTAGAACTCAATAATCAGAAGGGTACTGAAAATCTTAGTTCCCGTGAAATAGGAAAAACAGCATAAGTAGAGTGGCATGTATTCTGAATGTCACTGGGTAGAAATACTAACCAGGAACACAACCGTAGTGTATTGAATCAGATATACGGGCACTATTAACTTGAGAGCCACCAGGACAGATACAGAACTTTGTGCGGTAGAACTGCTTCTGGTAAACCAGCTCTCCAATAGCCCTACTGATCCGATTGTTACTGATAGCAAGCTCTGTATCATTCTCCCAGACTCGTGCCAAAATGACTCTTATTTTAGAATTGCGATGGCCAGCCCAAAATCCAAGGATTGTCCTGTTACCATGGCAAAAGCAACAAAAGACCAGTGCAAATAGATGTTGAGACCATGGCATTGACACAAATTTATGGTCATGACAACTTTCATTTTGCTACAAGGTGCTTCGTTGCACATGAACAAAGTGCTGAACTAAATGTAAAACCATGTTGTCTTCTGAACTAATCATAGGTTGTAAAATTCAAGGCATGATCAGCAAGATAACCGCGTGACTAAGTGTGAATGTTTTACAGAATTTCTCAAGTAAACAGATATTTTTTTACTTGAAGGCACTATTACTAGAAAAATCTAGAATCATACATGGAGGCACCAACATAGTCAGTCTAGCAAAAAATCATTCAGAAGTCCCAAATGGACAATTTTTTTTTACGAAGACTATCATAGAAGAATATGCGATCACATTATATAGCATAAGAAGCAGTAAGTGTCATTCCAACCTGTTCTCAACATCATTTCCTCCTTCAGGAAGAGCAAATGGCTGCAATACTTGAGGAAGAGCAATATCCTTATGCGGTATAAAGTCAACATTATAACTGGGCGAACAGACAACTCTAATAGAATTCTTCACCATGAATGGAAGTCCTTCAAAAGCCCTAACACCTACATCATGGCAGGTGACAAAGAAGTGGTCCGCTCCAAGTGTCCTGTTCCAGTAAGGATACTTGTTTATCAAGCCTTCCACATAATCCTTGACTATTATTGTCATGTTTTCATATGAAGTACCCTGCAAAGACAGACATGCATGTCAACAATTATAAAAGACCAAATACAAAAGACATGGACAACCAGCATAGCAGTTTAAGTCACATCTAATCACAGAAAATTCAGCCATGTATCATATGAAAAGAAAAATGCATTTCAATGTTTGTAAGCCAATAAATTTCGAAACTAAAGATCTTGAACCAGACTACATTGCTGACTAAAAATCTATTGGCACATCTACAACGCCGTTCTACTTTCACTTCAATAATGATATGCAGTCATAAACACATTAATTAATACTACTCTGAGAACCGTTACCATCCCAAATTCACAATGCGATGTATACGCTGAAGAAAAGAATCTTACATCATAAAGCACATTCTACTATTTCTTTTGCAAATGCGCAAAAGCCTTGCGCATCGATATATTAGAATGAAAAAGCGCATTTTACTATTAATAAATTCATTCGCCGATTGCCCCAACCACACAGTAACCGAGCAACCAAAATGGTGATGTCATCCTAACATGACAATTACAATACGATGAAGATGGAGTGAAAATAGAAGTAAAGTATGGGAGGTTCGAGCTGGGTGGACCTTGCCGCGCATCTTGTGGGGAGAGATGGGGACGAAGAAGAGGTGCGCCTGGTCGGGGTCGTCGGTGCGGAAGCGGCTCTCGCGGATGTTCTGAAAGAAGTAGCCCTCGCTGGCGTACTTGCCCGTGAGCTTCCGCGGCGTCTGGTAGAAGGTCTTGGAGTCGCCATCCGGGTAGATGTACACCTTGAAGCTCCGCTCCATCTCCGCGTACCCCGACGCGAAGGCCTCGGGGGAGTGGTACACCAACGGGCGCGCGAAGGAGAAGGTGATGGAGCGGCGGGAGCCGTCGATGGCAAGGGGCGGGGCGGCGGCGGGGCGGAGAAAGCGGAGGGATAGGAAGGTGAGGGAGAATAGGGCGAGGGCGGCGATTAGACGGAGCGCTCGGGGGAGGGGCGCCGCGACGGCAGCGGCGGCGCCGGGGAGGCGGCCGGCCATCGCCGGAGGTGGGGAAGGGGAGTGGAGCCTGGAAGAGTGATGCGAGGGTGGATCGGTAGGGTGTGGGAAGTTGAGGGTGTTAAATGTAAAATCAGCGTTAACAATGACATGGGAATGAAAAAGCCAAGAGCCCAAAACTAGAACAAAACATCAATGAAGATGTTTCATGTTTGAATCAAGAGATCTTTCAAAACTCATATCATACGCCCGTAAGGGATCCATATCTCAGCCTTCGATAAAGGAACAACAATATTTAATATTTAGAACATCGAGTCACCAATTACAATTACATATAACGAAATTACAATTACATATAACGGTTGGTTTTTCTTCACTCATCTTCTATATTTCTTTATTGGAGACGGTTATAACTTCCATCAACGGATTAGTCCCACGCTACCATAGACGACCCTGCCTGCTCTATGCCTGCTCTATGATGTTGTGCTCTCATCACCCAACGTACTGATATTAGTAGTAGGGTATTGAGCTATGGGGTGGACTAATAAAAGATAAAAATGATTTTTACAATTGTCATGAAAGTAAGTGGAAGTAGGTGAAGAATTACCAAATATATTTGTCGCCCGCTAGGAGTGTGAGAGATGCTCTCCCGCGGTAGCCCACGCTAAGGGAAAGAGGTCGGATAGGTCGGGTCGGAAACCTCGGGATGAGGTCGGGAGCTTGACCCTTAGCCCAAATTCTACATGTGGCTCCGACCCGAAAAGGGTAAACTTTCCCCTTCTGGAAGGAGGCTTCCTTGGTAAGGCTCGTAGATAAGACAAGTAGGGGACAAGCCGACAGAGGATGACGTCACCCGATAAGACTACGCGCAAGACGCCCGCACGAGCGGATCTCGAGGCAAGATCGTGCACAAGACGCCTACGGCGAGGGGATCGGCACCCCGTCGACAAAGAGGATGGCGCTTAAGAAGACGATGATGTTCGCAGTTAGGATCACATAAAATTTTGTTTGAACAAACTGGCAATAAGAGAGTGCTAATTTCATTGTATAGAGTAGGAGTAAAAGTATTTACAAGGAGTTCGAAAAGGAAAAAATTGTACAATTGTTTTTAGAGAACTAGGGTAACATTTCCGTGAGTCTTTTTACTCCAACTCGCACCCAAGTTTCCCCTTCCTTCTTTATCTTAGCGACAAGTGAGATCGTTGGGAGCTCTTTGTGGTGGAAGATTCGCTGGTTTCTATCCTTCCAAATCTCCTAGGACGTTAGCAGAATAAGAGATCTCGTTCCAAGTTTGAGTAGCCCTTTTCGCATGGCCATTGCCTCCCACCATTCTTCAACTGTGTTTTTCGCCTCCCATGACCCCGGCCTTAGCTGTTCGCAAGCGGTCCAAGTTGCAAGCATGCCCCTGATTCCTTTTGTGTATCTACAATCCGCTAGCGAGATGGAAAGAAGTTTCAAGTGCATGGCGACAGAGTGGGCAGTAAATGTTGTTTGGCCATCCCCTTGTCGCTAATCTATCAGATGTCCAAACTCTATTCTGGATTACTAGCTAGGCGAAAGATTTGCATTTTCACGGGACCCAAGGCTTCCAGATCAGGGCTTCGTAGCTCATCTTGGTCAAACCGATGAATTGCGCTTTGTATGCGGAGCCAGCCGAGTATTGTCCATGACTCATGAACTTCCAAGTGATGTCATCCGCCTCGTCGGGGGTTAGTTGCACTCCTTGCACTGCATTCCATAACTGTACCGATTGATCTATAAAGTTGATTGTCATTCATTGGGTGATTAGAAGACTTAGCTCTTGCACCCATCGACTGTTAGGGATGGCTTGTTTTAAGGTCTGGTTTTTCTGAGAGTGCATATGTCCTTAGCGCTATATCCTTAGGACGTTGTCCATTGAGCCACGCTGAATTCCAAAATTGTACCATGGCCCCATCCTCGACCTTGATTGTCATGGCTGCCTCAAAGAGGATTTTGTCTGTGTCATCACAGAGGGTCTCCATCCCAACCCATGTTTTCTCGGGTGACTTTCATTCATGCCATATTCACTGTACCATTTAAGGCTCTTGCAAAATTCTCTAGATGTAGTATTCCTAGGCCCCCATTTGCTGTTGGTGAGCACGTCTTTGTACAAATTAACTTTACATTTTTCTCCTGTGATGTCGCCAGTTCCTGCCCATAGAAATTGTTTCCTCTGCTTGTCCAAGACCTCCAGGTATTCCTTGGACACCTTGAGTGATGTGAGAAGGTATACATGCTGCGAGGTGAGTACCGACTTGACTAGGGTTGTTCAGCCTGCCATACCTAGTTTTTTTCCCTCCACCCCATCATACGTTTAGCCTGTTTGTCGAAAAGCGGTTGCAAGTCAACTTTCCACAATCTTCTTATTAAAAGTGGCAAAACCAAGGTATTTCATTGGGAAGCACACCCTCGTGACTGATATGCCTTCTAGGACGTCCTCCAGGTCCAAGTCCCCACGTCTGATTGCTGCCACCTGTGACTTCTGTATGTTTGTGCATAGGCCCATTGCTTGTGCGAAACTTTCTAACAGCCCCATGAGGGCTTGGATCCCCGCTGTCGATGGGTAGGTCTGCAGTCCTCCGAGGGAGGTGCCTAAGGAGGTGAGTGAGTAGTCGGGAATGCGTTTTCTCTCAGGATCTGATGGTCGACTCGAGTTACTAAGACGAGCAAAGGAACAAGAGACACGAGATTTATACTGGTTCAGCCCTTCCGAAGGATAATAGGTCGACGTCCAGTGTTCTTTGTTGGGGTTGGTGATGAACAAGGTTTACAAGAGAGAATTTTTGGGGCTTAGAGCAAGCTGGCCAAGAACAAACAAAGAACTGAATGATCAAAAAACCTTTTCCTCTCGGCCTGTCCTGTCCTCCCTTTTATAGCTCAAGAGGGACAGTTACAAGAGACTTGAAGGGCAAGAAGGCTATGTCTAAAGATCTAAAAAGGTAAGTACAAATAACATCTGAAAAAGATACATGAAGATGCTCTCTGGGCCCTGTGCGTTGTGGGTGTCTTATGCCTTATCTTGCCTTGGGATTCCTCCTCTACAGATATGACATGTACTGTGCTGTCAGGCAATATCATTCCTTTGCCGGGTTGTCCCCTCCTCGTCGCCTTGCAAGCTAAGTCTTGTCCCGAGGAGACCGAAAGTCAGGTCGAAGAGTCAAGGTCGAGAGAAAAGTGCCGAGATCGGACTGGGAGGAGGTTGGGGCGGCCGACCCCAAGGGGAGATCGGGCTCCCGACCGTATCCCGAAGGCCCGCAATCTGATTTCAGATTGACTTCAACTCTAGTCCGAGTGCTACCGCGGGTGACACCTCCACACCCGCTTTTTTCGGTTTAATGAATATTGTTGTGTCGTCTGCATATATTAAAAATTCACAGGCGTGTAGCCTTCCCTCTCACTTTACTGATAAGTTTTAGATTGGTGGCCTTGAAAAGTATCACATAAATTTTAATTTATATGTCACATAAATATTCTAATAGACCAATGTGGAGTCTTTAAGTGTCATGAGAGTGGCACGGTGCAGTGTTGTTTTGTTCATGAATATATAAATACTGTCCGACAATATGACGTTATCCCGATAAATAACCTTGTCAGCTCCATTTATGTATTCGTATACGCAGTTAATACTTACTATGATTAAAATATATTATATTTGTAATTAACTGGAAAGATAAGGCTGATATGTGTCGTGCAGATCTGCTTTGCTTCAGGCTGGAACAGATCAGCTTTAAAACCACGTGCATTCACCACTCTCTCTTTCTTTTTCTCATTTGGAGAACTGTGGAGCACTGGGGAAGAAATACATTGCTCCTAATTGAACTACTAGTCTACTACAATGCATGATGTATCCATGTTTCAGTAAATAATTTGACCACCATCCAAAGAAGCCAGCAAGCTGGGAAAAGATTTGAGTAAAACAGTTTCAGAAGAATGGTAGTTCTATACAAGGACAAGGATGTGGCAGGCATCTCCATGACTTTCTGAACCAATATACTTCTACATTTCATAGCTCTTCAGAAGCTAGCAGAGAAAATAATATAGTTGTACATAAGGGGATAAGAGGACTGAGTTGGCATGCGTCGCAACATGCAATATTGCAAATGAAGTATCACCACATTCAGTTACTGGAGTTGCGACGACTGAGGTAGAAGAACAATGCAGTACATGCAGCTGCTGCATAAGGGAACACGGTCCACATGCCCTGATTTCAAAGCAAGCATAATTGATTAGAAAGGGTAAACAAAGATTTTACTCTCAATTTTTCAGGAGGGGGAGGAGGCTTACCACAGCTGCTGCGACACTCGCGAGTGCAACAACAGGCCGTTCTCTCAGGAAAAACCCAACAGCTAGCTGCAATGAGACATCATTATTGTCAGCTGTCGTAGATACAGATTGAAGAATTCTTATCCATGTAAGTAATTCGATTGATCTGTAAGATGTTTGAATATAACAATGGTGTCAGCCTACAGATTAACAAGGATGGAAATTAGTATTGTAAGACAAAACAATTTTTTAGTTGCCACAACTGCATTGGAGGAACAAGGAAATAATTTGCAGAGTGATTCTATCTAGTAAAGATGAAGATGAAATCAGTAACAATATGGCCAAAGTTCCCTGCCAGCAATTACCACCCAGGAGGCCAGGACAGAATTGAACATAAAAGGTAACAAAAAACACAACTACATAGTAGTATATCCTAAAATTATATCCTTTACACCAAGTAGTAAGTCTTTATACGGTTAGATCAAACAGCCTAAGCAAGTGACAACTCAGTAACTTCAGAAGTAACAGAAAATTAAAATCCAAACTACCTGGATAGGAAGAGTAAATAGACAACCACAGCAAACTCCAGCAAAATAACAGTCAGCTGGTATACCCTGTTTGTAATCGTCAGTTAAAATGTCAGGTTCATCAGAAATTGCGGACGGAGTAACTGTGAGTGAAGCCTGGAAAAATGACTAACCAATGTGCCAGCTAGAAATCCTGTAGGATTGCGAGCCCCAACTGAAAATCTCTCAACTACAGCAAACAGCACATATATTAGTGACTTCTCAGTGTCGGTGATTAATGAATGTAACCCACTGGTGTTGTTTTTGGATGCACTAAATGCAGCACTATACTCTATTATGGCATTTCAGGAAAATGCTCCTTACTCAGCTATAAATTCTTGAGAATCTCAGATATATACCAAATCCAATTAGGTTGCCATACTTTTGCACCGCACGGGATATGCTCAGTGCTTTCTCCTTCCCAATTCCAATCTAAAAACAGAAGTGCGAATTATATCTCATTCAGAGTGAAGAATACTCTTTTAGTCCGTTATTCTTTACCAAGATTATGAAACTATGATATAAGTAAAAATGGCAAATAAATCCCTGCTTTATACCTTGCTGCTTATGTCTTCAGATGCTCTTGTTTGCCTAAAAAGTTTACCTAGATAGAATGGAACCATATCACTAATACAAACGCCCCTGAATGGAAGGATGGGTCAGGTAACGAAAGATGGTTGCATGATTTATTGATGATCGATTGACTGACAAAAAGGAACTGTACACACACCAGTAAACCCACAACACTGTGGAAATTATATAAGATGCATTCATTGAGAATGAGTTAGCAAGAGATTGCCAGGTTCCATCCAAACAAAGGCTGCGTGCTAAAGAAATCCCAACCTACATCAAGAAAGAAAAGTAATTATGTTCTTAACATGCAACAATCAATTAATCACTGTGAACATAAAAGTTTGCAGTAAGTTATTGAAACTTAGTTGGGCATGGTCAAGTGAAGATGCCAGTACAGAGGACAGACCCAAACATTTAAAGCTTCTTCACTAATAAATAGTCCAAATCCAGCAGCCATGAGCAACCAAAAGTAAACCCACCTGAAGAAATTTATTAGCAATTCGTTATATTTGAAAAAGTTTCGGAAACTCTTTTAGTGTGACTATGATACATGTGTATGTAAATGATTCATTTTACATATTTTTCACCGTCCACCATTAATAATCATATATGTTGCAATGGTGCAAAGTGGTAATCTTAGGTAGTTAGGACCCAAAAAAAATCCTTGATAGTTGGAAATTATCCCAAAAAGCATATGTATCTAGCATGTAGTTTTCACTCACAAATAAATTCACAATCTGATAAAACAGCCAAAATTATGGATGTTCATGGAGAATGGAATATTGAAATCCAGGAATCAACAATATAGTTGTCTTTGTCTTACTTCAGCAGCACAAATGCATTTCAGGAGAAATAGGCAGTAACACAATATTTTCACTATGAGCAGAACAGAAAGATAACCCCAAAATGGTGAAATGCACATACCCTGGAGTATATTCCGGAACGATAACTTTCTTCCCAAACAGCGGAAACGTATATCCGATAGTCGCTGCCGCATCCGGCGGCGCCGAAGCATCAATAATCTGTGGCAAACTGAAAGATGGACCTGAAGAAGGCTGCCTCATGAAGAGTGAAATCACAGTGGCAGTAGCTGCGATACCCAGAGCAAGTGCCACCTTCGCAAGCAAAGAAGCAGCAGGGCTGCTTGATTTCACTTCCATTGCATCGATTATCTCGCTCGCATCTTCCCCACCACCACCACCAGCAGAAGGTTCAGCCCCGGACGCCGACGCCTTTGCAGCGCAGGAATCCATACGGGAGAAATTGCGTGAACTGTTCGTATTTGCGAGAATTATCAGATGAGGAATTTCGGGATTGCGCAAATAATTACTGAAAATTCCACCGGGCAATGCCCTGTCCTGAAACCCTGATCTTATCAGAAGCAGTTTCACAGAGAGGGAAAAAAACACAAACCTCGTAATGCGACCGCGCGCGGCGGAACGGCGGGCGCCGGCGGAGAAAGTGGCCCCGCGGCGGAGGCGAGGGAGAGGGATTGGTGGCGGGGAGCCGAAGCGCCCGGCGACCGTCGCCATGGGAGGAGACGGCGGCGGCCGGCGAGTGTGTCTCGGCGTCGCCGTATGTTGTGTGGCGCCAAGCGGTTGCTTCGTTGGCACGAGAAGATGATGGGCTAGAAATGGAATATGCCAAGATGCCACCCCCGTTCGAATTTCATTTTTGTAATTTTAAAATTTTATTTTCGGTTTATAAATTTAAGAATATCATATTTAAATTATTTAAATATACAATTAGTGGTCGTAATTTTAATAAAAAAACCTAGAAGTCTAAAGAAGAGAGAAGAGGAAGGTTGGTGCAGTGATGAGTGAATTTTGCTGTTATCTTCCATTTTTGTTCTGAAGAATTTAAATATTTTGTTAATTGCAAATGATCAATTTTTAGTGTATTTTTTGATATATCTCTCTATCTATGTGCAGGTTCATATACACATATAATCTATTTAGAGAACATTATGTTACACAGTACAACGTAGGATACGAGGAGAGAAAAACGTAAGAGAAAACATGTGTTAGTACAATGCCATCCCTCAAGAGATCGTCAATGGAAGCCATGGGATGGCAGCAGCAGGGAAGCGATGGCGGCGGCCAGTACAAGGCAGCCCCCGGCGCCGGCGCTGGATATGGCTGCCGAGCTGCTGCTGTCGGTGGGCTTCGCCGTCGTCGTTGCCTCCGGTGGGCTGGCAATGGCGACAGGCGGCAACGGCGGGTCCAGCACGTCGGCCGGCTCCAGCACCGGCGCCGGCGGGAGCGCCGGAGGCAGCGCGCCCGGCGCCGCCAGGTGCACCAGCGCGCCGGCGTTCGCCGGCAGGATCGTGTAGCTCAGGTTCAGGCTCAGATCGCTGCACGGACTCCCTGCATATCCACACAGAGAAGTTGGAAAGCTTGTTCTTGGTGTCCATGGCGATGGAGGAGGAGGTGTTTGCTTACGGAAGTAGGAGGCGGCGGTGGCGGGGTACTCTGTGATGAGGCCGTCGGCCATGACGGAGGAGGTGTAGGTGGCGATCTCGATGGTGGGGTCGGCCCAGTAGTCGAAGCCGAGGTTCATGAACTCGTTCCGGAGCACGCCAACGAAGACGGTGAGGTTGGCGGCGTGCATCCGGTCGGCGACGTCGGTGAACCGCGTGAGGAAGAAGCCGTTCACCTGCGCGATGGATCCCCGGCCGACGCTCACCGCGGTGGCGAACTGCTTGATCTCCTCCACCGACGGCGTCGACGCGTCGCTGATCGTCTCGTCCACCATCAGCACCCGCTTGAACGCCGGGAACTTCTTGAATGCCGCCAGCACCGACGTGTCGTCGGACTGGATCATCACCTCCGGCAGGTGGCCGCCCTCCTTGTCGTAGCTCGCGTTCGCCAGCGCGCCCGACACGGCCTCCACCAACCCGAGCCCTCTCTTCGCCAGGAACGAAGCGTGCTGTATCATATCCATCCACCACAAGAATTGCTCAGCTCAAGCAGACAAACTGATCATTCACAGAGACAGCAAGGAAAAGTGAGATGAGATGAGATGGATTCAGGTGATAATTTATACCTCCATCTCGATCATGATGCCGGATACATTGGTGGCCTTGGCCAGGTCTAGAAATTCAGGCAATGTCACGAACTTGCCGGCGTTCTTCGCCGCAGGGTTTCTCTTCAGGCCTGCCTGGGTGTACGGACCAAGAAGATCGGCTGATGAAATTCAGACAAACAAAACAAAAGAGCAAGATGTTAGTGAATGAATGAATGAATATATGTGATGATTTTGGATGAAGAATTAGTACTCATGAAAAGATGAATGGAGGTGTTCATTACGTTTTAAGGTTTGGATCTCGCTCCATGTGAGATCAAACGAGAAGATGCCCGACTTGTTCTGAATTTCGCTGACAGTGGAGATTTTGGTCATGAAACTGGTGGACGCCGTCGTGCTGGTGCTGAGGTCTGCAGATGGCAGGCAGAAGGCCACGCCGTCTTTCGACATCCGGACAGCGCAATCGATGATGTCGGCGCCGTCTTTCACCGCCTGCCGATAGGCGAGGTCTGTGCTGCCCGAGTAGACGCCGCTCGCGCCATTGTGGGTTATGATCAGCGGCCTGCCTCCATCTGATCGAATTAGAGAAATCAGTGCGGATGTAGGATGGTGGTAATAACGCTGGTAACTTGACAATATGCGACATTGCACAGTAAAAATATTTTGCAACTTACCACCACCAGGAGGAGGAAGAGGATTGCCCTTGGTATGCGCCAAACACGCTGCAAAGATCATCAAAATGATGCTGTTATTGATGAATAATACAGTATGACAATTTTCATTCTGTCATAGTAACATTTTTGCATGTTCTTCTTCTTACCAACAGCTCCTGATGCAGTGGGAGGGAAGTCCGTAATCACGCCGTCGACAGAGAAGTCTGCATTGTCTATGTACTGCAAGTACTCTGCACTGGGATCAAAGCTGTAGTTGTAGCTCATGGAGACATCATTGGCAAATCCAGAGGCAAACACTTCAAGCCCAAGGGCATGTGCATCCTTGACCAAACTAGTAGGCAGCCGCAGATACTGGTCCTTGCCCAATGGCCAAATGTATTCCTTGGGGACAAGAATCCCTGATGCAAAGGCCTTGACGGATTTCAGGTCTTTCAGGATCTCTCCATATGTTTTCTTGGTGGTATGCTCAGCGACGTCTTCACTGAGAAACCGGAAAATTAGCTTGGTGTTGCTTTTCTTGAGCTTACCACCCACGTTTTTCAAGAATCCAATTTCTGGTGAGGAGATGTAAGTGAGACTAAAATCTTTTGGTAATCCTAATATGTAATCTTCGGCACTTAATTTGTGCTCCTGGAGAAATAAAGCATACTGCAAGAAAAAAAAAAGAACTTGTGTTAGAGAGACAACATAGTGTACTAAGAAAAGAGCCTCAGTAAGTCTGTGGGTAATAGTGAAACAAAAATTACCTCTACATTAACCCATAAATGAGGGGGCCGGAGTCCGACAAGATCTTCAAGGGTAAACATTCCCATGGCTCCATCAAATGTGCTTGGGCGAGAAAAGATGTCCTGGATCACTGAGGGATGATCACGTCACAGAATAACAAGTCAGCGAAAAATTGCAGCGAAAAAAAATTATAGCTTCAGAATTTGCTACAATCTGCTATGTGGCGAACCACCTCCAAGGCTCCATTCCAACCTTATCTATTCAAAATACATAAGAAAATTATGGATCATTCATATATTTTTATATTTTGAAATTGACTTAACTCATGGAGCACAAATAAAAAAATGAATTTGTATTTGAAGACTATGTATGCAATGTTTCACTTTGAAGACTGAAATTACTCGGTTTTTCTCCTGCTTACATGTGACATTCTGATACAGCTCGTCTGCGGTGAAATCCAAAGAAAACCACCCATGGATTTCCTCTCCATTCACCTTGTATGTCTTGGCCCTCTTAGGGAAGGCTTCAGCGATCAGCGTCGAGTTCTCTAATGTCAATCCAGTTTTGCAGAAGCCCAAACCATCACTGGACAATTGCAGATCACAGTACAGAACCACATCATGCAAGCTACTCGACATTGCAAACTGGTACGAGAACTGGCTTGAATCAGGAAACAAGCCGGAGAACCCTCCACGAGCAATGACAAGAGGAGGCTGGCCTGTAGGACACCACCACAAACATTAGCAAATCAAAATGCTTGATCAGGTGAAATAACAATCTTTCCAATTGAAAAAAAAATCAGCAAGAGAACAAAAAGATAAGATGTTTACCTCCAAGAGTCTGCCATTTCTGTACTGGATCTTTCAAAGCCGCATGGGCTCCATGAAGAAGTAGGAGGATCAAGAACATGTGAGGATATCTTTCTCCCATTTGGACAGGAGGAGCACCCTGCATCACATAATATTTCTGTGAGCTCAGCAAGAACAACATATGCAAACCTCTCGAACTAATCAAGCAGCGGAGAAGATTAAACAACATTGGAGTAAAAAAAAGTAAACTAAAACAAACGTACAAAGAAACTGTTGAAGGATCATACATGCAAAGCAAAGGCGAAAGATAACCTCTCATCAAACCTATTATTTTCCAGAACAGATAACTTCAAAATTTTAATTTCAACTCAAAATACAGAGCAACATGCTCGAGAAAAAAAAAGAGACATACCTCACATGAAACTGCAACAACACAAATCGAGAAAAGACGTTCTCCAGCCCCACCAAGCCGAGGCCACAAGATGTCTATATCAGATTGCGGAGAGGAGGCAAAAGAGGAGGTGTCCCGGCAAGGGTGCGAGAGGAGCTTCTAAAATTAGGGGGCGCTCCTAAACGACGGCCACATTTCATCAGGCTTAATTTAGAGCTCCAGCTCGTGTGTTTTCCCAAGAAACTGGAACCATTTTGCTGAGATGAAAGAAACTGCATACATCTGGCAGTTTATTTTTTAAAAAAATTATAGGATCATCAAATAAAACTGAACAATGCATTTGTGCTGTATTGGTATAACTGCTGGTCTGCTGCAGTAACAGCAGCAGCAGCGGCTTTGAATGGAGTTAGAAGCGCCCTCACGGGAGATCACCCGCCATCGCCATGGATGCGTAGAGTGCGAGATGGGATGGGAGAGATGAAGGGAGGGGAGAAAAGAGGCGAGCCGGGCTGTGTGCCGTCTGCCGTGGGGGGTGCGTGCGGTGAGCCGAGCAGAGCCGAACTACCCAAAACCTAAACGAGCGCGCGGCTGTGGCACGCGCGACCGAGGCGGGGCGTGTGGCGGCGGGGGCATGTGACGCGGCAGCGTAGGTGGGCGGTGGAGACGTCGGGCGCGGCGGCCGGCAGGGAGGCGCAGACGGCATAGGCAGGAATGGATGCGCGAGCGAGCGACCGGCCGAGCAGAGCCACCCCGGATTGAGATCCTGTTACTTACCTGTCGCTGATACATGGGCCCTACCTAACTTGTCGCATATATCTAAACCCGCTATCCCGCTACATATCTTATACATATATTATACATATAAACTTTCTTGCGTACACGCCATACACACTAACTAACAAATTTTATCAAAAATTCTCAAAAAAATACATAAATACTTTCAAATAATATTACATCTATATATAAAAATTTTAACTTTAAATTTATTATATTTTAGCTAAAAAAATAAAAAATTATCAGTTTTAAAAATATAAATGTATCAGAATTTTATTTTTTCTCGTGATATATAATAAATTTGAAAATAAGAATATATATATATATATTAAATTTTTGATGATATTCTTTTAGTACGTGTGTAGGATGCGTACATAAAAATGAAAATGTTAGTGTATATGTGCATAGGATATGTTTTCACCTAATAGTTTATATATAAATGACTTTCTGTATTTCAAAATAAATATATTTATTTTGGGATAAAGAAAACACGCACGAAGGAAAGTAAAAAGATCTCTTCCGAGCAAGCGCGCAGGAACAGAGATGGATGGGACGCAGACCCGCAGGCAGAACCGATGTATCCGACTAGTCACGGCCAAACGGGCGGCCCGGCCCGGCACGGCCCGTTTCGGCACGGCCCGTTTGGCCCGTTTGATGAAACGGGCCGTGTCGTGCTGGCCCACGTGCCTAGGCTCCGGCCCAAGCACGGCACGTGGGGGCCGGGCGGGCCCGTGCCGCACGGCACGTCGGTGGCCCACGGGCCGGCCGAGCCCACGGGCCCTTTTTTCAATTTTTTAATAAAAAATAAAAATTAAAAATAAAGTTTTAAAAAATAATGACTTAGTAATGTTAGAAATAAATCCACGATTCGAAAATATTGAAACAAAATTTGTGAAAAATAGTAATGACCTTTATTGATGTTTATATCATTATAGGATACAATGATACATCTTTGCCTCGTTAAAAACTTTGTCATGTAAAAACTCGTAGAGAAACCGAGAAAACCATGACAAAGAAAAGAGTACGGCTCAAAGGTCGAACTACGTCTAACAAAATTCTACTGGGGTTGGTGCGGATCCGGGAGATTTCGAGCGGCGGCCAATTCTTGGTTGTCCGTAGTATATTGGGCATGTTGTCGACTAAGCTCCCAGTCTTTAACGCTTAGTAGCATTTCGACGTGGTCACTGCTCGGTTCGTCCTTCGGTCTTCGATGATACGGCCGCATAGGCGAAAGCCGATTCGGATGACACCGTCGAGACGGCACCGTCAACACATCCGTGCTAGTTTTGAAAGCACGGGATATGCTAACTTGTGGTCATTCCACCACCCGAGAACGTTGAAGTCTTGTGCTTCGTGGTAGATGGCGTCGTTGTCCAAATAACCAGGACAACTCTTCGGCCACGCATGCGAAGAGCCATCTCCACTTGTAGTTGACGAACGCCACCACCTTGGCTTGAAGAAGATCCACCCCAAATACGACCCCACTGTATCTTCTTCTTACTGTAGTGGGGATAGGAGGGGGTCTCTCTTGTCGAACTCCCGAAACTTTAGTTCATATCTTCCAAAAACTTCATATAATTTACTTCTAACCTCGGTATAGAAAGAACTATAATTTATACCTAAAGTATCACCAAGAAGTGATAAAATAGCGAGACAATCCTCTTAATTTACACCTAGGATCCAAAGCAAAAGCAAACACATACAACATAGGTATATTTTTCAATATTTAAAATATTTTTGTTTCATGTGAAAGACAGTTCGATTAGAACATCATCATTTTCATATTCTTTAAATAGAGAAGCAATTTCAAGAATATTGTGCAAAATTATATTAGAAGTTGGATAATAAATTTGTGACAGAGTAAGAGTACAATCATAAAAAGTTTCTAAAAATTAATTATATTTTTGGACAATTGCCCAAACATGCTCATTCGGTATTGGCGACCGTCATTGTTTCGTGGCCACCACGTGATTGAACAAAATCCGTAAGTAATTCACTATAAGGTAAAACAACTTTTAACATTAAATATGTTGAATTCCACCGATGCTCGGCATCGGTGGCAAACTTACGAGCTCTCTTACCGCCGCATGACAAAACCTCTTCCACGCACCAATCCGTGGGTTCGAAGCGATTAACCACGCGATTGCTTGACGAACAAATCAATATGGTTATGAACCCTTTTCATGCCGGTGTTAACAATCAAATTAATTATATGGCATGCACAACGCGATGTAGTAGAAACGATTGAGCATAAACACAAAATAAAGGTTGCAATATTTCCATAGCACGTGAATTAGCGGATGCATTATCTAGGGTGACAAGAAATATTTTATCGGCAAGATTAAATTCATTAATTACTTCCCTAATTCTTTCAGCTATGTTTTCCCCGTATGTGAGCCATCTATTAAACTAAGCCCTAAAACTCTCTTTTGTAACTGCCAATCATCATCAATAAAGTGAACAACAACGCTAAGATAATCCTGCCTAGCTCTACTACTCCATATATCTGAAGTTACACTAACAGAGAAAGTACATGTACTAAAAAGTTCTTTCAGTGCATTTGAATCCTTCTGATAAACATTCTCTAAATCTCTAGTTGTCGTTTGCCTACTTACGATTTAAACCTAAGGTTATGAGATTGCTTGAATATATTGTTCAAAATCGGAGTCTCTCCAATGTTCGGGGTAAATCTTGCTTGGCGATTAACCGAACAAGAGATTCCCGAGCAACCATGGGATCATACTCCCAACTACGTACCGTACCATCCGGGTTTAGCATAAGTTGTTGTTGTCGGAGTTGTATTCCTTGCTTTTTGGCACACGACTCCGCATGGCGCTTGAGATGACCTGTACCAGCAGAACCACGAGCAGATAACATTTGCCTACATATTCTACAACGAGCTTTTGATACCTCCTTCCATCCGGGCTATTTCCTTTATCTCGTCGAAGTGTTGCCATACACCGAAAGTTCTCGATCTTTTTGGACCGGTGCGTGTTGAAACACTTCCGCTCACGGATCCGGAAGATAATCCTTCCGAAGCCACCGCACTGCCCGACGCTACCTCCTCCACGGATGGTGGAGTTGGAGCCGATCCGGAGGCATCTTCAAACCCGGCATGTAGTTGGGGTCGAAATCACCCAAAGTGAAAGACGGCGACTGGTATGGATAGTTCGGATCCATTCTGAAATTTTAAACCGACATAAACAAATTGTAAAATATTTATTGAATTCATAAACACAATACAAATAATACACAAATTTGAATATTACTTACATCTTTCCAAGCTGCGAACTTCAAACTTCGCGATCAAACTATTGAACTACGAAACTAATTTTGATTTTTAACAAAATTTGAGCAAATTTTGTCAAAATCAAAAAACGGACACTTGAGAGCAAAGAGAGCACTTGAGAGCACTTGAGAGCACAAAATGAGAAGTGAGGGTGAGGAGAAATGGTGGGGTTCATGCCCTATTTATAGGGCGAAATTTCGATTTTTGCAATTTTTTTGAATTTTTATAATTTTTTGTCTCCAACGGCTAATTTGAAATTTGAACGACCATAGAGCCGTTGGTGACACGTGGCGCGCTCCCATTGGACCGCCAAAGAGCCCTTGCGCAGCTTTCCCCCGCTCGCCACGTGTCACGCCACTATTCAACCGCACGCGAAACGGCGCGCCGTGCCGCGGCCGTCTGCCTGCCGTGCCGCTACGAGACACGTGCCGTGCCGTGCCGCCCGCGGGCTCGGCGGCCGCCAAGCACGCACGGCCGACGGGCGTGCAGCCACGGCCCGTTCTTGGTCGGGCCGTCGTGCCGACACTGTTCACGGCGTGCTCGGGCCGGCCGCGGGAGCACGGCCCATTTGGCCGTGTCTCTATCCGACGATTCTGAGAATAATTCATGTAGAATTTGATTTGCTTCGTTTTTTGTGAAGTAACACTAAAAGCCCCCGTTGGAACCTGTTATGGACGAGGTTGACCATAGAAACGCAAAATAAAAAACTAACATACAATTAATTGATTTTTAATTATTTTAAACTTAAAAAAATAAATTTATTTAATATTTTAAATATCTATAATCTATAATTTATAACTATCTATAAAGTAAGTAGTGTTTTCATTCAAAATTTTGTTCGCATGGCTATTTTATAGAAAACCCCTTGAGTTTTTCCGAAATTAACCCGATGGGGACATCCGCGTACAACTAAATTAAACTAATCACACGCTAATCGCTATCCGCGTCCTTCGCTACCCAGCCAATAGGAGCGCAACATTTGCCACAAGCGATCCGCGTCACCTCCTCATCGTCATTCTAGATCGTCCGATCATGCCACCACAAGCACGAAGCACCACCAATTAATTAATCCTAATTAAACCACTAATGGAGATTGTTTTTTAACGAGCTAACCACCCGATCGAGCCAAGATAAAAACAACTTTCGCTTAATAATATTTTTTGTTTTTAGAAATAGCTTAATTACAATCGAAGCTAATTTGAGCCGAGCCAAATCGACTACGATTAGGATATATTCTGTAATCCAAATCGAATAGGATATAAATTATTCTATAACCCTAAACCGAATAGGATGCAGATTATTCTAACCTTTTATATAACTTGGTACACACGGTTGAAAGCCATACACAAAACAATCCCCTTTCATGCGCGGCGCGTGCGCCCCTCCCTCCCGTTCCCATCCACGCCGCGCCTCGACTTCACCCCTTGCAACGCACGGGCACAATTGCTAGTATATATCTATAATCTATAATCTATAACTATCTATAAAGCAAGTAGTGTTTCCACCCAAAATTTGTTTTGTCTGGCTATTTTGCATAAAACCCCTTGAGTTTTTCCAAAATTAACCCGTAATCCACCTGACTATTTTTAAAAAAACCTAGTTATACATACGACATAGCTTATCGTAACTACTTAAAAATCTATAACTTTTCGATTTGATCTTTTCGATCATCAAATCGGTTTTTCGTTCAAATCTATAAAATTTTCGATCCATATAACCTCTCGCTCCATTGTTGACTCACTTTACTAACCTCTAGCAGGCGAGCCCGACTTACGCGCCTCTTGCATTGCCGTGCATTGCCCTGAGCGACGGCTGAGCACACGCTGCACGCGTGAGCTAGCGCGCCACCGTCGATATACATGCAACTTTTCCTATTCATCAATATACTTTTCTAACTAATAATATCCGAGTCATAAATATTTTAAACTTTTACCAAATTTCTAATCAGTTTAAAGTATCAATAAGTCAATATCTATTTAATTATATTTTGACTTAATTTGGTAAAATTAAATTAACTTATACTAAATGGTCTTTCTGATACTATTTCTTAATCAATGTCCAATGGCGTAAAATTGAAGATACCCTTGCTTTCAAAGTTATATATATATAACTATCTATAAAGCAAGTAGTGTTTCTATCCAAAATTTTCGTCCGTCTCTGGTTATTTTGCAGAAAACCCCTTGAGTATTTATAAAATTAACCCGCAATCCCAATGCTAAAAAGAAAGAGATGGCTTGGATGAAAAAAAAACCTCCTACGTCTCTCTCTTCCGTCCCCATCCGCGTTGCGCCTGCGCCTCTCCCCCCGTCGTCGCTCGGAGCTCCCGCACCGCCACCTGGACCTTCGCCCTCTGCCTGCTTCCCTCCCTGCGTCGTCGTTCCGTTGCAACGTACGGACATTTTGCTAGTGTGTGTATATACACACACAGACACACACACACATACGGTTTCAAATGTGTGCTAAACCGACATAGAGGCCGTGTTCGCTTGTTCGTATCAGCCGGGCTTATCAGTCGTTCAAACAGTATTTTTCTCTCACAGCAAACCAACCGGTTTGTGTTATCAGCCGGCTTATAGACCAGCCGAACACGCCCAGAATCTGCATCTTACTCATGAAAGAATGAATGGCGCCTAAGATCACTGATCGGCTGAGAAGCAGTTGGAAAAAAAATAACAAAGCCATAGATAAAACTTCTATACTGTGTTGTTAGCAGTCAGCTAGTGCTAGAAAATAAACTAGATGAAAAAAAACCCAAAATTAACCCTGTGCCACGTCTCTCTCTTTTCTAAAGTTCTTTGCCACTGCAGCCCATTGTCCAAATCAGTACCACGAGATATGGTATCAGGAACACAGTAACAATGATGAAACACATTTTTCCTTGATAGAGTTAGAAATTCGTCGGAAATGCAAGTAATAATGATCTGGAAAGCATTAAGCATCACTGCCATAAAATTCAGAAGTTTCTAAGATAACAGAGCAAGTCAAATATCACACAAGAAACAGCACCGGTAAATTTCATCGAGCTTCCCAGCGTCGATCGATATATACGATCAACAATTCGGTACACGGCATGTTTGACACAGGAGTCCTGATCTTAAATGATCGTGCTTCGAACTGCCCAACATCCCCTCTTTTTCCCGCATCCCAGCCTTTAAGACCTTCATCTAGACCCCATTGAGAGTGATCACGATTTTCCGGGAGGAAGCATTGTCACGATGTTCACAGAGCCATATACCCTGCACAAACAAGTCCGAGAAAGATTTAATGCACAAAATTTAGGCAGTGTACTATATGATCTAGGCAGGTTCGGTTATGTTAGTTACGAGATGAAATCTCACGTGTTGTTGCGGCAGTTTATAATATGATAATAGTAGAAATAACATGTAATATAGCTAGACGACGTAAGCTTATAGAATTTCTATTTTTGATCGATCATTGGAAAAGGCTATAAACCACTTAAGTTGATGAAATAGTATATAGATTGATAATCCAAAAGTAAAAGTAAAATGATGTGGCTTCACAAGAGGAAAAAGAAGGAGGGAAATAATTTGGACTATAGATTAATCATCTGAAGGCTAAAAACAATTAAGGTGAAATTGAGGTGATGTAGTTTAATGAGAGAAAATAGAAAACATTAACTAAGTAGGGATTAAATATATAGGATGTTGTAGAAAATGATGAGATATATGTTGAAATATTATGTAAATTATGTGAGATGATGATTTAACATGCTTGTATTTTAAAGCTTTAGAATATAATAAAATATAGATGATATAGCATGTTTGAATGAGGATTAAGATGTAATAATTGCTAATGGATGATGATGTGGCATCTTTGCATGTTTGAGTTTTAGGATATAGTGGGTTGTAACTTTATAGATAGTATAGATAACTAAGTGAGGATGAAGCATATAGGATAGTGTAGAAAATGATGAAGAGATATATGATGAAATATTATGTAAATTATGTGGGATGAAAATTTAACATGCTTGTATTTTAAAGCTTTAGAATATAACAAAATATAGATGATATAGCATGTTTGTATGAGGATTAATATGTAATAATTACTAAAGGATGATAATGCAGTATCTTTGCATGTTGAGATTTAGGATGTAGTTATGGGGGACCACAAAGAGAAATCATGTTGATGATTCCGAGCTGGAATCCACAAACATGCTTGATGTAGGAAAGAAAGGTGTACTTGAGGAAGTGGAAACACTAGCCAAGGTTACAAAGATGTACTTGGGAACAGAGCTCAAGAAGATAACAGTGGGAGTGAAACACAGAGTAGTAATTTTATGTTGTGTACACATTTTATTTGATTAGAGGTGTATGCTTCCAATTTTACAGATTTACACCGGATATCATCACTGAAACTATGCTTGAATATGAGATACAGAGTGCTGCATTGCCTTAAAAGATAAGTTTAATTTTGAGTGCAACATAATCAACACAAATTTTACATGAACAATTGTATGGTTTCCTTGAACTTCATGACAACTTTTTATCTTTTGTATATAGATTTGAGAATTTCATGACAAAATTGAGGTCACTATATAAAAGAACAGAACATTTAGTACTGCAAGTTGACGGCAAAATAACCATGGCAAGGTAGAAATAACCAGAAAATAAAGGATGGTCAATTGTGAGAATGATATCTTGTTTCTAGAAATAACCAGAACTAATATGTTTCTATTACCTGCCAAGTGCCCATATTGAGACGCCCATCAGTTATAGGAATCCTGAAGCAATGCAAAACAAGAATCTAATTTAATATTTCATGGCTCAATCGAAGAAAAATGACCTAGGGAAAGGACTGTAGGGATTAGGGAACACATACGTCAGGGCACAACCAAACATTGATGATTTAATATGTGCTGGCATGTCATCAGGTCCTGCAATTTGAACAGCACGGTTATGACTATTTACTAATATGACCTGATCTGAAGAATAGTACAGTCTTGACTCTTTAACAAATCAAAAAACCACTAGCCTATTAAGTCAGGCAGTTGCGCGACCATAATCTCCCTCCATGAAACATGTTAAATGTTATTTATAGTAATTAGCTTAAATAAGTGTCCGTAGAACATACTTTGCAAGAAGCGTAGTTATAATATATATTCTGATTTGTAATGCGGTTGGTTCGCATGTCCGATTATAAACTATGTACTCCATCCGTCCACAAATGTAATTGGTCCTAGGTTGTTTGGTAGAGTTAAAGATGAGGTGGAATTACTTTGATACCCCAGAGAGTTTACTCGTTTGGGAAAGATCACACCTATCATTTGGAAATTCCTTATATTTGTAGACGGACGGAGTAGATGAGAATTACCATTTTCCAAATGACAGCCATGAATAGATATGTGTACGTAAAATTCAGTGGTGTCCAATTACTTCCCATTGAGAAAGTATAAGTTTCTTATTATTCACACTTGATGGGAGATCTGGGATTTTCATGATCAGCGTTGGGATGTTTAATATGCCCTTTTCACAGGGGATCAATCGGTGCTATTTTATGTTTTAAAAGAAGACCATATAAAAAACAAATCTCATATACATTTATGGACCTATCTGTCAGTCAGCTAACTCAATCAACCGGGCATAGGCCCAGGCTCCCTGGCTCAGTGCAGGGATGCAAGACATGGACGGTGCTGTAGCATGTGGTTCAATTTTTTTTCTTTATTTCTTTGCTCTCTAGTCTCTACTATACTTTATGTCTTTGCCACGTTGAGGGAGTGCTGGAAAATTCCAGAATACCCTCTTTCATCCGATGGCTGAGATTTATCTTATCTATTTTGTCATTTGTGAATCTCACGGCTAATATTAATCAAATGATGTGGCTCATCCTGGTTGCGTTCTAGGATTTACTTTTCACTAGTAGAGATATGCCAGAGCAAATTTAACACCATCTGCTACTAGTTCAGTACAGCTTAACTGGATACCAAAAGTAAGCACTTAAATAACCTTCTAAAGTGTGCTTCCAAGGAGCAGATCGGCCCTGAAAATAGTGAACACACAATGAAGTGGCTCTTACTCGATCCCTTGTTTGATCATGATCAAAGACAAGACAAATTGCAACCACTGACCTCTGGTACAATTCGGTTAAGGAAAGTTTCGGTGTCAGCTTGTACATCGGAGTCATAGTTCTCATTGATGGTTAGGGAAGCGCTTGTGTGCTGCACTGTACAGTGGAAAAAAATTTCAATACTACAATCATACATTCCTACACTGAATGCATGTGTTTACTTGGACAATCTTATCAGCTTATGAACATGCATAGAATTGACGTCGTCATTACTTTAAAGAAAATGAGGATGGTCTATTTCCTTATGGTGCCATTAATTGACGTTGAACTTATATTGCTTCCTTGTGTAAATTAGTTCAAACGGATTCTAAACAATTCCAGCTAACCGCAAATTGATTCTCTCAAGTCAATCTCATGCACAAGATAAAAAGAAGTTTTTAACATATCATCATATCAACATAGCTAGCTAAAACCCTCGCAATGATTAAATCCCACTGACGGATCTGAACAACTAAGCATCACATCAGCATCAGCATGTTCAGGGGAATTTACTTACGCGATACCCGTGAAGTACTTTCAGAAAATTGCCTAGCACAGCAATCGATCAACAAAATCGAGTTATCTAAACAATTGCAGCCAACCACAAATTGCTTCTCTCAAGTCAATCTCATGCACAAGATAAAGGAAGTTTTAACAGACCAGCTTATCAAAATGACTAGCTAAAACCCTTGCAATGATTAAATCCCACAGACGGATCTGAAGAAGAACAACCAAGCATCACATCAGCATCAACATGTTCAGGGGAATTTACTTATGCGGTACCCGTGAAGTACTTTCAGAAAATTGCCTAGCACAGCAATCGATCAACAAAATCGAATTATCTAAGCAAGAGCGATGATGAACCGATCATGAGTTGAGTTGAGTGTGTGCATCTACATACAGAACAGATGCGCCAAGCCGCACTTGAACCCGGACAGGTCGCCCTCAATCTCCCTCAGAATCTGCAAAAGGTCAAGCAAAGTGCTGGAGCAAAGAGCTGTACGGATGCGGCGGCGGGGCTAGGTTTTGCTTGGGGGAGGGAGGGAGAGACCTTCGAGGTGATGAGGTGGCATCCCCGGCACTGGGCGGGGATGACGACTGTCTTCTGGGCCCACTTGGCGGCCATGGAGAAGTGCGCAGCGGGGGAGCCGGCCGATGCGACCGGACAGCGCGCAACGGCGGCGGCGGCGGCAGCGGCAGCGTGCGTTGCTCTGTGTTGTTTCACAGTCGCCGCCGGGGAGCAGCGAGCGAGCGGTGATGGACTGGTGATGGTGGTGGGCCCCGCGCTCTGGAAGCTTCGGATGGATGAAAGCCAAAGCACTAGGATTTGAGGCCGTCGGATAGATGATCAACGCTTCACAGAATTCCTGGAGATAGGTGCGGAAAAAGAGAAAAAAAGAAAAGAAAAAATCCGAGCACGAGGCGAAATGGGCCGCAATCTTGGCCCAGATTTGCCAGGCCTGGCGGCCTGATAGAATGTCACAGTAAAAAATACTCGTAAACTTGAGGGGGTTTTACGCAAATTTTGGAAAAAATAGCAGTAGCCGCATCGCAAGAGGAGAGCAGCATCGCAATCAGAGAGATGCAGGCGGCGCTCCTACTCCCAGCGCGGCCGGCGGCGCCGCCGCCTACGCTCTGGCGGCGGGCGGCTTCTGTGTCCTCCGTGCGCGCTCCCTCCCTGTGGGGCGCCTCTGCGGCGGCGTGCTAAGCGCTGTGCGTCGCCTTCCCGTGGCGGCGGCGTCGTCGTCGGGCCCTCTCTACCCGACGCCTCCCCCGACGGAGCAGGATATCGAGCGGGCCAAGTTCGAGCAGGTGCTTCGCTAATTCCGCCCCCCCTTTGATCTGTCTGTGCCCGGTACTCATGTCCCTACTTGAAGTAGGGTTAATCGTGTGTTCCCTGATATTCTCGAGAAAATTCATGTTGCTATACCACTTGAGGCTTAGGAATTTATCTAGTGTTGGATTATGTAGTGGTCACTTGTTTTCGGATGTGCATTTGCGCATCATGAGGTTTAGGGTTCAGGCATCGAGTGATTAGTAATGTGATGTCTCAAGACAGGGAATTGTTACAATCTATAGAGTAAGCGAAGGTAATGATATTTTTAGAGATATCGTCAGTAAGCAACTCGTAGAGTACCTTCTCTTCTCTGTATGTTGTGATGATGTTAGCCGCGAATAATTGTTGGATTCACTTCTGTTAGTTTATCAACCTTGCTGCATTAAATTTTCATTATAATTTGTCCTGTCACATCTATTGCTTTCTGATTGAAAGTTTGTGTGAAGCATCTGATTAAACAATATAAATATATAGTATGTCATTCTTCACTAGGATATGATGATTTATACCTTTTGGTTATACTCTATTATCCTAAAGAAGCTGCATCATTGGCATACTTTGAATTTTGATACCAGCATGCCACCACTTCTCCCTACTTGTATAACAGAATACATTCCTGATTAATGAAGTTACGCCAAGGCCATGTCTTTGCCTTTTTGATATGTCATACTCAATTTGTTTTGTAAAGATATTTGGTATTAATAGAGCCTGTTGGTTAGCCTTCATGGTATTTTTTTTAAGATTGGGAATTTGTCATTTCTGAATGCTTGAGAATTTTACATAATAATGTATATGCCACACTTTTGAGCTTTCCTCTATGCTTGTTTTAGCCAAATTGGCATTTATTTTCCCTTTTCGGTGGAGTAAATGGCAGGTTGTCAAGAGACTGGGCAAAACAGCAAGGTATTTCAAGAATTTGGGTACTCTTGGGTTCTGGTCCCAGTTGGTGTCCACAGTTGTTTCCGCTGGAATTTTGTCATTCTCGACAGTTATTACTGGAAAGGTGACAGCACCTTTTACATTCTATGCAACTGCTGCTGGTATTGCCGCGGGTTTTATTTCAGTCTTCTGGTCATTTGGTTACATCCGCCTTTCTGAAAGACTCAGAAAAACAGCAAGCGAACCTGCTAAGGTACTCTCTTTCTCAACCCATTCCCTGTTTTATAATGTATCAACACTGCCCTTGAAACTCATTCTTACTTGTCTGACTTCTGTTGGACGGCTGAACTGGTGTTTTCACATAAGTGTGTTATATGTCTGCTTTTGGACTTGTATATTTTAGGTGGTTATTTTGTATGGCAAGTTTGATATTCTTCTTATTTGCCTTTTTGGTTATAAAATAAAACTGGGAATTGCTTTCCAGGCTCCTCCACGTGCTGATGTAATTAGAAGTCTGAAAAACGGCATCGTGCTCAATATGCTCGGGATGGGCGCTGCAGTTCTCGGCATGCAGGCAACTGTTGGGGCTTTGGTAGCGAAGGCTCTTACTACCTCTGCAGTACCTTACTATCAAGCAGCTTCCCCTGGCCAAAGTCCTGTTTTGGCTCTAGATGTTTTCCTAGTTCAGGTATTTGATTTGCTCATATCCTTTCTCCCCTTGAACCATTTTCTCTTCAAATTTTCGGTTGAAATAAGCACCATGGTTCACTCACATTTTTCTGCATTCAACATTCTGATGTTGGTTGTCAAGTACTCAACTATTTCTACTAGGAAGTAATACGTTTATACACTTGCAGTTTTTTTTTCTTTTTTGGAATGCGAAAGCTTTTGCTGCTTTTGTATTATAGAAGAAGAGAACTGTACAAAAACAGGAGTTTGCTGGCGCCCGCCGGCCAACCCCTGAAAATTCAGAGTACAATTACGGCATTGTTGCCATGACCTTCTTGATCCCCTTTGCCCCCGCCATTGACCATGCCAGGAGCTCTTCCATCAAGCGGTTGAAAACTTGCTGGTTTGTCGCCTCCTCGTTGCGGAACAGCCGGTTGTCAGTTTTTTGAAGGGCCCCTTCGAAATGGAGGATTGGCAAAGAAATTTTGGAGGCTTCATTTTCCTAACATTTTTTCCTGTAGAGCCCTTTGATTCATAGGAAGAGGATAGGAAATTTACCATAGGATAGCTTTCCTGTGGTCAATTCCATACGAAAATAAGCAAGAGATTAGACCTCTTCTGAAACTTTCGTTTGGTTGAATTTTTCCTGTGGTGCAATCAAAGGGCTCCTCTTCCTGTTTCCTGTATTCTCAATTCGTGTAGGATTGAAAAGACATACCATTTCAATTCCTGCATTTTTCGTATCTTGTGTTTTAAAGGGGGCTTGAATATTTGTTTATGTTGGTAAGAACGCTCATTGAGAGGTTCATGTTTACATGATATTCTACACTATCATCTACTCTAAATAATTTGTCTGACTACATCTTTTCTTATTAATGCTAAGGATCATGTATGTGTAATAGCAACGAGATCAATCCAGCATAATATGCCTCACTCTGAATATCAACAAAATATAACTACCCTAAATATTTCCAAACTTTCCCTGCTTTTAATCATATAATTCTTCTTCCATGTTGAGTAGAAACTTACTCCCTCCGTCCAAAATAAGTTCATTTTTCACTCCTACATATACCAATATAACCATGTTATCATTTGCTATGATGGAAAATATACTACTGAATTGTTGTTTTTCCTCATCATTGCACACTCCAGTTTATGATTGACCCTTTGTAGTGCCATTAATCATGTTAAAACCATCATGATGCGCAGGCTTCAGCGAACATCATCCTGTCGCATTTCCTTGGTCTGGCGAGCTCCCTGGAGTTGCTGCGCTCTGTGGCCATCCCTCCAGCAGAAGCTGCGGCGGCGTGAGCATCAGCACATGCCAAAGGCAAGGGCTCCCGTTCATCTTGCTCTTCGTTTGTTGTTTCGGGCTTTACTATTTGCTAGGAGTAGCAGCATCACTCGTAAGCCTGTATCTTTCTTGTTCAGAGTAAATATTAAAAAAAAAATCCTAGCTTTCGCTGCGTAAATTTTCTCTTGCTTGACGCTGAGTAGGGCAGTAGGTTCCCATGAGTACACTGGCGAGCTGGCTGTGGTACGCATGCTGTAGCACACAGGCTTTTGGAGTTGGTAGTAAGGTTGGGCCGAGTTGTTGTTGGTGGCACTGTTCACCAGGCTGCAGGCTACGGCGCGGTGGGCCATGGAATGGGCAGGGCCCTGCTCCCGCCCGTGCGACTGTGTCTTCCCCAGCGCAGCACGAGCGGCGGTTGCGCTCACGCACTTGAAATAAATATGAAACCCATGCCTCCCCTCCCCCAAGCGAAAGGAAAACAGTACCACTATAGTATTAGGAGTATATGTTGACGAATCTGGAAACGAAATGCCCAGTTTATCTAGGAGTAATTTTGAAGAGGCCGTCGTGTCAAAAATAATTTGAAGAGTCCGTACACATACTAGTGGTTGTGGATTGCTATTTGTACACATAAATGTGTTGTTCTAGTTATACGCACTGTTGCTTGTTGGTGCCTCCAACGATTTTGGAGTAGTTATATATAGTAGCAGCACTCCGTATATTGTTAGCATGCACTTTCCAAAATAAGTTATTTTTGGCTATGCACCTTGACAATCCAATCAGTTGTTTAAAAAAATTTAGAATTCAAAATTTGATCAATAAGTTAACTGAAAAGAAATCCTTCCCCCTAATCTTAATATTTGCAAGACAACCTAAAAATTCATGTACTTAGGGACCGAGAGTACTGTTTTAAACGCTTTGATTCGAGCCTATACGTCCTACGGGGCACATGTATCCTAGCGGCTTGCCTATCTCCCGGTCGGCAGTCAGGCACTATATAGTTGAAGATAGATATATAAGGTGATTAGATAAAAGAAAGTTATAATTAATTTAAAAAACAAATGAAGAATTAATATGATGAAATATTGTAATAGCTTGAAGAATTAAAGGGTGATTATATTTTAGTATAAGTTTTAAATGCTAAAATTATTAGTAGTATATTTTAACTGCACTGTACTGCGTCCGTTTGTCCGCTCGCGGGGGCGCCGGAGAATCTCCGCTCTCCCGACCACGCCCAACACGTCCACTCCCGCAGACTCAACCGCAGGGCACTTCAGTTCAGTTGACGCACGCGCGCGCCCGTACACCACCAGCCCGGCCGGAGAGAGAGTGAGAGAGAGAGAGAAATCCCGAGAGAAAACGAGAATATCCCGCGCGTCGGCAGGCAGATCGGCGCGGGTGGTTGGGCCGGTACGAGTACGACTAGTCCTCGAGTCAGTGGAGTGCCGGCACGTACGGATCGTCGGAGGAGGCAGGCCAGGTCGACCCACCTCATTAATCATTCCCTTAAAAAGATCTGCAGAGATCGGGGCTGTCCGTTTTTGTGTGAGTAGTGAGAAAGCAAAAAACGGTGAGATTCGATTTGCGGCTTTGGTTGGTTGGTTGGTTGGCTCCTTGAAAAATTACAAAACAAACCGGTCTCCGGAAGTTGCAAGGAAGCTGCCCCTGGTAACCGAAACGGGTGTCTGATTGTTAGTACGGGCATCTCTCCCCCTGGATCTCACACACCCTCGATCTCGCTAGCTACAGTGTCACTCAATCAAACACTATTTTTTTCTCCTCTTGCGTGGATTTGGATGGATGGGTGGGTGTTGGCGTGTTGCACAGTAACAGTGCAGTGCGGTGCAGTACCGGCCGGTGTCGGTGCGGTGGGAGGCCGTTAAAGCCCTCGCCAGCCTGTCCCTGCCTCCCAGATCCACGTCCTCTTTCGCCCTTCCATGATTCCCCCTCTGACCTGACTTCCCCAACCCTTTCTCCACGCACACACTCTCGCTTTCCTTGCGCCTTCGTCGTTTTCCTTTCCCCGCTACGTGTCCCCTCTCCCCGCATACCGGTCGACGCATATGTAGTATACTACCCCGTTTCAAAATTCAAAATGTAAAAATTTTTAAAGTTAAACATAATTATTAAAAAATAATATAACTATATGAAAAAATATTCTGATCCGTAAAAAATGAACGTGAATAATTTGATTAGTTGAAAAAATTGTTGATATTTTTTATATTTTAAGATAAATTCTAAATTTTTGAAGTTATTATATTTTTATTGGAGAGAGACGACGACTACTACTATGTGGCTGTGGGGGCCACAGGGGTGGGTGGGTAAGCGTGGGCGTACGAAGAGTTGTGTACGTATACATCCACGGGGAGACACCTGCACTGGTGCTGTGCTGAGCTGTGCCCATAACTGCCGCGCCATTGCCTCCCCCCACGAAATCGCGCCGGTTTTTATTACCCGCCTCAAACCCCACTCCCCACGAGGCCACGAGAGAGAGGGTGGGAGATTTTGCGCTCCAGCCTGGAGCCTCCCGGCAAACCGCCGTGTCGTTTTCCGCACGGGCTAACGATACCCTCTCCCCCTCGCTGCCACGTGGGGTCCGGGTCGTGCCGTGGCCCACGCATCAGTGGGTGTGGGGTTTCGCGTCGGCGCCGGTGGGAGGCGGGCGATTGGGCGAGCGAGCAAACTGCCGCGCGGGGGGCACAAGGAGGGAGGGGGGTCGTACAGTCCGGCTTGTACACATGTACGGGCGGGGCCCAGCGGCGGGTTGGACGGTTGCGATTGAATTCGGCGGGATGGGCTCCGGCTCGGCGTACGCACCGCGCTGCCTTCGGCTTTCGCGATTGCAATCCCCCGTCGCCTTCCTTCCTAACGTCCCCCACTTCCAAGTTCCAACACCAAGGGGGATGGATGGATGGATGGACGCTTGCATGCATGGCTGGATAATTCTATCCACCACCCAATCTTTCTACTGCTTCCCAAACCAGCGGATGGATAAGCTCGTCGTCGTCGTCGTCATCGCCACTCTCCTTTCACATTTCTTTAACGAAATTTTCTAGATACTTCTGGGGTGTTTATTTTTGAGAACTAAAATTCATATGCTATTTTAAAATAGTAAATATAGACTATTTACAAACCTTTCAGAATCAAAAGATAATTTAAGACGAATCTAATAAATTTAATTACGTCATGATTTGACGATTTGATGTTAGAGTAAACATTTGTTAATTATGAATTAATTAAACTTAATAGATTTATCTCATGAATTATCTTTTGATTCTATAATTATTTTTTAATTAGTGCATGTTTAGTCTTCGAACATCGATGTGACACGGTTTAGTCTCTTCATCTAAACACCTTTTTTATATCTGTCTCAGTGATGAAAATAAATTAGGATAAAAAGTCCAAAATAAACTACAAAATTCAGTTTTAAAATCCAAATTTTAAAATTATTTTGGTAATAGAAACGAAAAGAAAACGTGCGGTAAGGACACTCCTAATACAGAAACTATCTATAGTTTGTATACTTTGAAGACCCCACAATAAAAAACCATCCTCTCCAATGTATATTCATTTATAGTAGTTTCTACACAATAAAAAATTAAATATGCAACATAAAAAGGTTTAATTAAATATGCAACATAAAAGGTTTGATCGTTTGTGGCAACACAAACACATCACAAGAACAACAACAACTAGCACAGCGAACATGCGCGTCGGATCTCGCCGCGCGCTCGGATCTAGCCGGCGACGACGCCGACCATGTGCGCGAGACACCGCCCCTAGCCATCCTTCCTCGCTCGTCGCCTTGGGCGTTGGGGGTCGGGCGGCGCGGAACTCTCGGCAAGGCGGCGGCGGCGGGGCGGGCGGTGGTGGTTGCCGCTTGTCTTCGACTCCGCCGCACGCACATCGCGGTGGCCGCGCCGCGCTCGCCGAGTTTTCGTCGCTGGGACGTCAACGCCGGCTATGACCCGGCCCTCGCCCGCACCGCCGCGTGAGAGCCGATCCGCCGGCGCCGACGCCAGCGAGAGGCGTCATGCTCGACCTCCGGCCGATGGGAGGACATGCGCCGGCATGCTCGCGGCTAGAAGGGCTACGAGCAACGAATGGCGCACGAGATCTGAACGACACCACGCTTCCATCCCAACGGGAGTTTCCGCTTTGATACTTGTGAAGACTCGATTTCTAGTCTAGAAACGATTTCTTCAATTTTTCCTCTCTCTTTTTAATAAATATGATGTCACATCAATAAAATTTAATAAATAAGGGGTATTAAATAGGGATAGAAACTAAGTTAAAGTCTACGTTAGGAGTGCCCTAATCATACTTTTTTGTCGAGGGTTAACCGCTCCACAACTTTTCATAATTGAGTTTTTAACGGATTTTTTTCTCGGTGTGTGTTTGACTGTACGGAATCAGAGGTATTATTCAAATTTCAAACGGCACGGGGACCCGCGGGGGTCTAACAACCAAACGGCCTGGGGGGCCAACCAGCTCGAGGACCGCGTGGAGTTTCCTGACACGTGGGACCCACCCTCACTGCGTCCCCACCTGCCATCCAGGTAGCGAAAACGACGCGCCCCCCGGAGCGTGAGGTGGCTCCTCGCCAGCTGTATGCCACCGGCCGCTCCCGGTCACCCTCATCCCCCACCGGCTATATAATCTCCCTTCCCTCTTCCTTTTGCCATCGAGTTCGAGACGTCTACATCGCTAATCACACACGCCGCCATTAGAGCAGAGCAGCAGCTGGAGGAGGAGGAGGAGGACATCGCTTGTCGGGTTTGGATGGGGGCGGAGGCGGAGTGCGATAGGATAAAGGGGCCGTGGAGCCCCGAGGAGGACGAGGCGCTGCGGCGGCTGGTGGAGCGGCACGGGGCGAGGAACTGGACGGCGATCGGGAGGGGGATCCCGGGGAGGTCGGGGAAGTCGTGCAGGCTGCGGTGGTGCAACCAGCTGTCGCCGCAGGTGGAGCGGCGCCCGTTCACGGCGGAGGAGGACGCGGCGATACTCCGGGCGCACGCGCGGCTGGGCAACCGGTGGGCTGCCATCGCGCGGCTGCTCCCCGGCCGCACCGACAACGCCGTGAAGAACCACTGGAACTCGTCGCTCAAGCGCAAGCTCGGCTCCGACACGTCGGGCGCGGAGGTGGCTGTGGTGGTTGAGGGCGGCGGCGAGATCGACCGGCCGTGCAAGCGCACGAGCCCCGGGCCGGAGAGCCCGACGGGATCGGACCGCAGCGAGCTCAGCCACGGCGGCTGCGGCAGCAGTCAGGTGTTCCGCCCCGTGCCACGCCCCGGCGGCTTCGACGCCATCAGCGCGGCGGACGTCGTTCGGCCGGCTCCGCCGCGGCCGGACGACGACGACGACCCGCTCACATCGCTCTCCCTCTCCCTCTCCCTCCCGGGGCAGGACCAGGGGTTCCACCACGACAGCGCCCGGAGCCACTTCCAGGAGCTCTCCCCCTCACGCTCCCCTTCGCCGCCGTCGCCGGCAGCGCCTCCATCTCCATCTCCATACCCGTTCAACGCCGATCTCGTCTCCGCGATGCAGGAGATGATCCGCACGGAAGTCCGCAACTACATGGCCGGCGTCGGGCTCCGCGCCGGCTGCGGCCCCGGCGCCGTTGCCGAGTCCTGCATGCCGCAGCTCGTCGAGGGCGTCATGCGCGCCGCCGCCGAGAGGGTCGGCGTCGTGACCCGCCAATAAACAAAAAAAAATCAACCATCTCGGTGCAAATTCACCACAAACCCGGTGAAAAAACACCTGTTAATTATGAGATCTCGTGTAGTATTAGCACTAGAATTCTCCTGCTTCATCCTTGCGTCGCTTTGTATTTATTTGGAGTAAAATTCTTCTGTGAAGGGGGAGGTAAAAAAGGAAGAAAAAATCAGAAGCGAGATGCTACATTGCTACTACCAGTACAGCAGCAGCAGTTGTCACGGACAGGTTGGCCGTTTTCTGTACAAGAACGAGGTGATGGTGAGATGTGGCGACAAGTTTCTCCTTCGCTTTGAACCGTCCGTGCAACGAAGATTACTTGGACATCGATCAGATGTGCAAGTTGAAAGTGGTAGCAGCAAAAATGTAGTAACGTGTTGTACTGGCTGTACGCATATTGGACATTTCCGAGCTATATCGACGTACTCGACATGTAAATAACCGATGATCCTTTCTTTTGTTTCGAAAACTCGCTTGCAAGTGCATAAGCCTTTTGTTTCGAAAACTCGCTTGCAAGTGCATAAGCCTTTTTGTTTCGAATGTATAGGAATTTTATGAGAATCTGAAAGTACTTAAAAATTCCTCGGAACCGTAACTACTTATTTCTTATTGGCCGGTTTGCGTCGTTTAACCGTTGGGCATTTGTGATAGAATGGATACGGATTCTCAGAGGATAGAATGGATTGATTCCTCAGATCTCATGTTCTCTTTCCATGAGTTTGTGTCATGTATGTAGAGAACGATGAATTGATTTACTACTACTAGAGTACTAGAACTCTCGATCACTTTGCTAAGCTAATCAATTACTCCCAAAGAAAATGGGCGTATGAGTCTTACTAGACAATTCAATGCCCAGAGGAAATTGAATTCTACTGTAGTGCTCTCGAGTCGAGCTGTCCTGTCCAGCAAAACGGTTGTGTACTGTTACCATTCGAATCAATCGTTGTTGCAGCGCGGTACAATGAAGTAATTCGGCCGCAGCGGCAGGAGAGCAGCAGCCAGCAAGAAACGAGCCATATGAGCTGGCCCGTAGTAAATCGAGTGCAGGACGAGTAGTAGGAGGAGTGAGCTGTGACAGTTCACGGTTGGCGGTATTTATACCAGCAAGTGATGAAGCTAGCTGTACACAGCTGACCAGCTGCTCCCCCAAACATCCTTTCCTGTGCAGACCAGTAACTTAAAGGATTCCTGCTACTGTTGCAGCAGCACTACTACTGGTCCTCCTTTCTCTATCCCAAAATATAAAATACAATAACCACTAACACAAAAAACAAAAAAAATAATCAACTCCTTAATTAAATCATTTCGATACATATCAGTAATATGATTGAGAGTTTTGATGATAGATAATTTAAAACAAAACAAATTTAGAAAAATAAAAGGTGCTAGTTAATGTATGCATGTATACACACCTTATATTATGAGACATGAAAAAAAATTGTTGTGTTTTATATTTTGGGTTTGGAAGAGCATCAGTAGTGTAGTAGTAGTAGTAAGTGAACTGCAAGTTTGCAATTTGCAGCAGCTTGAAAGCAGATGCTTCTTCGTTGAGGCCGTTTTTGCCGGTGATGGTCGGTAGTGTGGTGTCTCCGCAGTTGGCAGCATAGAGCTGCTCAATGTGATATATGGGCCTGGGTAATTCTCACTCATCGGCAGTTCAGGCCCGGCCCAAATGGCCCAGACCAGATCACTAATCCTAAGCCCAATGCAAGTGAAACGCATGATTTGATCGAAAATGCAAAATGGTCCATATATTGCGAGGCCGAATTTGTACCGGAAATGCATCTGCAACTGCAAGGACACGAACATTACATAGGACAAGTAGTCACAGCTCACACAACAAGTTCAGGAACGGATCATGGATGGTGATGCCATGGGGTGCACGACGGCGGGTCGATCAGTTAGGCGGCCGGCGCGTCGTCGATGTTGCTGCCGGCGACGTCGACGACGAAGCGGTAGCGGACGTCGTTGCGCTCGAGCCGCTCGAGGGCCTGGTTGACGTAGTCCATCTTGACGACCTCGATCTGCGAGGTGAGGCCCTTGTCGACGCAGAACTGGAGCACCTCCTCCGTCTCGGCCATGCTGCCGATGAAGCTGCCGGTGATGGCCTTCCGGCCGAGCATCACCATGGGGGAGATGAAGCTCAGCGGCTGGTTGATCACCCCCATCAGGATCAGCTTCCCGTCCAGCTTCAGCAGCGCCAGGTACGGCTCCAGCGGGTGGTGCACTGGCACGGTGTCGATGATGTAGTCCAGCGAGTCGGCGGCGGCCGCCATCTCCGCCGCGTCGGAGCTCACCAGGTACGCGTCGGCGCCCAGGTCGTCCATTGCCTCGCCGCGCTTCTTCGCCGACGAGCTGATTACCGTCACGTGGTGTCCCATCGACTTGGCCACCTTCACGCCCATGTGTCCCACGCCGCCGAGCCCCAGGATGCCGCCGCGGAGCCCCGGCGACATGAGCCCGAAGTGCTTCAGTGGGCTGTACACCGTCACGCCGGCGCACAGCAGCGGCGCCGCCTGCTCCGGCGCTAGCCCCGCCGGAATCTTCACCACAAACCTGCACACAAACTGATTAATTTCTAGTTTCTTACCATCACTAACCAAATCTTTCAATCTTTTTTAAGATGTGCGTGACAACTTTTAAGATTAGGCAGGTGGATCAAAGTAATCACATTTCACTGTCTCTGTTGGTTTACCAACTGACTACAACGACACTATCCAAAAGTCCAACTTTGCTCTGTTCAAGAAGAAATTCTTCCAACAACAAATGGACTAGTGGATCGGGGTAGGTGACGACTTATCAGTTATTCAGCACTTTACACCAAACTTGGGTGACTTCTCACTTTATACTTAACACACTACTAACTTCTCGACACACCTTTTCTCTCTTTCAGTCTCAGATGACATTTTTCCCACAAAATTTGATAATAGACTGGACTTTACTTCAGATAATTGGAAAAGTCCAGTCTAGTTTTCTCTACCTAGAACATTGACAATATGAATATATGATAATGATAGTGTGATCAGTTGGTGATTATTTGTTGGAGCAAGCTGTGTTTAGTACTCACTTCTGGTCGACGATCATGGTGGAGGCGAAGCCGCCCTGGGTGGGGCGGCCGTCGGTGTAGACGTCGTTGTAGGACCAAATCCTCTTGTTGCAGTACTGCTCCACATTGGCCTTGCACGGATGGCACTCGCGGCAGCAGCCGACGATGACGCCGACGCCGACCACGTCTCCGGCGCGGTACTTGGTCACCTCCGGCCCGACCTCCACCACCTCGCCGACCACCTCATGGCTGCAGAAGAAAAGAGAATTTCTCGGTCACCAACAAATCCAACATATGACTGAATATTGGTACGACATGGAAGTGCACTGAAAAAGGAATTCTTGGTCACCAACTAATCCAACCGATTATTATTGCATACTTAGTACGACATGCAGACGGGGTACTAATTAGGCATCATTTCAGCTTGGTGTTGCGGATCTATCGTGTGTTTATTTTAAGTCCGTCAGAGAAGGTTTTTGCTGAGGTTTTCTTTACACGTGTCTCTGAAACTGATGGTGCGTCACCTATCATGAAAGGGGATGATCACAAAAGAAAAATGCTAAAAGCGATGCACTAACTTATCTTTCTGTTCCAAAGGAGTGTGATAGTGGTGCATGTGCATCTATGCCTTTTGTAAATCTGAAAAAAAGCCTTGACCAGATTGCTAGTTACTGGTGCCTACTCTTTCCTGATATGTCTGTTATTCCAATCAGTTAATAAGTTTATCTTCAGCCTACTGTAGAATACTCCATCAAATCAATTGCTAGTAGAAGATTTCCATTGACATGAGCCATGATCCATCTAGATAACTAATGATTCTGAAAAATCTTACCCAGGGACCATGGGGTACTTGGAAGCACCAAGGTGGTTCTTGGCCTGGTGGATGTCAGTATGGCAGATACCACAATACAAAACCTTCACCACCACATCTTCAGGCCCAGTTTTCCTGGTACCACCACATACAGAAAAAGAATGAAAAAACAAACATTAGTTGATCTGTTGCATAAGATGCTCCTTCAGTTATTCCATTCTACAAGAAGACAACTCAAGGAAATTATTGAGGCATGGCACGAGAATTGTATTGAAAACATATATTAAAAAAAATATAAAAGAATGCTTCTGAATTACTAGTACTATGTGGAGCCAGGGAACTAGCAAAAAAAATTCCATGCATTCTGTCTGCTTGCCACAACTGCTCCGGGTTCAGGGATGTTCCTTTCTCTTTTCTCTTTTTTTAAGGCAAAAACAGCACGAGACTTGTGTTTTTTTTATTAAAGATAGAAGAAAAACATACAGCCCCTAAGGGTGGAAAAGAAAAGAAACAGAACAAGGAGCACTATACAGCAGTATAACTAAATCGTTGACGGTAAAAGTTGGCACAAACGCCTAGCGCCGGCTAGCATCCGCATTTGTAGCCTCTTCCTTAATTTGGGACATTGCCGTGATGGATTCCTTGTGCTCAAAGATCCGGCGATTCCTCCCATATCAGATTTCCCAAACAACCAGGGGAATGTGATCCTGTTCCTTTCACCTAACAAAAGCAAGGCGTGAGGGTGATTGCAATAGCCAATTGGCAGTACGTGAAGCAGTTTTGGTAGTATTCATACTCTTCATGTTGGACTTGTACTAGGAGGAGGAGGAGCACGGAGTGAGCAATCCAAAATAGCGTCAAACTCACGTGGAAGTGTGGAATGGGATGGAGGAGCCCCCCAAAAAAATCCAATTGCTCTCATCACCTCTTCACACTTTGGCCGATTTGGCCAAGAGGCAGAAACAATCAGAGCTTGCATGCGTTCTACTCGAGGCAGATTACATTCACACAAACGAGACACCTAAAGCGTACTGGAACGCATCAGTTATCAGAATTCAGAAACGAACCATCACCCATCGCCGATCGATTTCGTTTCTGAATTTTCAGTGACCGGTTGTTCGTCCGAAACTAAAAACTAATCTCTCTCCGTTACTACCAACCTCGAGAGAGATTTCCATGCGAAAATTGTAAGAACAGTATCGAGAAGAGAGCATCGGAGGAAGAGGGAGAGAGGATGATCGATCGGCGCGTGTTCATATCATATCATACCTGAGGGTGTAGTTGTAGGGGGTGAGGTGGCCGGAGGCGTCCCTGGCGGCCCACCCAGTGACTGTCTTCTCGGCGGCGAGGCTGCCCATCGTCTAGAGACGAACGCGACGCCGGAGGCGGCGGCGGCGTGCAATCGATGGATCGGATTCGCGAGGAGGAGGAAGAAGAAGAAGAAGTGCAGTGGTGGATTGGCTCTCTCTGCTTCCGCAGCGAGTATATATAAAAGGAAAACATCGCGTTGACGGGTCGTGATTGCGAGGAGAGGGGGGTTGGTGAATGCTGGCTGCCTCGGAGGCCGTGCCAGGATCTTCTGTGGCCACGGCCTCAACTTGATTCGATATTTTTTTCGTGCAAAAAAGTTTTTAAAAGAAAGGGGAAAGTGGGTACAGAAAATGGGAACGGATATTAGTTAGTAGTAGAACAGTGGGTGAAATGTTTCGTCGCGTAGGTTTTCCTTTCTACCAAAGGGTGGGAAGTGGTTAGTTGGTGCGTTAGGATATGGAGTAGCTATATCAGCTCGTTCATAATGTTTTATTCCCTCGTCATTAACGAGTAAATGATTAGTTACCTACTCAACTACTCCGTTTTCAAATATTCGATTAGATATCACGTCCTACGAATCTCAACAAATCTATCCAAATTTGTAATTCGTAATACTAGGACATATTCAGATTAATAATATGTAGTAATAATACGTTTTATATGGTATTTAATTGAGTGTGTTTAGATTTGTACTACTATACGGTGTTAAATTGAATATGAGATTGTTGTTGTATTTTAAGATAGAGTATTTTAAGATAGAGAAAGTAAGTGAGATAATATAGTTTCCACCGCGATCTTTTTCATATTTGGATTCCCTTTATACAAAAGATACGCACTCTTACGCTCTTTTGCTGCTTATCCTTGAACACTTCATTAGAGAAAAAACAGGTTCAATGGTACTAGTGTGAACACATGGATTTATTCTATATCGAAGCCCACTTTAATTTAGAATATTGAGCATATTATCGATTTGACTAAAAAACTAAAAGAATATAAAAAGTATTTTACAAATAGCTTAAACAAGTAATTCAATAAAAAAACACCATCATGCTATTTTCCCTTAAAAACACATGTTATCACAGTAGAATACTTTTTTTAAGAAAATTTATTTTTTCTAAACGTAAAGCGAATAATCCGATTAATAAACTGAAAGAACAAAGGCTTATTGCTGTAGGTTACAGCTCCTGTAAAGTACAACTGTTACTATTGTACTACGTTGACATATTATTAATAGGGTGTAACCAAATAACTCGTCCTGGACCATTTGCGCGCCTGACTATTACTCATGATATTATATCCCTGTGCTAATATTCTCAAACTTACAGTGTGAACTACAGGACAAAAACAAAAATGCAGTTTCAGCGGAAAATTCTCTCTTGCTCACGCCTACAATCAAAACGCTCGAAAGTCAACAAAAGACATAACCATGAAAGGCGACTTTAGTTAGTAGCTTGACCGCCTCCCTCTAAACCGTCACACTATCGTGGATTAGCATGGATCTATGGTTGATTTTGCAGCGGTAGTTTTACCTCACTACTGCTTTTGAATAGATTCAAATTAACTTCAACCAAATAAAAAAATATTAACATATAATTAATTAAATTTTAATTGTTATAAACTTAAAAATAATTTTATTTGATATTTAAGAATATTTTTATATAAAAAGTTTTTTTATAAAATGTGTCGTTTAGTATTTTTAAAATTATGTTAATAAAAATTAAGATAAAATTTTAATCGATGACTAGTCTTTGCAGAAGATATAATTTGGGTAAAGGAGATGGCACGCATCGAGAGAGCGCGCGAGCTTAGCATGGAAAGTGAGGTGACGTGGCACTGTGGCAGTGGATTAGCCTGGAGGGGAGAAAAGTTGCTAGAGAAGGACCCGGGAGTTGGTGGCCGGGCCCGCCGTGGTAGGTGGATGGGGCCCGCTTGCCATGTCTGGTGATGTCACGGATACGTCATCTCAACTGCTATCCGGGAAGAGAGAGAGACTGGGACATGACAACCTTCCACGGCACGAGTGGCTCAAGGTCCACTGAGGATGATAAAAAAAATGTAGCTCTAATTTTGTTGTTCTTATACTAGTATTCATCATTCACGTACGAGAAAAAAAGCTAAAATTTGCTCATGAATAATGCTAAAATTTCATATGAATATGGCGAGTGATTTTTTAAAAAAGTTTTGAAACAAAACGAGTGAATTAGTTTATAGGCATAAATTATTGAATTAGTTTGTACGCATAAATTGTGATACTCGACAAAACAATTTACTAAGTCAGGTATTTTATACAATGATATAAAAGTTATTATTTGTAAGCAACTTCACGTAGCGTGGATATAATAAATATATCAATATCGGTTTCTATCGGTTTCTAGTTTGCAGTGGTGACAAATTGTTTGTATGTTTGTGGTTGCTAGTTGTCTACTTGCAAATTTGCAAGTTGCAACCACACGAAAATCTGAAAAAAAAGTCATAAGCACCCAAAACTGATAGCTACATATATGTGCCGGTACGAATTAATTGTCGATGCTTGGGATCGTTGGATGCAACATACAACTCTGTTCTGGTGAAAGGTCAATTTCAGATCGCAACATAATATATCGCCAACTAATTCGGCCATTGTTTGCACACCACAGCTAGTTTAATTGATCATTTTGAGTCGCACAGCTGCACCATTTCGCTCTTATATACAAGTAGATATTGAAGAGGATGCTGATCTTAGGTAGTTAATGGAGATTTGGACAAGTTGCTAGCTAAATGAACGTGTGATCAGCCCTCTGCTACACTGCTAAGACAATATCTTCCTCTGATCACTATCATAATCATAACTAGTAAGAAGTCAGCTCTGGTTATATGGACCTTTGATCAAGACCGTCCTTAACAATTTGAGGCCTCGTGTAAAATATAGAGTAAGGACCTCTTTAAAAATACTAATTATACTAATTGTATAATATAATAGATTAGGATTATATATTATTTATATTACATTGGGATTGGTCTCTACGGCCCCTGCTTTTTTTTGTCTGCATTGCATCTAATGGCGTTCCAACCTAGTCAAGTAAGCTACCATGAATATAATACTCCTTTCTTTAGTTATGTTCTGCCATCCAACAGGCATAAACTGTTTGTAACCAATGATAACTATCCTTATATCAATGAAGCTCACCCACATATATTTTTTCAGATAATGGATAGAAATATGGCCTCCATATCCACTTGCTAAAAGTTACAAAAGTATATACACTTCTAATGTTAACTGAGATAAATACCAAACAACCAAAAGAAAAACAAAAAGACTAAGCTTCAAGACAAAGTGGGACTAGCCCGCCCTTTTCGCCACCATGCCTCCTCACTATTCTTGTAGCCACCATATAAGCTCCTTCGTTTTGTTAAGAGGAGAGGAAACAGTTTGAATAGTCAAGCGTTGTCCGAACAAACTCCACATCCACAATGCAAATGAACACGTCCGTGCCATGTCATCGGCACCGCAAAGCACCAAACCCGTTGAGCCGTCGTAGCTTATCTCATCAAAAGGGTCACTCCGCTGAGCCACCGAAGCTTATCTCACCGAAGGACTGCCGCAGCCACGCTGTTGTTGTCGTAAACCACGACCTTTGCCAAGCCGTCGTAGCTTATCTCGCCGGAGAGCCGCCGCTGACCTCTATCACCTCTGCTACTCTCCCTGGTGCCACTGTTATGCCCAGTGTCACTCCTAGCACGCCACTGAACCAGCCAACCAGCACCGCCACTGCCGAGCTGACCATTCAACCCCGACACCACTGCCATCATCACCCGCTGCCACACATCTAGATCTGGGCGAGAAAGCCCTAAATCCAATAGCTACAACCAGCATCGACGCCATCGCCCTAGGCTCCGTCATCGCTGTCGTCCGCAAGTCGAGGGGACGCCTCTATCACCGACATCGGCAAGTCATGCACGAGCCAATGTGTCCTAGCCACCGCTTCACGAGACATGCGGCCGCCGGTCACCATCATCCGCGAGCTGAGGGGAGGCCTCCGTCGCCCTCATCGCCACCGTCTAGTAGCCGGGGAGATCCATCGCCTGCCGACCACGAGCCAATGTGGCATAGCCGCTGCTTTGCGAGCCATGGAGACACCGGTCACTGCCAACCGCGAGACAAGGGGAGGTCTCCATCGCCGCCGTCGTCCACAAGCCGAGGAGAGACTCCGTCATTGCCACTGTCCATGAACCGACGCATCATAGTTGCCGCTTCGCGAGCTAGTGAGACGTCGGTCACCGCTTGTCGCCGCCACCACTCACAACCATGCTCCCAAAAACGGCAGCAAACCATAGCCCATCCGCCAAGGAGCCGAGGAAAAAGACCCCGCCGCCGTCGTCCTTGCCGCTGCGCGGACTCCCGGCAGCCAGCTCGAGCGGCGGACGTGAGGGGACGGGAGGGGAAGGGAAGGGTATAGACCAATATATGTGCAATGTGAGCAGAATGGGGTATTTTTATATGTATATGTAGTGGCAATATGGCTAAGTAGAAGAAGAATTGTTGTAATAATACAGTTTTTTTACTAAGTAGAAAAGAATATTTATTGACTAGAAAGCGCATTCACATCGTCATCACAAAATATAGTTCTTTGATGTGGTCATGAATACCATCGAACACTTATTAGAGTTGAGAAAAGACAGCTCGTTCTAGCCAACTTAGTGGATCAGAAAGAGTTACATTTTTTTAAAACAAAGGAACCTAGAGATAATAAATATATCAGAACATATCGGCTTAATCAAAACACATAATTTTGGGGCCCTTTGCGGTCGCATAGCTCGCACGTGCCTCCCTCCGACTCCATCTGTCCTGCCAACTCGACACTGCCCGTGATGAGGAGGCATACGAGACGCCAACAGACAGTGTACTGGGCACAAATCTAGAGGGGGCAAAACAAAAGGACAACGAGTGCGAGCTTAGTCCTGTCGTATACTCCCTAAGGGGCAACAGCTCGTTGGACACCTTCTCAAGGCCAGCCACCTCCCCACCACAATCACCTCACAGAACCCATCGTTGTTGTTGTTGTTGTTGCAGTGCCACCACCTTGATTGAGCTATAGCATAAGTTCATGTCGTGACGACCAAAACCTCCATGAGTCCATCCCCCGACCCCTACCTCTTCCTCATCCACAAAGAAGGCAGTCGACAAGCCCGCTGAGGACACTAGTGGATCGGCAAGCTCACTCACTCAGAGAGCTTGATAACGGCCATATGCAGTCAAAGTCATGGAGGTCCATGATGAATAGGTCGCACGAGGAGGAGGGGGTAGGGTACGAAGGAGGTAAATGAAGCATGACATGTATATTTTTGAAAAAATATTTTTCTCAACTTGTTGACTGGATTGGCATGAGCCCAAACCACCGTCAAACGTGCGCCAAGATAGATTTGAGTGTTTGGGGAGGAGGGGAACGAGATTCTCTGTTATAAAATTGAGCAAAACAGATCTAACAAGAAAAACAGAATTTTACGTAGAAAACTCTTACGAAAAAACAGAATTTTACGTAAAAAACTCTTACGAAAAAAACCACGGACGTCAGACGGCAAATCTTCACTATATCAGAACAGAAGAGTTTACAGAATCATAGGGGAACCCTATGGACCACCCCATGGGGGCGGTGAAGGAAAAGCCCCCATTGGTTAAAAAAAACCCACAACCCCTTGGGAAACCCCCAATGGGTAGTGAAATAGAACATGAAACCGTGTTGAGCTCCCAAGCAGTGAGAGTGGAAAGTGATCTCTAACCATGTGCCTGTTGAAGAATGAGCCGGTGATGAAGAGGGGGCCATGGAATACGTAGCTGAAATGGCGCCATTTAGCTAATAAGCCTGTGGATATTGAAGTTTCCCAAGCAGTGCTTTCCGATACTTTGCACATCGAAACCAAAAATTAATCGCACAGATACGTATAATTCGAAAGAATAGGTGAGTGATTCATACACAACATCCCTTTCTTTTATCGAAGGTTCTAGCAATTGTATAAAATGTATAAAATGTTTGAGTTTCTCTACGGCATTATATATATATATATATATATATATATATATATATATATATATATATGGGTCTAGTCCAATCTGAACTTAGATCATAAACTAACATTCTCTAACGTAGAGTATTTTACGTCATAGGGACGTATGAAGCTGGATCGCCGTTTAACTGCATCCGCCGGCAGCGTCCATTTTTGTAGCCTCCGTCCTCCTTCGATCTGCCCAAAAACGCTGTGGTACGACCCGGTTACGGACAAAGCGGAGGGGGGAACGACGCTCGGAGAAAGAAAATAGAGTTGCTGCTCTCGTCGGCCATGGCCGCCGGCCGCTCGCTGCCGCTCCGTCTCTCTTGGAGCGCCCGTTTATTCCGGATCCAACGGCAGCGCCCATTTCCAACCTCCGTTCTCCTTCAATCGGCCATGAAGCGTGGTTGTTCGGCTCTGTTGCGGGAAAAGCGGAGGAGAAAAATAGCTCGCGGAGAAAGAAAACGACGGCTATGTCCACCAGCCGCTCGTTGGTCGTCGCCTCCCCTGGCGCGAGCATGGGTCGAGCATTCCTTGCTCCCACTGTCCCACGTCCTCCCCGCGTGGTAGCTTTGCTGTCCCGGCATAGAGGTCGACGAGCTTTGGAAATTGAGAGGCATCGATTGGACTATTGCAAAAATTCAGGGAGTAATTTGAACCTTTTAAATCCCATTCACTTGGTAGCTCGGAGAGGAAAAATAAAGTATTACCTTGGTTGGTTGGTATGGTTGTTGAATGGTAGGTATATATGATTCCATCCATTAGTCCTTAAACTATAATATCCATATATATTATAGTCTCCATTTTATTATTTCCTTGTTTTTATTTTCCACAATAACAAGTGCGTCTGATCGCAGGCCAATAGCCAATATTTTTCCTAATAAAAAAACGCCAATAACAAATTCAAATCATAATGACAAGGCTATACTTGTTTTCCATTGTATAATCAAGAAGCCCATCAAACGAGGCCCATTTAGAACCATAAGAAGAGAAGCCCAGTTACAGCATTGCTAGGTCCATGGACAACGCTTGCATCTGTGCTGATTTGGCCCATGTAGCACACAATCTTCCATACATGAGCTGCATGCCATGTATTGTCAACTTTTTGCATATGCGCGCGATTTCTCTCTCTCTCTTCTCTCTCTCTCTCTCATTCCCCTGTCAAGACAGCAATCACGACTGTATCTTGTTTCCACTAGTAAACGTACTGTCCTAATTAATGAATACCGGGTCGGTTTGGTGGCATATCAAGTTTGGTAGCGCCTTAAGCTAGATATTAACAAAATTTTGGTAATGTAAACATAAAAATACTAATATCTAGTTTAATACCCAAACTTGTTTAATTTGGTTCATTTTTTTACTCAGCTGAATGTTTGCTTTTACGGCTTATTGTTTTTTGAGTGGTAGGTGCATGTCAGTAAATTTGTCAATTCTAAAATATTTTATTTGAGTCTCTTGAAGATGCTTATAACATGTTTATATGAACGAGTGTGTGCGTGTGTATATACGAGTATCTGCAGATAAATGTAGTGTGTTTAAAAAAAATTATTATTATGTGATAAATAGATATTTCTTTCATGCTAAAATAAAATGAGTTTTGTTTGAGCATTTTTATGAAATAAATGATTAAATTATACTTATCGATGCTACCAATGCATTGTGCATTTTACTCGAATGAAATTATGACCTCTGATCGGGCCCATACATGGCCGGCCGAAGGCAGCATGGCACTCCACGAGCAACCAACCTGGTCATTGATGTTCTTTCTTCGTTTTGAATTAGTCTCGTTTTACTTCAAATATATAAGTATTTCTGACTAGTCAGAAATTCATCAGAAATGATTATATTTAAGAAACAAAGGCAATAGTACATGTCTTTGGTTACTCGTACTCCGTACTAGCTTGTTGCCTGCATGTTGCTGACACAGACTCACGCACGGGTCCAACTATACTGTACTAGCTTGTGCTTCAATATTGGTCTCACCTAGCGACAGAGTAAGGTATGGGTTATTTATGAGGCACATATAAGCATGATAGCTCATCAATGTCAATGTTAATATCAGCACAACCGTCACGAGTGAATATTCATGTGAGTAGAAAGATGCATGTATGAGCACCCCGTTTTTAAGTAGCTCACAGCGGAACCATTCACCATCAAACTTTGGATTCTCGCCCTTTTTTTAAGAGAGTTATAAGTACATGAAAAGATGTTGTAAATGAGCGGTCAAAACACGTGTATTAATCCACACTGTCAATTATTTTAAAATAGAAGAAGTGCTATATGCATCAAACAAACAGTTCAATAAGCCATATAGTATTAATAAGTCCACTTGACAGCCCTCGATCTCTTCACTTTATCTAAAACACAAATCCAAACTCCAAAATCAGGTATTTGACTTTTAAAACTATTCAATCGATCCTCTTTAGTCCAAACAAGTGGCTTTTTTCTTACAGAGTGTTGATGTGGCGCTTCAGTCAGCCAAAAGAAAATAAAAACAGTTCGCCTCATATGTTAGGTACCACATCATCTCTCTTTCTTTCTTATCTCCTCTCCGAGCACATCCTCCTTAATGATATTGACACCAATGAGCTTGGGCTTCACCTCCCTCTCTCCTCCCTCTCCACGCCGAGTACCGCAAGCTTAAGCTCTAACTCAGTCACCCCCGAGAGCCTCCATGAGATCATGGTAGTGAGCTCGAGCTTAAGCTCCCCCTCCCCGAGCATCTCCATCTCCATTAGATTGCACCGGCGTCATCTCGAGATCCTACTCACTGTCGCCTCCCGAGAGCTTCCTTTCATATTTGCTTCTGTCGACCCATTCTCCACACGCTGCCTCCTCCTCGAGCTATGTCTTGTTGAGATCCATGTCGATGCTGTCTCAATGAGCTCCACTGACTCGCTGTCACACAGGCTCAACGTAGGATTGCTGTGGCTGTTTGCTATGTTCTTGCGAGAAGATGATTATGCTCAGTTGATTATATGGATGTGGATGAATGGATTATGGATGTGATTGTACTGTGATGGATGGATTATGGATGTGATTGTACTGTGATGAATGGATTAGATAAATTTTGGATGAATGTTAGATAATTTTTTGATGAGTTTTTGATATAACTGTAAAATAAACTTTTATTTATTTGATGGAACTCTAGTTAATATTGATGGAAATGTAAAATGGACTGTTTATTTTTTGATGGATTAGTCGATGAATTTTTTTGTGTGAAATGATGTGTAAGACTTCAATTTTTTGATGGAAATGTAAAATGAGCTGCTATTTTTTAATGAATTTTTTCATGTGAAATAGTTGCTGTGAAATTTTTTATGTGAATTAGTTGATGTGAACGAACGGACGCACGGACGAGCGAACGAGCGAGTGTTCGTCCATTCGTTCGTTCGTGGACGAACGGACGAACAGACGTGGACGAACGGACGGACGAATGAACGAACGAACGAATGACCGAATGACCGAACGAACGACCGACCGAACAAACGAACGAACGGACGAACGATTCGTGCGTCCGTCCGTCCGTTGGGTCGGTCGGTCGTTTGTTAGTTCGTTCGGTCGTTTGTTTTAGGATGAATTTTAGATTTTAGGTTAGAATTTAAATTTTCAAACACATATACCCACCGTCTCCTCGGTATATTCTAGTCTCCCTCTCTCCTCTCCCTCTCCTCGGTCTCTCATCTCTCATCTCTTTCCCTCCCCCAATCTCACCTCTTCTCACGGACAAAATAGGCAAACATATATATTTTCATCTCTCGTCTCTAATAAACAGAAGAAGGAAATAAATACTTTTTTCATTCGTTTTTATCTCTATATTTTTTATGCATGTCCTTAATATTAGATAATATTCACAAGTTGTGCGTTTACAAATTTCACAAGTTATATTTATTAACAACCGTAGATCAAATGTCGAACGAGAAATCTCCTCCGAGGCACGCAACGTCGAATCAATGGAGAAGTCTTCGAGCGAAGGCACATGGCATGAACCAAGCGATCCATTCATCGAAGTTATGCAAGCACCAAGACCACCGCTTGAAGAAGACCCGACTACATCCCTATCGAGCAAGCGTAAGTCCAACCATATTGTTATGATCCCTATCGTAGGATCTCGTTTAACGTTATCCGTTGTACGTACGGATGGAAGCAAGGCACCGCTCAAAAGAAAGGTCGCCAAGTCTGCCGTCCGTCTGCTCGAAGTCGAGACGGACACGCAACGTCCGCTCCGTAGAAACCGACACGTCGTGAGCGCCGGAGGACGTCAAAAAAGAAGACGTGGTCAGAGAAGTAAGAACCAACCCCCCAAGGAGACATATTATATCACCTCTCTGAACCATGATGGGAAGCCATTAGAGCCCAATGTCGTAATGACAAAGTTCAGCAGCGCTTGCGGGGCCGTGGCCAGAACCCACGACCCTTTAAATGTAGATTCCTGGGAGCAGGTGGATGACAACTTGAAGAACTTCATATGGAACGAGCTGCAGAAGTGGCTTGTATATCCGTCTGGTTCAGAGGCTCTGGGAAAAGAGTTTGCATTAAAAGCGATTGGGGAGAGGTGGAGGCAGTGGAAATCGGACTTGAACACTAACTACGTGCAAAAGAACAAGTCCCCATTCGAAGACTACGGCGGGATTACGCCCGCCGAATGGGATAGGTTCGTGGCGAAGATGACAAGCCCTGAAGCCTTTGCACGGAGGAAGAAGATGTCCGAGCTCGCGAAAAGGAACAAGTACCCGCACCGGTTGGGCTCTAGCGGCTACGATGGCCACGTAGAGAAGTGGCAAGCAACCGTAGAACAGTTTGTCGCCCATGGAAAGCCCCTGCTTGTGGATGCACTAAAAGAAAGAAGCAAAAACTGGGTGTGGGCACACAGTACGGGACAGGTCACCGACGAGGGAGAGATCCTGTTCGAGGATCTGGAAATAGAGCGTGTGACCACAAGTCTAAAAGACAACCGAAAAGGAGAAGACGGGAATTTATTGCTAAAAGGGAACACGATCATTTGACATGCATTGGGCAACCCGAACATTCGGCGAGTAAGGGGTGTATCGTCAAAGACAAGTTGGAAAGAAGGGTTTCTGGGAAAGCCGCAAGTTACAAGAAAAGGGACATGTACAAACATAAACTTGAAGAAAAGATAGCAAAACAAGTTGAAGAATATTTCTACTCTCTTGTTGCACGTAATCGCCAAGTCTTCCCTAACTTCTTTCAAGAATCCGAAGAACCCACAGTACACATGCCCGAGCGTCGGGTCGCTTGACACCACACCCTATCCCGTGGATACCATAACGGCCCGACGCCGTGCACCTCCTCGTGCCGATAGGAAGGGCCGGGAAGAGAAAGGAGGTGGGTACAGGACTTGCTATACCAGGGCAACAATTTCACAACACTCCAATCCCTAAGGAATATGCAAGGGTGCAGGTGGCCAAGGTGCATGCAGAGCATAAAAGCTTAGAGCTAGACATTCCAGCACTTGAAGGGATAGAATTGCTTGGGGATGCGGTGAATCAATTCATTCTATGGCATCGACGAGATATCTTACTGGTCGGTACATCGTCAGCATCCCCAGTACAGTCGGTTCCTAAGATTGCTGTTGCGCCTGCACCGCCTTCTCCACCAAGGCCTGCTTCGCCACCTCGCTCCCCGTCTCGGCCTGCTTCACCACCTCGCTCCCCACCTCGGCATGCTTCCCCACCTCGCTCCCCTCCTAAGGATAAATGTCCTGATTCGCCAATGCTATCAGCCCCTGAAGTCATTGCACAACATATTCACTAATCTCCTCCGAAACCGCAGTCGGTATTGGCGGTACCCTAAAGGCCCCTCTACAAACAACAAGTCTTCCAAGTCCGAGCAAGCTCTCTCGTCAGATTATCCCAAAGATGATTTGATCAAGCTATGACAAAGAATTAATGGCCAAAGACGAGAGAGACTTAGGGTTCTTGGCTTTTAGGGGGAGAGGGGCGACTGACAAGCCGCAGGATCAACCGACCAAGTTGTCGGACTCACAACAATCAGTGAAGAACATAGCGGAGGACCTGCAAAATTGGACTTCAGACGAAGTGCCAACAAAGTACGAGTACGGCAAGCCGTTCCTGCCGTGGCACGTCATGGAAGACATGCCCTGAGAAATCAGGCTAATGCACGACTGGTACCTAAAGGCATCCAAATTGGGGCTCAGCATGCTTACCGTGAAGGTCCCGGATGATGCGTTCACCAGTGACCAAATAGGATGCTGGTCATCGATTTCAACGACCTTCACACATTATTCAGGATGGAAAAAATGGATATAAATCTCGTTGCAACGTTTTGCCTGTAAGTTAATGTCATTAAAGAATTGATTTACAAACTAACTTGTGAATAATTAATTACTCGCTGCATTACTTATGATGCAATACACAGACGCGAAAAAGACCAACTATCTAGCTGCGTTCGTTAACCCAACAAAGATATGCTGGATGGAACACGAGTTACATATTCGTGAAGACTCCGCTGAGTTCAAAGGCAAAACGAAGAAACAAAAGGACGCGATCATCAAACAATTACACAAGGACAAGATAATCGCGGTAGCATTCTACTTGGGGCGTGTTATGTTCAAGCACAGAGACAAAGATGTTCTAATGGTCCCTTATGCGTTGCAGTAAGTAATATTCATCCGTAAAACTGATATTTTACTAATATCCCCTACAATTAACATATCTCTTCGATCTTTCGCAGCGATCACTACATACTATTTTTGGTATATCCGCGGGACCACTTGACCGTAGTGCTTGATCCGGCACACTACAGCCAGGAAATATTTAAAGAGTTTCTCGTCATTTTAAATTTGTAAGTACTATCATGCACCATTTAATAAGTTTTATCTGTTTTTACTATCGAATAATTAAACAATTGATCAGTAAACATGCAATTATTTTGTCTACAGAGCACACCATAATTATGTAAGGCAAGGTGGACATCAAGGATCCACAAAAGAGGAAGCTTCTTGTGAAGACAAATTGGCCGGTAATTATATTCTCGATATATGCCGACATTTTATATTGTGTTTAACTTCAAATTACTGACGCATGCACATAATAAATTTTATTCAACACAGTGTTATAAGCAACCACCAAGCACTAACCTTTGCGGCTACTATGTGTGTGAGATGCTCAGAATCTACGGGAGATACACTACTAAATTCGAAGAAGTAAGTTCATCAGAGAAATATATCTCTACATGTTATCGATCTTGTATAGTTTTCCTAATCGTATGCGTATGTGTACTATTTTTTCTTAAATAGATCACGAAGTTTCAGTTATAGCGAACCGGTTCGACGATAGAACCATGCTTAACTTGGTTGCGATCTTTGCCGCTTCATTCGTCGCGATGTGTGCAACCATTTGGGCGATTTCTATGATCCGGAGAGCGAGTTGGCGACGGACGATAAATTCAAACGACTTAGGGAGTGGAAAAAAGAGCACCGCCATTAAATTTGTAAATTATTTGTACGTTGCTATAACTATACTTATGTTATAATTTGCGAGACGAAACTATAGCTAGCTTGATATGTATATAAACATACACATGGTCGATCTGTGTTATATACATATCTTGATGAAATAATATTAAATGTCTTTTTTTCTCGTTCGCGAAATATATATATATTGATCCATTTAACATTACTGAGAGGGACAATAGGGGGCTAAGAGAACGTATACATAAAATAATGGGCACGATCATCTTCTGTGCGGTCGGCTAAGCGGCCCGCACGGAATATTTTATTATCCCGTGCGGGCCGCCTAAGCCGGCCGTACGGGATAATTGATCTTCCCGTGCGGGCAACTTAAGCCGATCGCACGGGATAGTCGATCTTTCCGTGTGGTTTGACCGTCCGCACGTGAAAATGATCTTTTCCCATACCATTTCGCGTATACGGGCATGCCTTTCGCATGAAAAGATGTCTTTTTGGCCCGCATAAAAAAACCTTTTCTCCAGTAGTGAATGATAGTGATGAATCTGCCATCATCCGTCACCACTGTCACGTGGGTCCCCCAAACAGTAAGATAGCCGTCGCAACCGGCCGGACCGGTGTCGCACGTGCCACCGTGCCCACCGGCGGCGGTCGTCTGCTGCGGCGGCGGCGGGCAGTACACGCCGCAGCAACCGTACTACTACGCGCCCCCTGCCGGCTATGTCCCGTACGACAACAACTCCGCTGCCTCGCCTCCTGTGTTGCTTGCTCATGCGGCCTTTGGTTATTATTGTTACGTGACGGCTGCTTATCTCTTACTCTGGCTTGTGGTGTAGTGTTGCAAGTTGGTCCCCTTTTCACTCAGGGTTAATGTGTACGTCAGTATATAGCGATTAAAGTAATTAACATGTATACATGGACAAGTGTGTATTTCATTGGAATAATACGGTCGTGTATCCTGATCCCGAAGCCTGCGTAGTACTCCAACCGTGAATATGCTAATGTTCTCTCTTCTCAACTTATTACGTGTTCTAAACTGTCTTTTTTAAAAAAATCTATATAAAATTACTTTTAAAAATTATATTAATCTATTTTTATATTAATCTATTTTTTAACGTTTTAAGTTAATATTTAATTAATCATGTGTTAATTCGTCGTTTCGCTTTTACGTGGTAAAAAACTTTATATTATTATTAGATTCATAGATGGAGAAAACTTTATATTATTATTAGATTCATATATGGAGAAAAGAGAATTGAGGAGAGAGAATGAAACGGGTGACTGATCTACCGCTTGGCGTTAATGCAGTTTCACGATTTCACGATAAAAAACGAAATTACTAGAAAGTTTTTTTTTAAACTTTCAGATATGTGGTGGATCGTATGTAGATTTGTGGTCATTGGATCGTATGTAAAAGGAAAAAATTGTTAGGAAGAAATTTTCACACATATCATGTGTATCACGCGATGTTAACCGGTAATTAAAACTTTATACCATATTCTCGTTTATTACTCCCTTTTTCTTTTTCTGCCTCCATCCACGCAGCTAGATGAGCCACAAATAAATGTCTGCTCTGGTATTAAACCCAACACTGTATTTCCATATCCTATTGATGCATGCAAACTTGTACTTCTATTTCTAACTCCTTTGCACTTAGCGCTATTATTTTCTACAGTCCGACGCTAAAATTTCTTATTTTAGCCGGTCACGTATCCGAATAGTTCTCTTCAGTGAAAAATGTTGCTCATGAACTAGATTTAGATTATACATATAATCATAAACAATTTTTTTAACAGTACCAACTCTATAGGTCAAACCCAATCGATGTAACATAAGACTGAGATTATTAAAGGTAATTGTCATATGACATATGATCTAAGTATAATGGATAAATATTGAAGATTTGACCCAAATCAATCTTGATCGGCTTGTAAATATAAATAACATATAATTACTAATTTAATATTTTTTAGTTACAAGCAATTACGATAGATCGGATCTAACCGAAACAGTATTAATTGCTTATAATTAAGATCAGACAAATTGATAATTATATAGGCTTTTATCATAGCGGATGAAATAACGTGAGTGTTTTTAGATAACATGCTGGCTAAAACTCCGATACAGTCTTATATAGGACTATCAACCTTAACTAAATCCACTAAACAAGTTATTCTTAGTGATATGCCCTAGAGGCAACATGAAGATGTTGGATATCATGTCAATGTTTATGTATTTATGAATAAAGTGTTATTCAGTTCCATGAAATAGACATCTTGTATTGATCAATAAGTACGTGACTTATTTATGAGACTCGATATGTATGAATCTATTTCTAAACGATCCCTGATCATATGTCATATTGTTGGAACAAATATGATTCTAAGATCGACATGTTTATTGATTGATGATCATGTCTTATAGATCATGGGTATGGAGATACCAAATCAATAAACATGGACATATGTGTTAGAAAACACATTGTTGGATAGACCCACCATGAGACACTACAGGAATCAATGTGTCATTAGTTGGTCTAAGGTAGTGTTGGTACAAAGTCCTTAGACCTGAGATCACCATGGATTCCAACATGTGTAGTAGCCTACTTTGGGACTACCAAACGCTATTCCGTAACTGGGTAGTTATAAAGCTAGTTTTTGGGTTTGCTATGAAACATGGAGTGGGATGTGAGTGATCAAGATGGAATTTGCCCTCCTTTGGAGAGATATCTCTGGGCCCCTCGAGGTAATGCATTATGGAAATGCATGGCCATGCTAAGTTGATTGAGGAGTCAATCAACGACGATAATCCAATACGCTTCGAGTGAATGGTTAAGCTATTGAAGGGATGGCACACATCTTGCCTATAGCTTAACCGGTATCGTGAGGCAAAGGGATTTGTGTACACATTACAGGTTCGAGCCGATATTATTCTTGTATACTATGGTGTCAATATGTGCTGCTAGGCGCCGCCGTTGACGGGTCGCGAGTTGGACTCGAGCCGACGATCGGCCAAGTTAGACTATAGCCGAAACCGAGTATACCCGAACCTACTGTGGTTGCACGCTTAAGGGGATAGAATAGATATTCATGTTGGACTCGGATACGGCTCGATCGGATAGGGATCCGATCGGATAGAGTCCTATGGGCTTACGACGTATGGGCGGCCAACTCTATGAGATACGGATGAGATCCGATTCAAAATAGAGTCCTAATCGGCCACTAGTCCCGTCGGCCAACTCTATATAAAGGAGGGAGGGGTGGAGAGCCGCCACATGTCAATTGCATCGCGTGCAACAGAAGTCGCCGAGATCAATCTCCACGGAAACCCTTCCCACTTTCGAGCCAAACCCTAGCCATCGTGTGCTAGCACACGGGTGTTCGGCGTTCGTCCCCGGACGTGTGGATACCGGTAGAGGCGCCGCTACATTGCGCGCCGTTGATCGGCTTCGGATCGGCCGCAATCGGAGCGATCGGCCGTGGTGGAATCGGCCGCGGTCGGGCGCATCGGAGCGAGGCGTGAGAACGCGGCCGGACGACTCGAATCGGCGATTGGCGAATCGGCCGTCTCCGGAATCGGCTACACTGCTTCCGGATCGGATTGCCCCGATTGGCTATTCCGCCGCACTCTACTCCAATCGGTAACGATCTATCGGCCCTTACTTGCAAGTGTTCTTGGTTTGCGCGGTTAAAAGTTTTTGTTTTCGGCTAGCGTAGCCTCCACGTAACCCTTTAGTGGTATCGAGCTAATCTTGCTTAGTTCGGGTTTTAGATTGGATCTGGAACAAGTTTTGCGCACGGGTTGATTAGATCAATCGGTTTTACGGGATTTGTTGAGGAGAGTTCATGGTAATTGCGTTCCTTGATAGTGTATCGGAACGGCGTAATGTGATTACGTCGAAGCAATATCCATAGAACTCGGTTTGAGTCGGCTTCGAGATAGCGTTCCTTGATAGTGTATCGGAACGGTATAATGTGATTATGCCGAAGCTATCTCGTAGTCCGATCTTGTTTGCGGCCTCGCGCCTGCGCAAACCATCTCCCTTGATAGTGTATCGGGACAGCATAATGTGATTATGCCGATATGGTTTCCGTAAGCGATTTCATAGATTGGATCTATGAATTTCGTGTGGTGTTCCGGGCGCTGCCCGGAAGCCCGCGAGGGGGCGGCTTCCCCCTCGACCCCCCGCCCGCTAACCGGCTAGCGGGACCGCCGTGTGCGTACCCCCTGATAGGTCGTCTTGGTGTCGTATCTCTGCGATAGGTAGAAAACGTTTCTACGCCTAACTTGTTTTTGCAGAGAATGTTTTGAGATGGTATGGCCCTATTGTATGTATGAGATGCATGTGATGCATGTAATATTCTTTCATATGTGCAATCCTTGTAATATTCTTTCATACGTGCAATGCTTGTAATATTCTTTCACGAGCTGCGAGTCGATGTAATCTTCAATTAGAGCTTCTATAGTAGTAGCTTAGTTTGAAGAAATCAAGCATCATGCACATTGAAAGATGGTGCCGAAGATGGAGATCCTTAGCGCCGACATGGAGATGGAGATCACCATGTGAAGGGGGCCGTACTATTTCATTATATGCTATTCTACCTGTTTTCATATATGTGATATGTTTGTTTGATAGGATAGCATCCCTCACAATATTAAGTAGTAATGATGCCCTTCCAAATGTTGCACCCGTCACAGTTATGCTCGTCAATGGTGGGTCTGCCAAAGCAGAGTGCCATTCTCTATCATAACACGAGGGGGTATATGTCAGACATATACATGCAGGAGCATTTGGTTTACTTAACAAGGCTATCAAAACAGTTTGGGGCCTTGGGGCATAGGTTGACGCCGGGGCATGGAGATGCCACACCAACAACAAGAGTCACATAGAGATGTGATTAGCAAGGTGTTGCTTACCGATGTTACTAATTTTCTAGCAGTGATGCCAAAGCTCACTAGAAAATTAATTAACATGTGGATCTTGACCCAATACGTAACCTAGAGGGAAGGTGGAAAATACGTAATGGGAGTCTAATGTTAAATTGTTTAACAATAGACATAGCATAAACATTGTGCTAAACTTTGCTTTTTCTGTTGTAGAATAAATGGTGGCTAATACTACACCCAGTACATTTAATTTACGATCTATTCTCGAAAAGAAAAAATTAAATGGAACAAACTTTATGGATTGGTATCGTAACTTGAGAATTGTTCTTAAGCAAGAGCGTAAGGAGTACGTTCTTGAAGTACCCTATCCTGAGGATTTGCCAAATAATGCCACTGCAACTGCACGGAGGGCTTATGAGAAGCACCCTAATGATGCACTAGATATAAGCTGTCTCATGCTTGCTACAATGTCCCCTGAGCTTCAGAAGCAATATGAGAGCAGCGATGCTCACACTATTATTCAAGGACTGCGTGGCATGTTTGAGAACCAAGCTCGGGCCGAGAGGTTCAACACCTCAAAGTCCTTGTTTGCGTGCCGGCTTGTTGAAGGGAATCCCGTCAGTCCGCATGTGATAAAGATGATTGGCTATATCGAGAGTCTGGAAAAACTAGGTTTTCCCCTTAGCCAAGAGTTGGCTACTGATGTGATTCTCCAGTCGCTCCCTCCGAGCTTCGAGCCATTCATATTAAACTATCACATGAACAACATGGATAGATATTCGAGTCGACTGAGTTGACGGGTCGGCTGAGTTGGACTCGAGCCGACGATCGGCCAAGTTAGACTATAGCCGAAACCGAGTATACCGAACCTACGGGTCGCACGCTTAAGGGGATAGAATAGATATTCGAGTTGGACTCGGATACGGCTCGATCGGATAGGGATCCGATCGGATAGAGTCCTATGGGCTTACGACGTATGGGCGGCCAACTCTATGAGATACGGATGAGATCCGATTCAAAATAGAGTCCTAATCGGCCACTAGTCCCGCCGGCCAACTCTATATAAAGGAGGGAGGGGTGGAGAGCGCCACATGTCAATTGCATCGCGTGCAACGTAAGTCGCCGAGATCAATCTCCACGGAAACCCTCCTCACTTTCGAGCCAAACCCTAGCCTTGCATCGCGTGCTAGCACACGGGTGTTCGGCGTTGCGTTCCCTGGACGTGTGGATACCGGTAGAGGCGCGCTACGTTGCGCGCCGTTGATCGGCTTCGGATCGGCTACAATCGGAGCGATCGATCGTGGTGGAATCGGCCGCGGCCGGGCGCATCGGAGCGAGGCGTGAGAACGCGGCCGACGACTTGAATCGGCTGATTGGCGAATCGGCCGTCTCCGGAATCGGCTACACTGTTCCTGGATCGGATTGCCCGATTGGCTATTCCGCGCACTCTACTCCAATCGGTAACGATCTATCGGCCCTTACTTGCAAGTGTTCCTGGTTTGCGCGGTTAAAAGTTTTTGTTTTCGGCTAGCGTAGCCTCCGCGTAACCCTTCAGTTATAACCTCAACAAATCATACCTAACCATGGCAGTGGCGATGCTAATAGCAAGCTTAATAGATTATAGATTTAAAGGGTTGATAAACTTATATAAGATAATAAATATAACCAGATTAAGCAAGCAAAAATATGTAACTTAAAGCAAAACAGTTATACCAGGTAAGAACGGCTGAAACCTCAATGCTACCTTTACTAGCAACTGGGCCCGTACGTTGTAACGGGTGAAGTTGGGGCGTGATGTGGATGAGGACGGGAGGAAGGGGCGTGGGGTGCGGCGCGGGAGCTCCGAACAGCGATGGAAGGGAGGGGCGCATACGCGACGCGGGGCTTGGCGCGAATGGGGATGGGAGGAAGGGGCGTATGAGGTCTTTTTTTCCACTCAAGCCCTCCTTTTTTAAGCATTGAAACTGCAGGTTAATTTTATAAACACTCAAGAGGTTTTCTGCAAAATAACCAGGTGGACGAAATTTTTCGAGAGAAACACTACTTACTTTATAGATATATAGATAGATTGATAATACAAAAGCAAGTTAGTTCTTACAATTTTAATCATGACTTAGTAGGTCAAACCCAATTGATGCAGCACTAACTATGAAATAAAGAATATATATAAGGTCTAGACATGCCTTTGATTGTTTTTTCAGGATGGTAGATAGACCAAACAATCTAAATCATAAAGAACAGTTTAGCCGATACCAGCAAACCCTAGATGAATCAACCGATACAAGTAAACAGTACTAACGACTTAGATTAAATGATTTATGTGATAACTTAGCACTTGTATCGATCGAAATAGGGTGTCGAACTCAATCGATAGAAGCCCTAGCCTCGTCGATACAAGCAACTATAGACGAAACTTATCTTTTGTTGGAGATCGAACCTAACCGATGTAGCATAACTTAAAACAAGAACTCGTCGAGATAAAAACCTAGAAAAATAGGGTGAGGATGCGTCGAAAGTATGTATTGAACTGTTGTCGTTTTTAAAAGATTCTGGTGTATATATTTATACCTATGAGTGTAAACTAAATTTTGGATAAAAACATTATTTTTTTATAAATAGTTGTATATGATAGATATAGATATATTATGAGAATTGTGAAAACACACGCGTACCGTGGAATAAAAACGCGGGACGATTGATTTAACGCGACGCAAAAACACAGGATTGACAAGCGACAGAATCCCGCGCTACGGTGCGGGCGTGCGGTACCACCTCGGTCTCGCGGACTTGGCCATGTGGCACAGCCCGAAGGCAGCATGCATGTGTGACGTATGTGCACCTTGGCTCCTCGGTCGTGTCGGTCCGAGAGACCGTGCAACTGAGCGGTGGAACTGACATTGGTTGCTTGATCGCACGCACCGGCCCATGATATTGATACGGTCCCGCTCGCCCGTTGTGCAGCATTGTTTTGGCTGTCGGTACCGTGTCTTCTCACCACTACACGCGTATATTTTTACAATTCTTTCAAAAAACATGTATAATCATACAAAACATAAAAGATATTGTATATTTTCAAATTTTAAAGCCACTGCTAGCAAAATTTCTGTAGGTTGTTACGGAATTAAAAATATCACATTGGCACACTACAAAGAAAAAAATCTATTTTAAAGTTTAGAATTAGTTAAAGATTTTTTTATTTTAGCCGTAAAAAATTTTAAGCGAACTCAATTGACTTGTACTTTAGACTCTGTGGAACTATTTGAAGAGGGGATGGACGGTACTGATCCCATATGTCAGAAATTTAGGGAATTTGGTGGTGGGGTGGTGTTGGTACGCAAGCGGTAACTAGCAGTAATTAAAGTGGTTGACATCTTCCCTTTTTTTTTCTTTTTGTTGAGGCTGGACAGCTTCCAAATGAGTAGTACGATGAAACAACGACCTTACTTAATTTGAAATAATCTTTCTTTCTTTCTCTCTCTTCTTCTTGGTTGGCTTGGCTAGCTTGTTACAGATATAATATATACACGGGGTCCAAGCTAGCGACTGCTACCTTGTGATTGATTGACAAGTATCAATTTAACTAAATCCCATTTATAATGTTTATATTGAACGTATATATGATCAGTCGGATCAACTTGGTCATGGTATTTTTATTTTTTTAAAAAAAAGGAGCAGCACCAATAAGAGGATTGTGAATCTTATCACTAATTATCTGTGTTCAGCTAAGCGGAAGGATATCCCCAATGAATGTGTATTTAAAGTTAATATTATTTATTGTTATCAAGTTATATATATATATATTATGAGATCATATATATTGTGGGACCAGAAAGTAACTAATACCAAGAAATATCTTACTAGCTTTCTCTCGTTCCTCTCTCATGACTAATGGTTGTGGCACCCAGCTTACTTCTTACTTCTGTCAATGTATACAGGTACGAAGGTGAGACCCACCTGAAAATTTTTTCCAAACATGAGCCATGCGACGATTAAAATAATAGATGGGACCCACCATAAGTGCTTATACAGGGCAGTACACTTATGACTGGTATTAGTTATATGTTAGGTGTGTTTGGTACGGCTCTAGATCTGATTCTGGTGAAGTGGAGCTAGAGCCCTGTCAAAAGCTGTAGCTCCAAACAAATCTGAATGAATTACTCTAATAAAATAAACTAAAAAGTTGGAGTTAACTTTCATCAGCTCTAAATTCCAGCTTCAGCTTCAGTTTTAGCTAAAGATTGCAGTTGATGCTCTAACAAACACCCCTCTACCAAACACCCCCTTATTATCAAGCATTCAATATTTATTACCTCTTATTTTACCATATCGTGGATGTCTTGCAGCTACTACAACAACAACTAATACCTATACCTATTGACACAGACTTCATCTTTCACTACTGAAGAATAGCACAACAGTCCCGGTTCACAAACCCCTTTAATCTCAATTTTGCAACCAAGACTAACAAAGCGGGACAATTTCTATTTCCGGGTGAAATAACCGGGATCAAAAATAAATCTTTAGTTCCGGTTGGTAAAATCAACCGAGATTAAAGATATATAAGCGTCACATCATCCTCACATCCCAACGTTTTTTTTTGTTTTTTCATTGTTTTCTTCTGCTGAAACTAACATCCCAGGTCAAATTAACATCACCAAATCGAATTCACATCCCATTCACATTACATATCCCAAATCACAAATTAAATTCACATATATTACAAATTTCACACATATCACATGTCAAATTCAAGTAATGAACATCATAAAATTCTAAAACAAATCAAAAAAATTTCACAAAAATTGACAGAGAGAGCTAAGAGAGGGAGAGTGCTCGGATCCGCCGCCGCCGACCGCCGACGCCGCCGCGCCTCCTCCGCCAAATGCCGCCGCGCCCGTGGCCGCGAGCCACGCCCGCCTCCGCTGGATCCGCCGACGCCGGTTGCCGCCACCCGCGTCGCCGAGCCACGCACATCTCCACCGGATCCGGCGGTGGCCGGCCGCCCTGCTCGCGCCCGCAGCTGCGCCCGCCTCCATCGGATCCGGCCGCCGCCAGCCGCCCGGCCGTGCCTGCCGAGCAAGACCCGCCCACCGCCGCCCGTCGCCACCGAGCACCGCCCGCCCGCCACTCGCCCACGCCTCCCGCCTCGTCACCCGCCCCATCGCCGCTGCCAGGCCCGCAGCGCCCCCCCCACCGTCGCCGGATCCGCCACCGCCTCGCCGCCGCACCCTCGCCGCACACGCGCGCCACCGCGCCTCGCCCGTGCTTGAGGGAGAGAGAGAGCTTGAGGGAGAGAGAGCTTCGCGAGAAAGAGATCGTACTAGAGCTTGAGGAAGAAGGAGAGAGATCTCGATAAGAGGGAGAGGGAGATAGATCTGAGAAAAAGATAAGATAGAGAGATAGAGCTACGTGCGCGCGAGGAGATAAGATAAAGGATTTTTTTGTTCCGGTTGATACAATGAATCGGACAAATATTGATCTTTAGTCCCTATTGTAACACCAACCCGGACTAAAAATAATGAGGATCTGGTATGGGTCGTAGATTTTATTTAACCTGGATTAAAAATAAACTTTTGTTTCGATTGTTGCTACCAACCGAGATTAAAGATTTAACCAGGACTAAAAATATTTTTAGTCTTAGTTTCTATTAAAACCGAGACTATTATGGATTTGGACGCTTTAACCAAAATTGTTTCTCTAGTACTGTTTAAATTAGGTAGTAAATGCTGGTGATACTTTAATTAAGCTGATAGACAGCTCGTCAATATTTTAGTGTCAACCCAGCTGGGAAATAACTAATTCACGAGAAAACAAAGGTATAAGACAGCTCGTGATCATATAAAATTTCATGGATCTAACCGTTCAATAAGCCACTTGTTTTACGTAAAAACAATAACCCATTTGTTCCTCTTGCCATGAAGTGCAACAAAACTTGCCGGCTGCATGGCACATATGCCCCCCGCCACCCATAAGTCCATAAATCTGTTTGGAAGTGGCTAGTTATTATTATTGAGGACCAGTTATTATTTATTGAGTACTAGTGTAATGACGGTATTTTGCTACGTATAAAAGCATATTGTAACATTATCTATAATAAATTTAAAAATAATTTTTGAAATGTATTATCTATTAGTTTGCTATAGTGAATATTCAATTTTATATGTGATTATTCATTTAGATTCAATTGATTTTAATAATAAGAGGTTCAATTAAGGATATAATTTATAAAACTACAATGAAAATAGGTGAGGTGATAAATTCACTATTAATATTGTATCTTGTTTTAAAGCTGTATAGATATTTACTTTCAAATTATGTACTAATATGTAGCTATAGATCGAGTGCATTTGATATATAAAAAAGACCATTTCATCCTCGGATCTTACGAAGTGTAGCCGTTGGGCACAGACGCACAGTGAAGCTTGAGGCATCAACAGCCATTGGAAAAAGTTGATGTTTCGTTATCCTGAATATTGTCCCTTTAGCAAAATACTAGCAAATTTTCGATCAGCGCTGTCTAGCCGAGAAGAACATAGGCGAATTCAGGAGTGGTCCCGGGAGTCCAAGGAACTATCAAAAAATACTAGCCCTATCATCAGGGCCCATTAGAATTGCTTGACAAGAGTAATAGTAGAATAGATGACCTGTCCTCGTATTATATTGTATGTGACGATACAGCCGGTGGTATTTGGTGTGTCGCAATTAGTTTGAGTTGCAACTGGTGTTTAGATAAAATTGCAACTGTTGTGTGTAAATAAAGTTGAAGTCATAAGGTCACTCACTTCCTATGAGGTCATCCATCCTAATACTATTTTTGTCCAAGCACGCTTAACTTTAGAGTTTTAATGAGATCCAATACCTAGTGGGATCTGGTGGTGTGTGATTGGTTCAAGCGCGCACATGAAGATAGGGTTTGGGTGAGGATATGTGTGTCTGTGTCTCGATTTGGACTCGGTCTGTGTTACGCCGCGCCGCGGCACGACTCGGTCACGCGCCCGGATGGTTGGTCCGCCCGACCCATGTGCAACGTATAGCCCTACCCTATATATATAATCTATAATCTATAACTATCTATAAAGCAAGTAGTGTTTTCACCCAAAATTTTGTTATGCCTGGCTATTTTGTAGAAACCCCTTGAGTTTTTCCGAAATTAACCCACAGTCCACCTGGCTATTTTGCATAAAACCCTTGAGTGTTTAAGTTCGCCTGATTGTTTTGCAGAAAAACCCTTGAGTGTTTGTAAAATTAATCCGCAGTCCCAATGCTGAAATAGGACTCACGTGAAGACATAAAAAAAATATAAATTGGAATTACATGAGACTTCAAATTTAGAATAATTATGATAAAATAAAATGACACCCGTTGCAACGCACAAACGTATTTACTAGTATCTATAAAATTTGCCTGGCTATTTTACAGAAAACCCCTTAAGTTTTTTAGAAATTAACTCACAATCCACCTGGTTATTTTTTAAAACAACCCAGTTATACGTACGATATAGCTTATCTTAACTACTTAAAAATCTATAACTTTTCAATCATCAAATCGTTTTTCATCCAAATCTATAAAATTTACGATTCATATAACCTCTTGCTCCATTGTTGCCTCACTTTCGTCACCTCCAACAGGCGAGCCCGACTCACGCGCCTCCTGCATCGCCGTGTATTGCCCTGAGCGGCGGCCGAGCACACGTTGCACGCGTGAGCTAGCGCGCCGCCATCGATATACATGCAACTTATCCTATTCATCAATATACTTTTCTAACTAATAATATTCAAGTCGTAAATATTTTAAACTTTTATCAAATTTCTAATCGGTTTAAAGTATCAGTAAGTCAATATCTATTTCCATTATATTTTTGACTTAATTTGGTGAAATTAAATTAACTTAGACTAAATGTCTATCCGATACTATTTCTTAATTAAGGTCCAAGTGCTATATAAAGTATAAGATACCCTTACTTTTAAAGTTATATATATCTATAACTATATATAAAACAAGTAGTGTTTCTACCCAAAATTTTGTTTTGCCTGGTTATTTTGCAGAAAACCTCTTGAGTGTTTATAAAATTAATCTGCATAGCCTCAATATCGAAAATAAAGAGAGGGCTTGGATGGAAAAAAGACCTCCGGCCCTCCCTTCCCGCGCCCCTCCTCCCGTCCCCATCCGCGCCGCGCCGCGCCCCTCCCTCCCGTCGCCGCCGGAGCTCCGCGTCGTGCTCGCGCCCTACCTCTCGTCCTCATCCGCGCCGCACCCCGACTTCACCCGTTGCAACGCACGGGCATAGTTGCTATATATATAATCTATAATCTATAACTATCTATAAAGCAAGTAGTGTTTCAACCCAAAATTTTGTTCTGTCTGCTATTTTGCGAAAAACCCCTTGATTTTTACAAAATTAACCCGTAGTTAGGGGTGGTACCGGCTCGGCTCGGCTCGGCTCGTGAGCCGGCTCAAGCCAGCTTGTTTAGCTCGCGAGCCATTTTAATACAGTGCAATTTATATATAAATTACATTTTATTTTTTTAGCTTATTAAACATGCAAATATACAATTGAAAAAAGTAAAAAGTGATATATTAAGTCCATAATTAACATAATAACACTTGTCCATCGATAATTATCCATGCAAATGTAACGATACAACTAGATTAGATATAATTACTATTATAATCTAAAGCATTAGATCCATATTTACCATCACAAAATCATAAAAATTATTGAGTTATTGTCACATCAACAACAAAACAAGCAAAAAAATAGCAAAACAAGCAAAACATTAGACCCTCCTTTGTACATTGCATCTGGCTCGTTGAGCTCACGAGCAGCTCGCGAGTTGACTCAAGCTAGCTCGTTATAGCTAACGAGCTAAACCCTTGACGCAGCTCGTTAGCATTTCTCAATGAGCCGAGCCAACCACGAGCTGAACGAGCTAGCGAGCAACGAGTATTTTGTCTCGCCCTACCCAAAGTCCCAATGTTGAAAAGAAAAGAAGGGCTTGGATGAAAAAAGACCCCTTCGCCCTCCCTCCCCGCACCCTCCCTCCCCGTCCCCATCCGCGCCGCGCCCAAGTCACGACGATTCTCCTCCCATCGCTCCTCGAGCTCCCGCGCCCTCTCGTGCCGTCCCCATCCGCATTGCGCCTCGACTTCACCGTTGCAACGCACGGGCATAATTGCTAGTATCTATAAAACAAGTAGTGTTTCCACTCAAATTTTGTTATGTCTGCTATTTTGTGAAAAACCCCTTGAGTTTTCCGAAATTAACCCGCAGTCCTAATGCTGAAAAGAAAGGAAGGGCTTGGATGGAAAAAAAGACCTCCTACGTCCCTCCCTCCCATCGCTGCTCAGAGCTCCCGCGCCACGCCTCCGCCCCTCCCTCCCGTCCTCATCCGCGCCGCGCCCCGACTTCACCCGTTGCAACGCACGGACGCAATTACTAGTATATATATAACTTTTAGGAAATGAAATGAAATCTTTTTATTAATATATTATGATATATATTTGATCAATTTATACTTCTAACATAGTTTAGGCCTCGTTTGGTAGGGATTCTCCTCCCGATTCTCGGCGAGAATGAGTAGAATCCCTACCAAACAGATTATTTTGCAACTGATTTTAAGAAGAATCACTTCAAGTGATTCAACAGCTTTACATGGGAGTGAGAATCACCTAAAAGCGCTTTCCGTAATCATCTCGAAACCGCCCCCAAGAATCACCCGAAAATCACCTAAAATATTGTTTTAGTTATTACTTTATTATACCGATTTTGATTCTCTCAATCTAATTCAGAATATTAGAATCTAGAATCGAGAATCATAGAATTAAAAACCCTACCAAACGTTATATTTAAGATATTTAAAAAAATTATATAAGTTGGATCACTTATATAAAAATTATAGATACGTCACTTGAGAGGACAAATCATGTGAATAAGTGATAAACAATGCGGTAGGCAGCCATCAGGAAAATATTCATCTTATCAAGAAAAAAGTGTTTCCTATTCGTCTTATCAAGAAAAAGGCAAGAAAAATATACGTGGAACAACAATGGTGGAGCTAACTCTCCTAGGTTGGTCGATTAGTCGTTTAGGCTTTTTTGTTGGTATCTCTGTGTCTAGAAAGACAAAGACATTAGGAAAGAAGGTTAGCCGTTTAGGTTTTATTGTTGGTATCTCTATTCCAAAAAGATAGGACAGTAACGAGGAATTTAGTATCAATTATTAAGAAAAAATGGTGAGAGGAAAATCGAAGATTGGCCGATTGGACCGGAGCACCTGATAGCTCCATACCACCGGGCTACGAATGTATGTAAAGCGTTGCCAACGAATGAGAAATACTATTTGTTATTTGTCGTGCTTGCTCGCTCCTGTAATATAGAAGAATCAAGAATCAATAGTTAAGAAAAATGTTATTAATTTTGAATTTTCAAATAGAAAAATTCATGTACATGACCTTGAGGACACACATCGCTGAAAATTCATGCGGTTTGAATCTACTCGCACAATTCGTGAGTTCTTCCAAAACTGAATTCTTGTGTGCTGGGCAGGTTTTGAAATGGACTGAATTGTCTATGCACGTAGCACGTAGGCACGTAGCCATCAAAACTTCGTGGCCCGTACGTCTCTACGCTATGCAAGGAAGCGACGAACTGCAAGTTGAACAAAATAACACGTATTTTTAACTCGTGGTTGAAATTTGCATGCCATGACTAGAGATGGCAATGGGTATCCGAAACCCGAGTACCCGACGGGTTTTACCCAATAAAAAAATGGGTATAAGAGGAATTTTCTACCCGTGGCACGTTTTGATAAAAACACATACCCATCGGATATGTACGGATATGGGTGTGTACTACCCATACCTCGCCTACCCACGGTAAAAATACCCGTATAAAAAGTCTAGCTACCCTCCCTCAGTAAATTTGGTCTATAAATATGTTGTTAACCTTGCTACCTTGTTGTGAATTTAGAGGTTGAAATGAAAAAAATTTTGTGTGTCTTGCTACCTTGCTGTGAATTTTAAGGTTAAAACGGAAGGATTTTATGTGTGAGATTACCTACATGTATATACTTTGTAGGGTGCGTTGACGGTACGGATAACCCGTCGAGTAGAATTATCCGCGCGGGTATGAGTATGAAAGTACTTTCTTACCCGCATGCGGGTATGGGTAACCCGACGGGTAAAATTTACCCTAGCGGGTACGGGTATAGGTGAGCACTATCCATCGGGTATATACCCGTTGTCATCTCTAGCCATGACTGACACCTTTAATCTTTTTTACCATCTTGTTTACGTGTCAGCTTGTATGCCTAACTACAAAACGACGAGTGGCAACCTAACATAAGCAAAATCAAACAAAATTTGGATAAAAATGATAGCGCCAGTATTTATCTACCACGACGCATAGGTAAACATACTAAGGCTGTGTGTTTAGATCGAACAAATTTTTTGTCCAAATATCACATCAATACTTTGGACACACATTTGAAGTATTAAATATAGACTAATAAAAAACAAATTACAAGAATCCGTATGTAAATAATGAGACGAATTTATTAAGCCTAATTAATTCGTTATTAGCACAAATTTACTGTAGCACTTTATCGTCAAATCATAGTCAATTGACTTAAAAGATTCGTCTCGTAAATTATATGCAATCTGTGTAATTAGTTATTTTTTAAATCTATATTTAATATTTTATTTATGTGTCTGACTGTGATCTAAACAGGCCTAATTTTTCCATCCCATTATATAGCAACGTAAGATCAAATTTAATATATCTAATGCTACGAATCTTCCATGTTCGTAGTATAAAGATTATATCGAATAGTCATAGGTTGGTATATAGTAGGATGGAAAAATATTGATTAATGAATCTGTCCTGCCGCTTCACTAAAACTGGGATTCCATGCGTGACGTCACTCCTTAGCCGCTCGCGCCCTCACCTCCTCCACGAACGACTCCACGTGGCGGTCCGACGAGCCGCCGGCCGCCACGGCGGCCCGCGAGGCGGCGCTCCACGCCTTGGCGCTGGACAGCATCTCGTCGGCGTCGGGCCCGGCGACGGCGGCGTCTACGGCGTCGCGCACGGCGTCCCGCTGCAGCGGCGCGCGGAGGCGGACGCCCATCTTGAGCTCGTCGACGAGGAACTTGGCGTCGGTGCACTGGTCCCCCCACTGCGGGAACGCTACCACCGGCACGCCAGCGGCGACCGTCTCCAGCGTCGAGTTCCACCCGCAGTGCGTGAGGAAGCAGGCGACGGACGGGTGGGCGAGCACCTGGTCCTGCGGGCTCCACGGCACCACCATGCCGCGGCCGGCGACGGCGTCGAGGAACCCCTCCGGGAGCAGCTCGCGGCTGTCCGGCCGCACCACCCAGAGGAACGGCCGGCCGGTGGAGGCGAGCCCGTGCGCCATCTCGGCCACCTCGCCGGCGGACAGCACCACGATGCTGCCGAGGGACGCGTACACGACGGAGCGCGGCGGCTGGTCGTCAAGCCACCCGACGCAGTCGTCCGCCGCCTTGATCATGTCGCCGCGCACCACCGCGTCCTCTTTCCCCTTCAGCTCGATCAGCGGGCCGACGGGGATGAGCGGCGGCGGCGGCGGAGTGACGCCCGGGAGCGCGTCCACCACGTCGCGCTCGAGCTCGGTGAAGGAGTTGACGAACACCCACCTCGCCTTGTCGATGGTGCGGATCTGCTGCAGTATCGCATCCGTGAGGCTCTTGAACGGGTTCGACGGAAGCAGGAACGACGGCACGTCGGCGACCGACATCGCCGGGAGCCCCGGCAGCGTGAACCGCGCGTCGAGGTCGTCCTCCGGTGGGAACTCCACGAGCCCGTGCACGCGGTGGTAGTAGAGCGAGAACACCGCGCACGACTGCACCCACAGCACCGCCGACGGGATGCCAGCGTCGGCGGCGACGTCGACCGCCCACGGGATGAACGGGTTCCCGACGACGCACGCCACCGGCCGTCCCGCCGCCTCCTGCCGCCTGAGCAGCTCAGCGAACGCCGGCGGCCCGGCCGTCTCGAGGTGCCGCATCAGGGCATCGAGCTCCTTCCCGTCAAAATCATCCTCCAAGAACTCGAACCTGATCCGGCCGCGGCCGAGCGGCACGCCGTCGCCGCCGACCGACACGCCGGATGACTCCACGAGCTTGGCTCCGATGGCGGACGTCGACGAGAACGTGACGAGGAGGCCCTTGGATGCGATGCGCTTGGCGAGGCGGAGCATCGGGTTGACGTGGCCCTGGCCGGGGAAGCAGATGAGGAGCAGGTGTGGCGCGCCGCCGCTCGCCGCCGCCGTCGCCGCCGTCACCGTGGCTGCGGCTTCCTCGCCCATGGCTAAGCTAGCTGCGAGCTCACCGTTTTCTTCTCCCCTTTTCTCCGAGCTGGCGTTGCAGTGATCTCTCGATCGCTTGGTCTTTGTTACTGTGGCAAGTGAGCAACCAAATTTATACGAAAAAATTGACTTGACGATGAACAAGATGACGTCTGACGTGGCGTCACACGTGTAAATACAAGGCAGCGGTTTATGGGCTACCTATTTTATTTTCTTTACATTAAAGTGAATACTATCCTGGTCTCTGTATCCAAAGATAACGTGAGTGTAGTTAAAAATGATATTGTTATTATCATACAATTAAAGCTTAGGGGATTTTGTGTATCAATAGTCATGCGACTCATGCCCATGTTAAAAACAGATAGTTCAAATGAAAGAAGGTAGTGTTGATTTTTTTTTGGTTGTGTATCAATATGTCATGTGTGCAATGTATAGATTATGGTTGCAGAAACAGACTACAAGCGACAAGGCTCTGTTTCATTGCGTAGCCTCTACTTTTGTCAACCTCCGTAACATTTATCTCCTGCTATCTCAAAATCAAAATATTGATCGCTTTAAAAGTAAAATCTTCATGGAACAAATGAAAAAGAAAAACTAAAATCTTTTTATAGAACGGAGGATTTTTTAAATTAAACTTTTTGAAAGTTTGATTAAATTTATAAAAAATATAGTAATTTTTATAGCATCAAATTAGTTTATTAAATCTAAAATTGAATATATTTTAATAGTTTTTATTCAAAATATTATTATATTCTTTAAAAATTTAATCAAAGATAAAAAGTTTCACTTTAAAAAGATAGAAACGACTTATAATATGAAACGAAGACACTACTTCATCCTAAAATATTATTATTATTAATATGAACATAGGTATGATTAAAGAAAGATTGTGATTGGTTGAGAAAAATAAAATAAGTAAAAAAATTAAATAAAAATAATTATGATTGGTTAAGAAAAAATAAAAAACAGCAATATTTTAAAACAAAACTAGAAATAACAAACGTTTTGTGACGGACGTAATAGTAACTAAGTAACTGCAAAAAATAAATGCAGGCCGTTTTTTTTTCGCTTCAAGGAGACTCAGACTATTGGAGTAAGTACAGTAGAAAGAAGCATGTGCTTGTTTCACAACAACTTACCCTCCTGCTGTCCTGCTGAATTGAAGGACCTCATTCAATTCAAATCAAGCGGCGATAATGCTACCTCCTTTATTTTTTTTCTTCATATCTCACGCGTATTAATAATAACAAAAAGAATAGAATTACTCATCACATTGTCAGATTCCAATAGATTTATCACACCTGCTGTTTAGAGTTTCAGTCGTAGGACTTCCTAAACTAAAAGTCTCATACTATTTATAAAAACTAAAGAAACTAAAACTTATTAATTATATTATATAAAGACTATGTTACTTTTAGCATGGCTACTTGATGCGTGTCACAAAACAGCATAGCTTCTGCTCAAGAAATTGCATTTTCTGTGTTCTAAACTTTGAACTATTGCAACACCTATCCACATACAATCAAGTTCGCAGAATAATCAATCCGAGATAGTACGAGTGTATGATACATTTGGCACATTGGGACTGCGGTGCGGCGCTGCAGAGAGAGAAGAGGACATCCACTTAGAATAAAGTTTTAATCTCAATTAACATTTATATTAGAGACTAATAAATTAAAATGAAGAGACTATTTTAGTCCCTCAACCAAATAGAACCTTAAACTCTAATACATTTACACTTACCTCTTATTATTTTAAACTCTCTGTATGAATCGCTTTGAAAATAAAGTTTTCTATGAGACCAAGAGAGTATTACACATAATTAACTGTGAGAAGTAAATGTAAACCCTTTTTTTAACATGAAGGAGCCTGCAGGCTATTGGCGTAAGTACAGTAGAAACTAGAAAGTACAAGCATGTGTGAGAGAATCATTTGGGAACCGGTTTCTAGAAGGGCGATGGAGAAGCTAGCAAAGTTGCTATTGAATCCACTAGTTTCGGCGGTAGCGAAATGGCTAGCGACTGCATAAGGGCGACCTCACGAACTAACTGAAAATTTGGGGCGACTCGATTGGCTGTGGAAGAGGATAGAGGATACGTGGACGCGAGACGTCCTCTTTTGTTTTCTTTTTTTTTCCTTGTATATACATGAAGTATATTGTTAGATGGTCCACTTAAAAATATCATATAAAAACGGACTAAGAATTTATAAAAATCACACTAAAATTTTATTAGAGATATGTATAGATATAAAATAAATTCTCATCAAATCTCAAAGCACAAACTCAATTTTATTTTATAGAAATAAAAAGAAAAAAAGATAAACAATACCATGTCACTATTCGTTCAAAATTTATTTTTACTCCAAAATAAAATTAAGTTTGAATTTACGATTTGATAAAAATATATTTCATATATATATATCTTTAATAATTTTTTATTAATATTATAAAATTTTTAGGTATAAATTTTACGAGTTGTTAACCCTTAGCTTATTTTTATCACATATATCCTTCAACTTAATACGTACACTTTGTTAAAACGGGCGCGTTCCATTCCACGTTTTTGGGATGGATATATATTTTGCGTACCATATCATGCGGTTTAGCTTTAGTAATCATCTGTTATGTAGTGTACTGTGCCATGTATGAAATAGCATTGATAGCTAACAACATAATAATAATGTTGTGTGGTATGTGTCCAGCTAGCAAAATTAAAGGGTTAATTAATTCGTGTATTTATAACAATGTCATTATAATCATATAGATATTAGAGACATGCACATGCCACTATTTCTACCTCTTCTATACATTATAATAAAATTTTAGATCAAATTACCCTCTTTTTTCTTCTTTACCTTTGTTGGGCCTATTCCTCCATCGCAGCTGTCTCACGCACCCAAAAAGAAAATTCCAATATCTACAATGATAACAATTAAACACATTGTAACAAAATATTTTTAACCAAAGATTTTATAATTAAAAATATATTTTTACATCGTTACAATTACACGAATTGAAACAACATATTTTTAAAACCAAAAAGTTTATAATGCTATGGTCTAATTAACCCCAAAATAAATGTGAAAACTACAGTTAGATATATGCACCGTTGAGTAATTACATCTGTTATCTATACTCGTCCATGCAACAACGGTACGTTGAGTCAACTCATTGTACTTTAACAAACAATGGCCTAGACGTCTGAATAATCTTTCCGGGGAGTAGGGTAAGTGTGTATTTCTTATGTTTTTATAAATTTTAACATTTTAAACAATAATACAATCTTGAAAATATATATTTAACTATATTTAATATATTGTAACATATACAGTAAATAAATATATTTTTATTTTTATACAATATACCTTGGAAAACAAATCTTCTAGTATCTTTAAAATAAATATATTAAGTTATTAGTAGTTAAAATTATAAAATTTTAATCTCAAATTTATGAAAACAATAAAAATCATGGAACAACAGGTTCTCGGGGTGAACTTATTGTTTCAGGATAATGATCTGCCACGTCAAACCATCTTGGTCTCCCAATCAGAACCATAACCATAACCAACCAACATCACATGGTTTCTGGTGAGTCGATGAACTGGATCCAATCCAATAATATAAACTCAAAATTAAACCCAATTGAGATTCAATATAGAGTGGTCAATACGGACCGGACGGGATAGAGCAGGACTAACGCCCGTCCAATCCGGCCATGGCCACGTGCTTCAATTTAATATACTGATTTCGTTGACTTCTTAAAATATATATTTAATTAATTATTTTATTTAAAATATTATATAACTATCGTTTGTTATGGCTTGATTTATCCTTAAAAAACGTAATATCATATTTATGTTTACATAAAGGAATTAAATAGAACCAAAAAATATGGTCTCTCGCTGACGCAGAGTGAGTATATTAAGAAAAAATTTAATTTATAATTAAAACTTTTAAATATATATTTTTAGCAACTTAAATGTCAACAAGAAAAAAACCATCATGAAAAAACCTTAAAAACAAATTTAAAATCAAGTTAAAAGTTTAAATTTGAAAATTGATATACATTGATTGGGTCAAGAAATAGAGTCTCGGTCATGGAAGGAAAGGCATGTCCACGTGACAACAACCCAACACGGTCCTAGCACACGTCGTCCTACCGGCTATCATATTTCTACCTCGGCAGCGAGTCCGTCCAGTCCATCCATCTGCTTGCGGCCGGCTTTTACCAGTCGTAACGGCACGTGAGTACGTGACCCCAGCCGTCACGCCTGCAGGGTTCCTTGCCCCACTTGACGACTCCTCCAGCTCGGCTAGTGTGCGTTTTAAGGTTTCTGTTCACTTTATAGCTAAAATTAACCATATCAAATTTTTTAGCTACAATTCAAACATTAACATGCCTTCACTATTTACAATCCAAACATTAACATGTCTTCGCTATCAAAGTTTAATAGTTCTACAACTTTTATCTCACAAAAACTCGACAACTAAACATATCCTACACTTATCAACTTTTTCAAATATTAACAATATTAAATTTTAGCATTATTAAAATTTGATAAAGTTGATTTAGGCATTAAAGTGAATAACCTCTAAAACATGACTTCTTTTCTTAAATTTTCTATTAAGATGTAGATTCTACCTCAATTTTCGTTAGCATATTTTTTAAACCGCTAAACGAATGTTTGGTGCGAAAATTTTTATAGAAAAACTACTATAAAATATTAAATAAATTTATTTTTAAGTTTATAATAATTAAAACTTAATTAATTATGTGTTAACGAGCTTTCTCGTTATGCGTGCCTTTATTTAATCTTATTCTTCATCTGCCTCAAACTGGGCCAAGATATTAAAAATCTAAATAAGTTGATTTAAAAGAGTCTTTTTAAATAAATACTAATAGAAAAGTTCTTTTCTCAAAATTATGCTAAAGCCAAAAACATGATTAAGGTTCATAGTGCTGACACAGGATAAAACCTGACACGGGATAAAACCTATCTATGGGGAGTGCTTTTGAATTTTGTGAAACCGTCACTAGATCAAGAGAAACAGATAAAATCCAAACAAATCTTGTTAAAAATTTAAACTCTAGTTCAATTTTGTTTAACTTGATAAAAACCGAGCAGTTTATACCTAAGATTCAATCAATAATATAAAATCCGGCTGGTTTCCATCGGTTTTTCAAACCCTGCCATGATGCCATCCCACCTCGCCGAGGTGATACCGACACACACGCGTCCCGTCCATTCCGCCCACGACAACGACTACCAATCGCCTAGCAATCTACTCCTCCTACTCACTGTCTCACTAGCTTACCTTGGCTTGGCTTGCTTCTCTTGTTGTACTGGTCCACGGGTCTCCATCTGGATTATTTTCTCAGGGGTGTTAGTGTTACTATACTCCGTCAGATGGATACTTTCAGCTGGATCGCGACAAACATACACCGCCTGCGACTGCTTCTTCGGTCGCGTGCGTATGTACTCTCCAAAATATAAAATATTAGAACCCTTATATCTTAGAAAAAAGTTACGTACCAGATAAAATTTGATTATATATCCGTACGGTTGGTCTATTTGACTGGATATAAGAGATATATTGTTTATGAAATACTAGCAATTGTACCCATACGTTGCAACGGGTAAAGTCGATGCGCGACACGGATGGGGACGGCACAGTGGGGCGCGGGAGCTCCGAGCAGCGATGAGAGGGAGGAGCGCAATCACGATCTTGGGCGCGGCGCAGATGGGGCGAGAGGAGGGCGCAGGGAGGAGGAGCGAAGGGGTCTTTTTTTCATCCAAGCCCTTCTTTTCTTTTCACCATCGGGATTGCGGGTAGGGCTAACGAAATACTCGTGGCTCGCTAGCTCGTTCGGCTCGTGGATGGCTCGGCTTGGCTCGTTGAGAAATGCTAATGAGCTGCGCCAAGGGTTTAGCTCGTTAGCTATAATGAGCCGCTCGAGTCGCTCGCAAGTGCTCGTGAGCTCAACGAGCCGATGTAATGTACAAAGTAAGGGCCTAATGTTTTGCTTGTTTTGCTATTCTTTTGCTTGTTTTGTTGTTGATGTGACAATAAATCAATAATTTTTATAATTTTATGATGGTCAATATGGATCTAATGCTTTAGATTATAATAGTAATAATATCTAATCTAGTTGCATCATTACATTTGCATGGATAATTATCGATGGATAAGTGTTATTACGTTAATTATGGACTTAATGTATCACTTTTTATTTTTTTAATTGTATATTTGCATGTTTAATAGACTAAAAAATAAAATATAATTTGTAAATAAATTGCACTGTATTAAAGTGGCTCGCGAGCTAAACGAGCCGGCCACGAGCCGAGCCGAGCCGAGCCTTCGGCTCGTCTCACTCGAGTCGGCCGAACCGAGCCAAGTCGAGAGCCGAGCCTCCGGCTCGGCTCTCTACCGAGCCGAGCCGAGCCGAGCCGAGATGGCCGAGCCGAGCCAGATCCACCCCTAACGAGTTAATTTTGGAAAAAATCAAGGGGTTTTTGCAAAATAGCTAGGCGAATAAAATTTTTGGATAGAAACACTACTTGCTTTATAGATAGCTAGCAAAATGTCCGTGCATTGCAACGGGACGATGATGCAGGAGGAAGCGAGGTGGAGGACAAAGGTCCAGCGACGGCAGGGAGCTCGAGCGGCGACGGGAGGGAGGGCGCAAGCGCGGCGGATGAGAGCGAGAAGAGAGGGACGTAGGTCTTTTTTTCATCTAAGCCCTCTTTTTCTTTTCAACATTGGGACTGAGTTAATTTTATAAACAATCAAGGGGTTTTCGTAAAATAACACTTTTTTCTTCTTTAATTGGGTTTTTAAAAATAGCCGACGGATCATGGGTTAATTTTGAAAAACTCAAGGGGTTTTCTCGCAAAATAGCCAGGCAAAACAAAATTTGGGTGGAAACACTACTTGCTTTATATATAGGTATAGATGTAACGGACTAAGATTAGTTATTACGTTTTTTTATGTATGATGAAACGACCTATAGTCTTAGTTCGATAAAGTGGATTAAAAAAATCGATACCATGTCCGGTTAAGTTTATAATAGGATGATTCTTTAAGGTGTCAAGGCCCGTGTTTTTTTGACAGGTTACGTCCTTATGCTAGCCATTAGATTTAAGAATTACCCCCGATATTATGGCCCCTTCACACAACTCCAAGCAGGGCTATCGATCAGACTCCGTTTTTCTTAGTATATAGAGCTGAAGCGATGTTGTCGAGTGAGATGGAGTACGAGTACCTTCAGGTACGCAATTTCGATGAGAAGCAGAATGATGATACACATGTTGAGGAGCTAAACCAACTAGAGGAAGTACGTGACATTGCTATCATCCAATCGACAAGGTATCTTCAAGGTCTTCAACGCTATCACAACCGCAATGTCCATTCAAGGGTATTTATTGTTGGCGATATGGTTCTCAAGAAGATTCAGACGACCAAAAATAAACACAACTTGTCTCCTCTATGGGAAGGGCCCTTTATTATTTCTAAAGTTACTCACTTGGGGGCTTATCGACTGAAGCGTGAAGATGGTTCGGATGTTGAAAATTCCTGAAACATTAAGCATTTATGTCGTTTCTATTCTAAAATATTATCATGTATCTCATACCTTTTGTTTCGACTGCCAATGTCAAGTAAGTTGTCTTATTAGTTGCTAGTTGGGGTCTATTAATAATAATTATGAAACATAGTGTCGTTCTTCTTCAAGTTTTTTTCTTTAATCGCTGATCATTGGCTTGTTTTTGATTGAGTGATATCATTAAGCATAAACTTTTTTATCTACTTAATTGAGTTTTAGGCTCACTTCTTGTGGATACAGTTTTTTCTTCGCTTAAGTTGATCACTGTAGTCAGAATAACGTTATGAATAAGGCAAAAGATCATATTTCATAAGTTATATATCTTACAAGGTGCTATATACATCAAAAGATTACATCTACAACTATTTTTTGAGCAGACTCTTGAGCTTCATCTATTAGCTGGAGTGCTTGCTTTTCTGAAGTGCCATCAGCGAAGCCATCTCCAATTGCATCTATATCCACTCGGGGATATAATGACTTGGTTATCACTAGGGCTTGGCTCGCTCCCATGGTGACTGATTCACGATGTTCTTGAAGTACTTATCAGGAGCAACTCTCAGTTTGTCGAAAATTTCGATGGTGTCTTTTGAACTAGAGCCCAAGTCATTTTGAAATATGGCATTCAGGATTGGAGCTGCAACATTGGCAATATCATCGCATACAACTTTGGCTCTCTTTTTTTTGATCAGCAAAGACTTCAAATTGAGCCTTTGACTTTACTTTGTGGGTTTAAGTGCAGAGGGAGCTTGGTTCAGTTGAATATTCAAAGATCAATATTATAAGTAAAGGATGACAGGAGTTACCTTCTAGATTAGCTTCGAGTTTGGCTTTTTCTTCCTTCATCTTATTGATGATTTCTTTGGCTCTCTCAGCTTTGTTCTTCAAGGAAGATATTTGGGTATTCTTAACTGTAGAAGACAAAGTTTAAGGGGAGATAACAAACATGATCAGTTGGTAACATGTATTAAGGACTGGATACTTAGCTCCGAACGATCCCCGGAGTTCACGTTGGCATCCCTCAGGCTACTGATTTCAGCCATCAGCTAGGCTTCTTTTGCTTTAGCTGCATCTTGGGAGTCCTTAAGCTTTTGTTCTACTTCTTTAAACGTATCCAAGTGCGGTCTCCAGTGTTTTTGACTTGGCCTGGGATTGACGCCATATCCTCTTTACCAAGACAAGAATTCAAGTTATTATTTTATAAGAGCGAGTGTTAAAGACAATGAAGATGGAAGCTTAGTTGAGAAGCTTGGTAGACTCATTCAGCCCTTTAACCAACATGATGTGTTCTTCTTTCTTCTACTTATTCAAGATGATGTTGTGGGATATTCCATCCGAATCGTGTCAGGATCTTAACAAGTGGCATGGAATCTTCAGTCGATTTGATTGGCAAGATGTTTCCTTCTTCACTGGTCAAGTGATCTAAATGATAATATAATCAGTAGGCTAAGCAAGCTATGTTAAAGAAGACAAGATTTGTAAGATTCACACCTGTTATTATCTCCAGCTTTTTGCGAGGATGTCCATAGACTTTTTCTGATTGGTCCTTTGAAGGAGTAGTGCCGGAAGTGGGTTCTTCTCTTATTTCTTCAGCAACTTGAGCAGATTGTTTTTTACTCGGGGGCTCTTGGCTCCCATATGTCGTGTTAGCTTTAACCGACTAATCCCTAGATGGTGGCTCATGGCTTTGGCCTACATTTTCTTCTTTAGTCGACTGGTTTTTAGTCGGGGGCTCTTTAACTACTTCTTCATTATTCTTCGTCTCGATGGTCCTCATGCTACCAGTTTCTGCCGTTTGGCTTGCTTGAATACTGGCAGCAGCGCCATCTCTAGTTTGACTTGTCAGGTCAATGTTAATTGGTTTCCTAAGTAAAAACAGTGAGAAAGCAAAAGTTGATTATTTCATAGGATTCTAATGAAACTTTCAATTGTCCAAAAGGTTCTTGGGAAGGACTAGATAAATACCGGAGGATATCCTTATTTTTGGGGCAAATCGTTTAAGAGGGGACATCGGCTGAGTGATTTTCTTGGCAGGAGCTGGTTCTTCTTCCGATTCGGAGGAAGAGCTCGAACCATCTTTCTCCATTTCTTCTTGGCCTTCTCAATTTCTTGCTTCGCCGCGGGCCTTTTGGTTCCCTGTTGTGGTCCGACCGAGGGACCACATGTCGAGTGGATTCTTCTAGGAGAGCACCTGATATTGGTTGGGGGGTCGGAGATGATAAGCTTGTATAATTTGGATTAATAGTCGACTACATACAATGGAATGATGTCACGTAATATTGAAGATTTTGAAGTGCTTACTTGGGAAGGAGAATTATATAGATGATATGGGACTATTGACAGCTTGTAAGAGACATCTACCACAATTCCTGAAGAGAAGATCTTCTATATCCTTTTGCACAACGACACGTTTTGAGTGATTTGGGATCTACTTGGATGAAATTAGTTTGGTCCGCATACTCATAAGCTGGGTAGCGAGCTCCACTTTATGTCATGAACGGGTGACAACCCAATAAAGTTTGGAAGGCAAGGGATTAGGTTCTGGCAATAAAACCAAGAGGAGTGCCAGCCCTTGTTTGTGAATCTTAAAGGAAGATCAAAGTACTTTTTTCACAAATCACCCCTAGGTTAGAAATCTGCACCCTCCTCCCCCCGACTACACATGGATTCTCTTTGGTGGGATGGACTTTTAGGAAGAACAGGCGACAGAATAAATCAAAGTACGACATAATGACGAGGAAGCCTTCGCAAATATGGATAAAGATTGCGAGATGAAGAATGGAATTGGGGTTTAGGTGATACAAATTAATGCCATAGAAATCAAGGATGCCCCTAAAAAAGGCGAGGCCAAAACTGTAATAGAACAATTGAGTGAAGACGACGACCTCACCGGTGTTTGGAGTGGTGGATTCCTCCCTGCAGCCCGAGCGCCATCCGATGATCTCTTTTGCCGACAACATGCCGTCATTTACCATTTCCTTCAGCAACTTCTCTATGATATCCGAAGTTGCCCATTGCTCAAATAGGATTTCTCTCTCTTACGTCATGAATGGATTGGGGAGCTTTGGGCTAGGTTTTTTTTGTTGAGAAGTTTGGGGAGAATGTGGATGTGGTGGTGCGGATATGCTCATAGATTGATTTGGGAGTGATTTTGGTAGCTGAATGTGTGGTGGAGCTTAGCCCTAGCTCTGGCGGCAACAGCGGTAAACAGGAGCGTGAAAGAGGATTTTTGAAAGATGAAGTGGCGGAAAAGATGATACACATTACCACGACGATTTTTTAAGGGTATTGGCAAATATTTTTTTGGGCCGAAGTCTATTAAGAGTTTACAACCTATTTTTCAGGTGTGGTGTGGCTTGTCACACATCTTTAGGGACCTAGGCATATTTGCTCTTAGCAATATGCATGTAGTTGAATATTCAATACCTTTTAAATTTTTTTTATCAGCTGCTATATAATATTTTTATAAAAGTTGATACAATGTAATTTAAAAAGATGATAAGAGTTTAAGGTTTAGGGTAAGCTTATATATAGACGTAATATTGTATAAAAGTTAATCATGGTTTGGTTTTTAATATATATAAAAGTTAATCATGGTTGGTTTTTAATATATATAATGTCGTCGAGTTTTGACGTGACATTCGAGCATTCGTCTTATTTTTAAAAATATAAATATTATTTATTTTATTATGATTTTATTTATCTTCCAATAAACTATAATCTTAATTTATATTTTTATATATTATATTAAACTTTTGAATAAATAAAATGATGGAATGTTTTATGCGAAAAGTTAAAAAGTGACCTACGAAACAAACAGAGGGTAGTGTTACTTGCTGCTGCTGCTGCAGTGCGGCCTGCCAACAGATGGGAGGAGAATTCGACGACGGAGTAGAGACGGCGGCAATGGACGGCAAATTGTTGTTGGCTTTCCCATGTACGGGAAGAAGGCACGCGATTTGTTGGAGACCACAGAGATCGAGGAAGGAAAAAAGAAGACACACCACGCAACAAGTTTCCGCGACGACGTACTGTGAGTCGCTGGCACTAGTATTTTTCTCGCCACTTTATATTTTTCTTGTGAATTGTGATTACGCCATTTCGACTGTTTTTTTCTTTTCCATTCGTTTTGATCTGGTTTACGCTTACGTGGACTCAAGAGCTGGCAGGGCTTTGCTATGCTGTGTGATGACGTGAGTCGCTGGCACTATGCGTGTTAATTATCTTGTGAATTGTGATTACGCCATCTTGATTTTTTTTTACTATTCGTTTGATCTGGTATACGCACCACATCGAAAGTCATCTTGCTCTATTCTCGGCCTTGCAAGTTCGAATGTTACAACTGCAGTTTTAATCTCATCCCTAACTCTTCTCATCCCTAACTCTCAATCCATTGGGTAGTTACCATCCATATACATGTATATATATCCAATGATCAATGAAGAAAAGTGACACTTGTCCATTTGCCTCCATTCCATTCTCTCAATTCATTCTATTTGCAACACGTTATCAGCACGCTTTGAAGAAGAGAAGAAGCGAATGAAATCAAGACAAACAGTAAAGGTAAACATTGCCTCGCTACACACCTCTCCGGCGATCTTCTTCGTCGACCTTGTATTCTTGATTCTCCAATGTGTAGACCGATTTATCACACGCATTGAACTCCTTGCGATGTTCCGCTATCTCCTTCGTGAACGGCAAGCCGGTGAACGCCGGCTCCGTCCCTCACCGTGGTGGAAAGGGGAGAAGGGGAGAGATGGCGTCGGCGACGACGCCCCACCCCCACCCCCAACACACGCACGGCGACGCCTCCATTCGGAGGCGCGTCGGCGGCCTCTGCGCGCGTGGTGGCGCCCCCAGACGCGACCTCTCCACGTACGGCGGCGGCGGCCTCCCCACGTGGCAGTTGCCCACGGTGGTGGCCTCCCCGTGCGCCGGCGGCCGGCTCGGCGACGCCCTCAGACGAAACCGCGCGGTCTGACGGCGCTCATAGCGTCGACCTCCCGCGAGTGGCGGCGACGGCCTCCCCATGGCCAGCGGTGGCCTCCACGCGTCGCAGCGTTGCGGCGCCCTCCCGAGCGACGCCGTGTTCGTGGCGGCAGCCCGCTACCGCAGCGTCGCGGCGTTGCGGCACCTCCTTGGCGGCGCCGTGTCCGTACGGCGGCTTCCCGTGGCCCGAAGCGGCCTCCACGCAGCGGAGGCGTCGTCCTGCGGCGGGTCCCCTGGCGGCGGCGATGGGCCCCTCGGCGGGAGGTGGCCTCCCGCAGCGGGGGCAAGGCGCTTGAGGTCGGGCCGGCGCCCCTCCCCTCAATCCTCACGAGACGGCGGCGGTTGGGAGTTTGGGACGGCTAGGGTTTCAACCCTAACCGCCCCTTTTATGCATGGGCTTGTTGGGCGGCTTCGCCCTATTGGGCCGCAGCCCACTAACTCCTAGGGCATTTACAAATTTACAAATTAGCCTCTCAGTTGCCTGTCAATTACGTTTCAGTCCTCAGACAACATATTTACTACATATAAATTGTAATTAAGTCCATAGGCCATCTATATACCTATTTATTAATCTTTTATGCAATTTACTTAATGCATTTTATATGTATTAAGTTTTTCAGCTTTCCATACAAGCATTTAATATTAATTACAAATGCTTTGGGTTGATTTTCTCATTTTTGGAATAATGAATAATTTCTTAACTGATATTGGCCATACATAAGGTAGTACCTTAGTACTATTGTGGGATTTACTCCTCAAAATGCGTGCCCAATATCTAGTTTTTGAAATTTTGGTTTACACTTTTGGAAACAACTTTTATTTATTTTCAAATTGGCAATACATAAGGTAGTGCCTTAGTAATACTACGGGATTTTTATCCTCAACGTGCGTACCCAATTTGATTATGAATAATTAAAGTCTATACCCAAATGATTACCATATAATTCTTTTTTACATCGATTATACGCAAGGTAGTATCATATACTACTGCGGGATTTTTATCTTCAACGTGTGTACCCGATGTTGAAAATGAATTAAAAACAAAGTTAACACCGTTGGTGCTTGACTATGTTATTCCACATATAGAGAATATCCCTATTTTTTCAAGTATACCTTGATTAATTGCATTTCGCATTATTTATTCAACATTGTCATAGAATTCTCATAATTCTATGGCCCTACATATGTAGACACAATGGCTAACAAAGAGTTCGAGGCTCTCGCTCTTGATGGCCATAACTTTTCCAATAAGTGATGGATCTCAAAATGAGTCTATCATTGCACGAAATGTACGAGGCTATTGCTCCTCCCCAACAGGGAGTTACTCTATTAGCACCGCCTCTCAAATACAATGCCTTATTCATTATACGGAACCACATCCATCCAGATCTCAAGGCCGAGTATCCGATGGAGGAAGGCTCACACGCTCTGTGGCTTGCGCTTCAAACACGGTATGAACAGCAAAAGGCAGTCATCCTGCCAGAGGCAACAAATGAGTGGAACCATCTCCACCTACAGGATTTTAAATCTGTTGGAGAGTTCAACCATGTTGTTCATAAACTCAGTGTTAAACTGACGTTTTGAGAAAAGGAGCCATCGATGCGGATAAAATTGAGAAGACATTGTCTACCATGCTTCCCGCTCGATGATCCTTCAAAGAACAATACCATGAAAGCGGTTTCACTGTTTATTATGAGTTGATCAAAACATTACTGCATCATGCCGATTCTTATGTTTTTAATAACCTGTTAAACATAGAAAATATAAAGTTAGAGGTAACCTCCTAAAATTAACTTACATAAAATCCCTTTTTAGTATTAAATTCTTCTATAGTTTTCATTTAAAAATTTATCTCATTAAACTGAGGTGTTTCTTGATTTTATTTTATTTTCAAATTTCAAAACCTTCTTTCAACTAAAACTCCTCTATTCAAATTTATTTAAAACCCTTTTTACTTCTATGATTTATGATCCAAGAAACACTTTAGTATTATTGTTGGAGGAACAGGGACGAGAGTCCTCATTCCATCGGGTCCCCGGGGAATTGACCAATTCAATGGGACATAGAAGATTTATATATTCAAGATATGTACACAATATATATCTTCAAGATACCTATAAGATTTACATCTACAAGGTGTTAAAGAAGAGTGTAGCGACCTATAAGATATACATCTTGTAGATGTTGAAGGCATGGTATGTCGCTCGACACGCTTCGATCAACTTGTATCCATCAAGAACTTCTCTAATCATCAATATCTCGAGAAACTCACCCAAATAAAAAAGTATATAAAACGACGATGTCTTGACAAAGATTGAGATGACGAGGGTCCCACTCCATAATAGAACACACTCCGATCAAGTCGTATCTCCCAACGCTGAAGTTGTCGAAGAGTTTTTTTTGGATTGGACATCATGTGTTGAAGCCCTTTTTGGCAAATTTTCTTATGGGTGTCTAGTTCTCAGCAGGAACTAGGAGATTAGCCATTTTAGGAAGCTCACTGGTAGATTTGGTTGTCGACACCCTGTTCTCGGCATTCACCAAAGAGATGGTCATTGCAGGAGTCATGTTCGCCTATTTCGTCATCATGGCCTCGCTCTCGGCGTAAGCCAAGAGGGGCAAGATCGAGACGGCAAAGAACACTGGGAAGACGATGGTTTTGACTTGGACATAAGTGAATGTTGGCTGGGTTGGATCTCCCGGCCAGATGGTCATAGAAGCCCTCATCGAAAAATCCAAGTCTTGAACTCATCTCGTCGAAACCTTGAAGCACCAAATCCCCTACCTGGGACGTCATTATCGATGGGCTGTACCCGCAAACGATATTTGTAGAGTATGAGAATCATTGAAACCAGGGTATACGCAAGATTGAGGTAAAAAGAGATGGAAGATAGGAATTTTTATACAGGTTGGGGCCCCTTAACTGACAGGTAATATCTTTACTCCTGTTGACCGAAGTTGGTATTAGAATCACACGAGTATAAATATTTAGAATGACCTAATCTAACCGGTGTTGCCTTATTGTAGGGCAATCTATGTGACATGACACCTCACGAGATGTGTGTCATGGCAATTTTCCACGCGACCCTCCTCTTGGTGATAAATCTCTCTAGGAAAGAGTGATTTATCGTCGGGAGAAGGTCACCTGCAAAATTGCCATGGTATGCTCCATCCACCGTGAAACTTTGTGTCGTGACATTGCATATTGCCCTTTCCCGGTTTATCGATCGCCTACAAAATTGCCACGACGTGTTTCTTTTTGGGGTGTCACATCACATATATTGCCGGGAGGAGTATATTTCTGTAAAAATTTTGAAACATGAATTTATTTTGTAAATTAAAAATAAAAATAAAAGAATTCTCAGGTCCATGGGCGTCGATACAGTCCTTCCAGTCACGGTGCAGATCGACCATCGCGATGGCCACTGCCAGCCGTTGGCAAATCCAAGTCCATCCCGTTGGAAACCAATCAGAGATCGATCGTCAGTGTGCGGGGTCTGCGCCATTATCGAGATTGTGGCGTCGGCGTTCTTCATCTTAAGAGATCGATTGCTTCTTCGTGGGCATAGACGTGTTCGCCCTCGTTTGCCACGACGCTCCAGAGTCCTGTTGAGATCGATCTATATATTGTCATAACGTCAAATAGATATGCTGGCCCACATGCAATGTTGGTTGGTTTTAAAGATATGCTGGCCCACAATTAACGTCATTGGTTTAAAGAAATTAATAATCAATCTACGGTCACAATATTATGGACAAATCAAATCTCTCTGAGAACTTGTAGAAGATATCCAATTAGTATAGGTATAGAATAGAACAATGGTATATCTATAATATCTATAAAGTAAGTAGATTTTTCACTCAAAATTTTCGTTCGTCTGGCTATTTTACAGAAAACCTTTTGAGTTTTTATGAACTTAACTCGCAGTCCCATGCGCCCATGTATCTAGCACGTCTAAAATCCACCTCATCCGATCGGACTGACCGAGCCCAACGCACCGCATCACTCAACCATAATATGTTAGTGTTCTCGTGGTTTCTGGAGCTGCTCATCATCGGCATCAACATGTACTTTCTGAGCACGAGCTTCGTCGGTTGGCTCATCCACAATGACCTCCCCAAGTACGCCAATGTGCTCGTCGGTGTCACCGTCTTTTCACTCATGCTCGTCTACATCGTCGCCGTTGTCTACTTCACCGTCAGGAAGGACTCCGTCGTCACCTTCGTCGCCGACTCCTCCCTCGCCGTCATCGACGCCGAGAAGGCCACCGTCTCCGACGCCGGCGACGTCGATGGTGCTGCCGACGACGAGCCCTTGCTGTACCGCGAGAACCTAGCCGACATCCCGCTCCCTCGATAGAGAAGAAGAGACTCACGTATGATATAACGTTTGTATACGTACGTATGTATGCATGCGTACATTATGAATATACACTATGGATATACGTATGTACGTCCTCTATGAATCACATTGCCACGTGCGTGCGTGTGAGCTGTTCGTTTATATTTGTACGGTCCAGATCACTCGCAGATCGACAAGGGGGTGCAATTAATATATATGCATTTGAGGGAAGGTGGCTTTATGTGCCGTTGTGATTATGGCCTTGTTTGGGACTGCTCCACGAACTCTGCTCCACAAACTCCACCGTCGAGCAGCTCCACAAAAAACTGGAGTTTGTGGAGCACCTCTTTAGGTGCTCTCACAACTCTCCCTTTTTTCTGGAGCTGTGTGTGTAGAGCTGAACCCGTTTAGCTAAAAACCATGGAGCAGAGCTAAAAAACAGAGAGCGGAGCAGTCCCAAACAGGCCCGTAGGGTTAAGCTAGCACGTCTTTCAACTTTAATTTTCTGCGCTTAATTAACTACTCGCGCCCCGACTTTACCGGTTGCAACGCACAGACACAGTTGCTAGTAAGATAGAATAGATAGATAGATTAGTAAAACCCGAATTTTTAGCATTTTTAATTTTATTTTTTAAAATATTTGCAAAAATAATTTTTGGTTTGAAAATATTGCAAAACTAGTCACCTCTCGCCCTCCGGGAGGGCGAGATTTAAAATCGGCCTCTCAAAGGGCGTTTTTCTAACGTGGTGACGGTCGTTGCGCCGTCCGTCGCGTGAGTGTAATTTTGCATTTTGTCCCTTCTCGCTCTTACAAGGGCGTTTTTCACTGTTCATTGATTGTTCATCACCGTTCACTTACCTTCATCGTATCGTCACTACACCGTTCATTGAATAGTGAAAAAACGCTCTTTTGTAAGGGCGGAAAGGGGGCAAAATGCAAATTACACATGCGCGACGGACGGCAGCCAAGGACCGTCCGCTACGTCAGAAAAAACGTCCTCTGGGAGAGTGATTTTTAAATCTCGCCCTCTCGAAAAGCAAGAGACGACTAGTTTTACAATATTTTCAAACAAAAATTATTTTTGCAAATCTTTTAAAAAATAAAATTAAAAATGCAAAAAATTCAGTAAAACCCTCCAAAATCCCTACACGCGATTTGTTTTAGGTGGGCTGCGATATGCTAGAGCCCATTCAATTCGCATCATGGAGAATGGGCCTTAGGCCCATAAGGAATCGAGTTAATCAGTAGTTTTCTCTTGTTTTTAATATCGTTTCGCAGTTTGGAGGACAGAATCTTCAAGCAGACTTGTCTGGAACTTTACTGTTCATGGGGAGTGAAGAAGATGTTGATGATGACAACGCGGCGTGCGCTGACATGAATGAAGATGAACAGTGTTTTGAGCTCATTACAAGAGGAAGAACTGAATATATGAGAGGTGCAGAAGTGCCAAGTTCAGAGCTATTCAGAATCAGAAGACCTGAACATGAATATAACTTCAGATGATAAAATTCTGAAGGATCACTGAACATCCGTGTTTATCTTGTTGAAATCAGATACACTCGTGCATTAACATGATTATTACACTTGCAGTTTCAGATTTGCAGTCAGAATCACCGGACAATTTAGCTGAAACATAGGCCTCGTTTGATACGGATTCTCCTTCCCGATTCTCAATAGAATCGGTAGAATTTCTGCCAAACAAGTTATTTTGCAACCGATTCGAGAAGAATCACTTGAGTGATTCAACAGCTTTTACATAGAAAATAAGAATCACCTAAAAGCGTTTCTTCCCGTAATCATCTAAAACCAGTTTCTCCCAAGAATTACCCGAAAATCACCTAAAATATTGTTTTAATTATTATTTTATTATATCGATTCTCGATTCTCTTCGAATCGATTCGAAAATCGAATCTAGAATCGGATAATCATAAAACCAGGAGCCCTACCAAACGGGCCTATAACCTGTTTCTGAAATCGCAAATGGATATCCTGTTTCTAAAGACAACAACCTAAAAAGGAGAGGCCCGGTTTACTGAAATAGAATATCTGAATTTGTAAATAAATCTCCGCCATGGTCAGTAAGACTAAGAGATCTCCCTTCACGGCACAACCATACGATTTGTAAAATCACTGAATTTGTAAAATCAATCTAGGTTTCCCTCCTTCGTGGCACAAATCACAAATCATACTACTCCATATATCTCAAAATAAGTTGCAGATATGAATAAACACTTATATAAACTAAAAAGATAAGTGCGCCTTATGATTCATAACATGTAACACCCTAGTCTCGGGATCCGCATTAGCCTAGCTCTACAGGTTCAGCGGATCCACATTCATATAGTACACCGCTTAAACTTTCGTTCTCGTTTCGTAAAATGAGTTAGCCTAGAGGTGTTAGTGTTATGGTTAGAATGAACTGATTATATAAGTTGGCCTAAACATATCTAGACTTTTCATGTGGAACTATTCTCACTAAACGAATACTTGTCCTAACATGACTAAACTGCTTAGGTATTACACAATAGTTGGGAAAACTTGTGTTTTTTTTAAGAAAAGTTGGAAACCGTCAACTTCTCATCCACATTTATATGTCCTCATGTTTACCTCCGAATAGACCTTGAATATTAGGCCACAAGGAAAAAAAATTAAAATCTTATGGGATTGATTCTTTTAAAAAAATCGTCACGGTGCAACAGAAAGTGTAATTTAGTTAAATGTTATTAGAAAAAATTATGTAAGTGGTCGTGAGTTTGCATATATTTATCCTTGTGGAGATTATGGCAATCGGGTATCTACATGACAAGCTTATCCGACTGGAGATAGGGATAGGTTGTGCCTACCAAATATGTAAACCAACTACGACTTGGGTATTACGTTACCGATTAGATAAGGCAACGGCTCATAGTCATAGTTTGGTAAGATTGAGGAAACCGACTTAGAATAAGATAGGGTCTCCGATCTGTAAGCCCTCCTCCCAAGACTATATAAGGGGGGTAAGGGGCGTCCCTTGAGGGATATCTTATGCTAGATGCGAGATACGATTTCATAAGCAAGAGCTTTAGACACACGAGATCAATAAAGACACTCGGCGGATCGAATCCACCGAAACAGGAGTAGGGTATTACCTCACGAGAGGGCCTGAACCTTTCTAAACCTTCTTCTTCTTCTAACCCATTGTGCTTGGTGATCTTGACTGCGACCCGAAATTATATTGCCGAAACCAAGTTTCGACTGGGCGCGCGGTAGGGGCTTGCGCGTCGAGACTTCTTCAACAATCTCGCCAACAAGCGTGATGGGATCTCCTTCAAGATTCGGCGACTTCGCCGCCAACTCTTCTGGCGACTCCTCCTTCGAGTCGGATTCAAACCGCGGAAGGAAAAGACTCACTCGGCGCCGTTCGGGCTCCCCAATAGCGCCGAGATCTTCGACGACATCTTCAAGATCAAGATGCAATCTACTTTCTCCGACGACGGACTTCACTCGCACCATTCGGATTACCGAATACCGCCGAAATCTGCGCCAATTTTCTCACCTCCCGACGGAGGCGATCTATTCGGACGAAGACCGCTCGGTGCCGTTTGGGTTACCAAACGCCGCCGAAATCTACAAAAACTTCTCTCCCGAGTCGGCGGCGACCCACTCGGAGGAGCCCACATCCCCAAGCTCGACTCGGGCCGTAACGATCCGGACCGGGCTACCCAGATCAAGGGAGGTCGCCGTCATCCTCCCATCATTCGGCTCCCGCTCATCTTCGGAGCTCAATGGATACCTCAGCCCCGCCGGCTCGACGACCTCGTGGCATCCCTCGGACGAAGCCGACGACTCCGATTGCCGCATGGACTATGAGCCGAAGTGCTTTGATGTCCTCATGGCCGAGCCGGACGAGTCCGACTCGGCCATGGCCAGGAGGCTTGCTGAAGAAGAGCGAGCCAAGATTGAGCATGAGCGCAAGACGGCCGAAGAGGAGAAGCAACGCAAGGACGAGGCCGACAAGAGGAAGCGGATCTGCACGGCCGCGGACGATCCGCCCGAGGCCATCCTCCAAACACGAGTTCGCAACACCAACATCTTCCAAACGCCACGCAGAACGCCGTTGCCGCGCCACTCTCTTGGACACCGTCATGGAGACGGCACCCGCCAATGTGACTCCGATACTCGACAAGATCAAGACCATCGTCGCAGCCACAGCTAACGGCCACCCCGCCACCTCGGCACGAAGGCCGACTGAATCTGTGGCGAAACGCCGACAAGAGCCGGCTTCCGCCTCTAAGGTCGGAGACTACAAGAGGCCCGAGCCGATCGGTCGACGACTGTGCCAAGAGGCCCACCCCGCGAGTCCACGCCGAAGTACCGAGCGACGGCCGACTCCCGCGACAAACGACATGGACGTCCACCGTCCACCACCGCGTCCGCCGCAACAACGGCTCCATACCCAACCAGCCAACCAAGACCCCGCCGAGTGATCTCGCGGGAAGTCCTTGATCGCCGCTACGGGAGCGAGACCGACGCACTCGGGAAGATCGGGGGATCACCCGATAGCGGCGACGACGGAGTGCCAGCTTTCACTCGGGAGCTTCGCCGAGTGCACTGGCCGAATGGTTTTAAGCCAACAGGAATAGAGAAATATGACGGCAAGACTGACCCCGAGTCGTGGCTTACCGTGTATACTCGTCATCCGTGCACAGGCGGTGACAACAAGGCTATGGCCAATTACCCGCCCGTAGCCCTCGCCAACTCTCGCCAGAACCGGCTCACGAGCCCGCCGAGAGGCTCAATCGGCTCGTGGAGCGAGCTGCGGGACCACTTTATCGCCAACTTCCGTGGCACCTTCAAGAGGCCCGCACTCACTTCGATTTATATAACGTCATCCGTAAGCGGACGAGCCTCGAAAGATTACATCCGGCGCTTCTCCGAAAAGCGCAACAAGATCCCCAACATCACCGATGACATCATCATCGCCGCCTTCCGTAAGGGAGTCCGTGATAAGTCATTAATTGGAAAGTTTGGGCGCAAGCCACCGAAGACGGTGAAGCAAATGTTCGAGACGGCGAACTCCTACGCCAAGTCCAACGACGCAATCAAGGCGGCACGCCAAGACCGGCCCGACAAAAGGGATGACAAGCACTCGGAAGGAAGCCGGCATCCGAGGAAGGATAACGGCAAGCAATCGCCCGAAAGATCGCAAGCGCCGCACGAAGACTGGTTGCCACAACGTCCGATTCTCAACACCGTCGCCGAGTTGCGGCTTGCGACGCGATCATGAACGATTGTGAACGCTCAGTGCACGCATCATCTACAAGCAATTCACAGAGCAATATGCGGCACGGTTAAACAAGAAGTCGACTAATGAAACCGGTCCATCGGGAACCAAGAAGAACAACCCGACTGGAAATTCGGAGCTTTTTCAAAACCACGTGGGTGAGCTGAATCACATCTTCTGGGGCCGCAGCTTATGAGTCCAAGAGGAAGCAAAAGCCGATGGACCGTGAGGTCGACGCGCACAACCCGAAGTTCCACAACATCTACGATGGTTGGAGGTGGCCATCACGTTTAATCGCTCGGATCATCCTGACCGAGTGGTTCACCCAGGGCAGTATCCCTTGGTACTCGACCCGGTGGTTCGAAACACCAAGCTGAAGCGCGTCCTTATCGATGGGGGCAGCGTCCTCAATCTACTGTTCGCTAAGACCCTAGATGAGATACAAATCCTGAGAACTGAGTTGAAGGCAAGCTCAGCCCCCTTCCACGGAGTGATCCCGGGGCTGTCGCCCACACCACTCGGGCACATCGCCTTTCCAGTCACCTCCGGAGTTCGCGAGAATTTCGAACGGAGAATACCACCTTCGGGGTGGTCGACTTCAAAGACGGCCTACCACGCGATCATCGGAAGGCCTGCACTCGTCAAATTCATGGCGATACCACACTACACTTACCTCTGCGTGAAGACGCCTGGCCCTAACGGCGTCATCACCCTGCGCAGCGACGTCAAACAAGCCTTCACCTGCGACGAAGAAAGCTGTGATATGGCCCAATCTTGTGAGAGATCACGTGGCCAGGAAGAAATCCGACTGGCTACATCAACATCTGAAGAGGGTGAAATTTCTACAAAGAGGATAGCCAAGTCGGGACAAGGCGACGCCAAAATGAAGAAAATCTTCCTTGATCCAGTCGGCAAGATATCTTCAAAGGATTAGAAGATACCATAGTCGCAATGTTCGGGCGCGAGCTTTCATTGTTGATGATTTGGTTCTACGCAAGATCCAGACCATCAAGGACCATCACAAATTATCTCCACTATGGGAAGGACCATACTTAATCGCTGAGGTGACTCGGCCAAGAGCATTTCGACTAAAGTGCGAAGATGGATCTATGGTGAAGAACTCCTGGAATATTGAAATCCTTCGATGATACTATGCTTAAATTGCCGTAAGTTTCATAGTTATTCTTGATCGCCAATCTCAAGCAAGATGACTTCTTGAGTTGACATGGGGGCATACGTGTCAATAAAGCATGGTTTTCTTTGATAACTTGTTTATATTTAGTTTATCATTGTTTATTGTTTTGATTCGAGTTCAATAGATAAGGACTGAGAATTTTTGATGATCTAATCAAGTTTTAGGCTTGGTGACAATCGGACGAAAATTACTTAAGAAATTTTCGTGAAGACTCGGATCAAGGCATTAACATAAATAAGTGGATACCTACAAGTTCACATCGGAGGCATAAAGAGACCAAGATGATTAGATGAAGTGGCGGGGACGACCTCGAGGCTTCGTAAAAGACTTGAGGGTTTTTGCTAAGTCGTCTAGTGTTTGGGCCGAGCCCATGAGAGACTTGCGGCCCGCTAAGGTGTGGCTTGACACGTGTCCTTAGGGACTTAAGTGGATGGACTTAAGCAGATTTGCCCTGGCAATATGCACGTGTTACATAGCCCAATACCTTTAAAATCCTTTCATACCGCGGTTTGCGTAACTTCATGAGAAGTTGGCACGATGCAATTTGAAAGGTGACAAACAGTTAAGCTTTTTATGGCTGTCCTGATCACAGGGACTGTTTGTTTTCTAAGCATTTGATTAAATGATTATATCAATGCTATTTTTCCACCTTGGTGAAGATCTTTTTAGATTAAGACCAATATTATGGCAGGAGCTATTTAATATTTTGGTCATATTTTTCAGATGACTAAAAATTTGTTTACCCACGAGGGTTGATTAGATTATTTGTCCCGAGATGACTCGGACAAGTTAACTCGGATGAGCATGAGCTTGCCGAGTGCTTTTACCCACGAGGGTTGATTAAACTATTTGTCCCGAGATGACTCGGGCAAGTTAACTTGGATAAGCGTAAGCTTGTCGAGTGTTTTTTGCCCACGAGGGTCGATTAAGCTATTTGTTCCGAGATGACTCGGGCAAATCAACTCGGATAAGCATGAGCTTGCCGAGTGAATTGATTTCTTACCCATGAGGGCTAAATAAATTATTTGTTCCGAGATGACTCGGGCGAACTACTCGGATAAGCATGAGTTTGCCGAGTTATGTGATTTTTTATGATTGCTTTAGCTTGAGCTAAACATTTATATGAGAATTATTTGTTCCGAGATGACTCGGGCAAATTTTCGAATGACTCGAGAAGATCGCTCGGATAAGCATGAGCTTACCGAGCGAATTGATTTCTTACCCATGAGGGATGATTGAAATATTTGTTGCGAGATGACTCGGGCGATCCACTCGGATAGACGTGAGCCTACCGAGTGCTTTCCACCCACTAGGGTTAATTGAGTTATTTGCTGGGATGATTCAGCAAATTCACTCGGACGAGCACGAGCTTGACGAGTGATGAGGTTGCTTTAGCTTGAGCTAAGCATCTACATAAGAATGATTTTTATAGTTCTTGACTATATGTTTAGTCTATTTTTGACTAACCACATAGTCGGGGCTACACCTAATTAGGTGCATCGGAGATGCACCTAGATATTTATTTTTGAGAATTTTTGAGATATTTTCCACCCTTCACGCTTTGGAGCCACTGAAGATTCAGCAGAGATGATGGAATCACTCGGCGCCAGAGCACTCGGCCAAAGAGGTTTTTGGCTGCGTACTATTTTGGTTTGAAGCCGAGTTGTCTCGTCGACCGAAAAGGACTCGGGGCTACTGTAGAGATTATGACAATCGGGTATCTACATGGCAAGCTTATCCGACTGGAGATAGGGATAGGTTGTGCCTACCAAATATGTAAACCAACTACGACTTGGGTATTACGTTACCGATTAGATAAGGCAACGGCTCATAGTCATAGTTTGGTAAGATTGAGGAAACCGACTTAGAATAAGATAGGGTCTCCGATCCGTAAGCCCTCCTCCCAAGACTATATAAGGGGGTAAGGGCGTCCTTTGAGGGATATCTTATGCTAGATGCGAGATACGATTTCATAAGCAAGAGCTTTAGACACACGAGATCAATAAAGACACTCGGCGGATCGAATCCACCGAAACAGGAGTAGGGTATTACCTCACGAGAGGGCCTGAACCTGTCTAAACCTTCTTCTTTTTCTAACCCATTGTGCTTGGTGATCTTGACTGCGACCCCAGAAATTATATTGCCGAAACCAAGTTTAGACAATCCTGATGACAACGGTAATCGAAGGCAGCGACGGTGCTCAGGGAGGAGCACATGCATCATTTTTCTTTTTTACGTTTAGATGGATACCGTCTCTCAAGCCCACGATAAGGCCTAGCTCATTCAGCAATATGGCCCAATTATCTGGCCCTGTGACACGCTAGAAGCACGCTTTGTTCAAGGGTATATGGACACGTGTCTGCAACTGACATGGCTAATTGGCAGCCAATCAGCTGTCAGCAAAGCTGCTAGATTTATATTAGTGGATTTTGCAGTTGAAAATTGTTATATTTTGAAACATACATAATGTTTTTTTACACGCACTCATGAGTCATGACTCACGCTGGCGCAGCCCAGTAAGAGATCGAGAGGTGATGTAAAACCTACCGAACCCATGAGGACCAAAGACGCAAGCATCATGAGGATTAATCGAGGAAGTCAGCCACGTCGTAACGGCGGTGTCAAGACGCCCCAGGGGTCAAACGCCGTGCACGTCGGAGGAAGGAATTTTTGTGACACGGCGACCACACGCACAATTTAGTCACAAAAAAGTTCAACAATACCTGCACCTTTCTGCCCCCCTCCCCCTTCACCAGCGGCACGTACTATCTAAGATTAAATACTCTAAGATTAAATAGGAGCATATAAAAAATATTAGCATATTGCTAATTAAATTTTAATTATTTAAAAAGTCGAAAATTTAATTTTAATGAAATATATCGTTTATCAGTTTGAAAAACGTGCTAACAAAAATCAAAAATCGAGATAAAATCTTTTATCTTAATAAAAAAACCCTCAAGTGCAGACGCTTTTCCATATCTATGCATCAAACATCATATCTCGATCCAGTCGAATGCCTCTCTACATTCGTTTACAGATGTCAGAGAGATTTTTAAGGCACGCGAAACGAAAAATTCGTTAACACAGGATTAATTAATTAATTAAATACTAACCATTAAAAATTTGAATAATAAATTTATTTGAAACAAAGTTTATATAGATTATTTTAAATACAAATTGTTTGAAAATCTTGTTAATGAAAACAAAAAGTTAAAAGTTTGAAATTGAAATAAAAGGACAAGTCCTTAACAGATTTGACCCACTAATTTTTTTTCTTTTGCACGTGAATTGTTATCTTGTCTACATTTCGTTGGCAGATTTGGCTCTCTCCCGGTGCACGGTCGGTCGTCTGCGCGCGGGGGCCGGGGTGTGCGGGTGCGAGGCGACGCCCGCACGGGTGTCGGTGTCGTCGTCGTCGTCGTCGCTGCCGCCGCGTGCGAACGCAAAGATACGGTGCGCGTGCGGCAAGGGTAGCTGCAAACAATGTGCGCGTGTACGCGACCGACTATAGTCAACTCCAAGCCTCCAACTTCCAAGGCCATTCCTTCTTCACCGGCAGCTGGTGCTAGGGCTGCTTGAGACACGCACTAGGAATTTCAAACAAAAATTGCAAGAAAGGAACAGTGGTGACTAGCGTGGCATAGTGATAAAGGAACAACAATGCGGGTCAAAATTCCTAAAGGTTTGCATGACAATTGATCATCTCACGAGATCTAAGATGAATCCGGTGGCAGGATATGAAAGGAAAAATTAAAGGAGCCAAAAAAAAAATTGGGGATGGCAACAACCAGTATGGACGCCTTTGGGCTTTGGTAAAAGATTCAGCATTCAACAGTTTGAACGGACTGAACTCCATTCAAATATGTAGCAGAAAGTGTTTTACAAGTGCACTTGCAGGCATTACTACCGGCGTAATTGGTGCGTGCTTTGCTAACAGGCCAAGAAAACACCACTGCTGAATTTCCTTTGAGTAGGTGGTACTCCAATTTTAATTTACCTTTGCAATTTAGGAACCACACCACTCTGAATTCCATTGACTCACCGTATAAAAGAAAAAACTTTGAACACACTGCACCCCATTTTCCCCTACAGTTAACCTCCTCTATTAAATCAAAGCAAAGCAGCCAGCTAGCTTCTGAATTTGTCATTCCAGCACAAAATATTCAGACCAGCACCAACTGCATGCAGATTGCAGCATGTTAAATAAATTAAATTAAAACACCAGGAATTCCAAGCAGTTACACAAACTAGTCATGCATTGCACTGCACTGGTGGTCAAACAGGAGGTGTAAATGCAACATCAGAAAGAAATAAGAGTAGGAAAAGGAGAGATGAGGAAGATTTGGTTCAGAATCTGAAGAAGGTGGTTGCAGCCTAACGAGATCAAGCCTACTTACTACTTTTCCTCCTTGCGACCTCGCTTTGCTCCATCCATTTGTCAACCTTCCTCCTCTCCTCTCTCCGCTTTCCGTCCATCCATAGTGTGTCCGCGCGTTCAATTCAACGTCCTTCGCGCGCACGTCTCCTCCTCCATTTATACACATCATCTTCTTCCTCCCACCCATGGCCACTCTGCCAAACACCTTGCTACGACGACCGCGAGCTTCATCGTCTTCAGGCTAGCTAGCTCGAGCGTTCTTGTCGACGTCGGCGCCGGCAGCCCGGCGGCGTCGGGGATGGGGTTCCGGTCGTCGTCGTCGTCGTCGGCGGCGGCGGCGGCGGCAACGCACCTGGCTGTTCTTGTGGTGGTTGCGGTGGTGGTGTTGCTTCTTTGCACGGCGGTTGAGTGCTCGAGGCCCTTGCGTGATCACGGCGGCGGCGGCGGCGGGTTCGCGGTGGGGAGGTTGCCGGCGTTCGCCGTCGCCAGGGCCGGCCCGAGTGCACGAGGCCCTGGACATTAGTAATCTTGTGGAGTGGAGACATAGCCCTGGGAATCTCAAGCTTTGTGTGATAATCAAGATCTTCTCAGTTAGCTCCTACTCTTTGATCTTCAGCTGCTGCTGTTTAATTTGTTCATTCTAGTATGGATAATTTTTTTTTGGCCCAAGTTGTCTTGGGTACATTCTATGAGTAGGAGGACAATAAATTGTAAGTTGTAAATCACCAAAATTTGAGAGAGTTCATTTGAAGATAGTAAAGTAGTAGCTAAGCTAGAATATTTTGATACACTACATGTTCTGTGAAAATCTGTTAGGCATCAAGCATGCCTCTTATCTCTTATGCAACGAAAGATTCAGTAGCGAGGAGAAATATCTCATTGCACGGTTGCACCACAAGTCAGACAGAACACGTGTATATACAGAGAAAACTCTGAGATTGACTAAGTTAAAAGGTCTATTCATGCCAGGAACCACTTTTCATCGTGTTGAAGTAATAAACATATCAGACCGAGAAGGATGTAATTTTGATTTTCATTTCAGAAGAATAAAGCAACACGTGAGAGATAGATTATAGTACATCTGGCCTTCATTTGCTACGTGCCTTTGTTTTTTTTGGAAGACAACCATTTCCCCAGATTTGGCCGAGTTCGAGTATCTATCTTTTCGCAGGAGAATTGGATGGCATCCTCTGAATGTGTCCTCCTGTTACCCCTCAATCTAGAATAGGAGAACCAACCGCTAAAGAAGCCTCCCTTCTTGCGACCCTCTTCCATGCGCTCCTCATCATACTGATAAACATATAGTCCTTCCTCCAAAACACTAGTAGAATGCCTCGTGTCGCTAACCTTATCACCACCATCTTCGCAGAGATCGTCCAACAAAATCCTTGACCTAGCACTGGAATCATCCAACGAAGTCCTTGACCTAACATAAGAAATCGTTAGGAATGTCATCAATTCTGAATATCCAATAAAGTTATACAAAATCAATGTAGATCAAATAGATAAAAAGCCCTCGGGGGCGTTTGAAGCCCAGGGTACCTTCTGAGGGAAAGGGACTTGCATGGTCTGTATTCAACAGAAAGATGCTGGGCAAAATGAAGCTGCACAAAAGATTGAGATGAGTAAATACAGGGAGAGTTATTTAGAAGCATGACTCCATTTGCAAATCATCTTAGACTCAAATAGATGTAAGTAGTGGATATGCATGCTTGCATGTGGTTATCCAGTCAAACCCATGTGAGCTGTAAGAGTGGATCTTTTTCTTAATTTAGTCGTTCTTTACACAAAGCAGACCATGCAAGATCTTGGTAACAACCGAAATCTCTAAGACCAAGACATACAAGAGATCAAAAGTAGTGCAAGATTTTGCTGAACTAGATTTGCTCATACACTATTTCTGAAAATTGAAACAATAATGTGGTGTGAGAGGACACCAATGACATCATGAGAAGTCAACCGGAAACTCAGACAAATCAATGGGACTTGCTTGAGAGCTTACCCACACACAAATTGCCTAATATCACAGGCATATATTGTGCATGAACAAATAAATTACGCCTTTTTTTTGTAAATACGGCAATCTATCGTGTACTAATGCGCCACAATTGCATAATCATGACACATATTGAGGAGAATTAGTCGGCACTAAAGATTTATCCTGAGGCCAATCACAAGTAGAGATCGCGCATAAACCTCATCACCATCTCTTATGCCAAATGTACGCAATGTTGCCTTGTCATCTGTCAGTTTCTCGTCCTTGAAACATAAGCAAAAGTGACTCCACACGTGCTGCCTACAACAAGCAAAACAATGCTTAGTTACCAATATATTAACCCAACACACAAACCAAAAAGTCTACAAGCAAAACAATGCTTAGTTACCAATATATTAACCCAACACACAAACCAAAAAGTCTCAGTAACCACCAAAATCATTTTCACAAACCATGATAGGAAACTATAGCACTAGGAATGGGTATCAAGAATTCAAAATGTAATGCAAAGAGGGGAAATGAATTTTTTCGCCGCCTTTGTTGGTACATTGCAAATCTAAGATTGATGTGCATGCGGCCGTACCAAGAGATGGCCTTGTCCGTGTCATCGTAGAGCGTGGCGAACACGTCCTCGATGGCCGCCTTGAGCTCCCACACCGCGGCGGACCTCGCGATTTGCACATCTATCCAAGCAGCAAGAACAAACACAGCACGCGTCATGTGACTCCCAAATCCAATGGGATTCCGTGGCAAGGAAGAGAGCGATTTGGTACCGAAGTAGGAGTCGTCGAGCTTGCGGACGGTGAGGCGGAGGCGCGGCTCGGGGAGGCGGCGGTAGGAGAAGCTGGTGCGGCCGCAGGCGAGCGCGGCGCCGATGCAGTCGGCGTCGGCGCGGGGGAAGTCATCGAGGGCGCTCTCAATGTCGCCGGCGTCGGGGGACGCCGAGCGGAAGCTGCCCGGCATCCCGCAGCATCGGCGGAGGCCGAGGAGCCAAGAAACCAAGAAAGCGGTCGGGCGCAAGAACCACACGAAATCCACGGCTCCAATCCTCGGGGAGGAAGCAGCGACCTCCTCCAAGATCAAAATCAAAGGGAGACTGGAGGAGAAATCTTTCCTCCTCCACCGATCGAGACTCGCCTTGCCCTGCCTGCTCCTCCAAGAATATAAATAAATCCACCGATCAAGAAATCAAGCAATTTCTGTTCAAAAAAAAGAAAGAAAAAGAAATCAAAGAAAGAAACTGTATGTACATCAGGCTGCTGCTCCACCGATCGGAGGAGGAGCAGCGGCGGCGGGAGCGAGGGGCGAGAGATCGTTCCCCTCGATTTGTTTGGAGAGGAGGCGGTTGGGTTGTCGTCTTGTTGAGGGGAGGAGGAGCCGAGGAGGAGGAGGCCGCGTGCGGCGGCGCTGCGTTGGAAGCAGCGGTAGCCGTTGGGGGATTGGCATGTCGTGCCGTTTCTGGGGTTGCGTGAGCTGGCCCGACGAGACAGGCAGAGAGAGATTTTGGGCCGTTGGTGGGCTCCTGGCTACGGTTGTCGTGGGCCCTATAGGCCCAGTTTGTATGGGCTCCCATGTGGGCCTGATTTGTTGGGCTGGCTACCATTGGTAGGTGGAATAGGTCTATTTTAGTTCCCTCAACTGTTGCTCTTGATTGAATCGTTTTTCTCAATCGTAAAATCGGGTATAACAACTCCCTTATCTTCGAATATTGGTGCAATTGGATGGGTCTGGTGATGCTGGTTTTTCCATCGTTGTCGTGGAGCTCTTATGGTTCTGGGCGTGTCAATGTTGGGTGTTCTGTAATGCTCGATGCAAAGCACGAGGATGAAGCTGCTGAGGACGAGGGAAATGATGTTGTCCATATAGACCTTGACAACGGCATCAGAGGAGGAGATAATGAACACGGGGAAGAGGAACAATAGCATCATGGACGATGTCGAGCGACACAACGTTGGTGATCCACCATAGGAACACCCAGGCAAGCACCTCAGCATGTTGCACGCAATGTGGTGGCCGACGAGGTCGACAAGCCCGCAAATGCGCATGCCATGGGGCCCGATGCGATCGCCAGGTACTTGTTGGTGAGCAACGACCTCGCGTCACGTCCGTCACATCCTGGGTTTTTCCCTAATTCATTTAAAATAATTTACCCTAAATAATCAATTTACGAAATTAACTCGAGTCAACCTATAATTTTAAAATGCAATTAATAAATGGAAATGACATGGTAGGATTTTTCTTGAATTCTTCATGTCAAAATACGCTAATGTAATTTTTACCGAAATTTATAGAGCACTCTAAGTATTTTTAATCAATTAAATAAGCAAACAGAATTTAATTAAGTCCCTTTTCTCTTTTTCTTTTTCTTTTTCTTTTTTCCTTTTTCCGTACGCCCGTACGGTTCCTTTCCCGCCCGTCGCCGTAACGGGCCGTCGGCCCACCCCGCGCGCGCCCCCGGACGTGGGCCGAGGCCCACCGTCCCGCCGTGCCGCGCAAGTCCGGCGCTCCTCCTCGCGCCGCGGGCACCGACAGTGGGCCCCACTGTCGGAGCCGCTCCCTCGCGCCCGGCCGCCCCCGCGCGCCGCCATAGCCGCGCCGCCCCTCTTTCTCGGGCCGTTCGCGCGCCTCGCGCCGCGTGGGCCCACGCGGCTCCGCCCGCCGCCGCACCCGTGTGCCCGCCCTTCCCGCGCGCGCAACAGCCGCCGCCGCCGCCACCCGTGGAACCCTAACTGTGGACCCCGATTTTGAGTCGGGAATCTTTCGTGTTCATAGTACCATTTCCGGATCAAGTAGTTGGTACCCACGAATACAAGATCGGATAATCAAGTGCGCATGCATGAATAGTCTTACAATACCATTATTACATTAATAGGCCCGAAGGCATTGTTCATCCCACGGACCTTATGGTCCGAATACAACATAAAAACGAGTTTAGATAAGGCGCGGAAAGAGGCGGCGCTTGTCCATTGCCACAGCAACGACCGGAGCTAAAGTCTAATATGCGCCGCGCCCTCGTCCTCCCGGTGATAAGCGTATGGATCTTCCGGCTCTTCAACTCCATCACGGATGTTTGTGCGTATAGCAAGGGTGAGTACCAACCGTACTCAAGCAAGCCAACACGAATTGATGCATATGGTAAGGTTATTCAAAGAACATGGCTAGGGTTGTTTTTGCGAAAAGCCGGTTTTCACAATTCTTTTCACAAGCCTATTGACTAGCCAAATCCAGTTTTAATTTCATAGTTCATTAACCCGGCGACGGTTCGTCTACCATCCACCGTGATTCCAAGGATGGCTTCCCGCCTCCGGTTCGTCATGATTTTCTGGGAGTCCACCCTTCTCGTACTCTCGAGAAGTTGATCCACCAAATAAAATCATTATCATGCAAACCCATCCCAGTATTTTTACGTTCAAAGTCTAGCCAAGCGAAAGTCTTGTCACGATGCTCAATATCCGCGAGCACGGCTATTCGAATAGATTGATTCATTCACCCGGTGGATGTACACTTTACCCGTACTCCGCGACACCCAACAAATGAGCCTACGCCTCAACACATGAGACGGTCACGGCAAAGCCTTTCGATAACCTCACTTTGGCGTACCGCTCCATGAACTTATGTCCTCATGCACTCTAGCCGTCCTTTTCTAGCGGTGAGAGGAGTTCGCGCACCCGGGTAAGGGAAGACATTTCCAATCTTTAAGTTTAATTAACGTAGTTTAATTCCACCATTCATAACAAAGACCGCAGCCTCATTCTCATCCCATAACCACATCATAGAGAACCATCTATGCAAGGATACCGCCTCCGCTCGGCCATCTAGTCGCTAGGTCTATACCCATTCGAGAAGTACGGTTGTCGGCTCGTTTCCGGCTATCTCATGGCTCGGTCCTTAATTGACCGAGGGTCGGCACTTGCCTTTTCCGGAATCCACCCAAATCATCCAGCCCGAGTCTAAAAACATTTGTATAGTACTTTCAATTTTCATCAAACTTAATTCATTATGGCCATGTGGCGCTCATGTCTCCACATGCCGAATCTCAACTACCTTCCCTAAGGTAGTTGCCCAAGCACAAAGCTTTTTCATAAAGTCATGAGTATGCATAAATCTAAGTACAATGGCTAAGGGTTTACCAAGTTATGCTTCGGTTATTTGTATCACATCGCGAGTTACAAGGAGTAATTCTAAAGGTAAACAATAGCAAGGTATGGCATAACAAGTATAGGTAACTCGGTAAAGCATGCATGTTTAGAGTTTAAAATAACATCATTTCGCAATTGGGATCAATATGTTCAAAGGGTGTGAAGACTTGCCTTGCTCGCACGCCGGTTGTGTGGGGTCTTCCGCGTAGTCGGCGTTCACTTCTTCGGACGCTATCCGTACGTGCGAAAAGAAGGGTTGAATCCAATTAAAATCCAACAATATCAACGAAGAGAAAGAGATCTCAAAATGATCGCGGAAAGCGGATTCCAAACACAACCTCAAACTTCGTAAATTCTAATAGTTGACTCAACGGAAAGAAGTCCAGTTAAACCGAGCGAACCATCTCGTAATAAATATATATTTTGTTCCTAAATTCGAGGATATCCTAAAATAATTATATTTCTAATTTCCATATCTCCAATAATTGATCTTTAATATTGCAATTATATTTGCTAGGGTTTTGAAATTCTAACGACCGAATAATGACATTCATGCTTAACCAATCTCTAAAAAGGTCTCATGTGGACTTTGATAACAAATTAGAGGTCAGGCAATATTTGAATTCATAAAAAGGAAAAAAATTTAATCTAGAAATTATTTTCTCCAAGTATTTCTTTTTGGAAGGAAAAAGAATATTATACCCATTCCTAGATAATAATATTTCAAAAATCTTATCTTTTTATCCTAAAATATTTCCAAAATATTTCAAAATATTTTACCCTAATTTCTTTACTATTTTTCTTTTTCTATTTCCTTTTTTTTCTTTCTCTTCCTTTTCTTTTTCCCTTTCTTTCCTTCTCTTCCTTTCTTTTCTTTTCTCTCGCTCTCGCTCTGTTTTCCACCGGCGGCCGACGATGAAGGAGGGGTGCCGACGGCGAGGGAGGGCCGGAGCAAGGGAAAGGAGGGGCGCTACACCATCCCGAGACCACAAGGGTTCCATTTCCTCATTCGGCCGAGACCGGGAAGCGGCGGAAAGGGTCGGCGACGCGAGGTGGTTCGGCGGCGGTGGCGCTCGTCGGCGGCAAAATCCGGCGAAGCCCTGGCTAAAGTGAGGGGTCTATGAGCTTCAGCGAACCCGGGATGCTAACGGTGGGGTTGGTTCGGCCGGAAAGGCACTACACGGCGGCGACGGCGAGGTGGTTCGGCGGCGAAACAGGGGAATTCTAGGGGTTCGTCGCCGGCGATTTTCCGGCGACCATTTGGCTCGGGGAGCTTAGGGGAATTAATACCTAGAGCACGGGGATGATGATGGTACCTTTAATTCGGGAAGAAATCGGCCGAGGGTGACGATTCGGAGTGTCGCACGGGCGGTCGAATTAGGGTTCTTCCCCGAGCTCCGATCTTTCCCAAAATTCGCGCAATGTAGTGGCTAATCCTTGGGGAAATTGGGGGAAAGCACGAGCGAGCACCGGGGAGTATTTTCGATGTTGGGAGCCGGGTCAGGGAGGCTTCTTATAGGCGGTCGACGGCGAGGCGACGCGACAGCGTAATGGTGCAGCGTCGGCGGCATGGCTTGGTCGCGGGGAGATCGTGCGCGATGTGCGGCATGCCGGCGATGTATGTGCGTACGGTGAGCGCGGCGAGGCGGAGCATGCGCATCGAAGACACGCGCTCACGCGGCAAGATGGCGACGACATGGCGACGGCCTAGCGCGGCGTCGGCGACTTCGGCGACCGCGTGAGTGGCGCATCGCGCGGCGGGCGTGCGCAGTGCCGTCGGCGAGAGCACGCGGCGAGGGCGTCCGGTACGGCGCGGCACGGCGCTCGCGCGTGGCGCGCGCGGACGTGGCGACGATTCTGGTCGAACACCTGCGAGCTAATGAACAGTGCACTTTTGCTTTTTCCCGATTTTAAATTCCTATTTTCCATTTCCATTTCCTTTCACCCTAAAAATTCGAAATAAATTCTAATATTCCCAAAATAATTTTAAAATTATATTTTCAAACTTTTTCCCCACTTTTTATTTTTTTCAAAATATATTTTTCATATTTTTATTTCTTCTTTTAAAATTAACAAATTAGGGTCCTTGATTAATTTCTAATTTCATATTTTCCATTTTCAAAATATTTTTATCATCCAAGCCCAAATATTTATTATTTTTCTTCCACCAATTAGGGTTTAAACCAAAATGTATTCTTTTCAAGAATCTTTTGTAAATCCACAAAATTATGTATTTACCCTTCTCCAATTATATATTTTGAATTATTACTCCTACCTAGGATATCAAAACTTAGGGTTTTTATCCAACTTCATATCAAAGCAATCCAAAAAGAACTCTTATGCAACGAGCTTGGCAAGTAAGAACGAAAAACACGATAAGAAGCAATTAATCCAAAAGGTTTTTGTGAGTTCCGATTTTCACGTTCCGAATTCTACTCCTTCGATTTTCGGGATGTTACACTAACCCTAACCCTAGCGCCGCCCTGTGCCGTCCGATCTTGCGGATCGGACGGATCTGCGCCGTCCGATCGCGACGGATCCGCGCCGTCCGATCGTCGCCGTCCGGCCGCTCAGATCGCGCCACGTCGCCGCCGATCCGGCCGCTCGGATCGCGCCACGTGGCAGCGATCCGGCCGCGCGCCTCTCCCGCGCGCTCGGCAGCCGCGGCCGACGTCGCCCCTAGGGCGACGCCCGCCCGACGTCATGCGCGTCGCCCCGAGCGCGCGTGGATGACATCACCAGGGACTTAATTGCGCAATAAATAATTTAATCTTTTCGTTTAGTTTAAAAATCGCAATTAAACTTCTAAAATTCATATCTTTTGAATCCGAGCTCCGTTTTAGTCCATTCACATTTCATTAAATCCAGAAAAATGTCAAGAATCCATTAAAAATACTTTTCAGTTTTGTAGACTTTTTAGGGTGTTTGTTGAGTGCTTTGTTTGTCGTGTAGATCCCGAGTCTTCCGGCGAGCCCGTTCTCTTCAAGTAGTCGCCGAGTTCCTCTCGTCTCCGAGCAAGGCAAGTCATACCTTACATTGACCATATTGTACCTATTTTATGTAAATACCTCTATTTCATTCAAATACGCACATGTTTTAGAATGTCATTTCATGGGATGTTTTATACCTATTGTACTCAACCATAGGATTGTTTACCTTATACCATTGATAACTTGGGATCCAATGTGACTAGATGATAGTTTAAGGTTGCTTAGTCATGCTTAGCGCAACTAGCTCACTTAAGGGAGTCACACTAAGCAAGTTTATTTCTAAAGTGGATCTTCCGACGATATTAAGATATGACTTTGGTTTTAATAATATTGAATTATGAGAAAGGTGGGTTGTGAGCACATGGTTGGACTTTGGTTAGCGTGCTCATGACGATTAAGGACCGGTTCTCGGAAACCCCGGAAGAAATGCCGTGCATATCACAAGCCGAATGGGTAATGGCGGGCCCGTAGCGTAGCCGTCTCTAGTTAACGTATCCCGAGAGGGTGGGCGTGATGGAGTTGGGTCGACCCGGTTTTAAGGGTTGATCAGCTTCCGGATTCACCGCGGCACTAGAGGGGGCTGCCCATTGCCCGATGGGAATGGGGGCGAAACCTTGGTGTGGTACGATTGATTAGAGGGGGCTATGCGAAGGGTCCTGTCACAGTTCCTTTCCGGGGCACCGTGGTGGTGCACCGGCGCACGGTAACGTGTTGTGGGATTGTGTCTTGTGGGTACAGCTTGTACACCTCGATCGAGTTAAAACTATTCGAATAGCCGTGCCCACGGTTACGGGCGATCGACCGATTCACCTTGATTAGTCTCATTTACTTTATTCGAATGAAATGTTGGAATATGACTAGTGCGGGTGGATGGATGGGCTGTTGCAACGTGGTTTGATGCGTTGGACATCGTTTATTTAATATTGCTTAAATATTACTACTTTTTTCTGTCTCCAAATATTATTATTATTATACGCAAATGCTTGTTTGTGCAAATTGAGCCCTTGACCCTTCCTTGTTATTTATCTTGCATCATGTACCCTTTTCCTGGTGTGACTTGTTGAGTACGGTGGTTGTACTCGCTTGCTTCTTTTTCCCCTTCGTGCCGAGGTTGAGAGCGAGGTCTCCGAGGAGGTGTAGGCTTGTTCTCGTCAAGGTTTATCCGTGGAGTTGGTGTTTCGCTTCGCTCGTGTCAAGTTTAGCTTAAGTCGGTTTTATTTTCTTTTCCGCTGCATTTGTGTAACTCTTTTATATTGTTTCTAAGACGAGGATTCTCATTATCAATAACGTCGATTTGTGTACCTCGGCGATTCCGGACGAGGATGTAATGCACAAATTAGCCGCGAAATTCGGTGTGAATTTCGGGCGTGACAAGTTGGTATCGAGCCTTCCCGTGACCGTAGGATAAGCCAACTGGAAACCTTAAGAGCCCTCTAATTCTTTTCATGTGCATATATTTTAAAAAAAAAGGGTGTTTTGAAAAGTGGAGTCGATCTAGGGTTTAGGAATTGCGAAAAATGGGATGTTGGTTGTGGGTTTTTGAGCATGTTTTGATTTTCCCACTCCTTTGTTTCTATAGATGGCGGGTTCCCAATGACGCGCGGAAAAGGGATGACAGGTTTCGTGGCGTAGCCGGCGCGTATGGCCCTTGCGGTTGGATATCCCGAAGCACCGGAGTATACAACGGTCGCCTCTCGGTGGCGAGTTGTCCTACCGTGTTCGGTTGGAGGTTCACGGGTTTGTGGGAACGTGTCTTCCCAACATGGAGGTCACAGCTTCCGGAGGCACGTCGATCACGCTTGTCAAGAAGCCGCCTACCCGATGTTGGCCGGGATGAGGAGCGCATGATGCGACCTTCGCACCTCCTCCTACCGCTACCATCCCCGTCGAGGTAGTTCCTCCGAGGTCGGTATATTCAAGTCTACGGCAGAGGAGAATGACACTACCTTCGGTCACATGTGCACCGTGCTCAAAGGACTGGATCGAGATGCACTCGACCTACACAAGGCGACCAAGGAGCCGAACGACAAGAAGATGCCGAGGATCGCGCGACTGCAGGACGAAGTGGTTCGTCTAAAGAAGGAGGTAGCCGAGTTGAAGGGACTCCCGCCACCGCTTGGGGTCGACTCCGCACTACGCCTCGGAAGACCACCACCGCGCCTGTCCGTATCCAGGGCACCTCGGATTCCACCGCCTTCTCCAGCTCCACCCGCTCCGGTTCAGCCGGTTCCGTTCCTCCCTGCGGGTTCGCCCTCACCTTTGCTCCGGCTTCGGCAAATCAAGGCGGAGGTGGCGTAATGGTTGGATCTCCGTCTCAGGTGACTCAAGCTCGGAGAATTCGGCTAAAGACATGGACTCCGAAGAGACTCAAGATTCCTCGGAGGGAAGAGGCGGGATCGGTTGGGCTACGGCAACCGATTCGAAGAGTCCAAGTCTCGAGGTGACGCCCGAGGACTCCGAGCCGTTCGGAAGAATGGGGATCTTCGAAGGAAGCGGTTTCGACTCCTCGTCTCGTGGATCGTTCTAGTTGCCCTCTTTAGTTTTACCGTTTAAATTAGTTTGTCTTCTTGGTAGTTCTTGTGTGTTAGGCTGCTGTGTGTGGGATAGGCGGCGATCGATATCAAGTGTGATATGACCGACCAATTAAGGATGTTTGGTGCTTTTCCTTGTTTCTAGTCAAGATCGAACAATGCATTTGAATTCAAATAATAAAGATTAGTGCTAAGTCTGTCTTTTTCTTCTTTTCTCTCTCGGTCTGGTCGTCTCCTTCGGATGGTGAACACCAGGGACCGGTGGGGCGAACAAACAATGGGCGATCAGTGCCGACAACCACGAGGCTCACGACGCCAATGGCAATGCTCCTCCACCGCCACCCGAGAATCCCACCATTGCTCAAGTGCTCGCTTCACGAACACGAGATGATGGCTGCAATGATGCAGCAAATGCAACAACAACCACCAGATGCAACGAGATTCTCAACAAATGAACGACAAAGAAGAACAATCGGTTGCCGCCCCACCACCCACCCAAGCCGCCGAGTTCCTTCGTGTCCGACCGCCGACTTTCTCCAGCACCACTAATCCCATGGAGGCTAATGATTGGCTTCATGCCATAGAGAAGAAGTTGGATCTGCAGTGCACGGATCAAGAGAAAGTCTCTTTTGCCACTCATCGATTCTGGGCCCCTTCGCTTGGTGGGACAACTATTTGGTTACTCGCCGGCGGAGCAAGAGCTTACACAGGAAGAGTTTCGTCGCGTTTCGGGACCGCACATATTCCTGCGGGAATAGTCGCACGAAAAAGCATGAGTTCCGTTCTCTTGAGCAGGTAACGATCGTCTCGAGTATCGCACGAGTTCAATCGTCTTGCCCGTTATGCCCTAGAAGATGTGCGCACGATGCGAAAGGCGGAAAAGTTTTTGCTGGTTTGGATGATGAACTCACGGACAAGCTTATCTTCGGAGAGTATGCTAACTTCGAGAAGCGGTTGACAAGGCTATTCGACAGAAGATCGGCGCAACAAGATGATCAAGAAGAGAAAAGTATTCCGGACACGATCTCCTCAACACGGGAAATCGGCGAGGCCGCGTTTCATGCCGGAAGTCGAATGGACCTACCACCATGATTGTTCGTCAACATCGACCTTATCACCTGGGAATTTCCAAGCCGGCAGTAGTGGCGTGGTCGCAACGCGTACTCCACCCGCGCCCTCCAACGGCGCCATCCCAAAGAATGCCACCCACCACCTCCAAGGAAGGACTCGGGAGGAAAGCTAGGAGTCTGTTTCAACCGTGGTGACCCGGGCATTTTGCGACAAGTGTCCGCCAAGACGCGGGCCAAGGTTCATCCAGCTCGAGTCAATCATGCGTCCGCCGAGGAAGCACGACCGCTCCCGAAGTTATACTGGGTATGTTTCCGTAAACTATACTCCCGCCACGTATTATTTGATTCGCGCTACACATTCTTTTATCTCAAAGCAATTTGTTGGGGCACATGGGTTGTCGAGTGGGACTTAAGATACCTATGAGGGTTCAAACCCCGGAAACCACTTGGAGACCACTCGATTGTCCCTCGGGGGCCATAGAAATCCAAGGATCTATGTTTCTAGCCAACCTTATCCTCCTTCAGTCCAAAGGCATAGATGTCATTCTTGGGATGGATTGGTTGTCCAGACATAAGGGAGTAATTGACTGCGCTAGTCGCACCATTACTTTAATTAATACGAAAGGAGAAAGAGTTGTTTTTCGCTCTCCCATGCAAGTCAAGGCTATAGTAAGTTTGAATCATGTTTCCACCGGGGAATCGTCCGAAATGGCGGCCAAGACCCCTGTGAAGTTAGAGGATATCCCCATCGTCAAAGAATACCCTGAAGTTTTTTCCCGAGGATTTAACTCGGATGCCACCAAAAAGGGAAATCGAATTCCGGATTGACCTAGTACCCGGAACCGCCCCAATACACAAGAGGCCATATAGGATGGGAGCCAACGAGTTGGCCGAAGTAAAGAAGCAAGTGGATGAACAGGTTGCAAAAGGGTATATTCGCCGAGCACGTCGCCTTGGGGTGCTCCGTGATTTTTGTGGAAAAGAAAGACAAGACCAAGAGAATGTGTGTGGATTATCGAGCCCTCAACGAGGTTACTATCAAGAACAAGTATCCCCTACCCCGGATTGATGACTTATTCGATCAACTCAAAGGGGCCAAGGTATTTTCCAAGATAGACTGCGATCGGGCTATCATCGGTTGAGGATTCGGGAAGAGGACATTCCCAAGACCGCCTTCACCACGTATGGGATGCGAGTGTACGGTCATGTCTTTTGGTTTAACCAATGCACCGGCTTTCTTTATGAATCGATGAACAAGGTGTTTATGGAGTTCTTGGATAAATTCGTGGTGGTGTTCATTGACGACATTTTAGTCTACTCTAAGTCGAGGAGGATCATCGGCAACATCTTCGGACAAGTACTCGAAAAGTTGAGAGACCATCAACTCTACGCCAAGTTTAGCAAGTGTGCTTTACGGTTAAAGGAGGTACGGTTCCTCGGCCACATTGTGAATGCCCAAGGAGTAGCCGTGGATCCAGCAAATGTGGAATCGGTTACTAAGTGGACCCCGCCTAAAACGGTTACGCAGATCCGAAGTTTCCTTGGACTTGCGGGTTACTACCGCCGCTTCATTGAGAACTTCTCCAAAATCGCCAAGCCAATGACTCAACTGTTGAAGAAAGATGAGAAGTTTAAGTGGTCGCAGAATGCAATAGGAGTTTTGAAGAGCTCAAGAGGAAGTTGGTGTCGCACCGGTGTTGATACTTGTCCGACCCAAGAAAGGACTTCCAAGTTTATTGTGATGCATCTCGCCAAGGGTTGGGATGTGTGTTGATGCAAGAAGGCAAAGTGGTCGCATATGCATCTCGTCAATTGCGCCCACATGAAAACAACTACCCCACTCATGATGCGGAGTTATCCGCAGTGGTTCATGCATTGAAGATCCGCGACACTACCTAATTGGTAATCGTTGTGAAGTGTATACGAGATCACAAAAGTCTTAAGTACATTTTCACCCAACCGGATTTAAACCTCCGACGAGAAGATGGTTGGAACCGATCAAAGATTATGACTTAGGGATACATTACCATCCCGGCAAAGCTAATGTGGTTGCGGATGCACTAAGCCGAAAGAGTTACCGCACCACTCTCGGTGTCGAAAGAATGTGTGACCGGTGCGCGGAATTCGAGAATCTAAATCTACGAGTGGTGGATTTTGGTTTTGTGGCTGCTCTGGAAGCCCAACCCACTCTCATTGATCAAATTCGGGCTGCTCAGGCGTCAGATCCCGAAATGGCCGAACTCAAGAAGAACATGAGAGTCGGAAAAGCTCGTGGTTTTACGGAAGACGAACATGGCACAATCTGGATGGGAAAGAGATTGTGTGTGCCAGAAGACAAGGATTTGAAAAAGACGATCCTTACGGAAGTTCACCAAACCCAATACTCAATTCACCCGGGCAGTACAAAGATGTATCAAGATCTTAAAGAAAAGTTTTGGTGGGTCAGCATGAGGAGGGAGATAGCCGAGTTTGTTGCACTTTGTGATGTTTGTCAGCGAGTGAAGGCAGAACATCAACGGCCCGCCGGACTGTTGCAACCACTTCAGATTCCAGAGTGGAAATGGGAAGAAATTGGAATGGATTTCATCACGGGTTTACCCCGCACAACGTCAGGATATGACTCGATTTGGGTCGTGGTGGACCGACTCACCAAGGTGGCCCATTTCATACCAGTACATACTACCTACTCAGGGAAGAAGTTGGCAGAGCTTTATCTCGCAAGGATCATGTGTTTGCATGGCGTGCCTAAGAAGATCGTGTCCGATAGGGGAAGTCAGTTTACTTCCAAGTTCTGGAAGAAGTTGCAAGAAGAGCTCGGTACCCGTTTGAATTTTAGCACGGCCTATCATCCGCAAACAGACGGCCAAACTGAGAGAGTGAATCAGATTTTGGAAGATATGCTGAGAGCATGCGCGCTCGATTTTGGAAAAGCATGGGACAAAAGCTTGCTCTATGCGAATTCTCTTACAACAACAAGCACAGACCGCATTCAAATGGCACCGTATGAAGCACTGTATGGACGAAAATGCCGCACACCCCTATTCCGGGATCGACGGGTGAACGCCGCTGTTTGGCACGGAAGTAATAAGCGAAGCAGAGGAAAAGGTCCGAGTGATTCGGGAAAGGTTGAAGATTGCGCAGATCCGACGGAAGAGCTACGCAGATAATCGTCGAAGGGATCTCGCTTTTGAAGCGGGGATTTTGTGTATCTTCGCGTTACACCACTCCGGGGAGTACACCGTTTCCAAACCAAAGGTAAGTTGGCACCACGTTTCGTGGGACCATACAGATTCGGGAACGTCGAGGAGAAGTGGCCTATCACCGGAGCTTCCTCCAACATGACCGGTATTCACGACATGTTTCATGTGTCCCAGTTAAAGAAGTGTTTAAGGGTACCGAAGAACAGCGAGTCCGGACAAGATTGAGATCCAAGAGGACTTAACCTACGTAGAGAGACCAGCACGTATTCTTGAGGTCAGTGAGAGAAGGACTCGGAACAAGGTGATCAGGTTTTGCAAGGTTCAATGGACTCATCACTCCGGAAGAAGCTACTTGGGAACGAGAAGATGAGCTAAAGGCCGCACACCCGCACCTCTTCGCGGTACCTCCGAATCTCGGGGCCGAGATTCCGTTTAAGGGGGTAGGTTGTCACATCCGGGTTTTTCCCTAATTCATTTAAAATAATTTACCCTAAATAATCGGAATTTCAAATTAACCTGGAGTCAACCTATAATTTTAAAATGCAATTAATAAATGGAAATGACAAGGTAGGATTTTTCTTGAATTCTTCATGTCAAAATACGCTAACGATTTTTACTTGGAATTTTTAGAGCACTCTAAGTATTTTTAATCAATTAAATAAGCAAACAGAATTTAATTAAGTCCCTTTTCCCTTTTTCTTTTTCTTTTTCTTTTTTTCCTTTTTTCCATACGCCCGTATGGTTCCTTTCCCGCCGTCGCCGTAACGGGCCGTCGGCCCACCCCGCGCGCGCCCCGGACGTGGGCCGAGGCCCACCGTCCCGCCGTGCCGCGCAAGTCGGCGCTCCTCCTCGCGCGCGCGGCCACCGAGTGTGGCCCCACTGTCGAGCCGCCTCCCTCGCGCCCGGCCGGCCCAACCGCCGCCGCCGCCATAGCCGCGCGCCCCGCCTCCTTCTCGGGCGTTTCGCGCGCCTCGCGCCGCGTGGGCCCCACGCCGGCTCCGCCCGCGCCGCCGCACCCGTGCCCGCCCTTCCCGCGCGCACAGCCCGCCACCGCCGCCACCCGTGAAATGTCGGCCGAGGGTGACGATTTCGGAGTGTCGCACGGGCGGTCGAATTAGGGTTCTTCCGTGAGCTCCGATCTTTCCCAAAATTCGCGCAATGTAGTGGCTAATCCTTGGGGAAATTGTGGGGAAAGCACGAGCGAGCACCGGGGAGTATTTTCGATGTTGGGAGCTGGGTCAGGGAGGCTTCTTATAGGCGGTCGACGGCGAGGGCGACGCGACGGCAGCGTGGTGGTGCGGGCGTCGCGGCATGGCTCTGGTCGCGGGGAGATCGTGCGCGATGTGCGGCAATGCGGCTGATGTATGTGCGTACGGTGAGCGCAGCGAGGGCGGAGCATGCGGATCGTACAGACACGGCGCTCACGCGGGCAGTACGGCGACGACATGGCGACGGCCTAGCGCGGCGTTAGCGGCGACTGGCGACCGCGGAGTGGCGCGCGATCGCAGCGGCATGTGCGCGCGAAGCAGTGCCGTCGCCGAGAGCACGCGGCGAGGGCGTCCGGTACGGCGCGGCACGGCGCTCGGCGCGTGGCGCGCGGACGTGGCCGACGATTCGGTCGAACACCTGCCGAGCTAATGAACAGTGCACTTTTGCTTTTTCCGATTTTAAATTCCTATTTTCCATTTCCATTTCCTTTCACCCTAAAAATTCGAAATAAATTCTAATATTCCCAAAATAATTTTAAAATTATATTTTCAAACTTTTTCCCCACTTTTTATTTTTTTCAAAATATATTTTTCATATTTTTATTTCTTCTTTTAAAATTAACAAATTAGGGTCCTTGATTAATTTCTAATTTCATATTTTCCATTTTCAAAATATTTTTATCATCCAAGCCCAAATATTTATTATTTTTCTTCCACCAATTAGGGTTTAAACCAAAATGTATTCTTTTCAAGAATCTTTTGTAAATCCACAAAATTATGTATTTACCCTTCTCCAATTATATATTTTGAATTATTACTCCTACCTAGGATATCAAAACTTAGGGTTTTTATCCAACTTCATATCAAAGCAATCCAAAAAGAACTCTTATGCAACGAGCTTGGCAAGTAAGAACGAAAAACACGATAAGAAGCAATTAATCCAAAAGGTTTTTGTGAGTTCCGATTTTCACGTTCCGAATTCTACTCCTTCGATTTTCGGGATGTTACACTAACCCTAACCCTAGCGCCGCCCCGTGCCGTCCGATCTTGCGGATCGGACGGATCTGCGCCGTCCGATCGCGATGGATCCGCGCCGTCCGATCGTCGCCGCGTCCGGCCGCTCGAATCGCGCCACGTCGCCGCCGATCCGGCCGCTGGATCGCGCCACGTGGCCGCGATCCGCCGCGCGCCCGTCTCCCGCGCGCTCAGCCGTGCGGCGACGTCCGCCCTAGGGCGACGCCGCCCGCGACGTCATGCGACGTCGCCCGAGGCGCGTGGATGACGTCACCAGGGACTTAATTGCGCAATAAATAATTTAATCTTTTCTGTTTAGTTTAAAAATCGCAATTAAACTTCTAAAATTCATATCTTTTGAATCCGAGCTCCGTTTTAGTCCATTCACATTTCATTAAATCCAGAAAAATGTCAAGAATCCATTAAAAATACTTTTCAGTCTGTTTCAGTAGACTTTTTAGGGTGTTTGTTGAGTGCTTTGTTTGTCGTGTAGATCCCGAGTCTTCCGGCGAGCCCGTTCTCTTCAAGTAGTCGCCGAAGTTCCTCGCTCCGAGCAAGGCAAGTCATACCTTACATTGACCATATTGTACCTATTTTATGTAAATACCTCTATTTCATTCAAATACGCACATGTTTTAGAATGTCATTTCATGGGATGTTTTATACCTATTGTACTCAACCATAGGATTGTTTACCTTATACCATTGATAACTTGGGATCCAATGTGACTAGATGATAGTTTAAGGTTGCTTAGTCATGCTTAGCGCAACTAGCTCACTTAAGGGAGTCACACTAAGCAAGTTTATTTCTAAAGTGGATCTTCCGACGATATTAAGATATGACTTTGGTTTTAATAATATTGAATTATGAGAAAGGTGGGTTGTGAGCACATGGTTGGACTTTGGTTAGCGTGCTCATGACGATTAAGGACCGGTTCTCGGAAACCCCGGAAGAAATGCCGTGCATACCACAAGCCGGCATGGGTAATGGTCCGGGCCCGTAGCGTAGCCGTCTCTAGTTAACGTATCCCGAGAGGGTGGGCGTGATGGAGTTGGATCGACCCGGTTTTAAGGGTTGATCAGCTTCCGATTCACCGCGGCACTAGAGGGGCTGCCCATTGCCCGATGGGAATGGGGGCGAAACCTTGGTGTGGTACGATTGATTAGAGGGGTTATGCGAAGGGTCCCGTCACAGTTCCTTTCCGGGGCACCGTGGTGGTGCACCGGCGCACGGTAACGTGTTGTGGGATTGTGTCTTGTGGGTACAGCTGTACACCTCGATCGAGTAAAAACTATTCGAATAGCCGTGCCCACGGTTACGGGCGATCGACCGATTCACCTTGATTAGTCTCATTTACTTTATTCGAATGAAATGTTGGAATATGACTAGTGCGGTGGATGGATGGGCTGTTGCAACGTGGTTTGATGCGTTGGACAGCGTTTATTTAATATTGCTTAAATATTACTACTTTTTACTTGTCTCCAAATATTATTATTATTATACGCAAATCTTTGTTTGTGCAAATTGAGCCCTTGACCCTTCCTTGTTATTTATCTTGCATCATGTACCCTTTTCCGGTGTGACTTGTTGAGTACGGTGGTTGTACTCAGTCTTGCTTCTTTTTCCCCCCTTCAGTGCCAGGGGTTGAGGGCGAGGTCTCCGAGGAGGTGTAGGCTTGTTCTCGTCAAGGTTTAGCCGTGGAGTTGGTGTTCCGCTCGCTCGTGTCAAGTTTAGCTTAAGTCGTTTTATTTTCTTTTCCGCTGCATTTGTGTAACTCTTGTATATTGTTTCTAAGACGAGGATTCGTATTATCAATAACGTCGATTTGTGTACCTCGGCTGATTCCGGACGAGGATGTAATGCACAAATTAGCGCAAAATCGTGTGAATTTCGGGCGTGACAACGTCGGATCGCCGGTTCGTCGCGTAGTCGTTGTCATCGTTGTGAAGCGGGAGTAGCATCCTCATCACGTCCTCCGACAAGCTCTCCTAGTGGCTTCGCCTTGGGCTTCCTACTGTCATCGCCTATCTCTGCCACCTCTTTGACATCAGCTTACCCCTGCTCTCCTTCGCTGGCAATCCAGGACGACATCGATTGCACCGGGGCTCCTCCTCTTCCCTCTCGGGGAGCTGAAGGAGCCGCCGGAATGAGGGAGAGGTAAGGAAGAAGATTGAGGAGGGAGTCGCTGACATGTAGCTCCCACCTGTTAAATTAGCGATCAAATAGCCACATTAGATGAAACTGCTTTTCAAACCCTTGAAGGAGTTTATTTGCATCGGCATTCAAAGATGAATGAGACGTTATATCCAGTTTTACGGTTAAGGTAGATGATACAATCAAGAGCAAGAGACGAGGAAGCAAAATAGAATTATTCTTTGGTAGGTAGCGATCCAACCTTGGTGGGCTGGATTAGGGTCGCTGCCAATGGTGGCGGGCCAAATTTGTGGGCTGGATTGGGTTGCTAAAAATGGTAGCAGTCCAAGTTTTGGTGGGCTTTCATCCTTCACGGGTTGGGCTAGTAGTTGTGCACATTGACTAGGCTAACGCTGCTATTTCACCTTGTTTTATCTTAGCCACACAATCTTGATCGAATGGCTTTGAGAAGCCAAAGGTCATTGTCTGTTTTGGATGGCCACAAGCTCCTCGGTGCTGTATGTCCCTAGCTCTACCCATTCACACCGCCACGCCACCAGCGCCGATGACCAAATCTCAGCCACGGCCTTCCATAGGCTTCGTTCTTACAGACGCTATGATGTCTATGCCTAATCCTTCAACCTTCATCTCCAACAGCAGACTCCGGCAAAACCAAGAAGCATGGATGCAGAGAACGAAATCGGATGAGGACGGGGAAGGATTTAATCCATGCATCACAAGTTCATGGCTCCATTGAGAGAAAAACGCAAATGAGGAACATAAAGACAACTTTGGGCGATTATACTCTAGAAATTTGTAAGTTATGCATCTCACATTCGTCCACATAAATCAAAGTTTGACTTTTTTCTTCTTCTGAATAATGTTGAAGACTACAAAGAGATAGAGTGCTTGCGCGACCAGCTAGTATAAGCTGTTGGCCGCCGTCGTGGAAGGTGGCCTCAGCTTGTAGCGGAACATGTATGGGTACAGGCGGGGAGCTCCGCCACTGGCAATGGGGACGAATGAGATGGCGGTGGGCTCAACGTTGTCATTTTGACGGGAGCACGACCTGATCGATGATCAACAAGCTGTGGGATTCAGGGAAGATGAATTGAGTGTTGAATAGTATAGGAAGAGAGATTATTACGAATATTAGACAAATTATATTGAGCCTTAGGGGCCAGTATGTATAGAAGATACATGGAGTAGACTTAAGGAAGGATTACATATATGGAAGGAGTCCACACAGATCAATCTTATCCTAATATGACTTTAACTACCATATACTCTAATATCCTCCCGCAGTCCAAGCATGAGCAGCGTAGACGCTTAGACTGGAGAAAAAACCGACGAGAGTGCTCAACACGAATGATAACCCTTTGTGTCGTAGTTGATGTAGCCAAAGCAAAGGAGTCGTGATCGATGAAGCTATGCATAGAGTAGCCATGGTCGGTACAACCGAAGTCGGGGAGCTGATGTCGAGGTAACCGAGCCACGGGGCATGCATCGGACGCAAAGGAGTGATCTCGGGCACGTAGGACAGCGCCATGGACCAAGGTGCGCAACGACACGCGAAGACAAAGACGGTGACATAATCGCGGCAATCGTTGAGGAAGAAGATGTTGAAGAGCTGATGTAGTCGAAACGTGGAGGACGAGATATTGTGCTAGATTTGCCAGACCCAGGGACAACTCAGGACGAATGCGCGCAATAGTGTTGCCAATACCGCGTGGACGAGGTAGGAGACCACCTTGAATCATACACCAAGTCAGAGGAGACTAGCAGATAAGGCATTTGAGATAGTCACGACACGAGAACGGCAAAGAGGCAGAATTGCCGGAGCAGTGTGCAGTTGCCGGAGAAGAGTGAAGTGTTGTGAAGGAATATACAATGACGTTGGCGATGAGACATGTTGGACGAAGACGAAGATGAAGCAACGAGACCATGGCCAGGAACTGCGACGTCGATAGTGAAAGTGCATCTAGCCCCCTAAGTGGGTTTTGGTGGTTAATGACAAATTGATTTAAGGAACTAATGCGTCTAATTGAGATAAGTGCTAGTGATTAGTCCCAAAGTGCTTAGGTGTGCAAAATATGCGCAAAGGAAACCCCCAACAACAACTGCAAAGCGGCGAGAGGATTCGACGCCTTATTTAAATTTTCATTTTTATTTAATCTTGAGTTCTAGGAAAACCGTACTATCAAGCGGGATTTCAAGTTATGGCCTAAGAAAATCTAAGTGCTTAAAGTCGAAATCCCGAGGAGTGAGATTTTTCTAGCATTTTTCGAAAATTGCCTTTTGCAGACGGACGAGTCCCGACGGAAGTTTCGGGGTTGTTGACCAAAACTTCCGGGCGTCGTCGCCAGCACTATTCCTAAGTGTTGACCGAAAGTTCCGAGGGTCCCAGACTGGAACTTCTGGACATCTTTACAGTTCAAATGTGAGTAACGACTAAGTGATAACAACACTAACCTATAAATATTCCACACCCTCTCCAACTCACTTTTGGCAATCCAACTTTTGATTTTTGTCCCCTAGCCTCTTCCATGTTGTCCTAGACAACTCCACCTTGATTCTTGAGCCTATGAAGCAAATTTGTGAGAGCATTTAGGTTTTGAGAGGTTTTGTGAGAGTTAGAGAGCTAGGATGACTTGAGCACTTGGTGATTCTTGCAGGGTTGTGGTTTGATGCCTATTACTCTTGAAGAGTGATCTTCTAGACGGTTAGTTTCTCCCGTGAGTATTCGGTGATTTGTGAATTGACTCAGGAAGGTTTGTGAAGGTTTTCCTTACCTCCAAAAAAGAAACAAGGTATGATTAGTGAAAATCCGAGCTAAGCCTTCGAAGGTGGTCTTGGTAGAGTGATCCTCGTTTGTGGTGCTTGCTAGAGTGTCAAGTTATGGATCTATGTGGTCACTTGATATCTAGCGAAGAACCTAGAAACGTTGGGTTGAAAACTGAAGACTTCTTCCTAGGGTTTTTCTTGGTGAGGCAAGGGGTTAATCGAGATACAGCTCTTCGGAGTTCCTCAACGGAGAGTAGGATTCTTTGAATCCAACCAAAGGAAAAATTCTTGTCTCAATTGTGTATGCTCTTTACTTTCTGTTGAGTATTTTTGTATCTAGGTTATTCCACCTTGTCACCTGCACATAGGCTAGTCTTGAAAGTCACTTAGGCTCGAGATCAGAACCTCAAAATACTAGAACATCGAAAGTTATGGATCATAACACCGAAAGTTTCGGCCATGAGCTGACCGAAAGTTTCGGTGCCTATTCATTTTAACCGCTACGATTTTTAAGTAACTTTCAGGAATGCCTATTCACCCCTTCTAGGCGACATCTACCGGCTTTCAGATAGCCATGTGTGGACCCCCGTTTAGGACGGGAATCATTCTTGTTCATAGTACCATTTCCCTGGATCGAGTAGTTTGGTAGCCACGAAATAGAGTACTGAAATATCATGTGCTCGTGCATGAATAGTCTTACATCAACATAATACATTACAGGCCATTATCTAATATATAGGACCACACGATCCAGATACAACCCAAAGCAGAGTTAAGATAAGGCAGCAGACAGAAGGCAGCGGCATGTCATTGCCACAGGCAACAACCGGAGTCTAAGACCTATTAGGCGCCTTCGTCTTCCTCACCCTCCTGGTAGTAGGCGTACGGGTCTTCCATGTCTTCATTTCCTCCATCTGAAGGGTTGTGCGTATAGCAAGGGTGAGTACCAACCGTACTTAGCAAGTCACCACAACAAGGATGCATATGATAAGGGTTAACCAAGGAATGGTTGTGGTTCTTTTGCATAAAGCCAGTTTTGTAATTCTTTTCAAAACCTAAGATCTAAGCCTGATCAAGTTTTATTTTAATAGTTCATTAAATCGGCGACAGTTCTGTCCATTATTCATTGTGATTCGAAGGATAGCTTACCGCCACCGGATCATCATGGATTTCTGGGGAGCCTACCCTTCTCGCATCTCGAGAAGTTGGTCCACCAGTACATAAAAATCATCATGCAAACCCATCCCATCATTTTTAAAATTTAGAGTCTAGCTAAGAGAGAAACTTGTCACACCGCTCTATATCCTTGAGCACGGCTATTCGAATAGATTGATTCATTCACACTGCAGTGGATGTACACTTTACCCGTACTCCGTGACTGCCCAACGAATGAGCCTACGTCGCAACACATAAGACGGTCATGGCAAAGCCTTTCGACAACCTCACTTTGGCAGTACCCGCTCCATAAACTTAAATCCTCTTGCACTCTAGCTGTCATTTTCTAGCAGGGTGAGGAGTTTTGGTGCTCTCGGGGTAAGGGGAAACTTACTTAATCCTCATTCATCACTCAATACGTAGGCCGTAGCCCCATCTCAACAACACAAACCACACCACAACACCTGAACCACTATGCAGGGATAGTGCCTCCGCTCGGCTATCTACTCCGCTAGGTCTATACCCATTCGAGAAGTACGGTTGTACTGGCTCATTCCATGTTATAAGTCTCATGGCTTGGTCCTTAATTGACCAAGGACGACACTTGCCTTTACCGGAATCTACCCAAATCGTCCAGCCGCCCTAGTCTAAAACATTTGTTTGTTTTAGTTTTTCATCAAAGACTCATTTTATCCTTGTCATGGAAAAGTGGTGCTCATGTCTTCACTTGCCAAACGTCAACCACCATCCCCAAGGTAGTTTCCTAAGCATATAGCATTTTGATAAATATGAGTATGCAAGAATCTAATTTAGCATGGCTAAGCAATACCGAAGATTCTCTTCGAACTCATCATGTCGTGGGTTACAAAGAATATATATATTGGTATTCAATATCAAGGCATGGTATAGCAAGAATAGGAATACTTCGTGTATAGCATGCATGTTTAAGTTTAAAAGCAACACAAGTTCGCAAATAGGCTTAATATGTTCAAAGGTAGTGATGACTTGCCTTGCTCGCGACCTTCTTGACTTGTGTCTTCAGCGTATTCAACGGCTCCCTCGGATTCTATACATATGTGCGAAAGATCCAATTGAATTCGATCAGAATTCAAATAAAAACCATCAAAACCAAATGAATCGCAAAAGCGGTCCCTAAGACGAATCTATGGTTTTAAATGGGTTTAAGTTCGAGTTTCGCTAAAGTTCGGGTCGAAACGAGTGAGTTGCATTAATTTAAACTTTTGGGTTTTCTTTGATTTAATTTATATGGGGTGGCCTTATCCTCGGTTAATGTAAGTTTAGAGGCATTATAACCGACGATCCAAAATGTTTATTTGGCTAGAGGTTAACTAGAGCGTTTACGTCGATCTTTTGGGTTGAATCTAAATTCTTTTGTGAGCTTGGTGTCACGGTCCATCGATAAATGAAATGAGAAGGATTTTATGGAGCAAAATTAAATATTAAAATTTCCATATATATATATATATATATGAAAGAGTTGAATGGGCTTTATAAAGATAGTTTATAATTCTTGAAAAGTTCCTATTTGTGAGTATAAAACTAAGTAAATAAATGAGCTTCTCAAAAGATAATAATTTGGGTCTTGAATAGGTTAAAAAGTTTGAATCTAAGTAATTATAAAACTCATAATTATTTGCAAATGAATTTTAAAAGTAAATAGATAATAAGCCTCTTTAAAAGATGAAAAATCTTTATAAATAAAGTTTAAAGGAGTTAAAAGAGTTAAAATATTTTTCTAGGATTTTTACTAGGCTCATCCCAATTTTTAAACCGTAAGAAAAATTAAAATAAAAATTTTCAAAAATTTTGCCCCAAGCCGGGGTCGAACTCGCGACCTCTCTCTTTCGGCTCAGCTCTCTCTTTCTTTTCTTTTCTTCCCACTCCTTCCTTTCTTTTTCCCCAGCGAGACCGCCGGCGGGGCAAGGGCAAACGGCGGCGAGGGCGGCCAGAGCTCGGTAACTAACGGGTTCTACACCATCTACGTGACACGAGGAGTCCGTTTCAAGGCGCGGCCGGGCTGGAGAGGCGGCGGAGCAGGCCGGCGACGGCGAGGCGGCCATGGCGGCGGCGGCGCTCGTCGCCGGGATGCTCCGGCGATGCTTCGGCCCAATCAAGGTATCTTAGAGCATCTACGGAGCACGGGGTAGCTAGCTAGAGGTTTTATTTGGCCAAAAAGCATCGGGGTAGGCTAGCACCATGCGCGGCGGCGGCGGCCGGGCAGAGGAGCTCGACGGCGCTCGTCGCCAGCGAGTTTTGACGGCTAACTGGGTCGGGAAAGTTAGGGTAATGTAAGCTCTAGGTGTATAGAATGTAGACGTACCTTCAATTTGAAGGGAATTCAACCGAATGTGGTGAATTTTGAATAATTGCCGTGCGGTTCGACTTAGGGTTCTTCAGCTCCTCTTCGGTTTTCTTCAAAATTTGAGCGATGTGGTGTATAGAATTTGGGGAAAACTTAGGGGAAAGGTGGAGGGAGAGATGAAGAAGAAATGTTGTATAGGAAGTTTGGTCCAGGGTGCTTAATTTATAGGCGGCGGCGAGTGACGTGACGGTGGCGTGGCGCGCACTGTCGCCGCGTCAGCGACGTGGCGCGTGCGTGGCCGACGCACAGCGCGACGTGGCATAGTGCGGCGACGCGGCAGCGGCGTTGACGCGGGAGGCGCGATGGGACGGCGGCATGGGCTTGGCGATGTGCACCGGTGCGGCGGCGTGGCGCGGCGTGGCCGACGCACGACGGCGCGGCACGGGCGGCGACGCAACGGGCGCAAGACGGCGTGTTGACGCCGGCGGGCGGAAACGCGCGTGCGCGACGCGTGGCATCACGGCGACGTGCGCGCGGTACGACAAGATCGGCGTCGAACACGGCACCCGATGAAGTGCGCTTTCTCTTTTCCGATTTTCTTTTTCCCTTTTCTTTTTAATTTTTTTATTTTTATTTATTCCTTTTTCATTTCACCCATAATTTTAAAAATATTATTTGGCCCAATTATTAATTTAATTTAATTCTAAATTTTAAACCCTTTTGTCCAACTTTATTATTATATATATATATTTATATGTATATATCCTTTTTATTTACACTCTTACATATTATATTATTTTATATTATATTTTCCAGTATAGTTTTGATCCAAAATAAATTCTTATCAACCTTAGTTTCTCATAATTATATATTTTTATAACTTTTATTTCTAATATTTATTTTGGAGTTTCCTTTTCGTTTTGGGTTTCCAGATCCTTTTCAACATTTCCATCATTTATTAAATATTTCTTTATTTATAACACATAGTAAAACTTGCATAATAAGAGGCAAATAAATACGACGAGATGCAACAATCCAAAAGTTTTTGTAAGTTTCAAATTTTAGTTTTCGATATTTAAATCTCTAATTTTTAGGGTGTTACACCATGTAGGATTGGCTGAACCACCAGCCTGGAGTGGAGACAGTGCAGCCTAGAGACGCGGCAGCGATGCTCGAGGTAGACGAAGAAGAACCCAAGCGGCTGACGATGACCAGTGTAGGCAACGAGGTTGTCGTTGCACGAGAGCAACGATGTTGTGACCCGAAGAGGCGACTGTTGACGCCAAATCCGTACCGCCGCTGGTGTGCCAAAAAATGTGTTGATGTTGAATCACACGTTGGCTTGGGAGATCTGCTTGGCTCCAGTGCAGGTCCTAAAATCATTGAAGCGCGGACGTGCGGTCGGTTTAATCCTGCCGACAAGATATGCAAAACAACGAGCATAAAATCATATCGGCCAATAGGCCGATAATCAAAACATCCGATCTGTTGACAGCCGATTGTGTAATTTCAGCCGATGTTGATGTCTAGATAACTCATCGGCTAAAACCTTGATGAAACCCTTATTGGTAGCCATTAGGCAGGCTAGAGACTACGATTCTAATCACGACTTAGTAGGTCAAACTGAATTGATGCAACACTACGTATGGAAAGAAACATAATATCTAGACAATCAATCTCTTGACTAATTTTCAAGGTGGTAAATGTCTAAACTAATCTAATCTAGAAAACAGTTTAGCCGGTATCGACAGAGACCCTAAGGCGAGAGACAGCCGATAGAGCTAAATTGAGATACTAGGATTAGATTAACAGAGACATATGATAAGACAAGCTAACCCTCTGGTGAAACATTAGCATGAACCTATCGACTTAACAAGACTTAGATTATCGATAACAATCTAGTAGGTCGGACCTAACCAATGCTGTACGAGATTGTATATGATAATCTAATACTCGATGAGTAGATAGATCTGTCTAATGTGATGGATATAACAAATCTACCTAAAGCGACATTACGTTTACAGAAACATCGACTTGATCAGAATATCGAACCTAACCGAGAAAGTCCTAATTAAACCGATGTATCTATGAACGGTAATGAAACTATCTTATGAAACTAAAGATAGATACGATATACCTGGATCGACGGGACCTTGGACTTACCCCTTTGCTAGAGATCGAAGTCGATGCAGCCCCGCGATGAGTGCCAAGTTTCGTCGGATGATGAACAAAGTAGCCAAAAGTAAAAAGGTGGCGATGCGCCGAGTTGTATTGATCGTGAGAATATATTACATGAACCCCGGGCTTACATATTTATACCTGCAGACTGAAAAGATCCTAACAGATTACAATTCAAACTTTTCTAAAGATAAAAGGAAACAAACTTAGTCTTTATTGGACATTAACACACTTTTCTAAAGATAAAATAGAAAGCTAACAAACCCTTCCTAATTAAATGGATACAAGCCGCATCCTCCTCAAATTCGGTCTCTTCTAGATAAGATCTTTCCAAACTGAATCTGATAAGAATCTGACTGCTGGAGCTATTGATAAGGGAAAATCCTCATTCACTGACCAAAACTCTAAACCGATACTGTCTCTGAGCCGATTTGAACCTTAAGCCGATGAGGACTCCGGAGCTTACCAAATTTTGCCGTTAACAGCGACACAGGTGCACTCCATGTCGATGCAGCGGTGGAAACTCCACCGACGGTGAGGCCACGCTGAGGAGGGCGCCTCTCAGCGTTGCAACAGCCAATGTGAGTGTGGACCACAGGCAACGATACTGTGGCCCGAGGGGGGAACAGAACGATAGCCCAAAGCTTGAAGGCGTAATAGACGTGCTCAAAGATGATCGGTCAAAAAAGTCGTTGTAGCTGGACGCTTAAATGAGTGATCAAGTCGACAATGCACGGGACAGGATGACAAAGAGGAAGCTGGATGCGATGCCAATGTCAGAGACACGTAGATGTTGACGAGGCAGTAGACGATGCAAACCCGATCTCTGATCGGGACGAGAAAAACAAATACATGTAGCAGCAGCAATGTCCCAAATTGCCTCAATAGTCCATAGACCTAGTCCATGGACCCCTCAGTCATTCAGCATCTCCCTCTGTCTCCCCTTCATAGAGAAGCAACAGAGAGAGACAGAGAGAGAAAGAGCGTCGATGGCAGGGACCAAGGCTCAGTCAGTGACGGAGGAGATCCGACGACCAACGACATGGTGGGCGCAAGCACCATCGGCAGCAGCCTAGGCGAAGGAGGACGTCAGTCAAGATGCCCCACGTGCCGAGTGCCACGTCGACGATGGTGACACGGAGGTAGCCGAGGAATCGGGAGGCCCGGGCAGTCAACTCAAGGATGATGGGACGATGAATGGGTCCGGTAATGACGAGGGCCCGCGAAAAGGTAGGCCGGCATCCGAGGCGAAGTGCAGAGGTGCGGTAGAGGGGACGAGGCCGGCAGCCCAACAAGCGAGGCAGAGGGGCGACGAGACCGACGTCCACCGACGAGAGCGGCGTGCCGGAGGAGGAAGCCGGGCGGTAGGAGGGGGTCGACGACGGTGGCGGCCCGATGCGGCGGATGGGGGCAAGGTCGGCCTAGAATGGAATCTAGGAGGCCGCTGCGAGCCCAGGAGGTCGAGACAATGATCGGGCACGGAGAAGCTCAGGGCGAAGGAGTCGATGCGGAATCTGGGTGGCGAGGCCGGCTACGTCGATGGAGAGGTCGACGGGACGGTTAGTTCCGGCGGGGATGGCTCAACGACGAGGACCATGGTTAGTTCCGGCGGGGATGGCTCAACGACGAGGACCATGGTTAGTTCCGGCGGGGATGGCTCAACGACGAGGACCATGGCCGTGACGACTGGTAGATCCATGCGGTGAGATTACTACTGCTGATGCTTGACTCGAACGAGGATGACGCCAACGAGGGTCTAGAGAAGATCAACATCTATTCCTCACGGGAAGAACGACAACGAGGAAAAAAGAAAACAAAGCAGTGGCCACCCCCGAGAGCAAGATCGCCCCTCCCAGGGGCGACGACAGCGAAGTAGTGAGCGGCGACCCTAGGTCACCCACTCTAATACCATATTGAATAGTATAGAAAGAGAGAATACTAATATTAGACACATTGTATTGAGCTTGAGGGGCTAGTATATATAGCAGATACATGAGGTAGAGATAAAAAATGATTACAGATATGGAAAAAATCCACACAAATCAATCATATCCTAATATGACTCTACCTATCATATACTCTAACGCTGAGGAGAGGAAGGCATCCTCTGTTTTCATGAAGGAGATGAAAATTGAAGATTGAACAATACCGATATATTAACAACAACATTTGGATTTTGGAGATATCAGCTGGGAGAATCGCAATCTAGCAACAATTCTACATGATAAAAGTCCATTTTTCATCTTGTTTTCAACTTTTTTCCCTCTTCTCGATACAGCAAGCAACGTAAATACAAGAACCAATCAACAGAGCTAGTCAGTTTGGACAGGCAAGAAGATGATGCAGCCATGCATGCAGTCTCTCTCTCGCTCTCTCTCTCTCTCTCTCTCATCCTCTTCTTCCTCCCTTCGCCTTTTCAGTGCCCGAGGATGGTCATGTGGGTGTCAAACGACGGCAGCTCGTCGTCGTCACCGTCGTCTCCCGGAAGAGACGGCATGGACGGCAGCCTGACGCCGAATCCCCCCCCCTCCTCCTGGTTCTCCGGCGCGTGGGGGTCACCGGGCCGGCACGTCTTGTCCGTCAGCGGGTTGCACCCGAACCCTTTCGCCGGTGCCGGCGCAGCGGCGGCGTCCTCCTTGGCGGCGCCGGCGGCCGAGCGGACGGCAATCGCGCACGCCACCAGCACCGCGGCGAGCAGCCACACGCGTGTCGACGGCATGGCCTTTGTACGGTACAAACCCAACACCAGCTTAGCCAGCTAGCTTCCTCGGAGATGTCAATGCGCACACGATCGAACACGATGACGGCGAGAGGCGGTGGCGCGGCGGATATAAAAGGCGGCGATGGAGTGCCGGATTTAGGCATGGCAGGTTGGTCGGTGTTGCGGCCGTTGCGCCATGTGTGTGGCTGAGCTCCGTCTTCACAGTTACATTGGGACCGGGTGTTGAGGAGAATATACTTACATTGTCAATCAAGAACAATAATGCCCTCTCAACAAAAAAAAAATCAAGAACAAATGATTCTGCTATAGTGAAAATCTCTACGATATACTCATTGTTCAATAATCGTGTCCAAAATACTAGGGAGGTATAGAGTTAAGTACAGTAGTTTATAGAGCACACTTCGTATATATAGACAATTCACATAGCATGTCATCTGTTTAGCGCGCGATCTCAAATAGATTCGTATAAACTAATGATTATATTACTATAGATAATTGTACAATGATAATGATGGTATTAAGATATGTATCATCAAAATACTACTCCCTCTATCTCAATTTGATCGTCATATTTGCAAATGACGCCGAAACCAAGGCAAGAAAACCTTCTTCCTTAAAATTAGATCTCATTAATTGTGTTAGGCATCTATACAGATATGCAACAATGTCATTTACTTAATAAACAAACAGACACAACAATGTCATATTTAGAGTATATGCAATGTGAGAATTAAAAAGGTACTAAGAGAATCTTTTCAATGTAGCAAAAGGCTATATACATTACAAACACATGTCTTAAACACCATCATAGCAAAGGAGCTCTTCTCTTGAGACCAGACATCTCAAATATAAAATAGTACTTTTTACAAGTATAGCATAAATCCAACTTAATACCCATGGGTGTCGGTCCCATTATAGAGTTGCATGTGCCCTATATATTGCGCAAAAAAAATCTCTCTATTGCCTTATGCATTAGGTGGACGACATTTTAATAGGATATTATACATTATGAATGCTCTTACTCCTATACACATAAACGAAATAGAGATACAAAGATGCAATTTACTCCTATATAAATAAACGAATATGCACTGATTTGATCCATTTAGAAACGATGATTAAATTGGAATGAAGGAAATAATATCTTCTTGCAAAAGCCGGTGTCACAATGTCGTAAGCAAGCACTTCTTTATTTCTTGCTTATTTGCACTTTACGCTCTAACTAAGCATTCACGAAATTTACTTTTATAAAGGGTAACAAGGGAAATTATTGTTAGTCCCTGATTCATTTTTAAATATATAAAGTTGTCGACTTTTATACGTTATATTTTATTATTCATATTATTAAAAATTTAGTATAAATATAAAAAATAACGATGCTTTAACTTTTTACTGATAAAACAAGTCACTATTTACATAGTATTTTAATAGGACGATTGATCAGATGCCGAGCATAAAAGTCAATATCATCGCATATTTAAAAATAAAGATAGTATTTATTTATTATCTAATTTATTTACTTAGCCAACATATTATATATGGAATGTGATACGATATGCGTAAATGCGTTGCACATGTACAATTATTAGTATAACATAATATCAGCCTTAAAATGCCAATCTCGCCATCAGGCTGAATCACCCCTCCTGGTTTGGTGCGAGGGGGGCTTATCATCATGCCAGACTTGTCAGATTTCCTTGGCAATTATAGATGAGAGTAAAGAAAGATCGAGGGTAAGATATATGGGGTGATTGCTTTGAGATTCGTATCAGACGTGTTCAGACCAATTTCCTCTTTAAAACAGGCACTAGGAGGCTGGGGACTCGACGCTTCACGCACGGCTCGCACAAGGTATGCTCTTCATCTCTTGCTTCTTCCCTCTTCGAATCTCATTTTTGCTAAGATCTAGGAAAATCTCATCGAAGGCATCCTCAATCTCTGCCAACACCTCATCTGACGAGGTGGTCGGATTAGGAATCAAGGTATGGGTAGGAAAAGAGAGAAGATCGGAGGAAAACTTATTGTCTTCGGGACCTAGAGGGAGATCTTGGGATGTGGAAGATAGGCGGTGGTTGATGGATGTGGTGGAGCAGCAAGGCCATGATGTCGCCTCGCCTCAGCCATGGTAGAGGAGGAGGGTGGTGGACCTATGTTGATGGTGAGGACTACTTGTCGAAGTGGTTAGGAGGTGAAGATGAATGTGACAACTATATATTAAAAGTCGTAACAAACTGGAGACTAGACTTGGAAGGAGAGACAAGGTGAAGAAAACTCACCGGACTTTGGAAAGGTGAGATATACCAAGGTATTGGTGGTGAGAATTGAAGGGGAAGGCCGACAACAGAATGACATAACGCCGGTGAGGTAAGGTGTGGCGGCGCATGGGGTGCTTTGGGGAGGGGGGATTGAGTTGGGAGGAGAGCAAGGTGCTTAGGGTTTTACACGTGCACGAATCTCAAAGGCCATCCAAAAATTACTGGTAGAGAAGAAATAGGCAAGCATCAATATAGACAAACCCCATGAATATTTCATCCAACATTTTCATCTTTGATATTGTCGTGCTATCTCAATTCCCGAGTCCTCCTAGTCGAACCATGGCTTGCTAGGAATCATGGCTTTCTCTTACTTATTCTTACTCTTTCCCATTTCTGCAGCGCACCACCTGTTCGACGAAACGCTTCTGTGTCATCGTCGGCCGCCATGAAGGGCGGCCCCCCGCCCGGCAAGCGCGAGCGGGTCAGGGCCTCGCCGCGCGCCGCCGTCGGCAGGGACATTCTCAGCGACCTCCCTGAGGGAGTCCTCCACCGCATCATGTCCTTCCTGAACGCGCGCCAGGCCGTGCGGACGTGCGTGCTGTCGCGGCGGTGGCGTGACCTCTGGCGCTCCGTGCCCCGCGTCAACGCCAACTACGGCGAGCTCAGCATGTCCCCAATCGCCGGTGACAGCATGCCGAACGACGAGGTGACGTTCAAGAAGTTTGTCAACCGGCTGCTCGAGCTCCGTGATCCCGCCGCCGCCATCCACACCTTCGACCTCAGGTACACCATATCCAACCTGAACAACCGCAACAACAACTCAGCGGACGCCAACAGGTGGATCAGCCACGCCTTGCAGAAGCAAGCCAGATTCCTCAAGGTCATCGTGGATGAGTGCGAATTGCACCTCGATCACTCCGTGTTCACATCACGCTACTTGGGTAGAATTACTCTCAAGAATGTTTTCATGGACCAAGGCTTCTTCAAGCAGCTGGAGATGGGTTGCCCAGCACTGCAAGCTCTACTCTTGTACGACTGCATCATTGGAGACGATGAGATCTCATCCGAGTCACTGAATGTTCTCACCATCTATGGATGTCAGTTCCCAACTCTGCACGAGAGTTGCATCTCTGCTCCGAATCTTACCTCTCTGACCATGCATCAGCCTGAGAACTTCGTGCCTGTACTGGACGACGTCGCGTCGCTGGTGACAGCATCAGTTGACCTGTTTTCTCTCATGGAATTTTATGCTACTGATATGCGCCAGTTGCTCTGGAGCCTTTCTGGTGTTAAAAATTTGGAGCTCGATTACTATGCGTGTAAGGTAATACTTATTTGATATTACATATTCCCTCTTCCCTAGCTTGGTACTTAACAGTTGTAATAGAAAATGCATCTTGTCTCTGACTTCTTAGTTTTTTTTACTTATGTTGCCGTTACTAAGCTATAATGTTAGAATATGAGTTAAATATACTGATCCTGCTAGGAGTTAGAATAGGTGATAGGGGTAAAGTTAGAGTCGGACTCTGTAACCCAGCAACCTTTTAAATAGAGAGAAGGGCATCATAATATAATCATAACGACTACAATGTACCATAAACATGTATGGAGATGATGACGGTGATGCCATGGACTTGATTGGGGAGGAGCGTCCATAATCAGAGTCTCAGGGATGTAGGCTTCAGCTGAACCTCGTTAACAAATATCGTGTGTTCAAGTTTGTTATCTGGTGTATCTTGGATGATCAATAACTAAAGTGATTGGAAGGTTAGTTGTCATTCTGCTATATCGACTAACTTTTATAACATGTGGTACAAGAGCCAAAGGTTCAGCATTGGATCAAGAAGATATGTAAAGAAGAAAACACGAGGTGGGATCGTGCATCGACAAGATATCATGTCGTGATGATGTGATCGATGGCGACAACAAGGATGTTGCGGAGGTGATGACCTTACTCGTGATCAGACTGATGATGACGGAACATGACAGGAGAAGAGGTTAGGCGTGACCAAAGGCGACCAGAGAGATCGAAGGGGTAGCGCTATGGACGGTGCGCCTGAGCACGCGACGATCACGGATCTGCAACGGCAGGGAGGCCAGCGGTGGCAGGGCGAAGCCGATGAGCATGGTGCAGCGCGACGGATGTGCATGGCCAATGATGACGAGGTTGTGGATGGCAAACACGAGAGTTGCGACCGCGGTGCGTGTGAAGGCATGGACAACGCGTATGGAGTACGTGCTATGCACACATTTGCGCACGTCGGCTAAGAGCATAACCACGGCAAGCGAGATTGGTGTTCAGGTACACAAAGGCAGAGAAGTAGGGAGGTGGCTAGGTTGTGTGGCTTCGAGTCGAACATGGGTCTGAGGGACGGGGCAATTGATCTCGACCAGTGCGGTGAGTCCGTTATGGATTGGACTCATCTAGCGCTGGTTGAATTGGCCATGGTAATCGGCAAGACTCAAGCTTCAGCTAAATCTCGGTGGATAAGTGGACATGGATTCTAATCACTCGGATAGATGTCCACTCGTTTATTATATGTCAATTAAATAATTATAAAAAAAATTTAAAATAAATGACAAGATAGGTTGATATGTAATATATCACTTCATAAACATGCAAGTTCAAATTTGACTTATATAAGTTGTATCAAAATACGAATATACATATACTAATTAGATTTTAATTTGTTAATTTTAACAATTTATAGAAGTCGAATTTGAACTTAAATGTTTGTGAAGTGATATATTACATATCAATGTTATTTTTTAAAAAAACATAATAATTTAGTTGATATGTAATAAATGAATGAAGTTGTAGCGGATATGCGATTTGCTACAGGAACTTGTGAATGGATTTTTAAAAAAGGCACGAAGGCTCCTAAGATGGATTTAAGATATATGGAGTTAAACTAAAACTGAACGGAAAGAGCGAATGCTAATAAGTGATACGGGACGATAGTGACCTTCTCAAACTATTAGGAGCTTAGACTAAGGATGCAGAAAGCATAGATGTCAGATTTATTATCTCGGTTCATAAGACATCAAGGAAGAAAAGGTTCGATTCATAGTGGTCTCTTGTGAGTTTGATTTGTTTATTTGGTGATGTCATGGGTTATCTGACCATGGATTAGATGAAATCAAATTTAAGACGAAAGATGAAGGTGAACATGGTTTTCAAGGAGTCAGGTATGTGTCAGCTAATTGGAATCCAATTTCACTTGGCAAGATGAATGTGATGATAGAAAAGAAGGTGGAGCATCATTGCATTTGGAGTTTAGATGTAGAAGTTACATGGATAGCGAAATGTCTTGATGACGGTGAGTCTGGTACAGGCTCGTCGAGTGGCTCGGGGTGAAGCTGCAAAAGAAAATAATCTAAGTCTGAAGGATAGGTGGGCCGACATGGTAATTCTACTACTTCTGGGTGGTGTATATTTGCCAAGATAAAGTTTGTTATAATAGATGTCGAATATATTAGTCCTATTAGGAGTTGGACCTAGAGTTGGAATAGATGATAGGGGTGAAGTTAAAGTCGAACACTGTAACCTGGCAACACTTCAAATAGAGAAAAGAGAACCATAATATAACTATATGGTGACTATGATATAACATAGACATATAGATAAATGATGGTAACGAGGTCATAGACTTGGAGCGGATAGGCGTTATGTTGATTAGGGAGGACCGCCCATAATCAAAGCTTCAGGAATGTAAACAACCTCGTTAACAAATATCATGTGTTCATATATCATTATCTACGTGTCTTGGGTAATCATAACTAAAGTGACCGAAAAGTTTAGTCGTCCTTTCGCTATATCGACTAACCTTTATAACATATAGAAGTGAGAAACAAAAGGTGGCATAGAGATGGAAAACATATATATGCATATTTTTGAAATATTTGTGAAAATTTATATTCTCCGCGGGTTGGGGGCATGCACGGGACCGACGGGAAGGGCGGTGGCACGGAGCCAATGTGCGCGACTGCGTCGTTCCCGCATGGCACACGCGTGCCGTGGTGGTGGCGCGGCACGGACACAGACGGTCCCGCGCGACCAATCCGCAGGACCGCGTCGGTCCAACACAACCAGTCCGCTGGACCGCCTCTCTATTGTTTTATGTCTTCGAGCTACGTCGACGGCGGGATGGCACAACCTCAACCTATGGAGAATGTATATTTCTGCAAATATTTCAAAAACGTGTGTGTATGTGCAAAATTACGAAAAATAATGGATATTTTAAAATTTTAATTCTGGAAAATGCTTCAGCAATTGTTGATCCACAGTGTGTTTTCAGTAGTATTAGTTACCTGACTTTCATGGAAAGAGTGATAATAAGGTCGCATATATATAGAGCTACCTAACTTTGAGGAAGTTTTGTATATAATTTGGCATGGGTGTATTGTGGCCTCCTAATAATCATTTGAATCGTGCAGATGAGAATAAAAAACAATCCTCAACTGTGCCTGAAATTTATCAATCTTGTCGACCTGACTCTCGGACAATGGAGTCTAGATTCAGACTTCTACGTGTTGATTATTTTCCTTCAGAGCTCACCAAGACTGGAAAAGCTTACTCTGAAACTCGAAAAGGTAAATAATTTCCTCCAAATGTATACTGATCCTATTTATTTGAAACTTTTTACTCACGAGTACATGTTTCCGGTATACAACTTGCTAGTTTTTTTCCTCTGATGTAGTATTATCCGCATCCGTATGAACATATCATTGGTGATCAGCTCAAAGAAAGATCGTTTACATGTGAGCATCTTAAGACTGTTGAGATCATATGCATGGAGAATGATGTACCCCTGGCCAAGAGGGTGGAAGGCTTGTTTGTTGACAATGGCATGACCTCTGTTCGGTTTGATATCAAATACTGGAGTCAGATCCCATTTCGGTTGCCTGCATTTTACCAGGAATTGTACGATTGAAATGTCCAAGGATCTATTCAGTTGTTGTCCCATGCCTCTCTTTCTTCAGAGGGCTTGATTTATATAACATTTGGTTTCCAGGTGAGTTTTGGCGATGCGATTTGAGAACAAACAGTTGCTTCATTGCTTGTAAGCTGGACGGTCAGCAAGTGTTGTACTCTTGTACTGTTGGATTATGTTTTGTTCTTCCTGAGTAGATACCTTTTTTGGCTGCAAAAACATAAATTCTTTGGATGGGAATAGTTTGTGTTGGTCTTCTGGCTGAGTTATTTTAAGGCATACACTTTTTTTAGATGGCAGATCAAATACTGATCAGGCTTTTGAAGAAAGCCCCAAAGCAACAGAGTTCGTATTTTAAGGCATACATATACATGTTTCCTGCTCCTTTTGGTGAAAATTCCAATGGAACTTCTCTGTTTTTAATGTGCATAATTTGGGCAGGTTTAACGGCCGGGTAACAGGTAGAAAAAATTATCTTCATTCAGGCTTATATAGTTTGTGCAATTCATGCAAACCGGCCCATTAAAAATGTTGATACCATGAACATCATCCTAACCCTGGTCATGTAGGATTATGAATTCTCCATTTTTACTCAATCGTATGATAAGATTGTATAATATTTACTCTTTTATAATTATAGGCTAATATTTGCAAAATGTATTGCAAAGGAACTGGAAAAGGTACAGAGGTAAAAGAAAGGAATGCTGCATTAGCTAAGATTTAGTACATTCAAACCATACAATTGAAGATGAAATGAAGGCCGACAACTCATATAGTTTGTGCTTTGCGGACCAAAAAATAACTCAAAACATGGAAACTTTGCATCTGAATGGCTATGAACTCCACTGTTTCACTCACAGAATTCCGTCAATCTCCCAGTTATCCTTTTCGTCGTCACGAGCCCTCCTCGCAGCCTCTGAATCAGCATCTTCTTCTGGGAACCTAGGCTCCTCCATCATACGCCTGCACAGCATTTTCGACAAACACAGGTCAGGTTAACAAAAGACATTCCATGCCCTTTTAAATTTTTTCGCATTACAACGACGTTTTCAGCTATGCAAATGCAGTCCGAAAGCTGAAGATTGTCGGATTTGCAGCTTGTGTTCCCTAATGATAAAATTGCACAAAGCTGGATAAACCCAATCAACATGTTATCATCCAATATCCAAAGGAAGTAAGGAGAAATCTAATGGTAATGCATTTTGCAATTAAATGACCAAAAGCAACAGTTCTGCATCATCAGTTCATGTGTCAGTCAGTACTAGTGCAATCTTACTTATTACTACTGACTATGAACTGGACAACCAATTATCAACAGAAACATATGATGAACTCATGGCATCAACACCTCATGACAGTATAGTCATCTGAAGCCTAAAGGTATATCAATTTCAAGAATCGCCGATGAAAAACACCACCACTATCACAAGCGAACGATTTCATAGATGATATCGATGACATGAATCATCTCAGTTCATCTGAGGCATCCAATTGGAATCAGAGCAAGCGCTGCTGCTGCTGCTGAGAGGAGTTTGGGGGGTGGTTTACCTGCGGCGGTTGCGGCGGCCGGCCTCGCGGGCCTTGCGCTTGCGCTCGTCCTTCTTGCTCTCGTACCGGCGGCGGCGCTTGATCTCCTGGAGCACGCCGGCCCTCATCACCTCCCGCCTGAACCGCCGGAAGATGGACTCCTCCCCCTCGTTCTCGTCCACGAGGATCTGCACATTGTACCCCTTGGCCGCAACCACCGCCGTCGGCGCGCGCTGGGGCACGTGGACCACGGACGGTGGCGAGCTCCTCCCGGAGAACGGTGCCAGGGGAAGCTGGAGCAGCGTGCTCAGGAGGGAGGTGGTGGCTGGAGCCGCCATGGCCGTGGCCTTCGATAGGTTTAGCTCTCTCTCTCTCTCGCTTGCTGGGAATGGAAAAATTTGGAGGTTTGGATGAGAGGCTGAGGAGGAAGAAGGCGAGGAGGGATGGATAGTGAAGGCAAAAGAGAGAGGATTGGTGTCTTATCCTCTAATTTACTCGTGAATTTTGGAGGGAAATACTTCGAATACATTTAATACGTTTTCTTCTCTTTTTTTCTTTTCTATAATCCAGATTTACGATTTTCGTAAATGTTGTTTTAACATTTCATGTTGTGATTTTTTTCTTTTTCTCGATAGCAAGAGATGGATTGAAAGGATATACTAATGGCTTTTGTGTTCCCTTTTTACGTTCTTTTAGCTATATTATTATATGTAATGCCAAATTTCTCTAAGAAAAACAAATTTATGCGAAAGGTTCAGAACCGTCTCCATGCTTTTCTCTTTTTTTTATTAGTGATGGGGGTAAATTACTATACATTATTTGCGGCAGGTAAATGCTGGAGTACGGTGCTTGAGAAACACGAGAGACGCGAGTCTTTTGCGGTCAAAAAAAAATGCCACGGAATGTTATGGAAAGACTTGACAAATCTACAAATACGAAATATCTTAGATTTGTAAATCGAACTTCTGCAAAATAGACAGGGTTGTATCACATATAAAAAGAAATATTTCACTGATTTATAAAAAATTGAGGGCAGTGTTGCACCACATATAAAAAAATGTTTTGTCGATTTATAAATGTTTAAACAAAAATATTTTAGTTGTTTGTATCTTGAAGAGAAAATGTTTTGTCGCTCTTGAGAAAATGTTTTAGTCGTCGAAATATAATCATGTGAATGTGAGATCTTATTACAAAGATTTAATTGTAAGAAATCTAATAATATATTAATTTGTAATTCAAATAAATAGTTGGAGAGAAAATTCCAGGGGAAAGAGCAAATTCTAGGGATAGGGATATATAGTTTGTGATGTCCAATTCTGTTTCTTACTCCGGAAACCCGATGATTAGTATTCTCCGAATTATCATGTATCCAACTTAAATCTATAACTATCTATAAAGCAAGTAGTTTCTACCTAAAATTTTCGTCCATCCTGTTATTTTGCGAAAACCCTTGAGTTTTTATGAAATTAACCCGTAGTCCCGTGCCCCACGTTTGTCACCACACGGTTTTGCCGTTTCGCCCATCATCCGTTTCCGATTCCCATCGTTCGCACACGCCCGGCCCACGCCGCCTCGCTTGTCACCTATGCGCTCGGGTCACATGCAGTCCTTGCGCTGCTCCTTTGGGCCGATCGTTGCGAATGACAGGAAACGATATCGTTTTCAGTTCTGTACATAGGAGATGATACGCACTCTTTAATTCTTTTCCATTCAGTTGCGAAGGCCTACCGTTTCGTCCGTGATTGCATCGTCCGTTTTATTGGAGATTGCGGATATGCTTACGTGCGAGAGAGGAGCAGTCTAACACCGCTGCTGCTTCATGACCGATCGTCGGCCCACCGTCCTCCTCGATGTTACCATGGCCATTATCGCCGTCTGCATAACTTCTAATGCAACAAAAAAACAAATTAATTTATAGAAGTTAAATTTGACTTTGCATATCTGCATATTTTAAAGTGATTTATCATATATTAATTTATCATATTTGATTTTTAAAAAATTTATAACCATTTGGACGAATGCAAACAATGAGGAGATGTTTTCTCGAGAGTTAGAATCCACTATTCTTCTCTTCTTTCAAAAAGACCCTTACATTTTCATCCGTTTCGGACCAGTCATCCGTTTCACTGAATTAATCATCGGTTCCATGTCCGAGGTCGTCGTGGTTTCAGCTCTACAATGGTGTTCCGGCCTTGCACACATTTAATCTTAAATCCGTGTTCTTCATTCGTATATTAGTTATTTCGTATATTAGTTATTAGTAATTTTTATTAAAAAACATAAACCGAAGTTTATGAGTGTATTTAACTTTAAATATGAATGCACACTTGTCGGTGATACGGGCCCGGGGTATGTCAAGGATGCGATATCTGAAGAAGGAAGGCGCCTTCGCCCACCAGGGTGCGCCAAAAGCATGTCCTGGATGGCTCAAGCAGGTCTGGGCCACGGGCGGCCACGTGGCCACCCGGGCGGCTTGGCTCGGGCGCCGAGGCCACCGCTCTCCCAGCGGCAGGGTCCGGGTCACCCGAACCTCCCGTCCTCCACCCCGCACCTCTTCGAGAGAGGCGAGTCCAACCGCCAACTACCACATTTAATGTCCAGAGAGAGGCTAGGCGTCGTCCCGCCGCATTTATCGTGACGTGAGGCACGCTCGCGCCCGTCCATCATCATTTCCCTTTTCCCCGTCACGAGGTAAGGAGAGTATAAAGTCTTTGACGACGACCGCGGTATGGCTGCACGGTCACTCCACGCACGCCTCTCCTCCACGCCCGTCCCGTCGCATTAAATGCGCCGGGCGGCCGCGTGGGAGAGAGAACACGAGCGCGGGGGTATTGTGTCAACACCTCTCCAGTGAAGGGCCACCGACCGGTGGGCCTCACGTGTCACGTCCGTAAATTCACACCAGAATTTTTGCAGCTAATTTGTGCATTACACCCTCGTCCGGGCATCACCGAGGTACACAAATCGACGTTATTGATAATACGTAATCCTCGTCTTAGAAACAATATAAAAGAGTTACACAAATGCAGCAGAAAGGAAAAAACGACTTAAGCTAAACTTGACACGAGCGAAGCGGAACACCAACTCCACGGCTAAACCTTGACGAGAACAAGCCTACACCTCCTGAGACCTCGATCTCAACCTCGCACCGAAGGGGAAAAGAAGCAAGGCCGAGTACAACCACCGTACTCAACAAGTCACACCGGAAAAAGGGGACATGATGCAAGATAAATAACAAGGAAAGGTCAAGAGGTTCAATTTGCATAACCGGCGTTTGCGAATATAATAATAATATTTGAAGAAAGTAAAACAATAGTAATATTTAAGCAAGATTAAATAAACACCGTCCAACGCTCAAACCACGTTGCAACAGCCCATCCATCCACCTCGCACTAGTCATGCTTCAACATTTCATTCAAATAAATAAATGAGACTAATCAAGGTGAATCTGGGTCGATCGCCCGTAACCGTGGGCACGGCTATTCGAATAGTTTTTACTCGATCGAGGTGTACAACTGTACCCACAAGACACAATCCCACAACACGTTACCATGCGCCGGTGCACCACCATGGTGCCCTGAAAGGAACCGTGACAGACCCTTCACATAACCCTCTCTAGTCAATCGTATCACACCAAGGTTTCGCGCCCATTCCCATCGGGCAATGGGCAGCCCTCTAGTGCCGCGGTGAATCCGAAGTTGATCAACCCTTAAAACCGGGCCGACCCAACTCCATCACGCCCACCCTCTCTAGGATACGTCGACTAGAGACAGCTACGCTCTGACCCACCATTACCCATGCCGGCTTGTGGTATGCACGGCATTTCTTCCAGGGTTTCCGAGAACCGGTCCTTAATCGTCATGAGCACGCTAACCAAAATCCAACCATGTGCTCACGACCCACCTTTTCATAAATCAATATTATTAGAGACAGGATCACAACTTAACATCATCCGAGGGTCAACTTTAGTAATAAACTTGATTAGTGTGATTCCCTTAAGTGAGCTAGTTGCGCTAAGCATCACTAAGCAAACCTTAAGCTATCATCTAGTCACATTGGACCCCAAGTTATCAATGGTATAAGGTAAATATACCAAGTCACTAGTGCAAATATGATTCAAACTTGCTACGGACTTGACTTGCATGGGAGCGAAAAACAATTCTTTCTCCTTTCGTATTAATTAAAGTAATGGTGCGTCTAGCGCAGTCAATTACTCCCTTATGTCTAGACAACCAATCCATCCCAAGGATGACATCTATGTCTTTGACCGAAGGAGGATGAGGTTGGCTAGAAACATAGATCCTTGGATTTCTATGGTCACCGAGGGACAATGCGAGTGGTCTCCAAGTGGTTTCCGGGGTTTGAACCCGCATAGGTATCTTAAGTCCCACTACCGACAACCCATGTGCCCCAACAAACCGCTTTGAGATAAATGAATGTGTAGCGCCTAATCAAATAATACTGTGGCGGAGTAAAGTTTACAGAAACATACCCGTATAACTTCGGGAGCGGTGCAGTGCTTCCTCGACGGACGCATGGTCGACTCGAGCCTGGATGAACCTTGGCCCAGCGCGTCTTGGCTTTGGACACTTGTCCGCAAAATGCCCGGGTCACCACGGTTGAAACAGACTCGGCTTGTCCCCGAGTCCTTCCTTGGAGGTGGTGGCCGTGGATCTTGCCGGGATGGCGCCGTTGGAGGGCGCGGGCCGGAGTACGCTGTTGTTGACCACCGCCACTACCGCGCTTGGAAATTCCCGGGTGATAAGGTCGATGCCGACGAACAATCATGGTGGTAGGTCCACTCGACTTCCGTGCATGAAACGCGGCCTCTGCGATTTCCCGCGTTGAGGAGGTCCGGACTGGAATACTTTTCTCTTCTTGATCATCTTGTTGCGCCGATCTTTCGTCGAATGGCCTTGTCAACCAACTTCTCAAAGTTAGCATACTCTCCGGAGATAAGCTTGTCCGTGAGTTCATCATCCAAACCAGCCAAAAACTTTTCCCCTTTCTCGCATCGGTGCGCACATCTTCTCGGGGCATAACGGGCAAGACGATTGAACTCGTGCGGATACTCGAATCGATCATTACCCCGCTCAAGAGAACGGAACTCACGCTTTTTCGTGCAACTATTCCCGCAGGAATATGTGCGGTCCCGAAACGCGACGAAACTCTTCCTGTGTAACCTTGCTCCCGCCGGCGAGTAACCAAGTAGTTGTCCCACCAAGCCGAAGCAGACCACAATCGATGAGTGGCAAACGAGACTTTCTCCCGATCCGTGCACCGCGCGAGATCTAACTTCTTTTCTATGGCATGAAGCCAATCATTAGCCTCCATGGGATTAGTGGTGCTTGGAGAAGGTCGGCGGTCGGACACGAAGGAACTCGCGCAGCTTGGATCGGGGTGGTGGAGCGGCAAACCGATTGTTCCTCGCTGCTATTGCCGCATTTGTTGCGCATCTCGCCGTTGCATCCGATGGTGTTGTTGTTGCATTTGCTGCATCATTGCAGCCATCATCTCGTGTCCGTGAAGCGAGCACTTGAGCAATGGTGGGGTTCTCGGGTGGTGGTGGAGGAGCATTGCCATTGACGTCGTGAGCCTCGTTGTTGTTGGCACCCGATCGCCCGTTGTTGCTGTTCGCCCGTTGGTCCCGGTGTTCACCATCCGAAGGAGACGACCAACCGAAGAGAGAGAAAAGAAGAAAAACAGATGACTTAGAACTAATCTTTATTATTTGAATTCAAATGCATTGTTCGATCTTGACTAAAAACAAGGAAAAGCACCAAACATCCTTAATTGGTCGGTCATATCACACTTGATATCGACGCGCCTATCCCACACACAAGAGCCTAACACACAAAGAACTACCAAGAAGACAAACTAAGTTAAACGGTAAAACTAAGGAGGGCAACTAGAACGATCCACGAGACGAGGAGTCGAAACTCGCTTCCTTCAAAAGATCCCCATTCTTCCGAACGGCTCCTAGAGTCCTCGGCGTCACCTCGACTTGGACTCTTCGAATCGGTTGCCGTAGCCCAACCGATCCCGCCTCTTCCTCCGAGGAATCTCGAGTCTCTTCTGAGTCCATGTCTTCACCGAATTCTCGAGCTTGAGTTACTGGAGATGGAGATCCACCCATTACGCCACCTCCGCCTTGATTCGCCGGCCGGAGCAAAGGTGAGAGCAGAGCTGCGCGGGAGGAACTGGAACCGGCGCTGGAACCGGAGCGGGTGGAGCCGGAGAAGGCGGTGGAATCCGAGGTGCCACTGGATACGGACAGCGCGGTGGTGGTCTTCCGAGGCGTAGTGCGGAGCTCGACACCAACCGGTGGCGGGAGTCCCTTCAACTCGCTACCTCCTTCTTCGGACGAACCACTTCGTCCTGCAGCGCGCGATCCTCAACATCTTCTTGTCGTTCGGCTCTTTGGTTGCCTTGTGTAGGTCGAGTGCATCCGATCCAGCCCTTTGAGCACGGTGCACATGTGACCGAAGGTAGAGTTATTCTCCTCTCGCCGTAGACTTGAATGCACTAACCTCGAGGAACTACCTCGACGAGGATGGTAGCGGTAGGAGGAGGTGCGAAGGTCGCATCATGCGGCTCCCTCATCCTGGCTAACATCGTAGGCGGCTTCTTGACAAGCGTGATCGACGTGCCTCCGAAGCGTGACCTCCATGTTGGGAAGACACGTTCCCACGAACCCGTGAACCTCCAACCGAACACGGTAGGGCAACTCGCCACCGAGAGGCGCAAGCGTTGTATATTCCGATTCTTCGGGATATCCAATTGCAAGGGCCATACGCGCCAGCTCTACAACGAAGCCTCGTCATCCCTTTTCCGCGCGTGCGTCGGGGAACCCGCCATCTATAGAAACAAAGGAGTGGGAAAAATCAAAACATGCTCAAAACCCACGACCAACATCCCATTTTCGAAATTCCTAAACCCTAGACTCGACTCCACTTTTCAAAACACCCCTTTCTTTTTTAAAAAACATATGCACATGAAAAGAATTAGAGGGCTCTTAAGGTTTCCAGTTGGCTTGTCCTACGATCACCGGAAGGCTCGATACCAACTTGTCACGCCCGAAATTCACACCAGAATTTCGCGGCTAATTTGTGCATTACACCCTCGTCCGGCATCACCGAGGTACACAAATCGACGTTATTGATAATACGAAATCCTCGTCTTAGAAACAATATAAAAGAGTTACACAAATGCAAGGGAAGGAAAAAAACTGACTTAAGCTAAACTTGACACGAGCGAAGCGGAACTCCAACTCCACATAAACTTTGACGAGAACAAGCCTACACCTCCTCGGAGACCTCGATCTCAACCTCGGCACCGAGGGGGAAAAAGAAGCAAGGGAGTACAACCACCGTACTCAACAAGTCACACCGAAAAAGGGGACATGATGCAAGATAAATAACAAGGAAAGGTCAAGAGGTTCAATTTGCATAACCAGCGTTTGCAAAATATAATAATAATATTTGAAGACAAGAAAAAAGAGTAATATTTAAGCAAGATTAAATAAACACTGTCCAACGCTCAAACCACGTTGCAACAGCCCATCCATCCACCCGCACTAGTCATGCTTCAACATTTCATTCAAATAAATAAATGAGACTAATCAAGGTGAATCGGTCGATCGCCCGTAACGTGGGCACGGCTATTCGAATAGTTTTTACTCGATCGAGGTGTACAACCGTACCCACAAGACACAATCCCACAACACGTTACGTGCGCCGGTGCACCACCATGGTGCCGGAAAGGAACTGTGACAGACCCTTCACATAACCCTCTCTAGTCAATCGTATCACACCAAGGTTTCGCGCCCATTCCCATCGGGCAATGGGCAGCCCCCTCTAGTGCCACGGTGAATCCGGAAGTTGATCAACCCTTAAACCGGGGCCGGCCCAACTCCATCACGCCCACCCTCTTTGGGATACGTCGACTAGAGACGGCTACGCTCGACCCGCCATTACCCATGTCGGCTTGTGGTATGCACGGCATTTCTTCCGGGGTTTCCCGAGAACCGGTCCTTAATCGTCATGAGCACGCTAACCAAAATCCAACCATATGCTCACGACCCACCTTTTTCATAAATCAATATTATTAGAGACAGGATCACAACTTAACATCATCCGAGGGTCAACTTTAGTAATAAACTTGATTAGTGTGATTCCCTTAAGTGAGCTAGTTGCGCTAAGCATCACTAAGCAAACCTTAAGCTATCATCTAGTCACATTGGACCCCAAGTTATCAATGGTATAAGGTAAACAATCCTATGGTTGAGTACAATAGGTATAATCATCCCATGAAATGACATTCTAAAACATATGCGATTTGAAAGAAAAAGAGGTATTTACATAAAATAGGTACAATATGGTCAATGTAAGGTATGACTTGCCTTGCTCGGAGACCGAGGAATCTCGGCGACTACTTCAAGAGAACGGGCTCGCCAAAGACTCGGGATCTACACGACAAACAAAGCACTCAACAAACACCCTAAAAGTCTACTGAAACAGCACTGAAAAGTATTTTTAATGGATTCTTGACATTTTTCTGGATTTAATGAAATTTGAATGGGCTAAAACGGAGCTCGGATTCAAAAGATATGAATTTTAGAAGTTTAATTGCGATTTTTAGACTAAACGAAAAGACTAAATTAAGTTTAATTGCAATTAAGTCCCTGGTGACGTCATCAACGCGCGCTCGAGCCGACGTCGCATGGCGTCATCGGCGGCGTCGACCTAGGGCGACGCCGCACACCGGCCGGCGCACGCGGGAGCCGAGGCGTGGCGGCGGATCGCCGCCACGTGGCGAGATCCGAGCGGCCGGATCGGCGGCGATCGGACGGCGGGACGATGGCTAGGGTTAGCGTTAGGGTTTCACGGGCGGCGGCGGCGGGCGAGGGTTTTGCCCGACGGCCTTGGCGGCACGGCGGCCGGGACGGCTCGCAGCGGCGGCGCAAGGCACGGCGAACGCAAAAAAAAAAAAAAGAAAACGGCGCTCACCGGCGGCGGGGAGAAGGCGACGAAGACGACGATTTTGGGGCTAATCCTAACGGGAAACAAAGGAAGCATGCGGTGGCGAAAGAGGGATTTTATAGGGCGAAAAGAGATTGAATCGGGCACGGATGGCGGGAAAACCTCGCCGTTTGTTTCGGACTCGGAGAGAGAGAGGATATTCGGCGGCCGTTTCGGGCGGCGACGGTCGTTGCGGCACGCGAGAAAGGCGGGCACGAGTGCGGCGGCGCGGGCGGAGCCGCGTGGGGCCACGCGCGCGAGGCGCGCGGAAACGGCGCGAAAAAGGGGGCGGCGCGCGCCATGGCGGCGGTGGCGGTTGGCGGCCGGGCGCGAGGGAGATGGCCCCGACAGTGGGGCCCACCTGTCGGTGGCCGCGGAGCAAGGGAGGGACGCCGGACTTGCGCGGCGCGCGCCGGCTCTTGGGCCTCGGCCCACGGCCGAGGAGGAGGGACGGCTTGGGCGGGACTTGGGCCGGGAAAGAGCGGGAAAAGGACGGCCAAAAGGGAAGAAAAAGAAAAAGGAGGGGGAAAAGAGAAAAAGGAAAAAGGATTTAGGGACTTAATTTAATTCCCGATTCCTTATTTAATTGATTAAAAATACTTAGAGTGCTCTAAAATTCCAAGAAAAATCCCGTTAGCGTATTTTGACATGCAAATTAAAAAATCCTACCATGTCGTTTCCATTTATTAATTGCATTTTAAAATTATTGGTTGGCTCAAGGTTAAGTTCGAAATTCCGATTATTTCAGGGTAAATTATTTAAATGAATTAGGAAAAACCTAGGGTGTGACATCACGGAGTAGGTAGGTCGGCCCATCCTCACGTCGGCAACATGGCGTCCACGACAAACGTTTTTCTTCACCAACTCCCATGACGCGCAACAAGGGACAAGATAGGGGTAGCTTCCCCGATAAGACAAGGCAAGAACCGCTCCATCACGTGGAGCGAAAGCGAGAAAATCAGACTACCGTGGTGTCCCTTTGCACTATAAAAGGACGCCCAAGTGTTAGTGATATGCCCTAGAGACAACATGGAGATGTTGGATATCACGTCAATGTTTATGTATTTATGAATAAAGTGTTATTCGGTTCCATGAAATAGACATCTTGTATTGATCAATAAGTATGTGACTTATTTATGAGACTCTTTATGTATGAATCTATTTCTAAACGATCCTCGATCATATGTCATATTGTTGGAACAAATATGATTCTAAGATCGGCATGTTTATTGATTGATGATCATGTCTCATAGATCATGGGTATGGAGATACCAAATCAATAAACATGGACATATGTGTTAGAGAACACATTGTTGGATAGACCCACCATGAGACACTGCAGAATTAATGTGCCATTAGTTGGTCTCGGGTAGTGTTGGTACAAAGTCCTTAGACCCGAGATCACCATGGATTCCAACATGTGTAGTAGCCTACTTTGGGACTATCAAACGCTATTCCATAACCGGGTAGTTATAAAGGTAGTTTTCGGGTTTGCTATAAAACATGGAGTGAGATGTGAGTGATCAAGATGGAATTTGCCCCTCCTTTGGAGAGATATCTCTGGGCCCTCGAGGTAATGGATTATGGAAATGCATGGCCATGCTAAGTTGATTGAGGAGTCAATCAACGACGGATAATCCAATACGGTTCGAGTGAATGGTTAAGCTATTGAAGGGATGGCACACATCTTGCCTATAGCTTAATTGGTATCGTGAGGCAAAGGGATTTGTGTACACATTACAGTTCGAGCCGATATTATATTCTTGTATACTATGGTGTCAATATGTGCTGCTAGGCGCCGCCGTGATGATGTCGCTGAGTTGGACTCGAGCCGACGATCGGCTAAGTTCGACTATAGGCGAAACCGAGTATACCCGAACCTACGGGTCTCACGCTTAAGGGGATAAGAACAGGCATTCGAGTTGGACTTGGATACGGCTCGATCGGATAGGGATCCGATCGGATAGAGTCATATGGTCTTACGATGTATGGACGACCGACTCTATGAGATTCGGATGGGATTCGATTCAAAATAGAGTCCCGATCGGCCACTAATCCCGATCGGCCAACTCTATATAAAGGAGGGAGGGGTGGAGAGCTGCGGCACGTCAATTGCATCGCGTGCAACGGTCGCCGAGATCAATCTCCACGGAAACCCTCCCCACTTTCGAGCCAAACCCTAGCCTTGCATCGCGTGCTAGCACACGGGTGTTCGGCGTTCGTCCCCGGACGTGTGGATACCGGTAGAGGCGATGCTACGTTGCACGCCTGTTCATCGGCGTGGAGGAATCGGCTGCGGTCGAGCGCATCGGAGCGAGGCGCGAGAACACACGGACGACTCGGATCGGCTACGGCATATGCGAATCGGCTGATTGACGAATCGGTTGTCCCGGATCGGCTGTCGGCTTGCGGGAATCGGCTACACTGTTCCGGATCGAATAGCCCCGATTGGTTGTTTCCGCGCACACTCCAATCGGTAACGATCTATCGGCCCTTACTTGCAAGTGTTCTGGTTTGCGGCTTAAAAGTTTTTGTTTTCGGCTAGCGTAGCCTCCGCGTAACCCTTCACCAAGTCCATCATAAAAACGGTTCCTAAAAAAATGGTTGATGTTTCCTAACTGTTCCCAGCAACCCCAGAAAGGAGTCTAAGGTCCTGCCATTGTTGGGGACCATGGGCTTCAAGCATCCCACCTCAATCACTAGCTCCAAGATCCCTCAGAGGAACACCCTCCCAGCCCCCGTAATTCATCCCTCGTATAACACAAAGAATAGGAGTAGAGTATTACGCCTCTTGGGCGGCCCGAACCTGTATAAATCCTTTGTGTCTATTGCAGTTGTGGTCTTTTTTTGTTTTACTAACTTCTCCCCATTCTTACCGTGAGTTTGAGCCCTAATTCATCGCTCCCCTGTGCCGAACCAAAAAGGGGTCCCTCGGATTCCCGCGTGTCGAGCACACGCATCGACAGCTGGCGCGCCAGGTAGGGGGAGCGCACTGCATTTGGGTTTAAACTCCCGTGTTCCTTCCACCTCCTGCCGAAAAAAAAACTCCCTCTCCCCGCCCTCGCCATGGTTCACGGCCACATCCTACGGTCCGCATGAGGCTTACTCGCTACCCGCGAGTGTGACTTGGCCAACAAGGCGGCCGAGGAGGTTGACACGGGCAGGCATAGCCTAACTTCCGCCACCTCCGCTTAGAGGAGGGAGGACCTTTGTCCCCCTCACTCCCTCTAACGGCAGCGGTGGCGGCCGTGGCCGCGCCGTCTCCTCTGCCCCCCGCTGGGACAACAGCTGTGGGCGGAGGAGGCCAAGCATCCCGCAGAATCGCCAACGCGTCTACAGGACCCGGGCCACGCCCCAACGGACGTACTGGCGAACCGCGCGGGGACGTCCATCGTCGCTCGGAGTTTGGCACGCCTAAGGGCCCTTCAGGCGGAGGAGGCACTTTGCGCCACCCCGGTCACACCGGCGAGGGATCCAACGTCAAGCGTTGGTTTGACGACGTGGCGAAGCCGGTTGGCACACCCGGCGTCGCCTGGCCGCGACCTCGCTTCCTCCAGTCACTAACCGCGTGGTTCGCACACCGCGGTCAGCTCGTCATCTCGATGGCGAGCCCGAAGAGCAGCGGCCGCCGCGAGGCGGAGAGGAGAGTCTACTGGCTGCAGCTCAACCGGAGGCTCCCCGGGATCTGTTGTACGCAGAACGGGATGCCCGCCTTCGTATTGAGCAACGTCACAATAAGCGTCGCATGGGACGAGCTCGGATCTGCGCTTCCTCGACGGGCGCAAGCGCTCGGCGAGCGGCCGCAGCGCCCCGCCATAGGGAGAGCCCCTCGGGGACGGCGAGTGGCTATGGTGGCCCACCGCGGTAGGAGGTTCCGCGGCACCCAAGGGGGCCCTCGCCCTCGTCGCCCCCTCCAGCCGGCAACGGCTGTCAGGCCTTCATCGCCAGCCTCCACAATGTGCGCTGGCCTAACAAGTTTAGGCCGGCCCTCACGGAGAAGTATGACGGCTCGGTGAATCCCACCGAGTTCCTCCGATTTACACCACGCCATCGAGGCGCTGGAGGTGACGAGCTTGTCATGACCAACTTCTTTCCCATGGCGCTCAAGGGCCGGCCCGTTCTCGGCTAATGAACCCGCCGCCCAGCCCACCTCGTGGGACGACTTGTGCCGCTCACCTCTAACTCCGGGGCACGTACCCGTGCCTGTGGGTGGAGGCCGACCTCCACATGGTCCGGCGAGGAGAGGACGAGTCCCTGCGCAAATACATCCAGCGTTTTTGCCAGGTACGCAACACTATACCGTCCATCGCTGACCATGCAGTGATCTTCGCCTTCCGGAGTGGTGTATGCCACGATGTTATGTTGGAGAAGATCGAGTCCAAGGCCCCCGGACCACCACGGAGCTCTTCGAGCTTGCTGACCGGGTGGCCCGCAAAGAAGAGGCTCGGGTTTGGAATCCTAGGAATCCTGCCCCAATCTCCACCAACGCTGCCCCCTCCGCGTCCCGGGAGGAATGACGCGAGCAGCGGCGGAAGCGCAAGCCATCGCGTAGTGGCGAGGAGGGCCACGTCCTCGTTGCCGATGGTGCCGAGAAGCCCTCGCGGAAGGGCAAGCCTGTGGGCAACCGCAGGCGCTCCCCGGACCCTCGTCCCCAGGGCCAGGTCGGGGACAAGTGGTGCATGGTGCACCAAACCTCCACCACGACCTCTCCGAGTGTCGCTTGGTCAAGAACTTGGCCGAGTGGGTACAAAGGTACGAGCAGGAGCGGAGGGAGAAAGAGAAGGAAGCCCATCGCAAGGGTAAAGCCCCGGTGGAGTGCTTGGACAACCAACGAGAGGAGGCCAAGAGTGCGGCCCCGTCGGAGACGAAGATTACGATCCGGGCTACCAAGACCCCAAGCACGTCGTCGCCATCATCGACGGAGGGGCGGGCGCCAGTGTCCCGCCGGAGCCTCAAATCCATGAGGCGTGAGCTCTCGCGGTTGTGCCGTCCCCACGAGGCGGCCCAAAGGTCGCGCCGGCGGAGGTGCCAATCACCTTCGACCGACATCACCCGGGAGCATCGCACGTAGCGGCCACTTGGCCCTCGTGACCTCCCCACCATTTGTAACGTCAAGGTCGTTCGAGTCTTAATTGACGGGGGTGCGGCCCTCAATATACTATCCCCAAAGGCCTTTGATGCAATCAAGGCCCCGTGGATGGTGCTCGGGCCGTCCTATCCCATCATTGGGGTGACACCGGGAAGGTGTGGCCCCTCGGACGATCGTGTTGTCGGTCATGTTTGGGAGCCCCACCAATTTCCGCACCGAGCGGATTGACTTCGATGTGGCGGACCTCAATCGCCCTACAACGTCGTGCTCGGGAGGCCGCGTTGGTGAAGTTCATGGCGGCCACCTATTACGCCTACCGCCGGCTCAAGATGTCGGGCCCCGAAGGCCCCATCATCGTCCACGCCGACGTCAAAACCATGCTAGATTGCGCGGAGGCGCGCGTGGATGATATTGCGGCGGCCGACCGCGTTGAACCCGAAGGCCCTCAAGGGGAGGCCTTGGGTTCCCGGGCCCCCAAACAGCATATCACCTCGGCTGATGAGGTGGTAATCAAGTCTATCTGGTTGGGCGACGACCCGTCCAAGACCGCCAAGATTGGCGGCAACTTGGACCCCAAATAGGAAGACGCGCTCGTCTCCTTCCCGTGGACGAACACCGACGTATTTGCTTGGAAGTCGTCGAATATGCCCGAGTCCCGGGGAGGTGATCGAGCATCGACTTGCAGTGCGGCCGGATGGACGACCGGTCCGACGAAGGTGAGGCGACAGCCCCGAAGTGGCGGCGTTCATCCGCGAAGAGGTGGCACGGCTCCGGGAGGCCGGCTTCATCCGGAAGTGCTGCATCGGAATGGTTGGCCAACCGGTGGTCGTCCCGAAGGCCAACCACAAGCTGCGCATATGCATCGACTACACCGACCTCAACAAGGCATGTCCTAAAGACCCTTACCCTCTGCCTCGAATAGACCAGATAGTCGACTCCACTGCGGGGTGCGACCTTTTATGTTTCCTAGATGCATACTCTGGTTATCATCAGTTCCTCATGGCTATAGAAGATGAGGAGAAAACTGCATTTATTACCCCTGTGGGTACCTTTTGCTACATGTCTATGCCTTTTGGTTTAAAGAATGCCATGTCCACTTTCCAACGTGGTGTCCGCATCACGTTGAAAGACCAAATAGGGCGTAATGTTGAGGCATATGTCGATGATCTCATGGTCAAGTCCCGGGACCAAAGAACCTTGCTCCGGACTGGCCGAGACATTCGATAACCTCCGGTCCTCCCGCATGAAGCTGAACCCGAAAAATACGTGTTCGGGTACGGACAGGCAAACTATTAGGTTTTTGGTCTCGCCCAAGGCATCGAGGCCAACCCCGCAAAAATAAAAGCAATAGAGGAGATGTGCCCCTTAGGAAGCTCGGGGATATGCGAAAAATTACTGGTTGTGTAGCTACCCGAGCCGTTTTATATCAAGGCTAGGAGAGCGGGCGCTTCCTTCTATTTAAGCTGCTAAAGCGAATTGGCCCCTTCACTTAGACGGACGAAGCAGAGAAAGCCTTGAGCAAGCTCAAGCGTTACCTCTCCTCGTCGCCCATATTGGTAGCACCTCAAGAAGTAGAACCCCTCCTTTTATATTTGGCGGCAACTCCCCAAGTGATCAGTGCGGCGTTGGTTGTGGAGCGCGATGACGAGCCAAGCTCTCAGACGCCCCCAGCCCCACCAAACCCGGAGGCAGGAAACCTCGGAACGGTGTTGGCTGAGGAAGCACCCGAAGCCGGAGGCGGCCTTTGGCCCCCCGAGCTTCAGGGAGCCACCCGGCCCCCTAGTCCGGGGGCTCCCGAGGCCCCTTCCACCCAGAGCGGCCCTGAGGGCCCCGGGGCAAAGCGATGGCCCGACAGCCTCGGACACTAAGGTAACCCGCCCCGGTGCACCCAAACCTGTCGCCCCTAATAAAGCAGCTAAGGCCCGCACCAAGGTGCAGCGGCCGATCTACTTTATCAGCGAGGCGCTACGGGACGCAAAGACACGTTACCCGCAAGCCCAGAAAATGCTCTACGCCGTGCTCGTGGCTTCCAGGAAGCTGCGCCACTACTTCCAAGCGCATCGGGTAACGGTAGTCACGTCCTACCCTCTCGGGCAAATCCTGCATAACCGAGAGGGCACGGGACGGGTAGTCAAGTGGGCTATCGAATTGTCAGAGTTCGACCTGCATTTCGAAGCCCGTCACGCAATCAAGAGCCAGGCCTTGGCCGATTTTGTGGTAGAATGGACGCCGACGGCCGATAGCGATCCACCCCCGGGCGAACCCGAGAGTGCGGAGAATCGCGGCCAATGGAACGTGCATTGGGTGATGAACTTTGACGGTTCACTCACCTTGCACGGGGCCGGGGCAGGCGTGGCATTAACCTCCCCGACGGGTGATGTACTCCGGTACATCGTTCGGCTGGACTTCCGGGCAACCAACAACATGGCCGAGTACGAAGGACTTCTAGCGGGGTTGCGAGCGGCGACAGGCATGGGCATCTCCCGTCCGCTAGTCCTCGGGGACTCCCAACCGGTCGTAAACCAAGTTTCCAAGGAGTACCAATGCACCGACCCCGGATGGAAGCGTATGTCAAGGAAGTACGGCGTATGGAGCACCATTTCGATGGCCTCGAGCTGCGCCACGTTTCCAGAAGAGACAATACCCTGGCGGACGAGCTATCTAGGATCGCGTCCGCGTGAGCCCCAGCCCCGCCAGGCGCGTTCGAAGAAAGGCTCACAGAGCCGTCGGCGTGCCCCGAACCGCCCCAAGGGCAGGAATCGGCTGGTCCCGACACCCCGGACGTGGGCCAGCCACGGCTGGTCTGCGGGACCGACATCACGTGCCGGGTGGCTTGAATTTCAGAAATCCAGCGTATCGCAAGACGCGTCATTGCCCGAGCAACGCGAGGAAAGCGAACAATTGCCCGCACCTCCAAAAGGTACGTGTTGGTGGAAGGGACACACTACCGACGTGGTGCCAACGAAGTGCTCATGAAATGCATCGCTCGGGAACAGGGTCTCGAGCTCCTAGCCGAGATCCATGAGGGAGAATGTGGAGCGCACTCAGCCTCCCGAACCTTGGTGGAAAGACATTCCGCCAAGGATTTTACTGGCCCACCGCGCTGGAGGATGCAGCAGACCTCGTGCGGCGGTGCCGAGCGTGCCAATTCCACGCCAGCGTACGCACCGCCGGCTCAGCCCTTCGACCATCCCGCCTCGTGGCCATTCGTGGTCCTGGGGCCGTACATCCCGGGCCCATTCAAGCGTGTACGGGCGACCGCAAATTTCTATATGTTGCCATCGACAAATTTACCAAGTGGCCCGAGGCCTATCCATCTGCGTCATCGACAAGCATTCAGTGTGCGGTTCATGAGAGGCATCACGACAAGGTTCGGGGTCCCCAACGGGCTCATCACCGACAACGGCACCCAATTCACGAGTGAGCATGTTTGGCGAGTATTACGATGATATGGGCATCAAGCTCGTTTCGCCTGCCCCGCCCACCCCTAAAGCAATGGTCAGGCCGAGCGTGCAAACGTGGAAATATTGAAAGGCCTCAAGACGAAGACCTACAATGTGCTCAAGAAGCATGGGGAATCGTGGGTGACAAGCCGCCGTGGTCTTTGGGCCAATCGGACAACACCAAGCCGCGCCACGGGAAAACACCTTTCTTCTTGGTGTATGGAGCCGAGGCGGTCTTGCCTTCCGAGCTCACCCGGGATTGCCTCGAGCCACGTTATACACCGAGGATCAAGAACAGCGTGTCGCGACGACTGGACTACTCGGAAGAAAGACGGTGCCGGGCGGCACTCCGCGCGCCCGTTATCGCAGAGCCTCCGCCGCTACCATCAACACAAAGTCGCCCCAAGTGCTGCAGATCAATGATCTCGTTCGCGTTGCGTGCAAACGTGTGCGGGACGAGAAAATTATCCCCGATGTGGGAGGGTCATACAAAGTTATCGGCACCCGCGTCCGGAGCAGTTCTCCGGCCACGAGAGGACGGCACTCCGCCGAACCCGTGGAACATTTTTCACTGCGCAAGTTCTACCCATAAGCCGCATGGTGTGCTTGAAACATATATGAAATTTCATTCACTTGCTTCCAGTGGCATGAACAATGAGTTCGCTATTACACTCCTTATGATTTTTTCCTTGCAAAATGCCTACTTGCAGTGTGTTTTCCCCCATGTGCTGGAACATGTACGGCGGATGCTGGTTCCCAGTGGTCTTCTGGCCTTGCCTGCCTTAGCCTGAGAGCCCTAAGGGCGTCGAGGGTAGAGCGATGCTGCATACTATCACGCCCGGGGTAGTCTACGCACAGGGGCTCGGGTGCGTCTTGTCACGCCTGTCCCGAACCCCCGTTGCTGCTGCCCCGCCGGCCTTTTTATACCTTCGCTCCTACCCGAAACCCCGAGGAAGGCACCAGCCGCCGGCCGATGCACGCGGCCCGAACCCAGACCAGCTCCTAGTCACATGGGACGAATCATGGCAGGAGACCACGCTACCATATTCTTGCAATGCCCGAACTAACTAAAAGTTAAACTACCGTTGCAGGGAAGCAAACAGGCAGGGGCTCGGGCCAACTAACCGCCACTGCCTGTGCGCTAAGTTGGCCGGGGGCTCCCAATATATATACATATATATACGAATCGTTATGAATCATCGAGATGGCCATGATGGGCTGCTACGATACAAGTCCATGATAAAGGCAAGTGCACTAATATTATAAACAATATTGCAATATTTTTCACAAGTATAGATAAAGGCAAAAGGCGGGAGTCCTAGGCAGCCGGTGGGTCGATGGGGCGTCCTCCGGCTATCTTCGTCCGACGGGTCTTCACGGAAGGCGAGCTGGAATGCCGCCGGAGTGCCGTCAAAGCCAACCATAATGGAATCGACGACATCCTGGACACGGCGCCGAGCGGCCTCCTCGGTGCCCTCGGTCCCGTCAAAGCTCGGGAGTGCTCCGGCTCCACGATCCGGCGGCGCGCCTCCTCCAACTCGCGCCGCGTCGGCTGGAGCGAGGCGGCGGGGCTTCCGCACTCCTCCTCCGCGTCGCCAACCGCTGCTCCCGGCGGCCAAGTCCCGCTCCCACCGCTCCAGTTCGTCTTGCCGGCGGCACGAGGCGGCCGCAGCGGCTACTCGCGCTCCCAGACGGCCTTCGGGCACCGGGAGGCCTCCTCCCGGGCCTCCAGCCTTGCCTCGCGCCCTCCACGGCGGTCTCGCGCTCGGTGATGGCCCTTTCTGGGCAACCACGTTCGCCTCCCGCGCGGCGGAGTCCTCCTCGGCCACGGCGACGACGGCCTCCGGTCCTTGACCGTGCACCACGCCGCCTCCAGAGCCTTCTCCCGCTCCGCGGCCGTCCTCGCGGGCTTGGAGCTCGACGTCGATCGGCGGCGGCGGCTTCAGGCATCGCGCGGGGTGCACTCGCGCCGGTCGATCTCCCGAGCACGCTCGTTGAGGTCGCGGACAAAACTTCCGGCGATGGTGCGGACCCTCTCCTCTCGTGGCGGCGGCGACTGCTCGCGGAAGTCGGCGGCGTGCCGCTCAACGACGGTGTCCTCGAACACCTAGTTGAGTTCCCCCGCGCCGCTCGATATCCGCCGGCTCCCGCTTGCGGACGAGGCCCTCCACCTCGCCGTGGCCACCGGCTCCGGCGGCCCTCGTCGACGCCGGCCTCCGCCGCGCCACCGCGACCTCCCGGCGGCCAAGGCCTGAACTGGGCCGGATCCCTCCAGGAGACCGCGTTGTCCTCCTCCGGTGCCCCGGACACAATCACCCTCGCCCGCTCTTGCGACCGGACGAGGGCTCGGTGTCCGGGCGACCACGAACCGGACCGAGCGCCCGGATTCGGAGTCGAAGCTCGAGCCGAGGTCAACCACCGGCGCGGGCGGAAGGAAGGCGTCCCATGGCCGATCCGCCGTCGCCGCGCCGCCGCCGACGCGCCCGCCCTCCGGTGAGGCCGCTCCCTGCGTTGGAGGATCGCGGTAGACCGACGCCGGCAGTGTTGGTGTTGGCCGGCGGGCGACGGCGCCGGTGGCGTGGCGCGGCGATGGCGTCGTGGTGGCGGCGATGGCTCCCACGGAGGGGACCCCTGGGGCTGCTCTCTGCTGCCCGCTGCCGCCTCCTCCACGTCGGGGCCAGTCGCCCGAATCGTCGCCGGGGGCCCCCGATTGTTCCTCGTGGGCCCCCTCCTTAGGTCGCACCGGCACCCGGCCCGAACCCGTAGGGAGTGATCCGGACCCGAAGGGCTCCGGCACCTCGGGCCTCTCTGCGCCTCCCGAGAGCCGAAGCGTAACCGCCTTGGGTATAACCCTAGGGCGAAAATGCCGTGCTCGCGGCTAGGGCGAAATAAACACATAAGGGATCAAAACACAAGACAAAAACACAAGCCCCACGGGGTGTATACGTATCTGCAAGGCGTCACATGCGGGCCGCGTTGAAGCCCCAGGAAACCCGGGAGATGGCCCGCTTCTTCTTCGTGGGGCCGCCTGGAGGGCTTGTCGAGCTATCGCTCGCGCCTCCGTCGCCGCCGGAGCACCGCGGCGGCCCCGCCGACGGTGTGCTTGCCGTGGGCGTGGTCCCGCCTCCGCCGTCGTCGTCGTCACCGTCGCCGTGGCCGTTCCGCCCCCGACGGAGTGGCCCCGAGGCCGCCCGCCGCTGTGAGCCGCGCACTGCGGGGGAGGAGGCGCGCTCCGCGCCGCCGTCGTGTGGTGGAGATGGGGAGGTGCAGGGTCGTCCTCCGGCCTCTTCCTCTTTCCTTCGGGTCCGGGGCCCCGACTCGCTTCTACCCGGACCCGGCGCCCGGCCGCCCGATAGGCACCTGGTCGTCGGCGTCGTCGTAGTCGTCGCCCCCACCCCTCGGGGTAACGCTCGGCGCCGCTGATGACGAGCCCACGCCGTCGCCCACCACCTGCAGCGCATGCAGGATCTCCGGGCGCGCCGAATCCTGGCACAGCGGCACCAACCCGGGCGGGAGCTGCGTCGGGTCCATCGCCGTGACGCCGAGGGTGCGACGGACCGGGATCGCGAGATCGTTTCGTCCCGATTGAAAGAGGCTCCCACATGGGTCCGCATGTCGTCGTTGAAGCCCGTGTACATGTGGGCGGGGCGCGGCCTCTCCTGCAGCGGCGCGATGCGCCTCATCTGGAAGTCCCGGAAGACCACGTGGCTGGACAGGCCCCCCTCCGGAGGTAGCTGATCCGCTCCGGCACTCGTCCGCCTCCTCCCGGCTCGCGGACGCGCCCCCGGTTCCTCCGGTTCACCGGGATTCTCGTCGGAAGGGAAAAGCGGGGTGGTCGCCCAAGCCGGTGTAGAACCGAAGGCCCTCCGTTCTCCCACCGGAGCGGGGATGGATGTCGATGAAGGGGTGCCGACGGTCCTATCGTTGCATGGATGGATCGCCACATACCCGACCGCGCCGGGGGAGCCCGCCCGGCACACACGGAAGAACTGCTGGAAAAGATGCAGTGAGGGCATCACCCCCACGAACATCTCGCAGTGTAGGCGAAGACGGCGAGGTAGAAGACGGCGTTGGGGTGAGGTGGTGCAGCGGAGGTCGTAGAACTCCGGCACGTCGAGGAAGAAACGAGAGAAGGGCGGCACCAGCCCAACCATGGCGAAGGAGGCAAAGAACACTATCTTCGTGGGGGACCGCTCCTCTGGAATGTCGCCGCCGCTACGCGTGCCGTGCGGCAAATACTTGTTGAAGAGGCTTCGGGCCTCCGCGGTGCAAACGAGGGATTTGGGGAGCACGCTCCCCGGCTCCAAAGGCGAATCACAGGCCATCTCCAAGGCAGGCGCTGGAGGGCGAAAAAGGAAGTCGGTGGCGGAGAGAAAGGAGGTGAAAGAGCGAGGGCGCTGGGAAGATGAGAGGCGATGGCTGTGAGAGGCGATGGCTGTGGAAAGCGTAGAAACTGATCCCCCCTCTCGCGGATCCGTTTTTATAGGCAACCACGGCCCCCTCGAGCTCTACGGCATTAATTTCGCCCCACTACCACGCGACGCGCCTCTTCGGCTCCGCGCCCCTTCGTTTTTCGCATCCCCTTTGGTTCCCGCGCCACTGGGGTTTCGCGCCCACCAGACGCACTACGCAGGACGGAGAGAGCTAGGCGGTTTGATGGGCCCCCGCGTGTGCGGCCCAAATAACGCGCCCCCCGTCTGGAGAAAGCTTAGCCAAGCGCAGCGTCAGTCGTCGTGTACCGGCCTCCTACTACGGTGAGGCACATCCAGCGCCCAGGCCCACACACTCAAGAAAATGGTGTTAACCGCGCCCAAGTCCGACTTCGGTCCCGGTCAACACCAGGGGCTACTGTCGGTGATATGGGCCCGGGGTATGTCAAGGATGCGATATCGAAGAAGGAAGGCGCCTTCGCCCACCGGGCGCACCAAAAGCATGTCTGGATGGCTCAAGCGAGTCCGGGCCACGGCGGCCACGTGGCCACCCCGAAGGGGACTTGGCTCGGGGCCCGGAGGCCACCGCTCTCCCGGGCGGCGGGTCGAGGGTCACCCGAACCTCCTATCCTCTACCCCGCACCTCTCCGAGAGAGGGATGAGTCCAACTGCCAACTACCACATTTAATGTCCAGAGAGAGGCTAGGCGTCTGCCCCGCCGCATTTATCGCGACGTGAGGCACGTCTATCAGCCATTCATCATCATTTCCCCTTTGCCCGTCACGAAATAAGGAGAGTATAAAGTCTTTGACGGCGACCGCGGTATGGCCGCACGGTCACTCCACGCACGCCTCTCCTCCATGCCCCGTCCCGTCGCATTAAATGCGCCGGGCGGCCGCGTGGGAGAGAGAACACGAGCGTAGGGGGTATTGCGTCGACACCTCTCCAAGTGAAGGGCCACTGACCAGTGGGCCTCACGGGAGTAGGTAGGCCGGCCCATCCTCACGTCAGCAACATGGCGTCCACGACGCCCGTTTTTTCTCCATCAACTCCCATGACGCGGCAACAGGGACAAGATAGGGGTAGCTTCCCCGATAAGACAAGGCAAGAACCGCTACATCACGTGGAGCAGAGCAGAGGAAATCAGGACTACTGTGGTGTCCCCTTGCACTATAAAAGGAGGTCCAAGTCCATCATAAAAACGGTTCCTAAAAAATGGTTGATGTTTCCTAACTGTTCCCAGCAACCCCGGAAAGGAGTCTAAGGTCCTGCTGTTGTTGGGGACCTTGGGCTTCAAGCATCCCACCTCAATCACCAGCTCCAGCATCCCTGAGGAGGAACACCCTCCCAGTCCCTGTAATTCATCCCTCGTATAACACAAAGAATAGGAGTAGAGTATTACGCCTCTCGGACGGCCCGAACATGTATAAATCCTTTGTGTCTATTGCGGTTGTGGTCTTTTTCCGTTTTACTAACTTCTCCCCTTCTTACCGTGAGTTTGAGCCATAATTCATCGCTCCCTGGGCCGAACCAAAAAGGGGTCCCTCGGATTCCCGCGTGTCGAGCACACACATCGACAACACTTTTTAACAGTTGGTATTGCCGAAGAAACAAAAACTTGTTATACCATCAATTTACAAATGTCATTTAAAGATACATCATGATATATAGATGTCATTTAGACATCTATCACTTCCATATTTCATTTACAAATATCATCTGCTAAATTTTAATTAGGACAACATCACTTTATTTAGATGCATGTCGATTATAGAGAAATTTGATTCCTTTATCATATTTTGTTTTTTCGTTTTAAGGTATGGACATTCGTCCATTTGATTATTTTGTAGAAAACCTCTTGAGTGTTTATAAAATTAACCCGCTCCTTAAATATTTATAAAATTAACCCACAAAACCACTTGAATGTTTATAAAATTAAACCACAGTGTCAATGTTAAAATAGACCTCGGTCTCAATGTTGAAATATACCTCGGTGAAGACATAAGGAAAAAAATAAATTAAAATTATATAAAACTTCAACTTTAGAATAATTATAATAAAATAAAATGACACCATTTTTTAAAAAGAATAAACGCCCAAATTTTAGCAAATCACACATAAATAGCGTAGCCAACAAGAACGGCTTTAATACGAGATTCAGATTCGATGCCAGATCCTGACAATTATGTCCCCATCAGTTGCATACGGTTGACTATAAGATTCAACGGTTTATTACCGATAAAACATAATAATTTATGAGTACAACTTTTCTAAATATGTTTTAGCGGCTTAAAAAAAGTACGTTAAAAAACCATCACAATAACATCAAAAATCAAGTTTTGAATTAGCTTATAAATCATATAGCAAACGATGAGGCCCTTAGCAAGCAACTGCATTTCAGATTCTGCAAGACCGAAGTGATTACATGCAGTTTACCACTGTACAACCACCTAAACCAAAGCACTGTAAACCGAATGTAAATTACATTTCATAGTTGAATGATGCCTTGCGCATTTGCAAGCTAACTAGCGACACCGACACTCGTGGTCCTTTGTAAACCGCTCAGTCACATTTGTGTCACTGATATACCTGAATGAAATACAGACAGCATGTGTGAACTTACATTACACACCTCTCAATTCTTGAATGATACGAGTACATACAAAGAATACTATTAGTAGAAATATGATGAGCAAAAAAAAATCTATTCAACCTGGGGCATACAACAAGGTTGATCTCCATGTACATGAAATAACTAAGATTGTATTTGTAACATTACACATAGTCACATAGTTTTAGAAAATAGTTTATTAGGTATCTACTTAAAAATAGCCTAATTTGGTAACTGCTATCCTTCTAGATAATACTCTCCATCTCTTATAAGACACTTTAATTTTTTCTAGTTAATTTTTTTTAAGTTTGACCAAGTTTATACAAAATTTAGCAACATTTATGACAACAAACTAGTTTTATTAAATCTAACATCAAATATAATATATTTTGATAATATATTAGTTTTGTGTTAAAAATATTACTACTTTTTTTATAAACTTGATGTTTGATTAGGAAAAGAGTCAAAGTCTTATGCGCAGGAGTATCTAACATCAAGACTAAAGCACAAGGATAGTTGACTCATATAGAGCATTAACATATGGATCAGTGCTGAGAGTTAAAAAGAAGGGATATCTGCCAACAATACAACATACACTATTGCAAGTCATGTAGATCTAGAGTTTTAAAACTGTAAAAGCTGCCTTTGCAAGTAACTAATGTTCTTAGAACTATTTGCCAGTTGCAATTACAATGCTGCCAATGCTATAACAAACTTAGAACCTAAACTAAGTGAAACAGTTCAAACTTGGACCGATATGAAATCTATAACTATCTAAGTATACTATCTATATAAAACAAGTATACTATCTATAAAAAAACAAATAATGTTTTCACCCAAAATTTTATTTTGTCTAGCTATTTTACAAAAAATTCTTTAAACGTTTATAAAATTAACCCACAGTCCACCTAACTATTTTACACCCTTGAGTGTTTATAAAAGTGTCGCGCCTGCGTCCCTCTCTCCCGTTCCCATCCGCGCCGCGTCCACGCCGCGACTTTACCCGTTGCAGCGCACGGTACAGTTGCTAGTAACCATAATGTTCTGATGCATGAAATAAATGCCACATACAGCAACAGTACGACCATTTCTTGAGAGGGCTAGTACTGTCATATTAGCAGTACATCCCCTAGAAACAATCAAACAATGTAACACATGATGCGTCTACAGTAAGATGGAGCATGAGGAATTCGAATGGGGAAGCCACATGACATGATCCATCAGCACTCACCAATAGGTAGTTAACTTGTTATAAATTAACTGGTACATTGCTCAAAATTAACTAGTACATTGCTCAATGTTCTTTTGCATAGCATCCAACTTCTCAAGTACATATTCCACCTTTTTGCAACAAATCTCATTAGCAATCCTCGCACTGTAGTCACACTTCTCAAATGGGCGATATTCGCAAGCACTTTTGATTTCCTCACGCAATGTCGTTTGAATTTCCTGCTCCAGCCATAATAACGATGAGTCTACCATGTATGATTTACAATGCATATTGTGTCTTAAATGAAAAGTTGGTGAAAGAGAGGAGCAGGAACATGTACAACAATACAATTGTCATTTCACACATTTGACTTGTATTTTGGTGAAGAGTAGAAAGAACTTGGATGGGCCAGAGAAAAGTTCACTGGCATGGTGGCACACTTAACAACTAAGGCTCAGTTTGTGATTGCTGCTTTGTTTTTGAAGCTGCTGGGACCAAAAATCTGTGAAATGTCTATTACTCTCCTCTTCTTTTTTTTTAAAAAAAAAAAGAACTTCTGGGACCAAAAGGCTGTGAAATGTCTGTAATTCTCCTCTTGGTAAATCAGATTTAAGTTGATTCCTTTTCAAACTGTTGCCCTGTCGAGCATCACCTCGTAAATTCATGAAACAAAAGGTGGGAACGATGTGCCATTGTAAAAGGTACTACAAAACTAAGCATTTTGCATATTTTAGTTTAGCATTCTGCAGCAGCAGGATACTTCACAAAGTATGTTGTTCCTCCATAAATAATGGAGGTGAATTCATGAGCATGCAAATTACAGCCTGATGCAGAAAAACCTATATAGCCACACTGAAACATGATGATTTCTAGTTAAGTATCAGTGGGTTCTTCTCACTGTCTGATTCTAGTATGCCACATTACCAAAACCACTCCTCTTAGGGCCTGATTGGAAGCCTGGTTTTTGGCCCAATACCAGTGTAAAATATAAGCCCAAATCTTTTCAGGGGTAAATATAAAAGTTGTGCTTGGATGGGCTGTAGCCGACTAAATTTACCTCCATATTAGGCCCATTCCACCCGAAAAGAAAATGTGGCCTCAGGACCCCACAATTTTTATCCAACAAAAGTCGGGCTCGCCTCACCTCGAGCTCGCAACACGTCGAGCAGTTTACAAAACTAAGCATTCTGCCGCCGTAGAGCTCCAATCCGCCGCCTCAGTGCCTTGCCTCGTCTTTCCCTTCCTCGCAGCGCTCCGCACCTCCGCCACGCCACCACCCCATCTTCCCTGTTCTGATGGTGCTCCCCTATGTCGATGCTTGAATCCCTACATCGATCCACATCGTCGCCGTTGTCCAAGATTTCGATCCACTTGGATCCACCGCCACCATCGCCCACAGCGACAACCTTGCTCCCCATAACCCATCGGCCTCATCCTGGCTGAAGGAAGAGAGGGGGGGGGGGGGGGGGGAGGAGAGTCCAGTCGGCACCAGATTGTGCCACCCAATCAGCTTCACCTGTTCTCTCTGTTCACCTATGTTCTTGGATCCAATGATGTGTTCGACTTCTTGGGGTTGCTAGTTCTTGCAAGAGATGTGTGTCTCATAGTGAATATTGTTGTGTTGGTTGCTCAGATTCGGTAGAAGGAAATAAGTTTATTTTTTTGGTGGTTCTTGTAATTTCTGGGTAGATGTTGCTGTTTTGAGTTCGATTGCTCATCAAGCTAATTTTTTTTCAGGAAAACATGCTGATTTTTTAATCAGGAATGTAGTGTAATTTTGATGATTTAGGTGGCTCTTGTAATTTCTGGGTAGATGTTGTGTAAATTTTTATTTATCAGTAATAACAATAGTAATTGGATAAATTCGAGGCAAGATTGAACATTTGTTCTCTGAACAATTCACCAAGATCTGTTTTTCTGTATAGAACAAATTCCAGAATGATAATCACAAAAATCTTGAAACAAAGACAGGTTCATTCTAGTAGTTCTGATTATTATTCCACATATCAATTCTTATAAATGTTCAATGTTTGTTGAGGAAAAAGTATTCAATTAGCTCCGTGTTCACACTGTAACCTGCTGCTAGCATCCATAATACCAAAACAAGGGTTTAGAAGGGAATGAAATTTTCTGGTGTAATACAGGGGTTATTTTGGGGCCCCAAAAATTACCAGTGGAAATAATTTGCAGGTGTAAAAGATTACCAAACATCCAAGCAGGTCCTTAGTTGTTTTGCCGGCAAGGTCAAGGTAAGCATTCAGATCTTAGGGCAAGAAGGTGAGATGTACCTTGATGGCGAGCATGAACTCGCGGCAGTGGCCAGCGACGCCCTCGGTGCGGGGCCCAGTGGAGTTCCCCAGCTCCTCCATGACCGCCCCCGCCAGATTCACCGCCCGGACTATCATCTGCACGCGCAAACCCCACCTTCCCGCATCAAGATCAAGATCCAGTGAAACCCCCAAGAAGACGGTCCAGGGAAACAAAGGGAGGGGAAATCTGGGGGAGAAAGGGATTACCTGCTCGACGTGGTTGAGCCGCTGCAGCGAGCTGCTCTGCATCTGCGGGACCATCGCCACCGGCGACGAGGAGGAGGAGGAGGAGGAGGAGGAGGAGGGTTTTTCGATTTCGCCGGCCGGAGTTGGAAGCTTCGAGAGGATAGATAGCTGGGCTGCTGCACCCTTCGATGTATATATGGGCCTCACGTTTGTTTCGGCCTGTTTACTTTTCTCCTTATATTACTTTCAGGGTTCAGCCCGTTTGTTATTAATCAGATATGTTCATATTCTTTCGATAGTATTTTTGAACTTTTTAAAATATGATTTTAAGATGAAATGTTTTTAAAAAATATTATTTTAGTATATTTTAAAGTAATACTTTTTTATTTTGCAAGGATTTGGATGTGGGTCTCGAGAGTGTGGCATGGCTAAAATGTTTGTTTATATTCTAAAAGAAAAGTTACATGGTTGATTTTAAATTTTCAAAACAAAGAAGAAAAATGTTCTGTTCATTAGTATTCTGTTTGGCAGCAATCTTCTTTTGATCATTTTACTGTTAAATTCCTCCGGAATTCTCGTGAAATTAGTCAAATTACTTTAAAAAAATCGTCATAATTAATGCAATCTTCAAACAAGTGCGACGCAGAGCAAATGGAACGGAAGCTTCCAATGCAGTCTCCATCAGAAGTTGGCCTAAACCTGGTAACCATCACCTAGCTTGCTTCACCTCTCTTGCCCGGCCGGTCTCCGGTAGCTCGCCGACCTCTCCAAAAGGCACACATGGCGAGCCAAGAAAACCTGCACGCGACGCACGACGCGACCCGTGAGAACATGTGTTCGCGGCGTGATCTTGTGGTGGCGGTCTCCTTCTTGCACCTGTCCGTCGTCGTTGTCCTCTCCGGCGAGCCGGCGGCGGCGGGCAAGGGCAAGGTCCCGGCGCTCATCGTGTTCGGCGACTCCACGGTCGACACGGGCAACAACAACTACCTCTCTACACTCGTCAGGAGCGACTTCGCTCCATACGGCCGCGACCTCCAGCTCGCCGGCGGCGGCGGCGGTGGAAATGGCCGGCCAACAGGCAGGTTCTCTAATGGCCGCCTCGCCGTCGACTTCATCTCCGAGGCGTTCGGGCTCCCGCCGCTCATCCCGCCTTACCTCGACCCGGCCATCAACATGAGTAGCCTCGCCGCCGGTGCCTGCTTCGCCTCTGCCGGCGCCGGCTACGACAATGCCACCTCCGATCTTTTCGTAAGCCTTCCATTAGAGCAAAAGGGTAGCTACACTTTCATGGTGTTCTTGGTTGACACCATGGAGTAATTTGTGAGGTTGCGTCGTGCAGTCGGTGCTGCCGCTGTGGAAGGAGCTGGACTACTTCAAGGAGTACGCGGCGAGGCTGAGGAGCTTCCGGGGAGACGACGCGGCGGCGGCGACGCTGTCGGAGGCGCTCTACATCGTCAGCATGGGCACCAACGACTTCCTCGAGAACTACTACGCCGTGGCGCGCGGCCACGCGGCGGAGTACTCCACGGCGGCGGCGTACGGCGACTACCTCCTCGGCGTCGCCGAGTCGTTCGTCCGCGAGCTGCACGCGCTCGGTGCGCGCAAGGTCGACCTGAACGGCCTCCCGCCCATGGGCTGCCTCCCGCTGGAGCGCGCCAGCGGCGCGTGCACCGAGGAGTACAACGCCGTCGCCAAGCGGTTCAATGTCGGCCTCCAGGACGTGATCGCGAGGCTCAATGACGAGCTCGGCGGCGGCGCGAGGATCCTGTACGGCGACGTGTACGGCCCAGTCGCCGCCGTGCTCGCCGACCCGGCGGCGTACGGGCTGGAGAACGTGAAGGCTGGATGCTGCGGCGTGACGGGGGTGTTCGAGATGGGGTACATGTGCGGCGCGCGGAGCCCGCTGACGTGCGCCGACGCGAGCAAGTTCGCGTTCTGGGACGCCATCCACCCGACGGAGCGCCTCCACCGCGCCATCGCCGACGCCAAGATGAACACCACCCTCTACGTCTTCCTATGAACAATTGAACGATGCCTAGTACGGAGTACCATTGAATTGACCACGATGACGATGATCAGGAGGCTCCAAGTAGCAGGCATCAACGCTAAGACTTGACATCAAATGCTTACAATGTGATATTATTTCGTTAGAAAAAAAAATCGCCGCAATAAAATGCACGAGAAAACACCATTAAACAGTACATTTCTTTTTTATCCCCTCCCTCCAGTCATCCTAGCGAGACACCAGTTCCTTTTATCTGATTTCGACGATGGATTATCTATGTGATATAAACGAATAAATTAAGTGATAAAACGTTTGAGAAACGTGTCCGTAATATAATCTATAATCTGCAAGAGAAAAAAAGGGACAAATAACATCGCTCTATTGCAAACAAATAAAATTGACGGCATTATTCGTGCCCAAACTAATTCCAGAATTCATAGGCTACGTCTAATTGGTGAATGTTCGTCAGGACCCAGACCTAGTTATATCTTATCCACCAAAAATTCCAACCACGAGGCAGTAGCACGGAGGAGACGGCACACCAAAAATTCTCGAGCTTACCGTTTTCCTCTCTCTCTTTCTCTCTCTCGTATCATCAAGAACAACCGACGAGCCTCCATCTTCGAGTCCCTATTGCCCTCGCCCCTCCCTTCTTCCACAAATCCATCGATTCAATTTTCCTACATTATGTGATTACTTGTGTTGCACCATATCATTATTATATAAGAAAAAAAAGCATAACAAAACTTAAGGGTATAACTTGGTTAACAAATGAAACACCACCAGTTACATGTTCTTCTAAAAACAATATATTTTTAGAAAAACATCATGTATCAAAAATTATTATCCAATATTACAATGATGCGTGTCATTGGCAATTTTATTTGTCTAGTGAAAATGACAACACGACGATTATCCCATCGCAATTTCAGAACAATGAGCACTTGATAAAAACATGGAGTAACCCTGTTGATCCTTCTTCAATTTCTCACAGTTTGAACATAATATTTTCATACACAACTTACATGTATAAATTATTTCATGTCTACACTATGAGGTAGAATTAATAGAAAATTATTACTCTTACAAACTGCTTTAATCTCTATATACTATGAGTGTGCGTTAGCACCATGAAGAGAAATGTCATAACAAAAAGTCATATTTATTAATGAATATGTTGATTCTTAGAAAGACGCTCAGCTTCCTATGTATACACTGAGCATCTCTTCACCTTCTGAAATCTCCTAAGTAAGAACATCATCAATTCAAACTAGTTATAGATCAGAGAGCCACTAAAATCATATATATCTCAATCGGATATACTGAAATAGTAAGTTTAAAAACTTCCTTACATTATTTTGAAGACAACTCTAAAAAAATCTTTCATGTAGCCTTGAATCAAAACTATAATCTGAAACACAATTGTTGAAAAGTATAAATTTCATAACTCAGAACACCCCTTTCACCAAAACTCAAACTATACATATACCCATTTCTAAGGGACAGTTCCAAATGAAAAAAAATGACAGCAGTTTCAGTTTCTCAGTAAACTAACATACCTAAATGCACGACATGGTATCATGCAAAGAGCTAAAGAATGTACTTATAGAGATAATGCACCTTGACATCTTCTAATAGTCTGATTAGAAATACTCCAATCCAGGTTTCTCTATCATTAGTCCCACACTTTGATTAGAATTTACAACTCAGTACATGCCTATATCGTTGTCTTCGGTGTTAGGGAAGATATATATCCTAGTACCAAGGAAAAGAAAGATTCAAATGCCTTGTAAACAAACAAGAAACATGCGCTAAACAAAAAGAAAGCATACCATAACTTTGCACCTTATATTGCCCTAGAAAAATCAAGAATAGAACAAGACGAAATCTCTATGCTTGAAATACTCACGTCCTTGTCATTTCCTCAATCAATATTGCAATTCATACTCCAAATCGGTGACCATCGCACTCCATGCTGCTGGTACCATAGTCTTGCTTCCTGTGTAAGGGAGAGTCTGGGAGACCTAAAGGGATGCATCAATCAACTTATTGCTATCCATCAAATCACCTATAAAATTTTATCATCAATTTATTGAGTGATTTTGCAAATGTGGCAAAATGGCAAATGTACATACAACAAAGCAATGCTTCACCCACTATTTTATCTTATTCTTTTCAAATTCAAGACTTTTGAGAAACGACGAGAAATTTAACAGTTCGAGCACTATATATTATTAAGTGAAAAGCACAAAAAAAAGCAACGCTCAAAATACAAGAGTTATGGTTAAGAGTGAGCTAATAATACATAGAGTTAGTAGACATTAATGGTTAGAATTTCAGAAGCAATGTGCATTACATAGAAGCATCACTAATTCAAACTAAAGCACATTATATGATTATTATGGAAACCATCTGTAAACTACAAACTTATATTTAATCGTTTTTAGAAGAAGGAATATAGCACATGACTATCCAATATTTCCTAGATATTCTATTTCTTACCATCATGAGTTGATGAGCGCTCAGCCACCATGTGTTTCTAACTATGTCTTAGGTTTGCAACTGGAACACCTGCAATCAACATGGATTTCAATAGTTTGCCCTGAAAACATGAGCAAACAAACTGCAAATTTGCCTTTTTCCCTAATAAGTGGTTTGTGTATTACATATATGTAGCAGATACCTATGGGGTGGTAATCTACATATGCATATGAAGACCGTAGGGGGTATTACCCCGGGGTAGCCCACAAAGCGGAGTTAAGACCAGCTGAAGTCGGATTGGTAGTCCTCGGGAGGGGGTTAGAAGTCCGACCTCTTCCTGGGGTTGGCCGCCCCGACCACCCTTTTATCCCAACTCCAGTGTTCTATTCCGACTACGACTCATCAGACCGACCCCATATCTCCTTGGGAGAAAGACTTGCTTTGTAAGGATCGCAGAGGAGACAAGGAGGGGACAACCCGACAGAAGATGATGTCACCCGAAAGGACTGTGTAGAAGGTATCTGCGGAGGACGAATCCCAATGCAAGATGGAGCACAAGATACCCATGGCGCGCAGGACCCCAAGGATCTCTATGTACTTTTCAGATGTTGTTTGTACTTACTTTTTAGTCTTTAGTTTTACCTTTCTTGGCCCCCAAGTCCTCTTGTAACTACCCTCCTTGAGCTATAAAAGGGAGGGCAGGTCCGTGGGCGAGGGGGATCGATTCCTTGGAGGCTAGATCTAATCTCTAGAGCCCCTAAGAACTCACACAATTGTACTCTGATCCATACACCATCCCAACAAAGAACATATGACGTGGGCTTATTATCCTCCGGGAGGGCCGAACCTGTCTAAAAATCCTTGGCTCGCATTGTCTCCGAGTCGACCATCGTTTCAATAGACACCCTGACCACTTTTTCACCTCCTCGGGTAGCCCCCTTGGAGGACTGATCGACCACCCGTCAATAAGGACTGATCCTTGCATCCTTTCAGTGTATACTGCATACCATGCAAATGTATAGTTGAATCATCAAAAGCTAAAATAGAGAGTCAACAATTACACATATACTCTTGATATGATCAGAAAGTCACTAAAATTGTGATTACATAGATAAATTGAGGAAATTGATTTGTAGGAGCCAAAGCATCAGCATGTAATATAAGCATTTGATTTGGGATGGGCATTGTCGGAGACGGGATCCTCAACAATGAGGAAGTGAAGACCCCTCCTTGAAGATTCGACCAGGAGGCGTGGGCTTGCACGAGACGATGACAAGGGCTAAAGAACACAGAGCAAGTATACAGGTTCGGGCCACACGGACGCGTAACACCCTACTCCTATGTGTGCGGGTTATCTGCGGGAAGCTTAGATTACAATCGGATATGGACTTGTGTGAGCTCCTAATGTTATCAGTCCAACCCCTTACTAAGTTGCACAACTCCTTCTTTTATCCCTCGAAGGGGAGCTCGCAATTACACTTTGCATGGGAACATATTTATGCCTAGTCTTGTCGTTGTTCCCCCTGGCAACCGAGTCGGACGTGGCAACCTTGCTCTTCGGTCGACATATGGTGCAGGAGTCAAGCAGTATCCGCTTAGTCACCATAGGGCCCACCAGTCAGTCCTTGCAACATAGCAAGATGAAAACCACTAGGGCGCTATGGGCGCGACACGTCGCACTCCTATTCCTTTGGCGGACATGGGCGTGCAGGAGGCTGCACGTAGCGTCACATCCCTGAGATGAAGGCAGGTGAGATTTTCTCCAACTATCTTCCTCTAGTAACAGATACTGTCACATTTGAAAGGAGTTAAGCCCTCGTACTCACCTAGCAAGATGGATAGAATTCAGGGGTGAGCCTTGGGTAATGGTAGGTGTGCTCGGCAATCGGCTTGGGGCCCCTAGCCACCTGCCATGTGTCCGGGGACAGTCCTCGCTTCTCAGGGCGGCTACCTACCCCAGGCCTGTTCCACACCCGGGGCCCTCAGGTGTACCCAGGGCCTCGCGCTCCCTCCCTCTACTTCTTTACATAATGTCTCGTTAGTTTGGACGAGCTTCTCGAATATATCAAAGACAAAGGAGTTCATGATGGACGGGTCTTAGGTGGAACATCGTCATCAAGATACACCTATTTCAACATCTTGAATATATAGATTTTGTACGTCTCCAGATTGCTCTTGATATCCTAAAAAGGTTAACCATTCAGTGCATCAGGCACAGGGGCCCCGGGGCCGGGCCCTAGTTCCCACCTGACATTGCGAATCACCTATGTCCCACCGCTTCGATCGGCAATGAATTACGTGTATGTATGGACAATTTTGCAGGCCCGAGCGCATGACGTCCACGGAGGGACAGGGACCCTGGTTCCCATTTCTCCAACAGGAATATACTATTGTTCTGATCAGAAGTTCAGTAAAACATGGATAGTATAGTAAATAGAGGGTGGTACTTTCTAGGGATAGAAACAAAAGCACTTGTGTAATCCTTGAATTGATCCTTTTGAGGTGACTTGGATGTCTCTGTCTTTGTAACACCCTGAAAAGAAAACCAACATACAAAAGCAATTACATCATTTAAGATTAGGAGGAGATATACATAACAATGGTGATAGAAGAAGAAAACTTGTCAGATTGCTTTGTTAATAATGAATATTTACATCACAAGAGCAACATTTGACGTTGTTAGTTCACTGGTAACATGAAAAATCTATCTGAAGATCAGCAACTCAGTACAAGATTTTTTTCAATCGAAGGATGAGCACATAATTTGTTGCCTTCTTGTAACCTACATCAGTAAGATATACAGTAAGCACTAATTAGTAACCTTGTCTTGAAATCAATAGTCCGATGCAATCTAGCACCAATGTTGTTGCAAGCAGAAGTACTAATATTGATATCGACATCAAGCAACTACCCACAACAAAATAAGAACAAAAAGATAAAACAAAGCGGAAGAGAGGAGGTGTCACACCCCAATTTGGCACTGTCGTATAACGACACCTGACAGGAGCGTGTCATAGGAAAAGCAATGCAAATTGTTTCCTATGAGACCACGATATCGATACCAGTCCGAGGACTTAGCGCTGGTACCCATCGTGACAATTATGAATTATTGCAATCCTTAATTTAAATAGAGGACTTATTTACCTTAACTTAAGTTGCAACCCTCGGGAGAAGCCCGGGAATGAAACCGACGATACGGAAGTAGCAGCAGCAGAAGCAGAGACGGCGAAAACCAACGAACTAACTCCCAACACCACAAGCAACAGCTGGGAACCAGGACGAAACCCTAATCTTCACTTCGCTTCAACTTCACCTTCAAAGCTAACAAAACTATACAGAGCAAGGGTGAGTACTTACGTACTCGGCAAGCCCGGGAAACTTAGGTGGTTAATGCAAGATGCAAGGGGAGGCTGGTAATTTTGCAATCGGTTTTGTTTTCAAGTTTTAAACAATCTAAGTGTGCACTTTTCCACAACCAAAGCGAGACAAAGTCTCAGCTCGGTCGGGAGTGAGAAGTGACAAATTTTATTTTTAGGATTTGCACAACTCCCAGAGTTGGCCTCAAAGTTGGTTTCCTAAACCAAACCAATATTCCAACTTTTCAGAGGTTTGTGGTCCCCAAACGACCAATTACTTCCAGGGACTCCATGTCCAGTTGCATTCCTAATAGCCACTTTCTTTTCCCAACATTAGGTTTCCCAAACCACAACACATTTTCACAAAGCGGCATAAAACAAAAATTACGCTAAGGAATCACCTTACATCTGCCCATAACCGTGGGCACAGTTGTTTGAACAGGTTGTTAACCTCTGTAGAGGGGGTACACTTTACTCACGTGACGCTACTAACCCGAGTCACCCAACCCATGCAGAATAGCCACGTCTTGTGACTTTGAGGCTTTCATGACAAGGAATTTCCAAAGTCGACTCAAGGTCACCTTATGTCAACGGGAGGGATCCTATGGACCAACAACAGATTAGGTCCCATACCATGCTATGCCAGGAAGCCTAGGGGTTTTCCTCAACACCACCCTGATGAATCCACTTGTCCCTTGGCATCAAGTTTTCCCTAGCCTAGCTAGTTACTCAGCCAAGGGTGTCCCAATTCACCCATGTGTTTGCACTTGTTATATGCTCAGATATAGTTCCAAAGGAATCGGTCCTTGAAAGCGATCGCACAAGAATCCCGCCTAGGAATGGCCTTGTGTCACGAGTTTTGTTTTTAAAACCCATTTTTATTTCACAAGGCACTGACCCTAGGCATCGGGTTTTTCAAGGCTTTTGTAAACCAAACTTTACCCAAGATGTTCTTAGATTTTAAGTTTGAGGGCGACCGTCAATACTCACGCAGAGTGCATGAATACCAAGACGCAACAAAGGTGGCTACAAGGAAACATGAAATAGCAATTAAAAAGATAAGAATCAAATGCAACAAGTTAGGTAGGCCCACTGATCAGCCTTGCAGAGGGGCAAAACAATTCCAGTGCAATCCTATCGATGCATAAAAATTTTGCAAGCAACATAATTAAGTTCAAATATAGGGTCAATATGTTCAAAGGTGGCTTGCCTTGTTCAAGGTCTTAAGCTTCACGAATCTTCGAGAAATCCACGCTTGGACAAAAATCCGAGAACCGTAACTACACTCAAACAAACAAAAACCTACACAAAAGACCAGGAAAATATCATGTTTAGACTTATTAATTGTACTATTAAATAGATCACATTTTTATGGAATTACTAGAAGCGGAACGGAGTCAATCGGAGTTACGGATCAAAAGATATGAATTTCAGAAGATTAATTAATTTTTTGGAATTAAGGAAATGATTTTATAGAATTTTAGGAAAATAATATTCTCTGGAATATTCTTGACGGTCACTGAAATGTGGGGCCCGCAAAACAGTGAGGGCCACACCGTGGACTTGGTGCACGGCCAGCTAGAATGGAGGGAAGAAAGATGGACTTTGGTCCATTGGGCAATTGGACCACAAGGGGGACGAAAAATGGACTTTGGTCGACGGGCTGATGTAACAAGGCTCGGCCCAACAGGCTGGCGTGCGAGAGAGAGGCCGGGGTGGGGTGGGCTACCGTGGGAGGCCGAAGAAAGAGCTGAGCACACGAGCGACGAGGGCTAACTCGGCATGGCTTGACCGTCGGTGCTTGCGTGGACCGCCACGCTAGCAGGGAGAGCACCCGTGATTGAACGGCTCACGGGGGCTGATTGGCATCGGTGAACAACGATGAACCGAAGGGAATGGCCGGTGCCGGTGGGTAGAGGAGGTCAAGGCGAATCGATTTGACGGTGCGGATTCGCCGGGAGAGGAACGATGACGACCGATGGCCACGGCAAAGCTCGCCGGGTGTCTATTGTGGCTGCACGAGATGAAGGAGAGGCGGCTTGCACGTGGTGTTCGGTCGAATTGTTGCGAAATTGCGACACACATAGTGGCGCGAGACCCAATGTTTGTCGGGTTCGAGCTCGTGTCGGTGCTATGTGACGACAGAAGGGGCAACGTAGCAAGGGAGCGAGAAAAAAGGACGGCGACCATGGCGGCTCTCTGGGAAGGTTCACGGGAACTCAAGGAGGATAGAGACGGAAGGAATCGGCGAGAGGATGGCCGACGATGGCGCGCGACGGCGCGTGGCTACGGCGAGAGCAGAGCAACGACAAGGACTCTACTCGATGAGCGAGTGACTAAGGGAACGTGTTTGGGAGCTATTGGAGGGCCTCTAGGGGTGTAGATACGGGAATTGGAGTGCGGCTCTCACCGGCGAGAAGGAGTGACTTTGGAGGCAGTAGCCCGACGGTGAGAAGGAAAGCTGATGGAGAAGGGCGGTCGGTTTCTTCAGGGTCGGCGTGGCATTAGGAGCATGAGGACGGGGCTTGGCGGTGCGGATGGAGTCACGACGAGGCAATCCCGATGATGGGGCGTCACGGCGCCGAGACGGCGTGGCCAGGGAAGGAGATAAAGGTGCACACGTGAGGGCTTGGACATTCGAAGTCCAACACGAATTGGAATCGAGAAGGTGATTCGAGGCCAGTGAAGCATGATGATCGCTGTGGCGGGCTCGGTTTGTCGGGGAGCCATGAGATGGTAGCACGGCGATGAGGTACACATGGACGACAAGCTTGATGCGGTGGCGAGAAGAAAAGGGAAGAAGAGGAGAAGGGTGGTTTATATAGGCGAGGAGGAGTGGGGAGAGTGTTTGGTGAGATGGCTTGCACGGGAAGCTGATTTTGGGCGCCAGGGAGGGCACGCGACTGGCGCAGTCAAGGTGGGAGCAGTGAGGTACGGGGTCAGCGTCATCGCGTTTTGGGAGCTACCGACGTGGGGCTATGGGACCAATGGTGATGGCGGCGATATCGGCAAAAGCGAGGAGAAAGCTTGGCGGCAAGCGGAGACGAGGCAGTTGTCGCGACAAGCGAGGTGACGCTGACGTCCTGGCTGGCCAGCCAAGAGGTGCGGGGTGGGAAAACAGCAGGCGACGGTGAACTCAAATTGCCGACGAGCGGCTGAGCACAGGAGAAGACGAGCAAGGGCGAGGAGGCACATCTCCGTGGCACGTGCATCACACGCGCGTGCGTGGTAGGGGCGAGGCTGGCTGGCAGTTGGGTTGGGCCGAGGGAGAGCGAGACGGCGCGGCGGCCTAGGTAGGTGGAGAGAGGAGAGGGGTTGGGCCGACCAAGAGAAAGAGAGAGAGCCGACCAAAGTTGAGGGGAAATGTTTTGATCTTTTCCCAAGGAATTCTTGAAGGAATATTTAGTGTATTGGAGATGGGATTCAAATTTAAATTGCATATTTGAATTCGAAAATTTTAGGGAGGAGTCAAGGAAATTGAACAAGGTGTGAGTTTGATATTTTTGGCTTAGGCTTGTATTTGAGATTTTGGGAAGTTTGAGGGGATTTGAGCAAACAAGAATTTGAATTTGAAACTCGAATTTTGAATTCAAGGAATTATTGCGAGGAGAAGATAGAGAAATGGGGATTAAGTTGGGACCGGGATTCGAATTTAACAATTTAACTAGGCAAAAAACAGGGGATCTAGTGGAGGGCATCAAATCGGGAACTTGATATTCCTTAGGATAAAATTGTGTTTAGATTTGCGAGAGTATTTCGGAGAGGATTCAAATTAAGGGAATGAAAGGGTATTCTGACAGTTAGGGTTCTAGGGAGATTTGATTGGATTGGCATCTCGGAGTAGAAACAAATTTTCAGGAAGGGATTCAAAGGGGAGATAATATTCGGGAAAGGATTCAAGATAGATAGATAGATAGATAGAGTGAGTGAGTGAGTGAGAGAGAGATGGTGGAACTTGAGAGTGGGAATTCAAAATCGAGAATTGATTCAAAGGAACAAAAGGGAGAGTTTAGGTTTCGGAGGTGAATTGTTGAACCAAATTTGAATTCGAATATTCAACGGAATTTTACAGATAGGGTTTTAGGAGAGAATGCCGAATATAAGGATCCGAACTTCGAAACTATTTTTGAATGGACATTTTGAGAGATTGGGTTAGGGATTCGAATTTGTTGAATTTGATATTTGAAATCATGGGACCTTCGCAAGGAGAAATCGAGATGATTTGAACACTCACTCAAATCTTTGAAAGAAGTATTGAACGGAGTCAATCGAGGGAAATTGGTCGATTGGGATTTAGGAGAGGGATTTGATTATAAAGGTTTGAGATCCAAGGTTTCTTTTGTAACCAAAATTTGAGGAGCCGATTTTTTACGAAGGGGTTTAAATTGAGATCTACGGTACTACTTAGACTCAACACGAAATTTTCAAAATTAGGATTTTGTTAAATTAGCTTTAACACCAGTGAAAATCGGGGCGTTATAGGAGGATACCTAGTAGTGAAGATTTATCAATTTAGAGGTTGGTAGTGCATGGCGTTGGCTTGGAGGGCCTAGGGGCGATAACATGGATGTTGTTGTTTGCAAGGTGGATCCAGTCGCTGGCATGGCAGAAGAGGAGATCCCACCACTAGCTGGGATGAGATGAGCCATAAACGTGAACTAAGAAGCGAGGCCTCCTTGACCTCGAGGGCTCTAGGAGGCCCACATCTAGGGCGACCCCACGCACCATTGGAAACCATCAAGCCATAACCACGCGAACAACTAGGTCGATTCCAAGGAATGAATCTGCCAGAACAATTCAAAGGAAAAAAAGGAAGAGGGTGCTAGAGGAAGTGATAACGTGAGAAGGGATATTTTTACCTCTCCCATGGGGCACAACCTTGATTTCCTTGATGGCAGGGCATGGTTGTAGCGGTGCAGCAGCAGAAGCATCACGGCAGATGAGAGGAACGGAGGAGGAAGCTCGCAAATGTATACCAGATCCAGGGTTATCGTTGAAGCGGAAGACAGGGACGTGGCTTCCAGATCTCCTAACGTCGAATATGATTGCCTACTTGTTGAGCCTCACCGGCTTGTCCATGGGCCCCGTCTTCTGTCTTCAGTGGAAGCGGGCCAGCGATGGGAGCCGGGAGGATGACGAGTAGCACGCCACGGTATCAGTGGGTGGACGCAGTCGTGAAGCTTCTTGGGGCGGCCACCAAACAAGGCGGAGTAGTGGTGCATCTTGGCTCCAGCGTCGATCGGGATGAGGATGTCGGTTGAGGAGGACGTGATGTAGCGGATGTGGCATGGCGATGTTGTGGCAAGTTGCGACCGACTTCCATAGCAGCATGGCAGCTCCGCCTCCGACGTGCTCCTCTCCATGTGTGCATACTCTTGCTCATGTTCAACTATTTCCTTTGGAGCCTCACCGGCATCCAGAATGAGCGAAGGAAGGAAGCAGGAGAGGTTGAGGAAGAGGAATTGACGAGACAAAGGAAGATGGTGGAGTCTTTGCGTGTACGCTTCTTGTTTCGTCTCCAATCAGGCGAGAAAACGCATAGGAGTACGCAGACGAAGTGGATTCTCGACTTAAAGTCGATGACTTTGAGTCATCGACTAAGCCCCACGCGTATGGGGCCCACACATGTCACTAACTCAAAGTCACTCGACTTTAAGTCGAGGATCGATTTATAGAAAGCTTCCCATCAGAATCGATTAGTAGGACTGCATCTATCAATTAAGAGGGGAATAGAGTTGAAACATGTATCTATCTATGTTCTATTATATATATATAATATGTCCGTGCGGAACGAGCGTTATTTTATTTTATCATAATTATTTTAAAGTTGAAGTGTCATATAATTCCAATTTATATTTTTCTTCTTTATGTCTTCACGTGAGGTCTATTTCAACATTGGGACTACGGGTTAATTTTATAAACACTCAAGAAGTTTTCTGCAAAATAGCCAGGTGGACTGCGGGTTAATTTTACAAACACTTAAAGTGTAAAATAGTCAGTTGAATGAAAATTTTTGAGTAAAAACACTACTTGTCTTATAAATAATAATTATATATATACTAGCAATTGTGCCCGTGCGTTGCAACGGGTGAAGTCGAGGCGCGACGCGGATGGAGACAACACGAAGGGGCACGGGAGGGAGGGGCGCAAGGAGGAAGGGGCGAAGGAGGTCTTTTTTCATTCAAGTCCTCCCTTTCTTTTCAGCATTGGGACTGCGGGCAGGGCTGATGAAATACTCGTGGCTCGCTAGCTCGTTCAGCTCGTGGTTGGCTCGGCTCGGCTCGGCTCGGCTCGGCTATTTGAGAAATGCTAACAGCTACGCCAAGGGTTTAGCTCGTTAGCTATAACGAGCCAGCTCGAGTCAGCTCGCGAGCTGCTCGTGAGCTCAATGAGCTAGATGCAATGTAAAAGCAGTGCCTAATGTTTTGCTTGTTTTGCTATTTTTTTTCTTGTTTTGTTGTTGATGTGGCAATAAATCAATATTTTTTATGATTTTGTGATGGTCAATATGGATCTAATGCTTTTAGATTATAATAGTAATAATATCTATTCCAGTTGCATCATTACATTTGCATGGATAATTGTCGATGGACAAATGTTATTACGTTAATTATGGACTTAATACATCACTTTTTACTTTTTTCAATTGTATATTTGCATGTTTAATAGACTCAGAAAAAATAGAATGTAATTTGTACATAAATTACACGTATTAAAGTGGCTCGCGAGCTAAACGAGCTGGCTCGAGCCGGCTCACGAGCCGAGCCGAGCCAAGCCGACCTCCGGCTCGGCTCTCTACCGAGCCGAGCCGAGCCGGTATCCACCCCTAACTACGGGTTAATTTTGAAAAAAAAACTCAAGGGGTTTTCTATAAAATAGCTAGGCAAAACAAAATTTTAGGTAGAAACACTACTTGCTTTATATATATACTAGCAAATATGTCCGTGCATTGCAACGAGCGTCATTTTATTTTATCATCATTATGCGACGGGTTAATTTTATAAACACTCAAGGGGTTTTTTGCAAAATGACCAAGCGAACAAAATTTTGGGTAAAAACACTACTTGGCTTTATAGATAGTTATATATATTAGTAATTGTGCCCATGCGTTGCAACGGGGAAGTCGAGGCGCGGCGCGGATGGGGACGGGAGGGAGGGGCGCAAGCGCGCGCGCGGAGCTCCGAGCGATGGGGAGGGAGCGCGCGCAGATGGGGGCGAGAGAGAGGGGCGGCGCGGGCACGGCGCGGATAGGGACGGGAGGGGGGCGCGCATGGGGCGCGGCATAGAGGAGGGGCGCGAAGGTCTTTTTTCATCCAAGCCCTCTCTTTCTTTTTAGCATTAGGCTGGGGTTAATTTCGAAAAACTCAAGGGGTTTTCTGCAAAATAGCCAGACAAAACAAAATTTTGGGTGAAAATACTACTTTCTTTATATATATACTAGCAAAATGCCCGTGCGTTGCAACGGAACGACGACGCAGGAGGGAAGCGGCGAAGGGCGAAGGTCCGGGCGGCGCGCGGAGCTCCGAACGACGATGGGGGAGGGGCGCAGGCGCGGCATGGGGCGCGGCGCGGATGGGGACAAAAGAGAGGTACGTAGGAAGTCTTTTTTCATCCAAGCCCTCTCTTTCTTTTCAATATTGCGATTACGAGTTAATTTTATAACACTCAATGGATTTTCCACAAAATAACTAGACGGATGAAAATTTTGGATAGAAACACTATTTACTTTGAAAGTAACGGTATCTTCAACTTTATGTACCACTGAACTTTGATTAAGAAATAGTATCAGATAGACATTTAGTATAAGTTAATTTAATTTTAGCAAATTAAGTCAAAAATATAATGGAAATAGATATTGACTTACTGATACTTTAAATCGATTAGAAATTTGGTAAAAGTTTAAAATATTTACGACTCGGATATTATTAGTTAGAAAAGTATATTGATGAATAGGATAAGTTGCATGTATATCGACGGCGGTGCGCTAGCTCACTCGTGCGGCGTGTGCTCGGCCGGCGCTCGGGGCAATGCACGGCGACGCAGGAGGCGCGTGAGTTGGGCTCGCCTGTTGGAGGTGAGGAAAGTGAGGCAACAATGGAGCGAGATGTTATAGGATTGAAAATTTATAGATTTGAAAGAAAAAAATGATTTGACGATCGAAAAGTTATAGATTTTTAAGTAGTTAAGATAAGCTATATCGTATGTATAACTGGGTTATTTTTTAAAATAGCCGGATGGATTACGGGTTAATTTCGAAAAAACTCAAGGGATTTTACGTAAAATAGCGAGCAAAACAAAATTTGGGTGAAAACACTACTTGCTTTATAAATATATATATATAGTTATAGATTATAGATTATATATATATCATACTTGAAGACCTTAACCGTACATATGTCCAGAAAAATATCTAACATGAAAAACCAAACAGTAAATTGCGCATTATTCCTATCCTACGTGTAGCACGCGAGCATCCGTCCTGCAAGCGCCGCTTTAAGTTTTGAATTTCATATACAAAGTTTGTAAATCTAAAATTCATATGCACAAAGTTTCTACATCCAAAATTCAATTCATGTGCACAAAGTTTCTACGTAGGTTCACGTGCACCAAAGTTTTAACGTGTAAAGTTTTTACATCCAAAGTTCATGAACATCAAAGTTTTTTTATTAGAAGCTCGTCCGTAGAAAATTCCATAACTTAAAAGTTAGGGTCGTATTACATGTTATTCGAAATTTTAACGTGTTCATAAGTAATAAAAAAATAAAAGAAATAGGTAGACAATATATTCACACCGATGGCCCAATCCGAAATATACGGGAAAACTATTCAATATTCAAAACTCTCATGAGAACGTTCGTCCTTGCTTGCATATCACTTAAATAATTATGAAAAAATTTAATAAAAATCAACAAGATAAATTGATATGTGATAGATCACTTCATAAACATGTAACTTCTACATGTTTAAAAAAATAAATCTGACTATAAATGTATGTAGTTTAATTTGTTTTTAATTTAAATTTTATTTTACATGTTTATAGAGTGCATATGTTAATATATATCTTTTTTATTTCTTTAGTTTCTTTCATAACTCCTTTAAGTATTTGACTGACGTACCTCAAAGAGTTTAAAATGCACGCTCATTCGTATGGCACGGTCGATACAGAGCTGCACACTGAACAGTGAGCAGCTCACCTCGCATCGCTATTTATTTCGACAACAAACCACACTCAAATCACTGACTCCGATCAACCAGCGCAAGCTTGATTATTACACACGTACGTAGCTGCAATGGCATCGTCCTCCGGCCAGCGCTCCCGCGTCGTCAAGGCGGCGCTGCTGCTGTTGCTCCTCGTCGTCTTTGTGAGCGGCCGCGGCGGGACCGCGGCTGCGGCGAAGGCGAAGGCGCGGGTGGTGCCGGCGGTGATCGTGTTCGGCGACTCGACGGTGGACACGGGGAACAACAACCAGATCCGGACGCCGCTGCGGAGCGACTTCCCGCCGTACGGGCGCGACATGCCCGGCGGCCCGCGCGCCACGGGGAGGTTCGGCAACGGCCGCCTCCCGCCGGACTTCATCTCCGAGTCCCTCGGCCTGCCGCCGCTCGTCCCGGCCTACCTCGACCCGGCCTACGGCATCGCCGACTTCGCCCGCGGCGTCTGCTTCGCCTCCGCCGGCACCGGCCTCGACAACGCCACCGCCGGCGTCCTGGTAAGCAAACTACTCAGTCCAAACTAATCCAACACCACCATCACTGTATATCAACAACAACGCCTTCCTCCTCAGCAAAATACTCCCAAAATTCACACGCCGATCAAATTTTATATGAAATTCTTTGAAAGAATCAAATACAACACCGTGCATTGCAAGTTATACGAGAAATTTTATGATACTATTTCAATTTTACAATATATCGAGATATAGTTAGTAACAAATTTTATAATAGAAAATGTAATGTCCTCGTACATTGCAAGTTATATATAGTCTTTCAAAGAATCAAAAGTACAACATTACACACTGCTTCACAGTTCACACTAAGATCAAATTTATTTTAATGAAATTCTTTCAAAGAATCAAATATAGCGTTGTGCATCGTAAGTTGTGCCCTTTCCAAAGAATCAAATACAACAGCATTGTGCTTTGCAAGTTATGGCTTTTCCAGAGAATCAATAACAGCATTGTGCACTGCGAGCTAAAAAAAATCAGACTTGCCGTTTCTGAATAATAGTACTTGCTCGAGTCGGCTGAAAATGTCTGCAATTTAAGGCAGTTCGTTCGACGTTAGGTCTCGTTGTTAAAACTTAAATGCATTGGGACCCAAATCCCTCTTCCCCGGGGCACTGTTGCATGCACACCACTGTCATCAGCTATAACCATGGAAAGGAAAAATGGATCTATGCTTTCAGTATTCAGTTATCTTTTGATGACTTGTCTGAAGAACACACATAATGGGTATGTGTTTCCCTGCTTTGTTGAATTGTTCGTCTTCCTGCAACCACTTGTGCCGGCATTAAGTAAGGCTAGCTGGAATGCTTGATTCATCCGATTGCGTCTTCTAGAGAAGAACTGTGCTGATTTGATTGCCTAATCATATAGGACATGCATGCGGTTCTGAATTTATTATTAGGGGGTGTTTGGATGGAAGTAGTAAACATTCGTGTCATCTTACATGTTTTGGCATCAATTTAAAAAACTAAATATGAATTAATTTACAAAATAAATCTATTAAATCTAATTAATTTATGATTAATAAATATAGGCTATAATTAGAATTATTAGATTCGTCTCATAAATAATTCATTAATTATAATGAATTTTGTAAATAATTTATATTTAATATTTTAAAATAATATTTAAATATTCAATGGGCAGAATTAATTTTAATCTCTTAATACAAACATGTCCTAAATCATCAATTCATCATCAATCCAAGTAGGAATATTTCTCGGAGATTGTCTCCTGATGTGTAGAGCTGCTCGCTGGTAGCACATTCTAGCTGGTTCTGACAAGTATACTGTGTAGGGTTACAGCACTAATCTCGGTGTTGATTGATTTTGTCTCGAAATAAACAAGTTTTTACTGTTGTTGGATCAATATAATTAATGAGATAAATAGTACTTTTACTGTTTTACAAAACTCTAGTTATGTTGATTCCTACTCCATACTATAAAGTTAAAACGTATTAATAGTAATTATCTAGGTGAAAACTATATTACCATTGACTGATTTTTGTAAGAAACCAGTATTAAAGTTTTGACCAGAGAATCCAGCAGCACTGGTTTTGTTTTGGTTGTCCCGGTCCCAACCAAAATCGTATACTACTAATTGCAACGAAAAGTACAGTCATGCATCCATGCAGATGCATGTGACGCATTCACACTCTCTTCACCAGTTCACCTACTCCAAATCACTCGCCGCCCGCCGCCATGGACAGACACATCATCTGCCACATGCATGTTCATCGGAGTTTCACCTCGAATTCATGGCGATCTGTTCTTGATGAGCTGACACACAAGTGCAAAATTAAATAACGCGTGTCCGATTAGTCAGTGATCCCGCTGTGGAAGGAGGTGGAGTACTACCGGGACTACCAGCGCCGCCTGCGGGCGCACGCCGGCGCCGCCGCGGCGCGCGCCGTCGTGCGCGGCGCGCTCCACGTGGTCAGCATCGGCACCAACGACTTCCTCGAGAACTACTACATGCTCGCCACGGGGCGGTTCGCGCAGTACACCGTGGGCGAGTACCAGGACTTCCTCGTCGCCGCGGCGCGCGAGTTCCTCGCCGCGATCCACCGCCTCGGCGCGCGGCGCGTCACGTTCGCGGGCCTCTCGCCGATGGGTTGCCTGCCGCTGGAGCGCACCACCGACGCGCTCCTCGGCGGCGGCGGCGGCTGCATCGAGGAGTACAACAAAGTGGCGCGCGACTACAACGGCAAGGTGGAGGCCATGGTGCGGTCGCTCCGCGCCGAGCTCCCGCGCCTCAAGCTCGCCTTCATCCCCGTCTACGACAACATGGTCAACCTCATCACGCACCCGGAAAAGTTCGGTGAGTCACCTTCTTTATTATTATTACTGTAGGTAGCGAGCATCAGGGTTCACATTACCGTGGATGCATGTCGTGCCGCTTCTCGCCGATAAGGCGGTTTTCACGTAAAAACCAACCGGCGATGAGCAGTAACCACGAAAACCACGTCAAAAACTACGAAAACCATGCAAAAATCGTGAAAACCATGGAAATCACACGAAAACCGTGAAAATCATAATTTTAATTTGAACCAAATCCAAATCCAAATCCATGTCGTGTCACGGTTTTCGGTCAAACCGCGTCACATACCACGGTTTTTCGACAAACCGTGCGAAATTTATTTTTTTATAAAAAATATATATATTTGTGATAAAATGGTTTTTATTAAATTTTTTGAATTCGTACAAAATTATTGAAACGAAACTAAGAGGATGCCATACAGCACCCCCGCGGTACGCGTGAAAACCGAGTTTTCGCGGAATTGCGAATCCTGGTGATCTTTGTACACTAGTAGGTTGTACTGAAATATGTTTTAGTTAGCACCAGATATACTATCAAACCTGGAGAGATTTTCACAAATTTTTAAAATCTAAATGAAACTTTGTAAAACATGATTGAAATTAAATAAGTCTCATAAGTTTTAAATATCTACAATATTTTCTTAACTATATAATGCAATCTAACACCGAATAAAATATACTCTGATGTAAAATAAAAAATATGTAGTATCAAGTTGGTGGAAGGTACATTCTATTCTCGTAAAAACATGATGAATTGTGTGAGTTTTGTCTAGGCTCTAGAAAATTCATGGCTCAGCCACCACCGACTCAAGTATGTTGTAATGTTTTGGGAGGTAGGACTGGAGAACGTGGAGGAGGGGTGCTGCGCGACGGGGAGGTTCGAGATGGGGTTCATGTGCAACGACGAGGCGCCATTGACGTGCGACGACGCGAGCAAGTACCTCTTCTGGGACGCCTTCCACCCCACGGAGAAGGTGAACCGGATCATGGCGCAGCACACGCTCGACATTTGCTACCAGCAAGGCGTCCTCTGATCAAACAGATTACGAATAATTTGTAGGATTTGTACTAGATTCTTGACGAGAGGGAAACAATTCGATAAATATATGGCGGGACATCATCATGGTCAGAAAACTTAAATCTCAAATCAATTGGGAGAATCAAATTTGTATTTGCATTTTTTACTACATTTAAGTTCTGGTTCCAGAGTGTCCCCATGCTGACTTAGCAAGTTATATGCAATCAACCTGTCGTATCAGCAGAAACAGTTTCCAAACCATCGAAAAAGTCGATTTACATCAGTTTTAAAAGTTGAGAGGAACATTATACTCATTATTACTGTTGAGGGAGGCGATTTAATAAAAAGAATAAAAAAGATAAAATAGACTTATTTCGTCGGTCAAGACCACGAGCTAACCATGGGCTAAGAGTCAGGGTCTGGTGATTTTCCCAGAATTTGAGGCCCATGGGCCTAAATGTAGCCGTACACTCGTACGATCTTTCGAGTCTCTGCAACAGAAAACAATTCGATTCTGGTGATAGAGGTTCACAAAATTGCACAAGAAGTTTGGTAAGATTTACCGTTTCAAAATGCTTGCAAAGGGCAATACACGCAAAATTTTCCGGATGTCAAAAATCAGAATTTACAATTTCCGCACAAGAATAGGCAGGTACATACATTGCCAAGCTCATCATATTGTGATTTGATTTATGCCAGGAGTGTAATAGTAATGAACAAGAACGAACAGATTAATTAATTACAGAGTACATTTCCTGTCGAAAACTTGTACGATTGGGAGTATTACATTAATTAATTAAGGTCGGATTAAAAATTGTAATCCAGCTTCTGCATCACTCCCTCACCCTTGGGAACATGCACCTGTACACCTGCAATACACAAAGCATGCATTTTTTTAAATTTTGAACGCGAAGAAGCAAATGAATTATTGAATTAAATAATTAATTAACTAAAGTTGCAAATGAATTATTAAATTAAATAATTAATTAACTAAAGTTACGTGCCTTTGATAGGAAAGACCTCTTCTTGGCTTTTCTCCGAGGATGCCGCGCCGGTGCCGCCGGCGCCGGCGACATGCGCGGCGTGACGTCCGGCCCGGCGGCGGCGGCCCTGGCAACCTCCCGGTGCCGCTTCACCTTCTCGAACTGCACCGTGAAGCCCTGCCCCGCCGCCGCCGCGTTCTGCTCGTCCCACACGCCGAACTTGGGCACGGCCGACGCCGCCTTCGTGGCACGGCTCACCGCCGGCGGTGGCACGTGGCGCGGCGGCGAGGCGGCCACCCTCGGCTGCGCAGCGTGCTGGTGGTTGTGATGATGCATCTGGGGCGGAGCGGCGTACGCCCCGGCGACGGGGCCGTAGCCGTAGCCGTAGCCGCCGCCCTGCGGCGCCGCCGGGTAGCCGCCGTTGTTGTTGCTGTACCGCGGCTGGTACGGCTTGGGCGGCGAGAACTTGCTGCCGCGGCTGCTGGCCTCCGACGCCGCGCTGCTGCCGTTGCTGCCGCTCCTCCGGTGGTACCCGTTGCCGCTGCGCTGCGACGCCGGGTACTGGTGGTGATGCTGCTGCTGCGGCGGCCGGTGGTGGTGCGCCGGCGCGTGCCCGTGTCCGTACGAGCTCGGCGGGCGCGACGGCACGTTCCTGCTCAGGTTCTCGTAGTGCTCGTAGGGATCGAACTCGTAGTCGTCGTGCGTCGCCGCTGCCGCCTTGGGCGCCGCCGCCGCCGGCGTGGGCGCGGTCTTGTTCTCGCGCACCTTGTCGAAGAAGACGGTGTAGCCGATGTTCTCGGCGTCCCACGATCCGAACTTGGGCACCACGGGGCCTTGTCCCTGCACGAATCTCAAGATGAGATTAACCATGCCATATAACGTAATTTAATTTCACCGTGAAAAAATTTTACTCTAAATTTGTTTACAAAGAAACATTAGTCGGTTATTTTCTTCCAAAGAAACTACTCTTCCGTTTCATAATAACTGGACAATAGATTTCCAAGTATTCATTTTTTAACTTTAACTACTCGTCTTTATTTAATCTACAAACACTAAAAAATGATGTCATTTTACTAAAGTGGGGTATAAACAAAACATAAATATGTTTACTCTAGCTTATGAGTTCAAGGATAATTAATAGTCAAAGTATAAATGAGAAAAATAAAAACGGTCAGTTATTAAAAAACGAAGGGAGCATAGCTCCCGATCTCTGCGCCAACAGAAAAATACACAAACAATATTATTTATGTACGAATACCAGCAATAGACAGCATGACAACATGCGCCTACAAAAAAATGTACGAATACGCCTACAAAAAATCACCTAACTAAGAACAATCACCACATAAATGTACGAATACGCGTCTCGTATGGTAATAAGTCAGGTGAAAAAAGAAAAAGAAGAATAAACACGATGAGCCAACTACTATTCCAACATCCAGCCAACTCCAATCTGTACAAATCACCACTGTGTCGTCGTCATTTCCAGCATGAGTCTCCTTGACGTCTACTAATCGTCTAAACCAAGCAAAGGCCAGCACAATTTCTTTTCGTCTACCCTCTCTTTCTCTTCTCCTCAAGCATGCCATTGCCACCAACTTGCCATGAAGATCTTAGCACGGATCATGCTGTCATGGTGTCAAGCATGCACATGTGCAGCCGGCTCAGAGCAATGCATGTTCAGATCCGTGAGTCCGACTCTTTCTGGTTTCTGCCCTGCCTAACCATCCGTCCATCCTAATCCATTGCCGTGTGCAACTGTTGCTTGCATGCATGTTACCAACTTGCATCTTTGCACATGGGGGATGGTGGTAGTAGTAGTAGTAGTAGTAGTAGCTGTAGTCTCGCCACTCATGAGCCTAATTTGATCATTGGCTTGAACACATCGACACTAATCGAGTAGTTTAAAAAAATGATGGTGATGGTGATGGTGATATTATATGCAGCAATCATGGGCACACCGTAATTGAGCAGAGAAAGAAGAACATCTCACATGATCAAGCAAGAAAGGATCATCTTTCAAAGCATTTGGGTCCTTAATTCTAGATGCAGACACAAGCAAGCATCAAAATCATGTGTAAGAAGAAGATGAAGATGTAAATTAATCAGTAAATTGTGCATGAATGTACTCACAGCCATGATGTATATGCTCTGCCTGGTGAAGAACAACAGATCAGGGGAAGAAGAAGGCCTCTGCTTCTTGGCTGATTGCTCCTCTTCTCCTTCTCCTTCTTCTCTCTCTCTTTCCTCTTTCTCAAGAGGAAAGGAGAGAAGAGGAGAGAGAGAGAGAAAGCAGAAGCAGGCAGGAATGATGGCAGGACAGGACAGAGAAACCAACCAAACCTGCAGGGATGGTTTTATGATTGGGGTTCAGAACTGACAGCCTCCCTAAACTCCTAATTAAAGGAGATCACCCAGCTGTGTGCCTGTGTTGCTTGGCAAAACCAAACAGGGTGGCAGCTGGAAGAGAGAATGTGCTGCCCCTGCCCTGCCTGCCAGTGTACTACTGCCTTTATGTAGATAGTAACAGAGTTGCAGGTGAAGAAAACTGGAAAGGCAAAAGAGAGAAGAACAGCTCAAGCCTTAACCTTCTCCTACCTACCCAAGGACATGGTGGTTGTTTTCTTGAGTTGGCTCTGTTTTTGCAACCTTCCTCCCTCCTCTCACCTGGTCCGTGCAGCATATGAACATGCAAAGTGTAGTATTTTAGGCTTTTGGCAATGCAATCATGTTCATAAGGAGTTGTATCTTTGGCAAGTTGTAAGGTATGAACAGCACCTGGTTTTGTCCTAGAGCAACAGGTTTGTTTTACTACTGGACTGAACCGGAGCTACCCATGCATATCTTTCTTTTTGTTCCTGTGTGCTGTAGGCAATGTCAAGATCTCTGTCAGGTAGGGTTGTTTGTTCATACTGACTGGGAGCGTTTCTCAGCCATTGGATGAAAAAGAACTTGCCTTGCGCAAAGATATTAGAATGAGGACAAGAATTCAAGAACTCAGAATCCTCCAAGTCAAGATCCAATGATCTTTGTTGATTGTTTTTACACAAGCTTCTAGTATTCTTCTGTACATTTCAGATAACCACATCCACCAAAAAGGAAAAAAAACAAATACATATCGTGCAATCTTGCATGGTCTTTAGTACTTGGAAGTATATCTTGGGGGTGGATTCTCGGACTTAAGTCAGAGTGATTTTGGATCACTGACATATGAATTTGTCACGAGATGGTCAGTGACCTAAAGTCACCTGCTACAATGTTCTCATGTGTGGTGCCATACGAAAGCAAGCAGCAATTCGTGCCCATTCCGGCACATCAAAAGCACTGGCAGTACAGGCCACATTAGCTGGCTCACATTTTCATCAAACAGCTGATGCATTTAAGATATCACACAAACCGGAAAGCGACCAAATTGCAAGAGAAAATTAAGAGAAGCAAGCGGACGCACCGCCGGTGGCTTGATGATGATGCAAAAAAAGAAAAAAAAATCTCGAAATGGCGACCCCCATAATTGAAGAAGCTTCATTACGAGCGCCCATGATCGATTATTATCGCCGTCGCCGTCGTTGTCGCCGGAACTGCACACCACCGGCGCGACATCAGGCACATGGGAAGCTTGCTCCTGCGTGCTGGTGACCAGGCAGTGACGCGCAAGATCTGGAGCAGCAGCCAGCTGAAACAAAGGAGCAGAGAGCAGTAGTCAGTTTAATCCAGAGTGTAAAGAAAATTCATAACAATCAGATCATCATCAATAAACTAATGGCAACAATGTCGGAGCAGATGCTAAGATAAATGTTAGTATAGTAGTGATAGCCATTAGCACAGGTAACTCTGCACAACAGCACAAGCGTCCAGATTATCATGGAAAAAGCTGGGATTGTGCACGCAAGATTTGCGGCACCTTTGGTGGCTAGCTTCATGGTTTTAGCTTTTCTAGCAGCAAATAGCATCGTGAGGTTATATATGTTCAGCAAACATCAAGTTTAGCTCCAGAAACTAACAGAATGATATTAAAAAGAGAGCAGTACTGGACAGGAGGAAGTATGTAGAAAAACCAAATACAATAATCATTCGGATACAGAGCTCACCAATCACCATATCCATTTTCATTTAAATAAGTTACAACAAAACAAAGAAAGATACATCAGAAAATGGTACTGATCACTATGACCATTAGCTCTCCAGTGTATACATAATGCCATAAGATGAGCACAGAGGAAATAGCCAAATACTCCCAGAATCTGCTCATGTTGCATTTTACTGGATAAACAAGTGAGTAGTCAGTGACTGAAATGGCCGGGTCTGTTGGAACTAGTGTCACCCATAATACCTAAAATGATAAAGAAACCAGGGGCATGTGAAACCAACAATCATTGAATGCCCCCAATGGATTTAGATGGGGAAAAGGAGAAAAGCAGATCACAATAAGAGAAATAAGAGAAGGCATGCAAAACTGATGCACTAATATAATTGTAACTTCGTATGGATCCCAGAGCCACTAAGCAAAATCAAACCAGTCACATGGAGGGTTAGAAATGAAATCAGCAAATGCAATGATGAATTTACTCCATGATGAGCATAGCTGAGAATATTATGGCAGAAAATAGTCATCGAGCTGTTTCTTTTAATCAGTCATGCTGCAAAAAGAGGCCAAAGAAAATGTGACTAACAGTTCCTACAATGAGAGGCAATCAAGTATATTTAGCCAGACAAATACAACTAGGGGCCCAACATATCAAACATATACTATATGTCACAACTCATAACCGTAAGGTATATTACATCTTTGCACCAGTCCTTAGTACAGGGGGTTTTTTCTTCTGTTCCGCCTCACCTTGTCCTTGTCCATGATTACACCATTTGGCTCATGGAGTAGATTGGAGTCCACTCCAACTTGACTATATTCATACTCTCATGCAATCACTGAAGCACACCTGGATAGATCAATTCTCTCTGGAGGCATCATCAAACCAATAAAATAAGAGATAATGAACTTGAGCAAGAAAAGACACAAGCAGAAACCCAAAGCCATCATCAATCAAGACAAGCAATGGATGCCATACAGTAACAAGACAGTTCACTTGAGCAAGAAGAAGAGCACAAATGTACACTTCGGTTTTACATATTGCCTACCGCACATGCTAAATTACACCTTTTCTCAAGATAAATTGCATTCAAAGATACAGATTTTAGAAGTGATTCTAATCAGGCAAGTGCTTTTAACAAAGCAGTTTCCATTTTATCCTCACAGCTATGCTTCTTCCCAGAGAAAAGTTTTCCAAAAGTGAATCTGCAAGCTAGTAAATCAATTGTCAGGATATATTTCCAAGTCCTCGTGACTTGGTACAAGGAACCTGAATTTGTCTATAATTAATAGTTATTACTTCTTGCTATCAGTATCGCTGTCCAATAGTATGTGAGGAAATAAACACTACCATGCTCAATAATGCCCTTAAACCTAATTGTCATGACATATTTCCATTTCCCAGTCCTCATGACTTGATACAGGGAACTTGAATCTGTCTATGAAGAATAGTTATTGCTTCTTTTTATCAGTATCGCTGTCCAATAGTTATGTGAGGAAATAAACACTACCATGCTCAATACTGCCCTTAAATCTAACCAGGCAGCTGGGGCAATGGAGTACCGAAGACTATTGGACATGCAAGCACAAATACGCAAAGCAAAACAGAGAAGTTAAGAAAACAAATGCTCCAGCAAATACTATCCCAAAAATATGTTTTCAGTGAATTGCACTTTACTCAACCCAGAGTCGGAAGAGTCATCACCAGTTTAGAGTAATGTGTAAGTGTTTAGAAAGAAGCACTCACAAACAGGTCACATTCATCAGTTGGTTCGAATATCTGCTGTACAGACCCAAATCATTCCCATTCCCATTGGACTTATACCACTTTGTTGGCAACAATGTTTCTGGTTTTATCCAGTAGTAGATCAGCAGGATTATTAGTTTACAGTATGTCTGGCAAAACATGAAGGAAGGATAAAAGTAGTGCATGACCGCATGCTAGTTTTACCACTGGGACCCCAAAAATATAAAAAAGTTTTCCATGTTAATAGCTACTACATAATAATACCTGTTCACATGATATCTGGACTACTTTTTCCTACCATAGGTTCTCACTGGTGATGTTTAAAGAGCAGATGGACATTTCCTATTGAACAAGAAATGTAATCATGTAGATAACTGCATAATAATTGACCAAGTTAATAGCAAAATAGAAAATTTTGATCACCTGAAGCTACAAGTAGAAAGTATATCACGTGTTAAAGATTAACTTACATTATTAGTAAAAAAACTAGAGTGCATCATGCTCAGATTCTGATTAGGCAAATAGCATGATAATTTGCAAACTCAATTATGGAAAACATGTCTACATTTTCATATATGCTACAATGGTATTTCCACAAACCATGTTTTCTAGATGACACTGTATATCCAAATTTCACAAAAATTGGAACATTAGTGGGGACATTAAGAGAAAGGAGGCAGTACATGTTTGTTGCATCCCAACATAAAGGATGAAATCAGAAGAAAATGTTATCAATGTACACAAAAATAGGATAATGCAAACAGACATGAATTGATGGCGTTCAAGATGAAATCACAACTTGCATTAAAAAAATTCAAAACTGGAAATAAGTAAACAAAGTGTGCTAGGTGCATAGGCATACTATTTATATTGGTAATAGAACTTTATGATTTGCAAGAAATTGTCACCCCTGGTATAAACAAAGTATCATACAACTAACACAACTTATTACTAGCTTCATTTAGGTAAGAATATTTCCTTCTCATTTGTTTTGGTCAATGCTTCATCCCATAAATGTAACAAGAGAACCCAAATAAGATTGCCAATGTTTCATGATCTTTCCATATACAGGCAGAAGAAATGATGTGAGGTTTAGTGGGCAAGCCTGCAAATCAGTGTAGGCATAAGATTTTTGACAAAACACAAAAACAAATGTTAGCAATATCATACAGAAAAGATTATTCACAAAATAATGGTATATTAGAAAAATACATTTTCCACATATTAGGCCACAACACATTATGTTACTAGCATAACTTTTCTAACTGCAAGAATTAAGCCCGTTATCATCTCGATGCCAATGTCATATGGTGCTATAGGGCAGTTAACCTGAGTTTACACCATATAGATTCATCCACTTTCATTTATGGCTTGATATCCCAATGAATCAGCTAATCAGATGCCAAATTATTCATGGTAATGATTTCCAGCTAAATTCCAATGGCTGCTGCATTATTCATAGCTGAAGGTCTTTATATATTACCCACTAAAAAAAGCTTCTAAACTTGGTTCATTTGAATTTCTTTTGATCACACAAATATGGAATTATATTGAACATCCAAAGTGGTCTTATGCTATAACACAAATTTACAGCAATGTGAAACTAGATGTAGGAACAATAGGTGTGGATCGACATAATAACATGTTAACGACACAAGCATCAGGGAAGCAAGACGAGCTTAATAGGGTATGTGAGAAAAGAAGAAAGGACTGATGTCAAAGGTGATAACAAGTTTGAAATGCAGATCTAGATCATTGCTTTACCACAACGAATTTCAGCTGTATATTTCTGGCATTTAAGTTTCCTCTTGCTACAAGCCTTCTGACTATTCTAGTAAATAGGGGATGTTTCAAGCTTCCCAATTCCAAAAAAGAAGAAAAGAGAAAAACTAAAAGAGTAAAGGGTAAGAACAAGATGAGCACATGTAGCTAAAGATGAAAATAAGTTACTTTAGCTGTCTGCTTCCTCACAGGAGGAAGCAAGTAAAATGTTGCTATATTACAGCACAACCACAGCGAGCTGCTGCGAGACGCAGCAATCATCATCTATCACCAGCAGCAAGCAGGCAGATACGCAGATCGGGCCACATTAATCGTCATCAGATCAAGTAAACAAGAACAACACAAAGGGGTGGGGATCATGTCGGCTACGAGAGAAGGGAAGAACCAAATATTTTTCTCCTTTTCCTCTTTCTCCAACGATCGGATATGTTCCAGCCTCAGAGCCGCAGCGCCGTCAGCCTCAGCTCCTCGTCGTCGTAGAAACAGCCAACGCCGCCGACGCCGACGCCTCCAGGCGGCTGGTTGAGGTCGAACTGGAACGGGAGCCGGCATGACGGCGAGGCGGCGGCGTCCGTGCAGTCATCGTCCACCACCGACGCCGACGACCCGCAGTCGCTGTGGCAGTCACCGTCAGGGATTGGCAGCGGTGGGAGCCGTGGCGGGAGCACCGGCCGGGGCCGGGTGCCGAACGACTCGACGGTGGAGCTAAGGCTGCTGGTGGCCGGCCTGGCGACGGCGGCGGGGGCACCGACGGCTGGACGGCGGCGGCGGCGGGGTAGGGCGGGTAGGTGAGGTGGTGGAGCTGGGGCTGGGCGTGGGGGAGGGAGAGCGGGAAGTTGGTCTTGGCCTTGGGCCCCGGAGAGCGCGCGCCGCTGCGTCGTATGCCCGCGCGGCGTCCTCGGCGGAGTCGTAGGTTCCCAGCCACACCCGCGCCTTCTTCGCCGGGTCACGGATCTCCGCCGCGTACCGCCCCCACGGCCGCTTCCGCACCCCGCGGAACCGCGCCGCTTCCGCCTCCGCGTCCTCCACCACCTCCGCCGCGCCGCCGCCGCCGCGCCGCATGCCGCCAAGCTCGGGAATCGAGGAGGGGTGGGAGATGGGAATCGAAATCGAGGTGGGGAGATTGGGAATGGAATTGGAGGGGAAGGAGAGGAGGAGACAGGAGAGAGGGGAAGGTGGGGAGGAGTTAATTGGAAGGTTTGCTTGTTTGTGCTGCCACCGCCCACGACGCTGCGTGCCTGCCCACCCGCTCGCTTCGCCTCCCACCGTCCCTGGCTGGCTCTGCCCGCGACCGCGTGCCTCCTTTTTTTTTTTCAACCCTCCTCTCTTTCTCTCTCTCCTTGTTTCTTTCCCAGACCTCTTTAATTCCTTTTTCTTTGTTGGTGTTTAAAAAAAATTTAATTGCCTTTTGGGTCTTCTCCTTTGATTTTCCTTGCAAGGTTAGGTTCTCTAGACTACACGAGATGTTGATATTCTAAATCATATATCTACATTAATGTAGATATGTAGATATATAAAGATATATATCAAACTCTATCGTAATAGCTTGATACGACAAAGGGACACATTAACGAGTGGTAGCACATTATCTTCATAATCTATTTGTAAAATCAATTGACCAAATACATCCCTACAGTACTTATGATATAGGAAAAGTATAGCAAAATAAGTTGTGAGTGTAAAATTAGACATTTTTTTGACCTATCTCGACATCGCCCATATGCGGGTAGCATGGGGGCGAAATTCTAACCCTGTCACAACCATATTTCTCCCTCTCCCTCACCTCGTCGCCGCCAGAGCTCGTCGCCGAAGAGTCGAGCGACGAGCCAGGATGGCGGCAGTAGGGCACAATCGTGATGGCACATCGTCTCAAGCGCAGAGAGGTAGCACGATGCTCGGTGAATGGGAGTGTTGAAGGTGGCGGCGGAGCGCCTCTGGAGAGGAAGGCGCAGATTCAGCACCGCCGTCACCGGACCCTCTCCTCCCGCGGTGGGATCCACCACCCGGGATGGATCTAGCCGGGCGCGGTCGTGGCGACGTAGTGAAGAGTGGCTCGAGTGGCTCGCTGCAGTGAAGCAGGCGTGACGTGGAGTGGCGGGGACACAGCGCGGCGAGGCGCAGCCGGTGGATGTGGGAGGCTGGCACGGAGAGCGGGCGACGACGCAGGAGGTCGGTGCGGGCGATAGCATGGAGGCTGCTCGAGACGCTTGTGTCCAACGTTTCATGTGGAGGCACGCGGAGGTTGCCTAGCGGAGAGGGTGCGTTGCTACAATGGTGTCCATGCGCTGACGAAGGATGGAAAGCTGCGGATTGATAGGGGACGGACGACAGGTGTAAACCTAGCCCGGTCTTGCCAGGCCAACAACAACGACGCTTCGGACGTCATTTTCCCTCTTGGGGGCGTTGTCGAGCCGTTGTTGACGCGAACTATGTCAACAAACACAATGGTCGGGGAGATCTGTTTAGCTCTAGTACAGGCCCTGAATTTTGACGAGATGCGAGCGTGCCAGTCATTTTGATCCTGTAACTGACAAGATGTAAAGCTGATCAGCTTGAGATATGTGTCAACCGATAGCCGATAGCTTGATGTAGAATTGGCCGATAGCGTGATAGTCGATATTCGGTGCCAGTCGATAACCGATAGTTGTTGATGTCAGCCGATAGCTATTGACGAAAAATATGCGCCCTGCCCGATGGTGCCAAGTCTATGTTGACACGAACTATGTCGATACACACAATGGCCTAAGAGATCTGCTTAGTTCTAGTGCAGGTCCTGAAATATTGATGAGATGTGAGCGTGCCAGTCAGTTTGATCCTGCAACTAACAAGATGTAAGGCTGATCGACCTGAGATATGTGTCAGCCGATAGCCAGATGTAGAATCGACCGATAACATAATAGCCGATATCCAATAGTTGTTGATAGCCAGTAGCTGACAATCGTTAGCCGATAGCTGATCTAGTGATATGAACCGATGTCTATAGGGTTTTGAGTGATCGGCTATATGTGCGATGTAGATTCGGACACTTGGATACATAATGATATAAAGGCAACCGACTGATGATAATGTAATGAAACAATAATCAATCGACAAATAATGGTATGATAGAATAAAATGTTGATTCGATGCTTAAAGCACACATCGGCTGGAAATCCGATATCATTAAATCTAAATGATTAAATGATCAATGAAACCTTTGATGCAATCGGCTAAAACCACCTTGTATATAATCATTGTAAACTGATGCAACGTCAAGATAACTCCCCAATGAAATGATGATTGATGCCAAGTGACTTAAATAAATCTAACTTACAACCACAACCTCATAGGTCAGACCTAACCGATACAACATAAGGTTGATAATTGTCAAACAGATTTAAACCAGCCGATATGATACTGATCAAAGTGGTCATGCATTAAATGTAACCAAAACAGTAAAACCATCAAAGAGAAATTTAACACATTAGATAAGATTGGCTAACCCTCCAATGAAACATTAGCACAAATTTATCGGCTTAACAAGACTTAGATTATCAGTAACAATCTAATAGGTCAGACCTAACCGATGCAACACGAGATTGTATATGATAATATAATACTCAATGAGCCGATAAATCTATCTAAGGTGTTGGACACAACAAATCTATCTAAAGCGACATTATGTGTAAAGAAACATCAACTTGATCAGAATATCAGACCTAACTCAGAAAGTCATAACTAAGCCAATGTGACCATAAACAATAATCAAACTAAAGATAGAAATGATATACCATATAGGCAATGCTTGCGTCGGCCTGATTAGAATATCAGACTCAACCGAGGAAGTCCTAGCCACGCTAGCGCAAACGGAGATGACGGAACTCAGCTTTTTGCCGGAGGTCGAACTTAGTCGATGCATCCCATGCTCAAAAACAAGAACTCGTCGAAATTAAACCTAGAAGACTAGGGCGGCGATGCGCTGAAAGTAATTATATTGATATGTGCAGATGATTTACAAAGAGCTCGGGTGTACATATTTATACCCATGGGTACTAGTCCTTATTGGACACAACACAAATTTTTCTAAAGATAAAAGAAAAAACATAAAGTCCTCATCGGACACTAAACACACTTTTCTAAAGATAAAACGGAAACTATGTGGCTCTGTCTAATTAAGAGATAAATTGTCATGCCATACTCTTCTTGATCTTGGCTTATTCTAGATAAACTTCCTTTAATGAATTAACCGAATATACTAAGAATCCGACTGCGCGACATATAATTTCCATCGCCCAATTCTAGGACTCGAAGGCGATATTGACTTCAGGCCGATGACGACTTCAGGGCTTACCAAATTTTTACGTTAACACATGGCCCTAAATTTTGGAGTACGAGGACTCATGCTTCAAAATCATCTTCATTTTTCCGGCTTTGATGACTCCAAAATTCTTCTTCCTTTGTCTCTTGCAATCGGCTTTCATGAGTCGATACCTTCTACATCAAATGTGTTAAACTCTCAAACTCTTGAAAGAAAAATTTTTCTTTAACAAGCGTTGATAATCCTTGAAATGTCAATTCTGCTAATTACCCATCACTTAAGTTTAAACTATAACATCGGCTTCGAGCATCACAAAATGTTTGAATATATCCTAAAACTGATTCATGAGCTTGTTGCTTAATCAATGTCAAATCTGATAGTGTCATCTCATCGACTCCAGCAAAGAAATACCGAGTGAAATTGGTTCTCTAGATCGGCCCATCTTTTGATACAATTTTGTGGCAACAATGTAAACCATGTAAAAGTTGATCCGGAGAATGATAATGGAAACAACCAAACTTTTATATCTTTTCCTTAGGTTTGATCCCAAATTGTTCCCTTATCGTCTCAATAATTCTATCGGCCAACTCATTTTTCCTTGTATTGTCTATGTTATATTGATATGACACTGTTCCTTGCATATATTGATACTCTTCATGTGGAGGATATGGGTATCGGGTATCCCTATGATCTACATATCTGACTAGGGATAGGAGGTGAGATGGATCCATGTATTATGTAATAGAGTAGGACTTGGTCGCAATGTTGCCTTGTGTTCTATGGCAGGGCATGTAATAGAGTAGGAGTCCCGGTTGAGCACTACCATGTAATAGATTAGGAAACTGATACCGTGTCCCGCTAGGTTTTCTTTTTTGTAACTCGTGTCACGCCCAGAAATTCACACCGAAATTTCCGCAGCTAATTTGTGCATTACATCCTCGTCCAGAATCAGCCGAGGTACACAAATCGACGTTATTGATAATACGAATCCTCGTCTTAGAAACAATATAAAAGAGTTACACAAATGCAGCGGAAAAGAAAATAAAACGACTTAAGCTAAACTTTGACACGAGCAAAGCGGAACACCAACTCCACGGCTAAACCTTGACGAGAACAAGCCTACACCTCCTCGGAGACCTCGCTCTCAACCTCGGCACCGAAGGGGAAAAAGAAGCAAGACCGAGTACAACCACCGTACTCAACAAGTCACACCGGAAAAAGGGTACATGATGCGAGATAAATAACAAGGAAAGGTCAAGGGCTCAATTTGCATAAACAGATTTGCGGTATATAATAATATTTGGAGACAAGAAAAAAGAGTAATATTTAAGCAGATTAAATAAACGCCGTCCAACGCTCAAACCACGTTGCAACAGGCCCATCCATCCACCCGCACTAGTCATACTTCAACATTTCATTCGAATAAATAAAATGAGACTAATCAAGGTGAATCTGGTCGATCGCCCGTAACCGTGGGCACGGCTATTCGAATAGTTTTTACTCGATCGAGGTGTACAAGCAGACCCACAAGACACAATCCCACAACACATTACGTGCGCCGTGCACCACCACGGTGCCCCGGAAAGGAATTGTGACAAGACCCTTCACACAACCCCCTCTAATCAATCGTACCACACCAAGGTTTCGCCCCCATTCCCATCGGGCAATGGGCATCCCCCTCTAGTGCCGTGGTGTGACATCCTGAAAATCGAAGGAGTAGAATTCGGAACGTGAAAATCGGAACTCATAAAAACTTTTTGGAATCATTGCTTCTTATCGTGTTTATCATTCTTATTTGCCAAGCTCGTTGCATAAGAGTTCTTTTTGAATTGCTTTGATGCGAAGTTGGATAAAAACCCTAAGCTTTGATATCCTTAGGTGAGAGTAATAATTCAAAATATATATATTTGGAGAAGGATAAATACCTAATTTTGTGGATTTACAAAAGATTCTTGAAAAGAATATATTTTGGTTTAAACCCTAACGATGGAAGAAAAATAATAAATATTTGAATGATAAAAATATATTTGAGAAATTAGAAACTTATATTAATCAAAGACCCCAATTTATTGATTTTAAAAGAAGAAATGGAAATATGAAAAATATATTTTTGGAAAATAAAAAGTGAGGGAAAAGTTTGAAAATATAATTTCAAAATTATTTTGGAAATATTGAAATTTATTTTGAATTTTTAGGGATAAAAGAAATGGAAATGGAAAATAGGATTTTAAAATCGGGATAAATGGAAAAGTGCACTGTTCATTAGCTCGGCAGTGTTCGACCGATTACACCGCCCGTTCGCAGCCGCGCCGCGCGTCACCCGCCGTACCGAGACCTCGCGCGTGCATGTTCCCAGCGTCATCGGCTCCGGCCACGCACGAGTCGCCGTACGGCGCGCCATGCCGATTGCCCCCAAAGTCGCCGCCGTACACGCTAGCCATGCCGCCGCTGCGGCCGCGCCAGACACGATCCGCACCACGCCGTCCTTTGCCGCGGCGCTGCACTCCGCTCTCGCGCACTGCCTCACCACGCTCGCCGTACACGCGTGCGTTGGCTGCAGCTGCCGCACGTCGCCGAGACGTGCGCGCGCTCGTCGCCTATCACCGCACCGGGCGCCCGAACCACCTCGCCGTCGACCGCCTATAAATCGGCCTCCCGCACCCAGCTCCCAACATCGAAAATCTTCCCCTGTGCTCACTCGTGCTTTCCCCCAATTTCCCCCAAGGATTAGCCACTACATTGTGCGAATTTTGGGAAAGATCGGAGCTCGGCCGGAAGAACCCTAATTCGACCGCCCGTGCGACACTCCGAAATTCGTCACCCTCGGCGATTTCTTCCCGAATTAAAGGTACCATCATCATCCCTGTGCTCTAGGTATTAATTCCCCTAAGCTCCCGAGCCAATTGGTCGCGAAAATCGCCGGCGACGAACCCCTAGAATTCCTCTCGTTTCGCCGCCGAACCACCTCGCCGTCGCCCCCCACCTGCAAGTGCCTTTCCGGCCGAACCAACCCCACCGTTAGCATCCCCGGGGTTCGCTGAAGCTCGTAGACCCCTCACTTTAGCCGTGGCTTCACCGGATTTTGCCGCCGACGAGCGCCACCGCCGCCAAACCACCTCGCCGTCGCCGCCTTTTCCGCCCCCCGGTCTCGGCCGAGTGGAGAAATGGAGCCCTCGTGGTCCCAAGATGGTGTAGCGCCCCTCATTTCCCTAGTTCCGGCCCTCCCTCGCCGTCGGCACCCCTCTCTCACCGTCGGTCGCCAGGGAAGAACAGAGCGGGGAAAGGGAGGGAAGAAACAGAGGAAGAGAAGGAAAGAAAGGAAAAAGAAAAAGAAGGGAAAGAAAAAAGGAAATAGAAAAAAAGAAAAATAGTGAAGAAAATTTGGGTAAAATATTTTGAAATATTTTGGAAACATTTTAGGATAAAAAGATAAGGTTTTTGAAATATTATTATCTAGGAATAAGTATAATATTCTTTTTTTCTTTTCTTCCAAAAAAGAAATACTTTGTGAAAATAATTTCTAGATTAAAATTTTCCTTTTTATGAATTCAAATATTGTCCGACCTCTAATTTGTTATCGAAGTTCACATGAGCCCTTTTTAAAGATTTGTTAAGCATGAATGTCATTATTCGGCGTTGGAATTTCAAAACCCTAGCAAATATAATTGCAATATTAAGGATCAATTATTGGAGATATGGAAATTAGAAATATAATTATTTTGGGATATCCTCGAGTTTAGGAACAAAATATATATTTATTACGAGATGGTTCGCTCGGTTTAACGGACTTCTTTCCGTTGATTCAACTATTAAAATGTACGAAGTTTGAGGTTGTGTTTGGAATCCGCTTTCCGCGATCATTTTGAGATCTCTTTCTCTTCGTTGATATTGTTGGATTTTAATTGGATTCAACCCTTCTTTTCGCACGTACGGATAGCGTCCGAAGAAGTGAACGCGACTACGCGGAAGACCCCACTCAACCATGCGAGCAAGGCAAGTCTTCACACTCTTTGAACATATTGATCCCAATTGCGAAATGATGTTATTTTAAACTCTAAACTATGCATGCTTTACCAAGTTACCTATACTTGTTATGCCATACCTTGCCATTGTTACCTTTAGAATTACTCCTTGTAACTCGCGATGTGATACAAATAACCGAAGCATAACTTCGTAAACCGCTTAGCCATGCTATACTTAGATTTATGCATACTCATGACTTTATGAAAAAGCTTTGTGCTTGGGCAACTACCTTAGGGAGGGTAGTTGAGATTCGGCATGTGGAGACATGAGCGCCACATGGCCATAATGAATTAAGTTTGAAGAAAATTGAAAGTACTATACAAATGTTTTAGACTGGGCGTTGGATGATTTGGGTGGATTCCGGAAAAGGCAAGTGCCGACCACTGGTCAATTAAGGACCGAGCCATGAGATAGCCGGAAACGAGCCGACAACCGTACTTCTCGAATGGGTATAGACCTAGCCGACTAGATAGTCGAGCGGAGGCGTATCCTTGCATAGATGGTTCTCTATGATGTGGTTATGGGATGAGAATGAGGCTGCGGCCTTTGTTATGAATAGTGGGAATAAACGATGTTAAATAAATTTAAAGAGCGGAAAGACTTCCCTTACCCCGCACGCGAACTCCTCTCACCGCTAGAAAAGGACGGCTAGAGTGCATGAGGGCTTAAGTTCATGGAGCGGGTACGCCAAAGTGAGGTTATCGAAAGGCTTTGCCGTGACCGTCTCATGTGTTGAGGCGTAGGCTCATTTGTTGGGCCGTCGCGAGTACGGGTAAAGTGTACATCCACCGCAAGTGTGAATGAATCAATCTATTCGAATAGCCGTGCTCGCGGATATTGAGCATCATGACAAGACTTTCGCTTGGCTAGACTTTGAACTTAAAAATGCTGGGATGAGTTTGCATGATGATTTTATTCGGTGGATCAACTTCTCGAGAATGCGAGAAGGGTGGACTCCCGAAAATCATGACGGACCGGAGGCGGGAAGCCATCCTTGGAATCACGATGGATGGTAGACGAACCGTCGCCGGGTTAATGAACTATGAAATTAAAACTTGATTTGGCTAGACGATAGGCTTGTGAAAAGAATTGTGAAAACCGGCTTTACGCAAAAATAACCCTAGCCATGTTCTTTGAGTAACCTTATCATATGCATCAATTCCGTGTTGGCTTGCCGAGTACGGTTGGTACTCACCCTTGCTATACGCACAAACCTCCATGATGGAGTTGAAGAGCCGGAAGATCCATATGCTTACCACCGGAGGACGAGGGAACGACGGCGCATATTAGACTTTAGCTCCTGGTCGTTGCTCGTGGGCAATGGACAAGCCGCCTCTCTTCCGCGCCTTATCTAAACTCGTTTTTATGTTGTATTCGGACCATAAGGTCCCGTGGGATGAACAATGCCTTCGGGCCTATTAATGTAATAATGGTATTGTAAGACTATTCGTGCATGCGCACTTGATTATCCAAGATCGTATTCGTGGGTACCAACTACTTGATCCAGGAAATGGTACTATGAACACGAAAGATTCCCGATTCAAAATCGGGGTCCACAGAGCGGTATCGAGCCATGCGACCGTAGGCTAAGACCAAATGGCGCCCTACCCCTAACTAGATGGCTAAAGGGAAATATCCCTACAATAGGATCGCTTTAAACTATTATTTCCGAAAATGCAAATATACCTCTTCTACGTCTCGTATTTCTTTTTACCAAATGATTATGATAGCTCCCTCCCACTAACCCTAAGTTGCCCGTAAAGCGGATGTCAAACCACGACGGAACCCGGGAAGTCACTGCTCCGCGAGACGAGGGGTTCGTGGTCCAACTCCATCCCTACTATGGTGCTTGAGGTACCGGAACCACCCACTTATCACACCAAAAGGCATGGCTCCGAAGAGTATTCAGCCGGGAGGCATGTATCCATAGAAGCCCGCATGGGAAGCGAGACATCTTATCGCTTCCATACCCGCTACCACCGGGACCTAGCGAAGCGCTATTCAGATGCGCTCGCGAGGCCTTCCTTCGCCTTAATGCGGAACACCGTGCCGAACTCACAATGACGAGTTCGTGCATCATCCTTACCGCGAAGAGGGCAACCGGTCGCACCGTGGAGGCTACCCCCGCCGTTACAACCCGATGGTCACGCGTCTATCGCGTTGGGCGGAGACAGGCGAGACGATCGTTACGAGGAGGCCCCGCTCGAGATCAATGATCGCGATCACGCCTCAATGATCCGGTCAAACCACCAAGGCCGTGGAGACCAGATAAACATGCCGCAGACTCACCGCAGCCAATGGTGCTCGATGAGCAACTCTCGGACCGCTACATGGCCCGAGGGAGGCTCTGTAGAGCTGGAAGAGCAGGCTCAGAAGAGCAAGCGCGAGATCAACCAGCTAGAGGAACAGTCGCGCACTCGTCCCGTCTACGCCGCAGTACCTCCACCGAGCCCGTACCATCACCTCCCGCCCCTGTGCCCGACCACTATTACCTTATGACTCCAGCAAGCTTAGATACTTTTCAAGCTATGATGGAGCAAGCTTTCATGTTGAGCACGAGCCCGCACCGTACCCGGTAGACCCCACCGCCGCCACATCCATGGGACCCACCCCGAGCTCGCACCGTACCATCCGAGCCGGGATCGGGAGAGGGTAACCCCATCCGGATCTACACCGATACGGAGTGTGAGGCGAGCCCATGGAGATCAAATGGGAGTCTAGCGACACCGACTCAATGGAGGAGGAAGTTTCCCCTCGTCGCCGACTCACACGGGAGGCCCCTCACCCGCCGATCGCTCGCAAGAGTACGCGGCCACCGAGTCGGAAGATTCGGCGTGACTCGAGGCCACCACCTTCGAGCCGTGGGGACTTCGGTTTGCTTCAGAAGGGACCACCCACTTCCGCGCCTGGCTCTTGCGGGTGGTTGGATGACTAGGCGGAAGGACCTTCCCGCTTCGCAAGACTTCCTATTTCCCTTAATTAGTTGATCTAGTTGGACGATATAATTATTATTGCTATCCGGCATGAAGGACTGTGTGTGTACATCGTGTACCCCCTTATGTAATATGATGAACCCGAGCATCGCCTTGCGATGTCTTAATTCGTATGCTTATTATTATTTTACTTTGTCCGTTGATTGAAAATCATTCAAAAGAACTTGAAGAAAGATTCCCCGAGAACTATAACCTAAACTAGTCCGATCTCTTGATTCATCTCCCTTCTTCGGATGGCACATCGCCGCAGGCCGCAGGCGACCAACGAGAACCCGCGTAACCTAAACCCTCCACCTCGGCGGAGGTCATGGCTTTGCGGACCCGGCTACTCCAAGTGATTGCTAATAATCAAGGAGGTCGAGGAGGATCAAGTCTGGGGAATTCATGAGAGCTAAGCCGCCCACTTTTCCACGGCCGAAGAGCCTATGGATGCCGAAGATTGGCTAAGAGTGATAGAGAAGAAGCTAACTCTCGTCGAATCCGAGAAGCGGATAGAGTTATCTTCGCTACTAACCACTGGAGGGTCCCGCGAGTGATCGGTGGGACACCTACAAGGAGACACGAGTGAAGACGCCGGCGAGCCAACGTGGGAGGAATTCACGGCTGCGTTCCGTGAGAATTTCGTGCCACTGCAGTGATGAGGATGAAGAAAACGAGTTCCGCAGATCGCATCAAGGGAACACCTCGGTACAAGAATATCGAACAAGTTCACCCGCTTGCCCGTTACGCCACCAAGTGACTGGCGACGAAGAAGAAAAGATAGACAAATTCATTGGGGGACTAAATGACGAACCGAGGGGACCAATGATCGGGCGATCACACCGTTCCAAAGCCTCATCAACAAGGTCGTCCGACTTGAGCATGACCAAAAGGTGGTGGACAATAACCGCAAGAGGAGGCTCGCTATGGCTCGCCCATTTCGGGAACGCCACAACGCCCCAAGGGAGCCACTCCGTCGGTTGGAAGCCAAATGTTCCGGCAACCGGACGTTCTCCCGCTTCCGACCATGTCAACAGTCGCTACACCTCGGTTTCGTACGCCCACACCAACCCTAGCGCTCCAGAAGAAGGAATGTGAGCGTTTTAATTGCGGAGAATTCGGGCACTACTCCAATAGCTGCCCAAAACCACGCAACGCCCGTACGCACGGCGCCAATGCAACGCCCGTCCGAGGAACCCCACCCCGCGGCGGAGCGAGGTCTGTGGACCCCGCTACCCAACGAGGCCGCCACCGGGTTTCGACGTGGTCGGGTGAATCATGTGCGGGCGGAAGAAGCTCAGGAGGACCGAGCGTATTGATGGGTATGTTCTCTATCAACTCTGCACCAGCTTAAAGTTTTATTCGATTCTGGAGCCTCGCATTCATTCATATCTTCCCAAGTAAGCAAACAACACCACCTACACCAAGTAGCACTTAAGAGGCCTATGTTGGTACACTCACCGGGAGACATAACCGTACCCCATGCCTGCATTAATGTGCCCATACGGATTAGAGACGTGGTGTTTCTCTCAAACCTCATGGTGCTATCACCCCAAACCATAGATGTCATACTCGGGATGGATTGGTTGACCAAAAATAATGGGATTATAGACTGCAGTTGAAGGGAAGTCACGGTATCCACCCCATGGGGATCACCGATGAGCATAACTATGGATCAAAACCCAAGGCTATGTGAGCAAGCTGCGGGAGTGTTCACCATGCTACCCTTAGGCGGAATGCCCGTAGTACAAGAATACCCGGATGTGTTTCCCGAGGAATTACCCGAATGCCCCGGATCGCGACGTAGAGTTTATCATCGATCTAATGCCGGACGCCCCATATCCAAGAGACCTTATCGAATGCCGGCCAACGAGTTAGAGGAACTCAAGAAGCGATAAGGGAACTTCAAGAGAAGGGATTTGTACGCCCCACTCTTCTCCCCGGGGAGCCCCGTACTCTTCGTCAAAAGAAGGATGGGAGTATGAGAATGTGTGTGGACTACCGATCGCGAATGAAGTAACTATCAAGAACAAGTACCCGCTGCCCTGGATCGATGACCTATTCGATCAACTTAAGGGTGCACGTGTTTTCAAAGATTGATCTACGATCGGGATATCATCGCTTGAAGATTAGAGCCGGAGATATTCCTAAGACGGCGTTCTCTACACGTTACGGCTTATACGAGTTCACAAGTGATGTCCTTTGGATTGACCAATGCCCTGCCTACTTTATGAACTCGATGAACAAGGTATTCATGGAATACCCGGACAACTTCGTAGTGGTGTTCATCGATGATATACTTATCTACTCCAAGAACGATGAGGAACACGCGGAGCATCTACGACTGTGACTGGAAAAGTTACAAGAGCACCATGTATGCAAAATTCAGCAAATGCGAGTTCGGCTCAAGGAAGTCGCTTTTCTTGGCCACGTGGTTTCAGCGGAGGAGTAGCCGTAGACCCCGCCAAGGTCGAAGCCGTCACGGGATGGAAGGCACCCAAGTCGTGACGAAAGTTCGGAGTTTTTGGGCTTGGCCGGTTATTACCGACGATTTATCGAAGGGTTTTCCACGTAGCCCGACCTATGACTCAACTTCGAAGAAGGAAAAGAAGTTTGAATGGAATGAGAAGTGCCAAAAAGCCTTCGACCAATTAAAAGAAAAGTTAACCACCGCCCCAATCTTGACCTTACCCGACAACCTAAGGACTTCGTGATGTACTGTGATGCATCCCGGCAAGGATTGGGAGGAGTGTTGATGCAGATGGGAAGGTCGTAGCGTATGCCTCTCGGCGCTACGACCCCACGAAGAGAATTATCCCACACACGACCGGAATTAACCGCAGTTGTACACGCATTGAAGATTTGGAGACACTATCGATCGGGAACCACCGTGATGTGTATACCGATCACAAGAGCCTAAAATATTTCTTTACTCACCTGATCTCAATCTACGACGAGGCGATGGCCGGAGTTGATCAAGGATTACGATCTAGGAATCCACTATCATCTCGGCAAGGCAAATGTAGTGGCCGATGCGCCGAGCCGCAAAGCCCAATGCAACCACATGGGATTGGGAGGTATGGCCAGCGAACTCCAAGAAGAAATGGCTAGACTCAATCGCACTGATACCACACGGAGAAGTGAACTCCCGAAAATCCAACCCCGCCGAGAACTCAAATAGAGGAAGCCCAAAAAGGGAATGAGGAAACCCAGGGAATCAAGGAACGCATGGCCGGGACGCGCTAAGGAGTTTTCGTAGATGACAAGGGAATCTTGTGGTACAAGAAAAGAATCGTGTGCTCGAACGAGGCGGTTTGAGAGGATTGATCTTAAAGGAAGCCCACGAATCGGCCTATTCGTTACACCCCGGAAGCACGAAAATGTACCAGGATTTGAAAGGAGAATATTGGTGGCCTAATATGAAGAGGGATGTAGCCGAATACGTAGCCGTGTGCGATGTGTGCCAAAGGGTGAAAGCCGAACATCAACGCCCAGCTGGCTTGCTGCAGCCACTCAAGATTCCCGAATGGAAATGGGACGAGATAGGCATGGATTTCATAGTAGGACTACCTAAGACCGCGACTGGTTACGATTCCATTTGGGTAATAGTAGATCGGCTCACCAAGACTGCCAGATTTATTCCCGTGAAAACTAACTACAACAGTGCCAAGCTAGCGGAATTATATATGAGTAGGATTGTGTGTCTCCACGGTGTACCAAAGAGGATTATATCGGATCGTGGTACCCAATTCACATCTCATTTTTGGAGCAAGGTCCACGAGGCACTCGGCAGTCACCTCGCCTTTAGTACCGCTTACCACCCGCAGACTGACGGGCAGACTGAGAGGACGAATCAAGTGCTAGAAGACATGCCGAGAGCTCGTGCATTGGATTTCACCAAGGATTGGGAGAAATGCTTGCCGTACGCCGAGTTCTCTTACAACAATAGCTATCAAGCCGCTTTGAAGATGTCGCCAAACGAAGCTCTATTTGGTCGCCGATGTCGAACCCCATTGATGTGGTCGAAACCGGTGAACGAACCGTATTCGGCCCGACATAATCAAGGAGGCCGAGGAAAAGGTTCGCCTAATTCGGGACCGACTACAAGCCGCTCAATCACGACAAAAGAGCTACGCGGATACTCGACGAAGAGAATTGGAATTCAAAGAGGGTGACTACGTGTATCTGAAGGTCTCACCACTACGGGGAACACAGAGGTTCAAAGTCAAGGGGAAACTCGCACCACGATACGTGGGCCCATTCCTGATAAGCGCTAGGAGGGGAGAAGTGGCTTATCAATTGAACCGCCCGAGAATCTCTCCGATGTCCACCCAGTATTCCACGTATCGCAGTGAAGAAATGTCTGCGAGTACCGGAAGAGCAAACCCCGTTAGAAACCATCCAAGTCCACGTGATCTTACCTACCCGAACATCCAATCAAGATACTAGACGAAGCGTAAAAAGAAGACACGAACCAAGTCGTGGCGCATGTACAAAGTACAATGGAGTAATCACACCGAAGAAGAAGCTACCCGGGAGAGCGAAGACTTCCCGAGGACGAACATCCACACCTATTCAAGAATCGGTAAGAAATCTCGAGGACGAGATTTATTGTTAGGGGGTAGGTTTGTGACATCCGAAAATCGAAGGAGTAGAATTCGGAACGTGAAAATCGGAACTCATAAAAACTTTTGGAATCATTGCTTCTTATCGTGTTTATCATTCTTATTTGCCAAGCTCGTTGCATAAGAGTTCTTTTTGAATTGCTTTGATGCGAAGTTGGATAAAAACCCTAAACTTTGATATCCTAGGTGAGAGTAATAATTCAAAATATATATATTTGGAGAAGGATAAATACCTAATTTTGTGGATTTACAAAAGATTCTTGAAAAGAATATATTTTGGTTTAAACCCTAACGATGGAAGAAAAATAATAAATATTTGAATGATAAAAATATATTTGAGAAATTAGAAACTTATATTAATCAAAGACCCCAATTTATTGATTTTAAAAGAAGAAATGGAAATATGAAAAATATATTTTTGGAAAATAAAAAGTGAGGGAAAAGTTTGAAAATATAATTTCAAAATTATTTTGGAAATATTGAAATTTATTTTGAATTTTTAGGGATAAAAGAAATGGAAATGGAAAATAGGATTTTAAAATCGGGATAAATGGAAAAGTGCATTGTTCATTAGCTCACAGGTGTTCGACCGATTACACCGCCCGTTCGCAGCCCGCCGCGCGTCACCCGCCGTACCCGAGACCTCGCGCGTGCATGTTCCCGCGTCATCGGCTCCGGTCACGCACGAGTCGCCGCATGCCGCGCCATGCCGATTGCCCCCAAAGTCGCCGCCGTACACGCTAGCCATGCCGCTCGCGTCGGCGCCGTACACCCGCACCACGCCGTCCTTTGCCGCGGCGCCGCACTCCCGCTCTCGCGCACGCCTCACCGCGCTCGCCGTACACGCGTGCGTTGGCTGCAGCTTGCCGCACGTCGCCGAGACGTGCGAGCGCTCGTCACCTATCACCGCACCGGGGTGCCCGAACCACCTCGCCGTCGACCGCCTATAAATCGGCCTCCCGCACCCAGCTCCCAACATCGAAAATCTTCCCCGTGCTCACTCGTGCTTTCCCCCAATTTCCCCAAGGATTAGCCACTACATTGTGCGAATTTTGGGAAAGATCGGAGCTCGGCGGAAGAACCCTAATTCGACCGCCCGTGCGACACTCCGAAATTCGTCACCTCGGCCGATTTCTTCCCGAATTAAAGGTACCATCATCATCCCCGTGCTCTAGGTATTAATTCCCCTAAGCTCCCGAGCCAATTGGTCGCGAAAAATCGCCGGCGACGAACCCCTAGAATTCCTCTCGTTTCGGCCGCCGAACCACCTCGCCGTCGCCACCCACTGCAGGTGCCTTTCCGCCGAACCAACCCCACCGTTAGCATCCCCGGGTTCGCCGAAGCTCGTAGACCCTCACTTTAGCCGGGCTTCACCGGATTTTGCCGCCGACGAGCGCCACCGCCGCCAAACCACCTCGCCGTCGCCACCTTTTCCCGCCGCCCCGGTCTCGGCCGAGTGGAGAAATGGAGCCCTCGTGGTCCCAAGATGGTGTAGCGCCCCTCATTTCCCTAGTTCCGGCCCTCCCTCGCCGTCGGCACCCTCTCTCATCGTCGGTCGCGGGAAGAACAGAGGGGGGAAAGGGAGGAAGAAACAGAGGAAGAGAAGGAAAGAAAGGGAAAAAGAAAAAGAAGGGAAAGAAAAAAAGGAAATAGAAAAAAAAAGAAAAATAGTGAAGAAAATTTGGGTAAAATATTTTGAAATATTTTGGAAACATTTTAGGATAAAAAGATAAGGTTTTTGAAATATTATTATCTAGGAATAAGTATAATATTCTTTTTTTCTTTTCTTCCAAAAAAGAAATACTTTGTGAAAATAATTTCTAGATTAAAATTTTCCTTTTTATGAATTCAAATATTGTCCGACCTCTAATTTGTTATCGAAGTTCACATGAGCCCTTTTTAAAGATTTGTTAAGCATGAATGTCATTATTCGGCCGTTGGAATTTCAAAACCCTAGCAAATATAATTGCAATATTAAGGATCAATTATTGGCGATATGGAAATTAGAAATATAATTATTTTGGGATATCCTCGAGTTTAGGAACAAAATATATATTTATTACGAGATGGTTCGCTCGGTTTAACTGGACTTCTTTCCGTTGATTCAACTATTAAAATGTACGAAGTTTGAGGTTGTGTTTGGAATCCGCTTTCCGCGATCATTTTGAGATCTCTTTCTCTTCGTTGATATTGTTGGATTTTAATTGGATTCAACCCTTCTTTTCGCACGTACGGATAGCGTCCGAAGAAGTGAACGCCGACTACACGGAAGACCCCACTCAACCATGCGTGCGAGCAAGGCAAGTCTTCACACTCTTTGAACATATTGATCCCAATTGCGAAATGATGTTATTTTAAACTCTAAACATGCATGCTTTACCAAGTTACCTATACTTGTTATGCCATACCTTGCCATTGTTACCTTTAGAATTACTCCTTGTAACTCGCGATGTGATACAAATAACCGAAGCATAACTTCGTAAACCGCTTAGCCATGCTATACTTAGATTTATGCATACTCATGACTTTATGAAAAAGCTTTGTGCTTGGGCAACTACCTTAGGGAAGGTAGTTGAGATTCGGCATGTGGAGACATGAGAGCGCCACATGGCCATAATGAATTAAGTTTGAAGAAAATTGAAAGTACTATACAAATGTTTTAGACTCGGGCTGGATGATTTGGGTGGATTCCGGAAAAGGCAAGTGCCGACCCGGTCAATTAAGGACCGAGCCATGAGATAGCGGAAACGAGCCGCACAACCGTACTTCTCGAATGGGTATAGACCTAGCCGACTAGATAGCCGAGCTGAGACAGTATCCTTGCATAGATGGTTCTCTATGATGTGGTTATGGGATGAGAATGAGGCTGCGGCCTTTGTTATGAATGGTGGGAATAAACCGATGTTAAATAAACTTAAAGAGCCGGAAAGACTTCCCTTACCCCGGCACGCCGAACTCCTCTCACCGCTAGAAAAGGACGGCTAGAGTGCATGAGGGCTTAAGTTCATGGAGCGGACGCCAAAGTGAGGTTATCGAAAGGCTTTGCCGTGATGTCTCATGTGTTGAGGCGTAGGCTCATTTGTTGGGCTGTCGCGGAGTACGGTAAAGTGTACATCCACCGCAAAGTGTGAATGAATCAATCTATTCGAATAGCCGTGCTCGCGGATATTGAGCATCGTGACAAGACTTTCGCTTGGCTAGACTTTGAACTTAAAAATGCGGGATGGGTTTGCATGATGATTTTATTCTGGTGGATCAACTTCTCGAGAATGCGAGAAGGGGTGGACTCCCGAAAATCATGACGGACCGGAGGCGGAAGCCATCCTTGGAATCACGATGGATGGTAGACGAACCGTCGCCGGGTTAATGAACTATGAAATTAAAACTTGATTTGGCTAGACGATAGGCTTGTGAAAAGAATTGTGAAAACCGGCTTTACGCAAAAATAACCCTAGCCATGTTCTTTGAGTAACCTTATCATATGCATCAATTCCGTGTTGGCTTGCCGAGTACGGTTGGTACTCACCCTTGCTATACGCACAAACCTCCAGCTAATGGAGTTGAAGAGCCGGAAGATCCATATGCTTACCACCAGAAAACGAGGAACGACGGCGCATATTAGACTTTAGCTCCCGGTGTTCGTGGCAATGGACAAGCCGCGCCTCTTTCCGCCGCCTTATCTAAACTCGTTTTTATGTTGTATTCGGACCATAAGGTCCTCGTGGATGAACAATGCCTTCGGGCCTATTAATGTAATAATGGTATTGTAAGACTATTCGTGCATGCGCACTTGATTATCCAAGATCGTATTCGTGGGTACCAACTACTTGATCCACGGAAATGGTACTATGAACACGAAAGATTCCCGATTCAAAATCGGGGTCCACACGTGGTGAATCCGGAAGCGATCAACCCTTAAAACCGGGCCGACCCAACTCCATCACGCTCACCCTCTCCGGGATACGTTAACTAGAGACACTGTGCTACGGGCCCGCCATTACCCATGCCGGCTTGTGGCATGCACGTCATTTCTTCCAGGTTTCCCGAGAACCGGTCCTTAATCGTCATGAGCACGCTAACCAAAGTCCAACCATGTGCTCACGACCCACCTTTCTTATAATTCAATATTATTAAAACCAAAGTCATATTTTAATATCGCGGGAGATCCACTTTAGAAATAAACTTGATTAGTGTGATTCCCTTAAGTGAGCTAGTTGCGCTAGGCATGACTAAGCAACCTTAAACTATCATCTAGTCACATTGAACCCCAAGTGATCAATGGTATAAGGTAAACAATCCTATGGTTGAGTACAATAGGTATAAAACATCCCATGAAATGACATTCTAAAACATATGCGGTATTTGAATGAAATAGAGGTATTTACATAAAATAGGTACAATATGGTCAATGTAAGGTATGACTTGCCTTGCTCGAGACGGAGGAACCTCGGCGACTACTTCGAAGAGAACGGGCTCGCCGGAAAACTCGGGATCTACACGACAAACAAAGCACTCAACAAACACCCTAAAAAGTCTACTGAAACAGCACTGAAAAGTATTTTTAATGGATTCTTGACATTTTTCTGGATTTAATGAAATTTGAATGGACTAAAACGGAGCTCGGATTCAAAAGATATGAATTTTAGAAGTTTAATTGCGATTTTTAAACTAAACAGAAAAGATTAAATTATTTATTGCGCAATTAAGTCCCTGGTGACGTCATCCATGCGCGGCACAGGGCTGGCGTCGCATGACGTCGGCGGGCCGGCGTCGCCCCAGGGCCGACGTCGCGCACGACTGAGCGCGGGGAGACGGGCGCGGCGGCGGATTGCCGCCACGTGGCGCAATCCGAGCGGCCGGATCGGCGCGACGCGGCGCGATCTGGGCGGCCGGATGGCGACGATCGGACGGCGCAGATCCATCGCGATCGGACGGCGCGATCCGTCCGATCCGCAAGATCGGACGGCACGAGAGGGCGGCGCTAGGGTTAGGGTTAGGGTTAGGGTTAGGGTTAGGGTTCCACGGGTGGCGGCGGCGGCGGCGGACGCCGCGACGACCCCGCGCAGCGGCGGCGGGCCGCGGCGACGACCCGACGAGCGGCGGCGGGCGGCGGCGACGACTCCGACGGCGGCGCGCGCGCGAAAGGAAAAGGCAAGCAAACGAAAACCAAAAGGAACCCGGGACGGCGGCGAGCTCACCGGCGGATGAACGACGGAGAACGGCGGCGACACGGGCTAGAAACAACGACGAACAAAGGGGAAACGAGGCGGAGCTCGATGGGGTTTTAAAGGAGGAGAGAGGAGGCCGAAACGGGCACGGAACGGCGGGGATAAGGTCGCCGGCGTTCTCGGACTCGGAGAGAGAGAGAGTATATACGGCGACCGCTTTCGGCGGCGGCGGCCTGTTGTGGCGCGCGGAAGTGCGGGCACGGGTGCGGCGGCACGGCCGGAGCCGCGTGGGCCCACGCGGCGCGAGCGCGCGGAAACGGCCCGTGTAAGAGGCGGCGGCGCGCGAGGCGGCGGCGGCGGCGGGGCCGGCCGGCGCGGGAGGCGGCTCCGACAGTGGGGCTCACCTCGGTGGCCCGCGCGCGGAGGAGAGCGCCGGACTTGCGCGGCGGGCGGGACCGTGGGCTTGCCCACGACCGAGGAGGTGGCGTGCGCGCGGAGACGGGCCGACGGCCCGCTACGGCGTCGGGCGGAAAAGGACCGTACGGCGTACGGAAAAGGAAAGAAAAAGAAAAGAAAAAGAAAAAGGGAAAAGGGACTTAATTAAATTCCTGTTTTCTTATTTAATTGATTAAAAATACTTAGAGTGCTCTAAAAATTCCAAGAAAAATCATGTTAGCGTATTTTGACATGAAGAATTCAAGGAAAATCCTATCATGTCATTTCCATTTATTAATTGCATTTTAAAATTATAGGTTGACTCAGTTAATTTCGAAATTCCGATTATTTCCGGTAAATTATTTTAAATGAATTAGGGAAAAACTCGGGATGTGACAACCTACCCCCTAAACGGAATCTCGACCCCGAGATTCGGAGGTACCGCGAAGAGGTGCGGGTGCGCGGCCTTTAGCTCATCTTCTCGTTCCCAAGTAGCTTCTTCCTCGGAGTGATGGGTCCATTGAACCTTGCAAAACCCGATAACCTTGTTCCGAGTCCTCCTTTCACCGACCTCAAGAATACGTGCTGGTCTCTCTACATAGGTTAAGTCCTCTTGGATTTCGATCCGTCCGGACTCGCCGCTCTTCGGTACCCTTAAACACTTCTTTAACGGGACACTTGAAACACGTCATGAATACCGTCATGTTGGAGGAAGCTCCACGATAGGCCACTTCTCCTCGACGTTCCCGAATCCTGTATGGTCCCACGAAACGTGGTGCCAACTTGCCTTTGGTTTGGAAACGGTGTACTCCCGGAGTGGTGTGACGCGAAGATACACAAAATCCCCGCTTCAAAAGCGAGATCTCTTCGACGATTATCGACATAGCTCTTCCGTCTGATCGTGCAATCTTCAACCTTTCCCGAATCACTCGGACCTTTTCCTCTCGCTTCGCTTATTACTTCCGTGCCAAACAATTGGCGCTCACCCGTCTGGTCCCGCAACGGGGTGTGCGGCATTTCCGTCCATACAAGTGCTTCATACGGTGCCATTTGAATGCGGCTCGGTAACCGTTGTTGTAAGAGAATTCGGCATAGGGCAAGCTTTTGTCCCACGCTTTTCCAAAATCGAGCGCGCATGCTCTCGGCATATCTTCCAAAATCTGATTCACTCTCTCGCTTGGCCGTCTGTTTGCGGATGATAGGCCGTGCTGAAATTCAAACGGGTACCAAGTTCTTCTTGCAACTTCTTCCGAATTTGGAAGTAACCGACTTCCCTATCGGACACGATCTTCTTAGGCACGCCATGCAAACACATGATCATTGCGAGATAAAGCTCGCCAACTTCTTCCCCGAGTAGGTAGTATGTACTGGTATGAAATGGGCCACCTTGGTGAGTCGGTCCACCACGACCCAAATTGAGTCATATCCTCGACGTTGTGCGGGGTAAACCCGTGATGAAATCCATTCCAATTTCTTCCCATTTCCACTCGGGAATCAAGTGGTTGCAATAGTCCGGCGGGCCGTTGATGTTCGCCTTCACTCGCCGACAAACATCACAAAGTGCAACAAACTCGGCTATCTCCCTCCTCATGCGACCCACCAAAACTTTTCTTTAAGGTCTTGATACATCTTTGTACTGCCCGTGAATTGAGTATTGAGTTTGGTGAACTTCCGTAAGGATCGCCTTTTCAAATCCTTGTCTTCCGGCACACAGCCTCTTTCCCATCCAGATTGTGCCATGTTCGTCTTCCGAAAAACCACAAGCTTTTCCGACTCTCATGTTCTTCTTGAGTTCGGCCATTTCGGATCCGACGCCCGAGCACCCGAATTTGATCAATGAGAGTGGGTTGGGCTTCCAGAGCAGCCACAAAACCAAAATCCACCACTCGTAGATTTAGATTCTCGAATTCCTGCCGCAACGGTCACACATTCTTTCGACACCGAGAGTGGTGCAAGAACTCTTTTGGCTTAGTGCATCCGCAACCACATTAGCCTTGCCGGATGGTAATGTATCCCTAAGTCATAATCTTTGATCGCCCAACCATCTTCTCTGCGGAGGTTTAAATCAGTTGGGTGAAAATGTACTTAAGACTTTTGTGATCCGTATACACTTCACAACGATTACCAATTAGGTAGTGTCGCGGATCTTCAATGCATGAACCACTCGGATAACTCCGATCATGAGTGGGGTAGTTGTTTTCATGTGGGCGCAATTGACGAGATGCATATGCGACCACTTTGCCTTCTTGCATCAACACACATCCCAACCCTTGGCGAGATGCATCACAATAAACTTGGAAGTCCTTTGCTGGGTCGGGCAATATCAACACTGGTGCAGACACCAACTTCCTCTTGAGCTCTTCAAAACTCCTATTGCATTCTGCCGACCACTTAAACTTCTCATCTTTCTTCAACAGTTGAGTCATTGGCTTGGCGATTTTGGAGAAGTTCTCGATGAAGCGGCGGTAGTAACCCGCAAGTCCAAGGAAACTTCGGATCTGCGTGACTCGTTTTAGGCGGGGTCCACTTGGTAACCGATTCCACATTTGCGGGATCCACGGCTACTCCTTGGGCATTCACAATATGGCCGAGGAACTGTACCTCCTTTAACCAGAAAGCACACTTGCTAAACTTGGCGTAGAGTTGATGGTCTCTCAACTTCTCGAGTACCGTCCGAAGATGTTGCCGATGATCCTCCTCGACTTAGAGTAGACCAAAATGTCGTCAATGAACACCACCACGAATTTATCCAGAACTCCATAAACACCTTGTTCATCGGTTCATAAAGAAAGCCGGTGCATTGGTTAACCCAAAAGACATGACCGTACACTCGCATACCCATACCGTGGTGAAGGCGGTCTTGGGAATGTCCTCTTCCCTAATCCTCAACGATGATAGCCCGATCGCGATCTATCTTGGAAAATACCTTGGCCCCTTTGAGTTGATCGAATAAGTCATCAATCCGAGGTAGGGGATACTTGTTCTTGATAGTAACCTCATTGAGGGCTCGATAATCCACACACATTCTCTTGGTCTTGTCTTTCTTTTCCACAAAAATCACCGGAGCACCCCAAGGCGATGTGCTCGGCGAATATACCCTTTTTGCAACCGTTCATCCACTTGCTTCTTTACTTCGCCAACTCGTTGGCTCCCATCCTATATGGCCTCTTGTGTATTGGGGCGGTCCCGGGTACTAGGTCAATCCGGAATTCAATTTCCCTTTTTGGCGGCATCTGAGTTAAATCCTCGGGGAAAACTTCAGGGTATTCTCTGACGATGGGGATATCCTCTAACTTCACAGGGGTCTTGGCCGCCATTTCGGACGATTCCCCGGTGGAAACATGATTCAAACTTACTATGGGCTTGACTTGCATGGGAGAGCGAAAAACAACTCTTTCTCCTTTCGTATTAATTAGAGTAATGGTGCGACTAGCGCAGTCAATTACTCCCTTATGTCTGGACAACCAATCCATCCCAAGAATGACATCTATGCCTTTGGACTGAAGGAGGATAAGGTTGGCTAGAAACATAGATCCTTGGATTTCTATGGTCACTGAGGGACAATACTGAGTGGTCTCCAAGTGGTTTCCAGGGGTTTGAACCCGCATAGGTATCTTAAGTCCCACTACCGACAACCCATGCGCCCCAACAAATTGCTTTGAGATAAAAGAATGTGTAGCGCCGTAATCAAATAATACGTGGCGGGAGTATAGTTTACGGAAACATACCCGTATAACTTCAGAGCGGTCGTGCTTCCTCGGCGGACGCATGATTGACTCGAGCCTGGATGAACCTTGGCCCACGCGCTTGGCTTCGGACACTTGTCCGCAAAATGCCCTGGTCACCACTTGAAACAGACTCCGGCTTTCCTCTCGAGTCCTTCCTTGGAGGTGGTGGTTGTGGACCTTGCCGGGATGGCGCCGTTGGAGGGCGCGGGGCCGGAGTACGTTGTTGCCGACCACCGCCACTACGCCCGTTTGGAAATTCCCGGGTGATAAGGTCGATGCCGACGAACAATCATGGTGGTAGGTCCACTCGACTTCCGGCATGAAACGCGGCCTCGCCGATTTCCCTGCCGTTGAGGAGGTCGTGTTCGGAATGCTTTTCTCTTCTTGATCATCTTGTTGCACCGATCTTCCGTCGAATGGCCTTGTCGACCGCTTCTCGAAGTTAGCATACTCTCCGGAGATAAGCTTGTCCGTGAGTTCATCATCCAAACCAGCCAAAAACTTTTCCCGCCTTTCGCATCGGTGCGCACATCTTCCGGGGCATAACGGGCAAGACGATTGAACTCGTGCGATACTCGAATCGACCGTTACCCCGCTCAAGAGAACGGAACTCACGCTTTTCGTGCAACTATTCCCGCAGAATATGTGCGGTCCGAAACCGCGACGAAACTCTTCCCGTGTAACCGCGCTGCCGGCGAGTAACCAAATAGTTGTCCCACCAAGCGAAGCAGGACCAAATCGATGAGTGGCAAAAGAGACTTTCTCCCGATCCGTGCACCGCAGCAGATCCAACTTCTTCTCTATGGCATGAAGCCAATCATTAGCCTCCATGGGATTGGTGGTGCTTGGAGAAGGTCGGCGGTCGGACACGAAGGAACTCGCGCGCTTGACTGGGGTGGTGGGGCGGCAAACCGATTATTCTCGCTTTGCTTGCATTTGCCGCAAGAATCGCCGTTGCATCCGGTGGTGTTGTTGTTGCATTTGCTTGCATCATTGCAGCCATCATCTCGTGTTCGTGAAGCGAGCACTTGAGCAATGGTGGGATTTTCGGGTGGCGGTGGAGGAGCATTGCCATTGGCGTCGTGAGCCTTGTGGTTGTCGGCACTGATCGCCCATTGTTGCTGTTCGCCGCCGGTCCCGGTGTTCACCATCCGAAGGAGACGACCGACCGAGAGAGAGAAAAGAAGGAAAACAGAGAGACTTAGCACTAATCTTTATTATTTGAATTCAAATGCATTGTTCGATCTTGACTAGAAACAAGGAAAAGCACCAAACATCCTTAATTGGTCGGCATATCACACTTGATATCGACCGCCGCTATCCCACACACAGCCTAACACACAAGAACTACCAAGAAGACAAACTAAGATAAACAGTAAAACTAAGGAGGGCAACTAGAACGATCCACGAGACGAGGAGGCGAAACTCTTCCTTCGAAGATCCCCATTCTTTCGAACGGCTCCGGAGTCCTCGGGCGTCACCTCGACTTGGAATCTTCGAGTCGGTTGCCGTAGCCCAACCGATCCCGCCTCTTCTCTCCGAGGAATCTTGAGTCTCTTCGAGTCCATGTCTTCAGCCGAATTATCGAGCTTGAGTCACTGGAGACGGAGATCCAACCATTACGCCACCTCCGCCTTGATTCGCCGAAGCCGGAGCAAAGGTGAGGGCGGGACTGCAGCAGGAAGAACTGGAACCGGCGCTGAACCGGAGCGGGTGGAGCGGGAGAAGGCGGTGGAATCCGAGGTGCTAGCCGGATGCGGACAGCGCGGTGGTGGTCTTCCGAGGCGTAGTGCGGAGTCTAACCCACTCGGTGGCGGGAGTCCCTTCAACTCGCCTACCTCCTTCTTCGGACGAGCCACTTCGTCCCGCAAGTCGCGCGATCCTCGATCTTCTTGTCGTTCGCTCCTTGGTCGCCTTGTGTAGGTCGAGTGCATCCGATCCAGTCCTTTGAGCATGGTGCACATGTGACCGAAAGTAGTGTCATTCTCCTCTCGCCGTAGACTTGAATACACTAACCTCGAGGAACTACCTCGACGGGGATGGTAGCGGTAGGAGGAGGTGCGAAGGTCGCATCATGCGGCCCCTCATCCCGGCTAACATCGAGGGCGGCTTCTTGACAAGCGTGATCCGACGTGCCTCCGGAAGCCGTGACCTCCATGTTGGGAAGACACGTTCCCACAAACCCGTGAACCTCCAACCGAACACGGTAGGGCAACTCGCCACCGAGAGGCGCAACCGTCCGTATACTCCGGTGCTTCGGGATATCCAACCGCAAGGGCCATACGCGCTAGCTCGCAACGAAGCCTGTCATCCCTTTTCCGCAAGTGCGTCGTGGGAACCTGCCATCTATAGAAACAAAGGAGTGGGAAAATCAAAACATGCTCAAAAACCCACGACCAACCTCCCATTTTCGCAATTCCTAAACCCTAGACCGACTCCACTTTTCCAAACCCTTTTTTTTTAAAAACATATGCACATGAAAAGAATTAGAGGGCTCTTAAGGTTTCCAGTTGGCTTGTCCTACGCTCATAGGAAGGCTCGATACCAACTTGTCACGCCTGAAAATTCACACCGAATTTCTGCAGCTAATTTGTGCATTACATCCTCGTCCAGAATCACCGAGGTACACAAATCGACGTTATTGATAATACGTAATCCTCGTCTTAGAAACAATATAAAAGAGTTACACAAATGCAGCGGAAAAGAAAATAAACCGACTTAAGCTAAACTTTGACACGAGCGAGCGGAACACCAACTCCACGCTAAACCTTGACGAGAACAAGCCTACACCTCCTCGAGACCTCGCTCTCAACCTCGGCACCGAAGGGGAAAAGAAGCAAGACCGAGTACAACCACCGTACTCAACAAGTCACACCGGAAAAAGGGTACATGATGCGAGATAAATAACAAGGAAAGGTCAAGGGCTCAATTTGCATAAACAAAATTTGCGATATAATAATAATATTTGGAGACAAAAACAAAGTAATATTTAAGCAAGATTAAATAAACGTTGTCCAACGCTCAAACCACGTTGCAACAGCCCATCCATCCACCTGCACTAGTCATACTTCAACATTTCATTCGAATAAATAAAATGAGACTAATCAAGGTGAATCGGTCAATCGCCCGTAACCGTGGGCACGGCTATTCGAATAGTTTTTACTCGATCGAGGTGTACAATCAGTACCCACAAGACACAATCCCACAACACATTACCGTGCGCCGGTGCACCACCACGGTGCCCGAAAGGAATTGTGACAAGACCCTTCACACAACCCCCTCTAATCAATCGTACCACACCAAGGTTTCGCCCCATTCCCATCGGGCAATGGGCAGCCCTCTCAGTGCCGTGGTGAATCCGAAGCCGATCAACCCTTAAAACCGGGCCGACCCAACTCCATCACGCTCACCCTCTCGGGATACGTTAACTAGAGACAGTGTGCTACGGCCCACCATTACCCATGCCGGCTTGTGGCATGCACGACATTTCTTTCGGGGTTTCCCGAGAACCGGTCCTTAATCGTCATGAGCACGCTAACCAAAGTCCAACCATGTGCTCACGACCCACCTTTCTTATAATTCAATATTATTAAAACCAAAGTCATATTTTAATATCGCGGAGATCCACTTTAGAAATAAACTTGATTAGTGTGATTCCCTTAAGTGAGCTAGTTGCGCTAGGCATGACTAAGCAACCTTAAACTATCATCTAGTCACATTGAACCCCAAGTGATCAATGGTATAAGGTAAACAATCCTATGGTTGAGTACAATAGGTATAAAACATCCCATGAAATGACATTCTAAAACATATGCGTATTTGAATGAAATAGAGGTATTTACATAAAATAGGTACAATATGGTCAATGTAAGGTATGACTTGCCTTGCTCGGAGACGAGGAACTTCGGCGACTACTTCGAAGAGAACAGCTCGCCGGAAAACTCGGGATCTACACGACAAACAAAGCACTCAACAAACACCCTAAAAAGTCTACTGAAACAGCACTGAAAAGTATTTTTAATGGATTCTTGACATTTTTCTGGATTTAATGAAATTTGAATGGACTAAAACGGAGCTCGGATTCAAAAGATATGAATTTTAGAAGTTTAATTGCGATTTTTAAACTAAACAGAAAAGATTAAATTATTTATTGCGCAATTAAGTCCCTGGTGACGTCATCCATGCGCGGCACGGGCTGGCGTCGCATGACGTCGGGGCCGGCGCGCCCTAGGGCCGACGCGCCGCACGGCCGAGCGCGCGGAGACGGGCGCGGCGGCCGGATTGCCGCCACGTGGCGCAATCCGAGCGGCCGGATCGGCGGCAACGCGGCGCGATCGGCGGTCGGATGGCGACGACGGACGGCGCAGATCCATCGCGACGGACGGCGCAGATCCGTCCGATCCGCAAGATCGGACGGCACGAGGGGCGGCGCTAGGGTTAGGGTTAGGGTTAGGGTTCCACGGTGGCGGCGGCGGCGGCGGACGCCGCGACGACCTGCGAGCGGCGGCGGGGCGCGCGACGACCCGACGAGCGGCGGCGGACGGCGGTGACGACCCGAGCGGCGGCGTGCGCGCGAAAGGAAAAGGAAGCAAACGAAAACCAAAAGGAACCGGGGACGGCGAGCTCACCGGCGGATGAACGACGGAGAACGGCGGCGACACGGGCTAGAAACAACGGCGAACAAAGGGAAACGAGGCGGAGCTCGAGGGGTTTTAAAGGGGGAGAGAGGAGGCCGAAACGGGCACGAACGGCGGGGATAAGGTCGCCGGCGTTCTGGACTCGGAGAGAGAGAGAGAGATATACGGCGGCCGTTTCGGGCGACGGCGGGCGTGCGGCGCGCGGAAGTGCGGGCACGGGTGCGGCGGGGACGGCGGAGCCGGCGTGGGGCCCACGCGGCGCGAGGCGCGCGGAAACGGCCCGGGTAAGAGGCGGGCGGCGCGGCGATGGCGGCGGCGGCGGTTGGGCCGGCCGGGCACGGGGGCGGCTCGACAGTGGGGCCCACTGTCGGTGGCCCGCGGCGCGAGGAGCGCCGGACTTGCGCGGCACGGCGGGACCGTGGGCTTCGGCCACGACCGAGGAGGGGTGGCGTGCGCGGGAGACGGCCGACGGCCCGCTACGGCGTCGGGCGGGAAAGACCGTACGGGCGTACGGAAAAGGAAAGAAAAAGAAAAAGAAAAAGAAAAAGGAAAAGGGACTTAATTAAATTCCTGTTTTCTTATTTAATTGATTAAAAATACTTAGAGTGCTCTAAAAATTCCAAGAAAAATCTCGTTAGCGTATTTTGACATGAAGAATTCAAGGAAAATCCTATCATGTCATTTCCATTTATTAATTGCATTTTAAAATTATAGGTTGACTCAGTTAATTTCGAAATTCCGATTATTTCCTGTAAATTATTTTAAATGAATTAGGGAAAAACTCGGATGTGACACTCGCCCCCAACCCGAGTGGGCGGGAGCCCTCCAAGAGGGCATAGGATCATAACTAGAACAATAAGCACTATCAGATCATCATATCGATATACACCCGGTGGATATAATCCTTAAACATGAGTAGGGTATTACCTTTCATCGAGGGGGCCTAAACATGTCTAAACTCTTCTCTTCCACATCCATCCACTTTTAGGTCTTGTGCGCTACCCTCTTTTATTATTGCTGATTTCCAGAATCCACAGTTGACGTGCCATGTAGAAGAGACATCGAGTTTGTTGGCAACTTTTTTAGCAAGAAGACAATCACGATCGAGACACCTAAACGCCTTGCGGTGAAATTGGAGTCGTCAACCACCTTGATCTAGCAAGAACTAAAACAAGATGAGTTTTGTAGATTAAACCGGCTAGCGGAGCCGTTTTGAGCAAAACAAAAGATAAACACTCGTCTCGTGGGCGAACGGAAGGTTTTCAGGACAAACCTACAAAGAGGTGTCGCACTCTCGCAGCGGCGGCGGACGATTTATGGTGCAAATCGACAAAGATGGACTAAACTAGGGTAAACTAGAAAACATGGCTGAAAAGTAAAAGTAAAAGAACGATACAATTGGTTAGATTAGATTGATTGTGTATGTGTTGAACGTCTTCAATTGAACCGGCCTTGGCCCTTAAATAGGGGTTGATCTTACCTTTCACAGGTCCTCTTTCACGTCCAATTCGAGGTAAACACCTTTGGAAACCCGAGACATACCGTAATGGAGCAAGAAAACCCAAGTACCGACGAATTTGACTTGGTTTGACTCGCGGCCGACCGCCACATACCGCCGGCCGACGCCCAAGGTCCTGGCCTCGACCGCCTATACATGGCGGTCACACCGGCCTTTTCGAAGAAAACCGGCAGACTTTTCAAACATTGCAATTTTTCCTATCTCGATTCCTAGGTGCCAATTTTGGATGTAAACACATACCCCCTATCTTTTATGATGAACATCGTGAATCTAAAAGCATAGCACATGTTTGTATCAGGCCGATAATCCATATTATCGGCCATAGAACTTCCTAAGCATCTTGCCAAACGCTCGGGAAGTATTTGTTCAAGTATCTTCTTAAAATGATCCTGCTTTCACCCTTTCGTTGTAAGCCTTAACTACCCTCTTTTTCTCGTTCTCTATTTCTTCTAAAGCCTTCAAACGCTTGTCGATCTTCTCATCAAGATTGTCTCTCATCAAGGTCTTGTGGTCTTTAACCGACAAATCATCTTGCTTTATATATCGAATAGAGCCAAGATTCACCTCTACCGGCAAAACGACTTCTTGTGCATAGACCACCTCAAAAGGAGTAACCTTGGTAGCACCATGTGTAGATATCCTGCGAGCCCATAACACTTCAGAAAACACCTCATGCCATCACTTCGGATGTTCTTCGATCTTCTTCTTTTATCTCCTAGGCACAAATGTTCGAATTTACAATTAATTCGGCCTCTGAATCAAGTGTATCGTGCCCCCCATCTTCTTGTTCAAACCCGGTCTGACCGACCACGCAATGCCGGTCATATCTATACCTCCGGCGACGGCCACAAAGCCGGTCAGACCGCCGGCCACTTGCGGTCAGACATTTACAGTGATGCGCCAGTCAGACCGCTCGCAGTCTGTGACTTCGCCAATTTTCCCCAAAGAATTAAAATCAAGCACCGGCCGGCTTTCCCAGTATTAAAAATACTCCTTTTTTGATATTATAGCCAGATGCTTGGTACATCAAATTATTGGATCAAAATTCCTTCTTTCTAGACATATAAAAATTATAACATGCAATTAATATGCCTAGATGAATACTAATTCAAGTGGCTTTTGAAACAATAGTCATCAAGGCATAAAAACACTTAGCCACTTGAAGTATGATCAATAATGAATCACCGTCATATATCTCACATGGATGAATTCCAATAAACTATAAGTATAAGTAATCGGCTTAAACATGTATACAAAATATTATAACAATGTCAATGTTTCTAAAGAAAACAACTCTAGAACAAATCATCACATTGATCATTGACATTAGCCGGATTACTAAGAAGCAAAATTTCATGATGCAATAATTATGAAATCAATATTTTCTATGGTGATTCATCAAAACATGCATGATTTGGCTTTTAATAAATATCAAAGACCAACGAGCCAAATCATACTTTAAATAAATTATATGTCAACTTGCCAATCCCACCACTCAGAATTGACATTTGCAACACATATGCATAATATCAATTTGATAAGCAAAACACACATGTGCTAGATAGCAAGCAATGTTCTAACATGACATAGGCATACTATAATGATGAACACGATAAACCCATACCTCGCCTTAGCATCCAACAAACGGTGGTTTAAAGATGTGATATTGTACCCATCGCCGTTCACCGTTCTTGATTTCTTCATGAGCATATTAATGTCTTTCCCCCCAAGCAAAATCGGCTTTCTTGATCATACGATTTCGAAGGCAAGATAAACACCACAGTAGCATCCATAGCAATATGTAGAGGAGACTTACCTCTAGTGACCGATAATTCTTCTCTCTCCAATTTTGATTTATCACTACTCTGAAAAATCACCGGTCTCTTAAGTTTTTTCCTTGGGTCTCCACACTTGTTTGTATGTTGTTCGAGGCTTCAAATTATCACATGTTTTGTTCTCCACATCTTCGGCCTTCTTTTCTTTTTGACCTATGGCTCGAAGATGTCGTAGCCTCCTCTTTTGAGAGCGAGATAAGCCGGAAGGTATCCACTTCGGCTGTGATTATTTTTTAGGATCCAAACAATGATTTTTGATACTTGTGGTCGAAGTGGAAGCTTCTGTGTTGCCCTCAATTTTCTTACTCGTCCGAGATGCCCCCGGTTAGACCAACCTCTCGGGCCCTGGCCGACGGCCGTGAGTTGCTCGGCCGACTGGCCGGATGGCTCGGCCGACCGGTCCTATGTCAAGGCGGTTAGACCGCTCAACTGTCCCGGTCAGACCACCATTGTTGGTAATCACGATGTTGGCTTTGGTCTTCTCTTTGTAGCCTCTTTGTTGCATCTCCGTAGGCACTTGTACATCTTGAGACTCCTCCTTGATAGTATCGACCCTCAGATCTTTGACTTCTTTTTTCACCCACACCTTCTTTACCTTGTTCACCTTTGATCCATCGGACCGATTCTTTTATGAGAAATGGTCTTGTCTTGATTTAGATGAATGACTTGGTATTGACCTAGGTGATTCTTTACATTCTTGATGAAACGACATAGGTGGTTGAGGCATCCATGGCATATAATGTATAAAAGGATAAATGTATAGTGATATTGGACATGAATACCATAGCATCACAACCGAAAGTTTGTATGGAGTTGACATTGTTGATGTTTCCGATTGCTTTGGCGTTTGACCAAATCTCTTTCTAGGAAGCGATCTTGGTCTTTTTGTATCACTAGTACGATTATCGAATCGTTGACCAGCTAATCCCTTCTTGTATTTAGCCATAAGCATCTCAAAAATGAGCTTCGGCTTTTTAGTCTTTATAAAACTAGATGACTCATCTTTTGTAACCTTACGATCTTCGGCCTTAGCATTATTGATCCTAATTATCTCGGGCCGAGGATCCCTAATAATAATATTTTCCCCTTTTGTAGATTCGGCTTGACTAGACCGAATCAACACTTTCTTGTCGTCAAAATCAATAGGAACAGTAGCAAGAGAATCATGAATAATTCCGGTCTTAGCAATAGGTATAACCGAAATAGTATCACAATTGACCGATGAATTATCAATCGGTCTTTGCCCAATCAAGCTCGCATCCTTAAAATAATCATGAAACTAATGCTCCATTTGTAACCGTGTAGAAATTGAATTAGGAGCAAGTAAACTAAACCACGTAGATGCAAAGTTTGACAAAGAAAGAGGAAACAACTTTAACCTAAGCAAATCATCATTACCGGCCTTACCACATTGATCAATAAATTGGCCAATATGCTCCTTTGTTGTTCTAGCATCCTCACCTGTGAATTTCGTGAAGTTGGGCACCTCAAATCCTTGCGGGTATGAGACCGAATCTATATGTTTAGGATAAGGCCTTTCACATGTATGTAATGTTGCTATAAACTCTATTTCATCACTACCCCGCAAGACATTGTCACTATCTTTTCCAACATTCACATGACCGATCTGTGACTCGGTCTTAGGTGACAATACTATTTCCCTATCGTCCGAGATACAATCTGAACCGTCATTTAGTTCGGCTATATTTTCAATGATATCATTATCTAAGCTAGTGTTAATGATATGCCCTAGAGGCAACATGGAGATGTTGGATATCACGTCAATGTTTATGTATTTATGAATAAAGTGTTATTCAGTTCCATGAAATAGACATCTTGTATTGATCAATAAGTATGTGGCTTATTTATGAGACTCTTTATGTATGAATCTATTTCTAAACGATCCATGATCATATGTCATATTGTTGGAACAAATATGATTCTAAGATCGGCATGTTTATTGATTGATGATCATGTCTCATAGATCATGGGTATGAAGATACCAAATCAATAAACATGGACATATGTGTTGGAGAACACATTGTTGGATAGACCCACCATGAGACACTATAGGAATTAATGTGCCATTAGTTGGTCTCGGTAGTGTTGGTACAAAGTCCTTAGACCTGAGATCACCATGGATTCCAACATGTGTAGTAGCCTACTTTGGGACTACCAAACGCTATTCCGTAATCGGGTAGTTATAAAGGTAGTTTTCGGGTTTGCTATGAAACATGGAGTGGGATGTGAGTGATCAAGATGGAATTTGCCCCTCCTTTGGAGAGATATCTCTGGGCCCCTCAAGGTAATGGATTATGGAAATGCATGGCCATGCTAAGTTGATTGAGGAGTCAATCAACAAACGATAATCCAATACGGTTCGAGTGAATGGTTAAGCTATTGAAGGGATGGCACACATCTTGCCTATAGCTTAACCGGTATTGTGAGGCAAAGGGATTTGTGTACACATTACAGGTTCGAGCCGATATTATATTCTTGTATACTATGGTGTCAATATGTGCTGCTAGGCGCCGTTGATAGGTCGGCCGAGTTGGACTCGAGCCGACGGTCGGCTAAGTTAGACTATAGCCGAAACCAAGTATACCCGAACCTACGGGTCGCACGCTTAAGGGGATAAGAACAGCATTCGAGTTGGACTCGTATACGGCTCGATCGGATAGGGATCCGATCGGATAGAGTCCTATGGGCTTACGACGTATGGGCAGCCAACTCTATGAGATTCGAATAGGATCCGATTCAAAATAGAGTCCTGATCGGCCACTAGTCCTAGTCGGCCAACTCTATATAAAGGAGGGAGGGGTGGAGAGCTGCGGTACGTCAATTGCATCGCGTGCAACGAAGTCGCCGAGATCAATCTCCACGGAAACCCTCCCCACTTTTGAGCCAAAACCTAGCCTTGCATCGTGTGCTAGCACACGGGTGTACGGCGTTTTGTCCCCGGACGTGTGGATACCGGTAGAGGCGCCGCTACGTTGCACGCCGTTGATCGGCTTCGGATCGGCCGTGGTCGGGCGCATCGGAGCGAGGCGTGAGAACACGGTCGGACGACTCGGATCGGCTACGGCATCTACGAATCGGCTGATTGGCGAATCGGCCGTCCCCTGGTATCGGCTCGGCTTGCGAATCGGCTACACGTTCGGATCGGATAGCCCGATTGGTCGTTTCAGCACACTCCAATCGGTAACGATCTATCGGCCCTTACTTGCAAGTGTTCCTGGTTTGCGCGGTTGAAAATTTTTGTTTTCGGCTAGCGTAGCTTCCGCGTAACCCTACAAAGGGTATCGAGCTAATCTTGCTTAGTTCGGGTTTTAGATTGGATCCGGAACAAGTTTTGTGCACGGGTTGATTAGATCAATCGGTTTTACGGGATCTGTTGAGGAGAGTTAATGGTAATTGCGTTCCTTGATAGTGTATCGGAACGGCGTAATGTGATTACGTCGAAGCAATTTCCATATAACTCGGTTTGAGTTGGGTTCGAGATAGCGTTCCTTGATAGTGTATCGGAACGGTATAATGTGATTATGCCGAAGCTATCTCGTAGTCCGATCTTGTTAGCTGCCTCGCGCCTACGCAAACCATCTCCCTTGATAGTGTACGGGACGGCATAATATGATTATGCCGACATGGTTTCCGTAAGCGAATTCATAGATTGGATCTATGACCGCCGTGTGCGTACCCCCGATAGGTCGTCTCGATGCCGTAGCTCGCGATAAGTAGAAAACGTTTCTACGCCTAACTTGTTTTTGCAGAGAATGCTTTGAGATGGTATGGCCCTATTGTATGTATGAGATGTATGAGATGCATGTGATGCATGTAATATTCTTTCATATGTTCAATCCCGTAATATTCTTTCATACGTGCAATGCTTGTAATATTCTTTCACGACTGCGAGTCGATGTAATCTTCAATTAGAGCTTCTATAGTAGTAGCTTAGTTTGAAGAAATCAAGCATTCGGCACTCGAAAGAACGGTGATGAAGATGGAGATCCTGTACACCGCATGGAGATGGAGATCACCATGTGAAGGGGGCCATACTATTTCACTATATGCTATTCTTCTTGCTTTCATATGTGATATGTTTGTTTGATAGGATAGCATCCTCGCAAAATTAAGTAGTAATGATGCCCTTCCAAATGTTGCACTGCCACCGTTATGCTCGTCAATGGTGGGTCCGCCAAAGCAGAGTGCCATTCTCTATCATAACACGATGGGGTATATGTCGACATATACATGCAGGAGCATTTGGTTTACTTAACAAGGCTATCAAAACAGCTTTTGGGCCTTGGGGCATAGGTTGACGCCGGGCATGGAGATGCCACACCAACAACAAGAGTCACATAGAGATGTGATTAGCAAGGTGTTGCTTACCGATGTTACTAATTTTCTAGCAAGTGATGCCAAAGCTCACTAGAAAATTAATTAACATGTGGATCTTGACCCAATACGTAACCTAGAGGGAAGGTGGAAAATACGTAATGGGAGTCTAATGTTAAATTGTTTAACAATAGACATAGCATAAACATTGTGCTAAACTTTGCTTTTTCTGTAGAATAAATGACGGCTAATACTACACCCAAGACCTTTAATTTGCGATCTATTCTCGAAAAGGAAAAATTAAATGGAACAAACTTTATGGATTGGTATCGCAACTTGAGAATTGTTCTCAAGCAAGAGCGTAAGGAGTACGTTTTTAAAGTACCCTATCCCGAGGATTTGCCAAATAATGCCACCGCAACCGTACGGAGGGCTTATGAGAAGCACACTAATGATGCCCTAGATATAAGTCGTCTCATGCTTGCTACAATGTCCCCCGAGCTCGAAGCAATATGAGAGCAACGATGCTCACACTATTATTCAGGGGCTGCGTGGCATGTTTGAGAACCAAGCTCGGGCCGAGAGGTTCAACACCTCAAAGTCCTTGTTTGCGTGCGAGCTTGTTGAGGGAATCCCGTCGCGCATGTGATAAAGATGATTGGCTACATTGAGAGTCCGGAAAAGTGGGTTTTCCCCTTAGCCAAGAGTTGTCTACGATGTGATTCTCCGCCGCTCCCTCCGAGCTTCGAGCCATTCATATTAAATTATCACATGAACAATATGGATAGGACCTTGGCTGAATTGCATGGGATGCTAAAGACAAGAGGAGAGTATCCAGAAAATCGGTCATCATGTGATGATGATGCGAAGGCTAAGCGCAAACCACCTATCAAGAAGCTTTGCACCAAGAGGAAGTTAACTCCCGATGAGATCGCGAGTGCCTCCAATGCAAAGAAGGGCAAGAAGGGGTCGGCGGCATCGATGTCGTTTGCTTCTATTGCAAGGAGACAAGCCACTGGAAGAGGAACCGCAAGAAGTACATGGAGGATCTCAAAAGAAGCAAAGTACGACTTCGCTTGGTATTAATGTTATAGACATTAATCTTGCTACTTCACCTATTGACTCTTGGGTATTTGATACCGGATCGTAGCTCATATTTGCAAATCGTTGCGGGAATGAGAAGAAGTAGAGGCTTGAGAAGGGGAGAGGTGAACCCGCGTCGAAAATGGAGCAAGCGTTGCTACGCTTCTGTCGGCACCGTACCACTTCATCTACCTTCGGGATTAGTTTTGGAATTAAATAATTGTTATTGTGTTCCAACACTATGTCAAAACGTTATTTTCGCTTCATGTTTGCAAGCGGAAGGATATGATTTTAGATCAATGAACAATGGTTGTTCAATATATCTCGTAGATATGTTCTATTTTCATGCTCCATTGGTGAATGGATTATACGTTTTGAATCTTGAAGCATCTCCCATCTATAACATTAATACGTAAAGGCAACTCTCTAATGATATAAACCCCACGTTTATCCGGCATTGTCGCTTAGGCCATATAAATAAGAAACGCATGGATAAGCTCCATAAGGATGGACTCGCTTCACTCTTTTGATTTTGAATCATTTGAGACATGTGAGTCTTGTTTACTTGGTAAGATGACAAAGGCACCTTTCACGGGACATAGTGAGAGAGCAAGTGACTTATTGGCACTCGTACATACCGATGTATGTGGACCAATGAGCTCAACGGCCGAGGTGGTTATCGACTTCATTACCTTTACCGATGACTTTAGTAGATATGGTTATATCTACTTAATGAGGCATAAGTCCGAATCCTTTGAAAAGTTCAAAGAATTCCGAATGAAGTACGAATCATTTAGGGAAAACAATCAAGTTTCTACGATCGATCGTGGAGGGGAATACTTGAGCCAAGAGTTTGGTAATCATCCGAAAGATTGTGGAATTGTTCCACGCTTGACTCCGCCTGTAAACTCCACAATGGAATGGGGTGTCCGAACGGAGAAATCGCACCTTGTTGGACATGGTGCGGTCGATGATGAGCCAAAGTGATCTTCCGTTATCCTTCGGGGATATGCTCTTGAAACAACTGCGCTCACACTAAATAGAGTTCCATCTAAGTCGCTTGAAAAGACACCATATGAGATATGGACAGTGGCAACCCCTAGTTTGTCTTTTCTCAAAATTTGGGGATGTGAGGCTTATGTAAAACGTTTACGTCCGACAAGCTCACACCCAAATCGACAAGTGCTTCTTTGTGGGATATCCTAAGGAAACTAAGGGATATTACTTTTATAATCGAGAACAAGGCAAAGTGTTTGTCGCCCGACACGGTGTCTTCTTGGAGAAAGAGTTTCTTTCAAGAAGGGTTAGTGGGAGCAGGGTGCATCTTGAAAAAGTTCAAGAAACACCGAAAACGTTTCGGCGACCACGGAACCACAACAGAGGAACAAAGTGTTGCACCACCGCTGCCCCACGGAGGTCCGAAAGATCACGTCGTGCGCCCGACAGTACACAGTGCGGAACAACGTGATATATTGTTGTTGGACAACGATGAACCTAAGACCTATGAGGAAGCGATGGTGGGACCCGATTCCAACAAGTGGCTTGGAGCCATGAAATCCGAAATAGAATCCATGTACGACAATCAAGTTTGGAACTTGGTTGATCCACTCGATGGTGTCAAAACCATTGAGTGTAAATGGGTTTTTAAGAAAAAGGCCGATATGGATGGAAATGTTCACATCTATAAGGCGCGATTGGTGGCGAAAGGTTTTAAACAGATTCAAGGAGTTGATTATGATGAAACCTTCTCGCCCGTCGCAATGCTTAAATCTATTCGGATTATCCTAGCGATTGCTGCATATTTCGATTATGAGATATGGCGATGGATGTCAAAACGGCTTTCCTAAATGGAAACCTAAGCGAGGATGTATACATGATACAACCTCGGGGTTTTGTCGATCCAGAATCGCTGAAAGATATGCAAGCTACGAAATCCATTTATGGATTGAAGCAAGCATCTCGTAGTTGGAATATTCGTTTTGATGAAGTAATCAAAGGGTTTGGTTTCATCAAAAATGAAGAAGAGGCCTGTGTTTACAAAAAGGTCGTGGGAGCGCAATTGTATTTCTAATCTTATATGTGGATGACATATTACCGATTGGAAATGATATCCCTATGCTTGAATCCGTCAAGTCTTGATTGAAAAATAGTTTTTCCATGAAAGACTTAGGGAGGTAGCATATATATTAGCATTCGGATCTATAGAGATAGATCCAAGAGGCTAATTGGATTAAGCCAAAGTACATACATTGACAAGGTGTTGAAAAGGTTCAACATGCATGATTCCAAGAAAGGTTTCTTGCCCATGTCACATGGCATTAATCTCAAGCAAGAATCGTGTTCTCGGACACATGATGAGCGGAATAAGATGGGTATGGTTCCATATGCTTCGGCAATTGAATTCATCATGTATGCCATGCTTTGTACACGCCCGCATGTCTCGTACGCTTTGAGTGCTACGAGCAGATACTCACCGATCCAGTGAAGGTCACTGGATCGTCAGTAAAGAATATCCTTAAGTACTTGAGAAGAACTAAGGATATGTTCCTAGTCTATGGAGGTGAAGAAGAGCTCGTTGTAAGTGGTTACACCGATGCTAGCTTCCAAACAGACAAAGATGATTATAGATCGCAATCTGGGTTCGTGTTCTCGCCCGAACGGAGGCGCAGCACGAAGAGTTCCAAGCGGATACCGTTGCCGATTCTACAACGGAGGCCGAGTACATTGCGCTTCGAAGCCGCAAAGGAGGCCGTTTGGATCAAGAAATTCGTTTCGAGCTTGGTGTGATGACTAGTACGACCGGTCCAATCATACTTTAAATAAATTATATGTCAACTTGCCAATCCCACCACTCGAATTGACATTTGCAACACATATGCATAATATCAATTTGATAAGCAAAACACACATGTGCTAGATAGCAAGCAATGTTCTAACATGACATAGGCATACTATAATGATGAACACGATAAACCCATACCTCGCCTTAGCATCCAACAAACGGTGGTTTAAAGATGTGATATTGTACCCATCACCGTTCACCGTTCTTGATTTCTTCATGAGCATATTAATGTCTTTCCCCCAAGCAAAATCGGCTTTCTTGATCACACGATTTCGAAGGCAAGATAAACACCATAGTAGCATCCATAGCAATATGTAGAGGAGACTTACCTCTAGTGACCGATAATTCTTCTCTCTCCAATTTTGATTTATCACTACTCTGGAAAATCACCGGTCTCTTAAGTTTTTTCCTTGGGTCTCCACACTTGCTTGTATGTTGTTCGAGGCTTCAAATTATCACATGTTTTGTTCTCCACATCTTCGGCCTTCTTTTCTTTTTGACCTATGGCTCGAAGATGTCGTAGCCTCCTCTTTTGAGAGCGAGATCGGAAGGTATCCACTTCGCGTGATTATTTTTTAGGATCCAAACAATGATTTTTGATACTTGTGGTCGAAGTGGAAGCTTCTGTGTTGCCCTCAATTTTCTTACTCATCTGAGATGCCCCCTGGTTAGACCGACCTCTGGGCCCGGTCAGACCGGCTGTGAGTTGCCTGGTCGACCGGCCGGATGGCTCGTGGCCGACCGGTCCTATGCGGCGGTTAGACCACTCAACTGTCCCGCCGACCACCATTGTTGGTAATCACGATGTTGGCTTTGGTCTTCTCTCGCTTGTAGCCTCTTTGTTGCATCTCCGTAGGCACTTGTACATCTTGAGACTCCTCCTTGATAGTATCGACCCTCGGATCTTTGACTTCTTTTTCACCCACACCTTCTTTACCTTGTTCACCTTTGATCCATCGGACCGATTCTTTTATGAGAAATGGTATTGTCTTGATTTAGATGAATGACTTGGTATTGACCTAGGTGATTCTTTACATTCTTGATGAAACGGCATAGGTGGTTGAGGCATCCATGGCATATAATGTATAAAAGGATAAATGTATAGTGATATTGGACATGAATACCATAGCATCACAACCGAAAGTTTGTATGGAGTTGACATTGTTGATGTTTCGATTGCTTTGGCGTTTGACCAAATCTCTTTCTAGGAAGCGATCTTGGTCTTTTTGTATCACTAGTACGATTATTGAATCGTTGACTAGCTAATCCCTTGTTGTATTTAGCCATAAGCATCTCAAAAATGAGCTTCGGCTTTTTAGTCTTTATAAAACTAGATGACTCATCTTTTGTAACCTTACGATCTTCGGCCTTAGCATTATTGATCCTAATTATCTCGGGCCGAGGATCCCTAATAATAATATTTTCCCCTTTTGTAGATTCGGCTTGACTAGACCGAATCAACACTTTCTTGTCGTCAAAATCAATAGGAACAGTAGCAAGAGAATCATGAATAATTCCGGTCTTAGCAATAGGTATAACCGAAATAGTATCACAAGACCGATGAATTATCAATCGGTTTTTGCCCAATCAAGCTCGCATCCTTAAAATAATCATGAAACTAATGCTCCATTTGTAACCGTGTAGAAATTGAATTAGGAGCAAGTAAACTAAACCGCGTACATGCAAAGTTTGACAAAGAAAGAGGAAACAACTTTAACCTAAGCAAATCATCATTACCGGCCTTACCACATTGATCAATAAATTGGCCAATATGCTCCTTTGTTGTTCTAGCATCCTCACCTGTGAATTTCGTGAAGTTGGGCACCTCAAATCCTTGCGGGTATGAGACCGAATCTATATGTTTAGGATAAGGCCTTTCACATGTATGTAATGTTGCTATAAACTCTATTTCATCACTACCCTGCAAGACATTGTCACTATCTTTTTCAACATTCACATGACCGATTTGTGACTCGGTCTTAGGTGACAATACTATTTCACTATCGTCTGAGATACAATCTGAACCGTCATTTAGTTCGGCTATATTTTCAATGATATCATTATCTAAGCTAGTGTTAATGATATGCCCTAGAGGCAACATGGAGATGTTGGATATCACGTCAATGTTTATGTATTTATGAATAAAGTGTTATTCAGCCCATGAAATAGACATCTTGTATTGATCAATAAGTACGTGGCTTATTTATGAGACTCTTTATGTATGAATCTATTTCTAAACGATCCCCGATCATATGTCATATTGTTGGAACAAATATGATTCTAAGATCGGCATGTTTATTGATTGATGATCATGTCTCATAGATCATGGGTATGAAGATACCAAATCAATAAACATGGACATATGTGTTAGAGAACACATTGTTGGATAGACCCACCATGAGACACTATAGGAATTAATGTGTCATTAGTTGGTCTCGTAGTGTTGGTACAAAGTCCTTAGACCTCGAGATCACCAGGATTCCAACATGTGTAGTAGCCTACTTTGGGACTACCAAACGCTATTCCGTAATCGGGTAGTTGTAAAGGTAGTTTTCGGGTTTGCTATGAAACATGGAGTGGGATGTGAGTGATCAAGATGGAATTTGCCCCTCCTTTGGAGAGATATCTCTCGGCCCTCGAGGTAATGGATTATGGAAATGCATGGCCATGCTAAGTTGATTGAGGAGTCAATCAATGCATGTATAATCCAATACGGTTCGAGTGAATGGTTAAGCTATTGAAGGGATGGCACACATCTTGCCTATAGCTTAACCGGTATCGTGAGGCAAAGGGATTTGTGTACACATTACAGGTTCGAGCCGATATTATATTCTTGTATACTATGGTGTCAATATGTGCTGCTAGGCGCCGCATGATGTGCCGGCCGAGTTGGACTCGAGCCGACGGTCGGCTAAGTTAGACTATAGCCGAAACCAAGTATACCTGAACCTGCGTGGTCGCACGCTTAAGGGGATAAGAACAGGCATTCGAGTTGGACTCGTATACGGCTCGATCGGATAGGGATCCGATCGGATAGAGTCCTATGGGCTTACGACGTATGGGCGACCAACTCGTGAGATTCGGATAGGATCCGATTCAAAATAGAGTCCCGATCGGCCACTAGTCCTAGTCGGCCAACTCTATATAAAGGAGGGAGGGGTGGAGAGCTGCGGTATGTCAATTGCATCGCGTGCAACGTGTCGCCGAGACCAATCTCCACGGAAACCCTCCCCACTTTTGAGCCAAACCCTAGCCTTGCATCGTGTGCTAGCACACGGGTGTACGCGTTTTGTCCCCGGACGTGTGGATACCGGTAGAGGCGCTGCTACGTTGCACGCCGTTGATCGGCTTCGGATCGGCTGCGGTCGGCGCATCGGAGCGAGGCGCGAGAACACGGTCGGACGACTCGGATCGGCTACGGCATCTACGAATCGGCTGATTGGCGAATCGGCCGTCCCTGCATCGGCTGCTGGCTTGCGAATCGGCTACACTGTTCCGGATCGGATAGCCCCGATTGGTCGTTTCCGCGCACACTCCAATCGGTAACGATCTATCGGCCCTTATTTGCAAGTGTTCCTGGTTTGCGCGGTAGAAAATTTTTGTTTTCGGCTAGCGTAGCTTCCGCGTAACCCTACACTAGCAACATAATTCGAACCAATACTTGGTTCAGTTATACATGTATCGTTTGTTAGTGATATGCCCTAGAGGCAACATGGAGATGTTGGATATCACGTCAATGTTTATGTATAAATGAATAAAGTGTTATTCAGCCCCATGAAATAGACATCTTGTATTGATCAATAAGTACGTGACTTATTTATGAGACTCGATATGTATGAATCTATTTCTAAACGATCCTCGATCATATGTCATATTGTTGGAACAAATATGATTCTAAGATCGGCATGTTTATTGATTGATGATCATGTCTCATAGATCATGGGTATGGAGATACCAAATCAATAAACATGGACATATGTGTTAGAGAACACATTGTTGGATAGACCCACCATGAGACACTACAGAATTAATGTGTCATTAGTTGGTCTCGGTAGTGTTGGTACAAAGTCCTTAGACCCGAGATCACCATGGATTCCAACATGTGTAGTAGCCTACTTTGGGACTACCAAACGCTATTCCGTGAATCGGATAGTTATAAAGGTAGTTTTCGGGTTTGCTATGAAACATGGAGTGGGATGTGAGTGATCAAGATGGAATTTGTCCCTCCTTTGGAGAGATATCTCTCGGGCCCCTCGAGGTAATGGATTATGGAAATGCATGGCCATGCTAAGTTGATTGAGGAGTCAATCAACGACGATAATCCAATACGGTTCGAGTGAATGGTTAAGCTATTGAAGGGATGGCACACATCTTGCCTATAGCTTAACCGGTATCGTGAGGCAAAGGGATTTGTGTACACATTACAGTTCGGAGCCGATATTATATTCTTGTATACTATGGTGTCAATATGTGCCGCTAGGCGCCGCTATTGACAGTGCGGCTGAGTTGGACTCGAGCCGACGATCGGCTAAGTTAGACTATAGCCGAAACCGAGTATACCCGAACCTACGTGGTCGCACGCTTAAGGGGATAGAATAGATATTCGAGTTGGACTCGGATACGGCTCGATCGGATAGGGATCCGATCGGATAGAGTCCTATGGGCTTACGACGTATGGGCGGCCAACTCTATGAGATACGGATGAGATCCGATTCAAAATAGAGTCCTAATCGGCCACTAGTCCCATTCGGCCAACTCTATATAAAGGAGGGAGGGGTGGAGAGCTCGTATAGACATCAATTGCATCGCGTGCAACGAAGTCGCCGAGATCAATCTCCACGGAAACCCTCCCCACTTTCGAGCCAAACCCTAGCCTTGCATCGCGTGCTAGCACACGGGTGTACGGCGTTCGTCCCCGGACGTGTGGATACCGGTGAGGCGCCGCTACGTTGCGCACCGTTGATCGGCTCGGATCGGGCCGCACCGGAGCGATCGGTGGTGGAATCGGCCGCGGTCGGGCGCATCGGAGCGAGGCGTGAGAACGCGGCCGGACGACTCGAATCGGCGATTGGCGAATCGGCTGTCTCCGGAATCGGCTACACTGTTCCGGATCAGATTGCCCCGATTGGTTATTCCGCCGCACTCTTCTTCAATCGGTAACGATCTATCGGCCCTTACTTGCAAGTGTTCCTGGTTTGCGCGGTAAAAGTTTTTGTTTTTGGCTAGCGTAGCCTCCGCGTAACCCTTCATCGTTGTCCAAACTAGTAACACAATCCGAACAATCACTTGGTTCGGCTATGCATGTTATTCCATCATTGTTTAAAGTAGTAACACAATCCGAACCAACGCTTGGTTTGGCTATATTGGTTATTGCATTATCATCCAAACTAGCATTTAAGCTATCATCATCCTGTTAACGCCAAAATTTGGTAAGCCCCGAAGTCCTTATCGGCTAAGGGTTAGGATCGGCTCAGAGTCAGTATCGGCTCGGAGTTCTGCATCAGCCGATGGGGGTTTTGTTATCCATATCTCCAGCAGTCGGATTCTTGTTAGATTCGATTTGAGAAGATCTTATCCAGAAGAAACTGAGTCCAGAGAGGATACGGCTTGTATCTATTAATTAGGAAGAGATTGTTAGTTTCCTATTTTATCTTTAGAAAAGTCTGTTTAGTGTCCGATAAGGACTTTATCTATTTCCTTTTATCTTTAGGTAAGTTTGGATTGTAATCTGTTAGGATCTTTGTCTCCCTACAGGTATAAATATGTAAGCCCAGTGTTCATGTAATATATCTCTCGATCAATACAATTTGGCGCATCACCACTCTTTTATTCTTCATCTTTGTTCAACATCCGGCAGAACTTGGCATCCAATACTGGCTGCATCGGTTAGGTTCGACCTCCAAAGAAAGGAATAAGTCCAACGTTCTATCGGATCGGCGATCATATTGACTACGTCGACGTTATCCAAGGCCGCATCGCACGTTCGATCTCTTGGATTGCTCCGGTTTAGTTAGCATGCTTGCTCGACTATTTATCATATGCCTCTATTAATCTAATCTTAGTATTTCAGTTTAGCCCTATCGGTTGTCTCTCGTTTTAGGGTCTCTGTCGTTATTGGCTAAACTGTTTACTAGATTAGATTGGTTTAGGCATCTACCACCCTGAAAATCAGCCAAGGGCTTGATTGTCTAGATATTGTTTTTCTTTTTATACCTAGTGCTGCATCAGTCTGATCTACTAAGTCGTGATTAGAATAGTAATATCTAGCTTACCTGTTGACTGCCACTAAGGGTTTCATCGGGGTTTCAGCTGATGAGCTATCTGGGTATTGCATCGGTTTGCAAGGATTGTGTACAAGCTAGATATAGCCGATTGTAGCGGGGGCATCATTGAATATTCGATCATTTGGATTTTATGACATCGGTCTTCCATCCAATATGTGCTTTAAATTAATATCTATTTCATCATGTGATTGGTTCATGCAATGTTATATTTCATCATGTTATTGTCAGCCGATCACCTTTATATAGATGTCTGTTAAGTACACAGCCGATGGATCAAGACTCTTAACTACATTGGTTGATATCAGCATCGGCTGTCGACCAATCGACCGTTCTGGATATTAGCCGATCGGTTGATACATTTTATAATTGGTTGTTTTACATATCTTGTCAGTGGCAGGATTAAACTGACTGGCACGCCCACACTTCATCGATTCTAGGACCTGCACTGGAGCTAAGCAGATCTCCCAGGCCGGCGTGTTGATTTTTCTCGTCAACACATCCACTCGGTTTCCTGAGCCAGAGCTTCATGCAACAGATGATCAACATCAAGAAATATCTGGTCATTCAATCTCTCTTTAATAAAATCAAGCAATCCATTATATGCAATGTTGGTCAAATCTTATTGAGTTGTGTTCAAATTAAAACATCGGTTTCTAGCATCTCTAAACCTTTTGATATAACAATGACATGTTCATCATATTTTTGTCTAACCGATGTTAAACCAGACAACTTAAGCTCAGTTTTATCAGTATAAAAGCAATCATGAAATTGTTGTTCTAATTGAGCCCAAGTATAAATAGAATTTGCCGGTAAAGAAGTAAACCATGTAAAAGCAGTACCAGACAAAGACAAAGAAAACAAACGCAATCTGAGAACATCATTAGTACTAGCTTCACCACATTGTGCAAGAAATTGGCCTATGTGTTTCCATGTAGCCCTATTATCCTCACCACTGAATTTAGTGAATTCAGTAACTCTGTAGCCACGAGGATATGGGATATTATCAAAATATTTAGGATACGTCTTTTGGTAAATATCAGCACGATTCCTTAGCTCAATTCCAAATGATTCTCTAATGATGTTTCTAATTTGCTCTTCCATATTCTCAGGCCTTGGTTGTGGATTTGGTGGCCTAGGAATAGGTGATTGTGGCGGCACAACATGATTATACTGGCCATAATGCGTGCTTTGTGCCAATCCATCTACTTGACGATTTTGTACTGGCTCATAGCAACTATTAGCACAAATAATATGAGTATGTGGAATAACATGATTAACAGTATTAACAGGTGATGAATAATAATTAAAATCAGTACTGCTAGTCGTGGTATGAAAACCTGTCGAAACTTCCAGGGAACCGGTCTGACCGGCTATAGATAGTCTAGTTTGACTGGCCCATGGACCGGTCTCGGTGGTGGTCCGTGGTGGGCCGACGCCACATGAGGTCCGATCGGCCAAGATAAGGCACGGTCGACGGCTATGGTAGGCACGGTGCCGACCGCCAAGCACCTGGCCCGACCGACCCATAGTCCGGTCTGACCAGTGGTCAGTGATGCGGTCAGACCAGCGTCATGCACGGTCTGAGCATTGGCTAAGTTCTACATATAGCCGATTCCTGTGCAATTGGCTATATAAACACCCATAGATCCCTCCATAGCATTATAAGCATATTGTATAGAAGCAAAACTAGAAGTAGCAGATGCATCTATACAACGATCATTAACTTTTTGAATAGCAATAGATGGATTGGGCGGATTGAAGGTTATCTTGAATCTAGGAGGATGTCCAGGCTTAAGAATCACACCTTAATGGGTCCTGATGAGTGATCTTGCCAACATCTCCTCCAATGTGATTTCGTTGACCTCGTCCCCACTCGCCATGGCTTTTTTAACACGTGTGCACAGTAGATTGGATTGGATTGAATCTCCGATTTTTTGACCGTGTACAACAATGATACTATCGGTCGCTTGTTGTTGTTCCCATGCGCCAATCTAGATCAATTCCGGCTATATAGCCGAAACACTCAATTAGATGGGACATTGATGAAGCAATGGCAACAATTAATGTGATAGATTGGTTTTCGGCCGATTGAAAAGCCGAAAAATTTACGGTCCCCAGTGGAGTCGCCAAAAATCATGTTGGCAACTTTTTTTGGCAAGAAGACAATCACAATCGGGACACCTAAACGCCTTGCGGTGAAATTGGAGTCGCCAACCACCTTGATCTAGCAAGAACTAAAACAAGATGAGTTTTATAGATTAAACCGGCTAGCAGAGCCGATTTGAGCAAAACAAAGGATAAGCACCCGTCTCGTGGACGAACGAAAGGTTTTCGGGACAAACCTACAAAGAGGTGTCGCACTCTCGCAGCGGCGGCGGACGATTTACGACGCAAATCGACAAAGATGGACTAAACTAGGGTAAAGTATAAAATATGGTTGAAAAGTAAAAGTAAAAGAACGATACAATTGGCTAGATTAGATTGATTGTGTATGTGTTGAACGTCTTCAATTGAACCGGCCTCTGTCCTTAAATAGGGGTTGGTCTTGCCTTCCACAGGCCCTCCTCCACGTCCAATTCGGGGTAGACACCTTTGGAAACCCGAGACATACCGTATGGAGCAAGGAAACCCTAGTACCGACAAATTTGACTTGGTTTTGGACTCTGTCGGTCAGACCGGCCACATACCGTCGGTCTGATCGGCCCCAAGGACCGGTTTGACCGGCCTATACATGGCGGTCAGACCGGTCTTTCCGAAGAAAACCGGCAGACTTTCCAAACATTGGTAATTTTCCTATCTCGATTCCTAGGTGCTAATTTTGGGTGTAAACAGAGTCTTCCATCGACGAGTGCGATGGAACCAATCTCCGACATCGTCGGATTCGTCTTTGCCCCCAAGTCTCTCGAACACCGTGGAAGCTTGTGCTAAGCTCGTTCTCTCCGTCTTGGATTTAATCTAGTCGAGGAGATCAATCTCAGCGAGTTCACCGATTTAATCTTTAACACTACCGGGTTTTTCTCCTTCCAACTTATCGTTGTTTATTAGATTGATTTTTTAATATCAAATTAATCTCTTGTTGTTTTTTCTTGGCACTGTCTTCTAGGATACTACCCTTTAATTTTGTCTACTCTATTCAATTAATCATCGTCTTGTCTGGTGCTGATTGTTCAAAAAATATAGTAAACTATGGTGTTGTTAGTTAGAATACCCGTGCACTGTTCACTGAATCGAAATACTATAGTAGACGTAGGTGTTGTTTGTTTCTACTAAAGATAAAGATATAGCTAAAGGAAAAAAGTCATTAACGCATGATTAATTAAGTTTTAATTATTACAAACTTAAAAATAAATTTATCTGATATTTTAAAGTAACTTTTATATAGAATATTTTCCACAAAATATACCATTTAACGATTAAAAAGCATGCTAAAATTTATATCTTAATAAAAAAAGTGCCTTTGAACTATAACTATAGTGCCGCTTTATGATATTGTTAAGAATGGCACATGGGGATAACCATGCAGAGAGGGGAGAGAGGAAGAGAGTGAGTTATGAATGGTACAACCATGTTTTTTCCATCGTATTTACCGTGTGGTGTTAAACGACGTTATTTAACTCCGTATGTCTATTGACATGGTATACAAGTTGGTGTTTTGTATATTGGAGATGACAATAAAAGGCAAAATTTCTGATGAAGAAAATCAGTAAAGTTTAAAAATGTGTATAAGACCGTAGGACGCTCTACCTCTAAATTTTGCAACATTGTGAAATGACATGAGCATGAAAGTTCATGTATCTGCATGGAATACTTGAGAATTGATGTGTCTATCCATGCTTTTGTTTGTTTTTAACAAACTTGAAATGCAACATGTCGGATCTGGACTTCTCCTTACCAAACTTAACAAGAAATCCACCAAACCGGGTTTACTCGTGAGAACAACCTCGTGACACTTCCTTCTAGTCACACTCACACATGCCATGCCACTGTCGTGGGAAAATTAAAAATTAAGAGCAGCAAAGAAGGATAACCAACGTTGAATCTATAGACAGTCAAAATATGCAGTTAACTTTCCTTAAAAAAATGCAGTTAACTGATATTCTAGATGGCGTAACATAGTGTTCCAAAAATTCACAGTCTGGATTCTTAAATGGACTGTAATCAAATCATTGCTCTTTAGCTTTACCTCTGTTTGTTAATCTCTTCTAGTTTTGTGGAAATTAACCCCCATGTTCATGTTACTATCACCACATCTTAGTACTTTAATCCTGTTCCCTCTTTACTACTTTACCCTCAACTGGCTTCCTTTAGCCTCCCTCTTTTGCTTTCGCCTCTTTTGCTTGCTGCGTTGCTCGGTTTTCCCCCCCTTAATCATGCTCACCGCCTTTCCATCCATGTTTTCTTTAAAAAAAAAGTTCGGTTTAAACAATTAGAAAAAAGAAAGAGAAAAGAAAAGCAATAGTGCATCTGCATCTCTGACCCGAGATGTGGGTTGGGTTGGGTTGGGTTAGACCGACCGGGCGGGCGGCCAGCCAAGCCAACCAACCAAACCAACCACCGCAAGCCGACGCGACGACCAGCACACCAGCAAGCCACCGACCGATCAGCCGTGGAGAAATAAAATTGCCGCCACATGCAAGGCAGCAGCGGCCGCGCTCGCGCCGGCGTGCAGGCAAGCGAGCGAGCGACCGATCGATCCGTTCCTACGGGCTACGTGGCCGCCGCGCGCGCCCATGTGCGCTGCTGCCTCTGCCTGCCCGCGCGCGTACGTACACGTCGTCTCGCTCCCTCGTTCTCGTGATCCGCGTCGACGAAACACATGCGTGGATCGTTGTATGGATGGATCGATCGTACTTCCTCTGTGTTCAAAATATAACCATCTAAAATAAATACATCTAAAACTATAAATCAATTTAGTTTTATTTTAAATCGTTATGTTTAGAGACGAAGAGGATACGAATACGAAGAAAAAGCTGCTCCTTCTGCAGCGGAGAGGGCGGCCTGTACAAACGGGTGAGATTGATCCGCGTCGTGCGCTGCAGTGATGAATGTGGCGGCCGGGCGTGAGGACGTGGCCGTGCCATTCCCCATCCTCTGTCCGTCTCCCAGCATGTTACTACTTCACTTCGGAACATTGGGCGGGGGGTTACACGAAATCATGGCTCATGATGGCGATCGGTGATGTGATCCGCGTTGGTGTCACTTGTGTTAATATTCCTAATAATGGACATGGGGTTCGGTTCACGTCTTTCACGTCTTGCAGGAAGAGATCTGGTACCTCTGAGATCACTAGAACTCGTTTGATCCACGGCTAAAAAACCGTGAATTATTTTAACTAAACAATGAAAATAAATTAGACATAAAATTTTTATATATATGCTTTTAACGATTTAAAAGTTAATGTCAAAAACGACAAAAAACCTTAAAATTAACATAGATGATAAAACAAAGATGATACTTCGCTTATAACAACCACAACCAGAGTATCTCTATTCTTATGGGTGACAATAGAGATTTGTCTTCTTAACTTTGTGACTAATTAATTACTATTTTTTTTCCAAAATAGTTGTCTCTTGAGACTCTCAAAATAGTTGGCATCATAGAGTATTATTTGTCTATATTTTGACATCCTAAATAGTATACTATTTGTCTCATTAATCGTATCTCATTTATTTTTTTCTATTTTACTCTAATCACCTAACCTATTTCTATGCTAAATAGTCTTGAATGACAATTAATTTAAGAGTACTATCTTTATACTCTAAAATATAAGCCTGTCTGCACATTTTTCAAAGTTGAGAAAGCATGGAGATATGCTTATAGGAGAATTTTTGAAACGGAATTAGTATTTGCCACCTTAAATTCAGGCCGTGTACGTTGGGAGTTGGAAACTGTCTCCGGCATATAAAATACGACGTATTAACATATAATTAATTAATTATTATACATTTAAAAAGGTTAAACATAAATTAGTGTGATTTCCCAAAACAACTATTTTTTAAAAAAATATATCGGTTAATAATTTAAAAATATATGTGTGAAAAACAATAGAGCTTGAAAAGGTGTAGTTGATAATACACCCTCACAATTTTCCTATGACGTACAACGTTTCAATAATCAGTAGGGCGATCGTATGTCACTAGGCTGAAAATTGACGTGTAGCTTGAGCGTACAAGAGAAGATCGATAGCGAGAAAATAGTGGAGAGAGCGTGAACGTCTCTCCTCCTTGCAAGAGACACCGGGGTAGTGTTGAGTGATCAGTTTGGTGAATGGGCTCTCCTTCTCTCAAGCTCTCTGCTAATGATCATTCAGGTCGTTCCAGACAAAAAGCCATAACAAACTTTACGTGTACACCACAGAATCGTTGAGAGCAAACCAAAGATGTGATGGCATCGCCATCGTTGGATCAAAACTGTATGGAACAGAGGAGATAGTGTTAAGGAGAACTTGTACTTATTAGTACTTGCCATGCATGCTGGCTAAATACCAGATATTTCACTCAGTTTCTTCGCTGCATCATAAGTATTAGTATTTAGTAGCATATGTTAGTTGCGAATATCAGGAGTTCTACTGTTCGAGTAAGCTTATTTTCAGCCATTTGACGACATAGAAGATATTACAATGAATTTTGAGATATACTCCCTCCATTTCATATTATAATTCATTTTTATTTTTTACTCAAAATTTTCTGAGTTTATAGAAAAATATAACAATATTTTTTAAACAAAATAATTATATTATCAAAATATATTTAATGTTATATTTAATGAAACTAGTTTAATGTTGTTAATGTTGCTAAAAATTATTTTATAAAATAAAAGTCAAAATAATTTTATAATATGAAATAAAAAAGATGTAGATACGGGGAGTACTATTTTTTCTAAGCATATAGGAGTACCCTATTTTTGGAAAAAAAGAACTTACCCATTTTTCTGGGCCTTCAAAAACTCGTGCCAACCGTTGAACGGGCCAATACCATGTCTCCGAAAGCGTAAGGCTCTGTTTGAGACTGTTTTATGTATTCTACACTACAAATTTTATTTAGAGTTTGTGAAGTATCTTTTAGATATTCTCATAACTTAAAAAAGTAGAGCTGAATCTGTTTGATAAAAATTAAAAACATGAAGCGAACAAAAAAATATATAGAGCGGACCAGTCTAAACAGGTCCTAAGTAAAGCTCGATACGGCACGTGAAAGCAGACCTCAGCCTCAAGGTATTCCCCACCGGCCTCACCACGCGAGGTAGCGGCGCTGCTGCCGCCGGTGCGCAGGTCAAGCGGCCGGGACGGCGACGCGACGTGTTCGTAGGGCTCCCGACCCAACCTCCCATCTCCTCGTGTCATGTGCCATTCCTCTCCGCCTTGCTCTGCCGCGGCAGCGGCGTCCGATGAACTCGTCGCGTGTTTGGGACCTCACCGGCCTCTAGGGCTTCGACGATCCTGCTCCTCTCCTCCGCCCCGCCGGCCCCACCAGGTGACGAGCTCACACTCTACCGTGGAGTTTACACTGCCTTGTACCATCAAATATGCAGATTAGTGGTGTGAATCATCTCGTTATGGAATTCTCTAGGAAGATTCGTGGCCATAGTTTCATGATCTCTGAACCACTCATTTGTTTTTTTGCCACAAGCTGTTGGTTGTTATTCTATGAAATTCTCGCCATTTGTCTAAGGTGGATCGGAGAAGTGGCATTATTTAGTACAGTAGTAACTTAGAAATCACCATTAGTTCATATGAGTATTTTGTACTCCTTAGTTGAAGTGTTGAAATGAGACATGGATATTAGTGTTGGGCTATTGGCTATTCCTACAGAAAATATTACCATGTCCCTACCTGCTGAAACACACATCAATCAAAGTTACAAAAGGAAGTTTTCTACATTGTCCATGGCTCATTAGGTTCTTAGAAAAAAGAAGTGCTAACTGGAAGCAGTTGCATAAATAAATTAATAAACACATAACTGAAATCCAAGAATGTTGAATTACAAGCCAATAGTAGGTAAAATTGATTATTTCTACCCTAATGTTTTTGCTTTGCATTATATTACTCCTCGACTGTAAGAAAGGAGCGTCATTCCAATTTGTACGAAACTTACATCTGCTCAAAGTCCATAAGGACTATCATTTTGTCAATATATAATACTGTTTTGAACGTTTCTGCAACCTATGATACACTGATCATGTCATCATGGTGTTACATTGGTACTAGCCTGTGTGGTACCGTGTTCAATAGCTATAGAGTTTTCCGATAAATATAGCATAGAAGAAGAAAGAAATGCAACCCAATATCACCAATAAATAATGCAAGAAAACAAACTACAAGCTTCATACACTTCTATATACTGACAGAGCTCAATGGGAGAAAAAACAACCCATTGTTATAGAAAATAACTCATTTGAATCGGGTGTGAATTTGGAAATGGGTGTTGTATTGTCATGCAAAACCTCAGGTGCTGAACCTGCTGGTTGCCTCCTTGTTGCAAACTAACCAAGCTAAAATATGTTCCAGAGAGGCCCTTGGCCATGAGTGATACGTGTGTGCCCTTCTGCACAACAGTTCCTTTTTCGAGCACAATGATAAGGTCACAATTTTGTATAGTGCTAAGCCTGTGTTCCACTACCACACTTGTTCTGCCAACCATTACTCGATCCAGTGCCTCTTGTACTACTTTCTCAGACTGGCTGTCTAGAGCACTTGTAGCCTCATCTAGTAGCAGAACAGCTGGGTTCTTCAAGATGGCATGTGCAATTACAATTCGTTGTTTCTGCCCTCCTGATAGTTGAACTCCTCTCTCACCACACCACTTGTCATATCCATCCCTCAGGTTGCCGATGAAGTCATGTGTGTTAGCAGACCTTACTGCATCCTTAATTTTCGCCTCACTTACTATTTCTGTGCCATACACAATGTTCTCTCTTATTGTAACTCTAAATAGTGTTGGCTCTTGGCTAACCAGTCCAATGTGCCGCTGCAGGGCTCTAATTATATGCTTTTATATCCCTTCCATCAATCTTCACCGACCCCCTAATTGGGTCGTAGAACCTCTCTATGAGCCCGATTGTTGATTTGCCAGAGCCACTTTGCCCAACCAGGGGTATTGACTTGCCTGGTTGGATGCTCAATGTGAATCCTTTGAAGATTGTAACATCTGGCCTTAATGGGTATGCAAAATCAACTCCTCGGATGTTCCTCACCCTTGAGCTTTTCTGGTTTGTATCCCTGAGGGTTGTCCGGATCAATTTCTGTTTCCTGGTCAAGAACATCAAATACTGAAGTGACTGCATCTGCACCCTTAGCTAGGTTGGTTGTCATGCTTCCTGCATTTGCAATTACACGTCCTGTGCTTAGTAGAATTATGAAGGTTTGGAAGAACTCCTTGGCAGAAATGTGGTGTTCAGCCATAAGCCTGCTGCCGCCATACCAAAATTGAAGGGCCCATATGCATGGCATGAGGCTCATGGAAGTGCCGAGGCCGATTCCTGCAAACCATGATTGCCGAATGCTTTCCTTGCATGGTACATCTTGTGCTTGGTCAAAGAGGCGTAAGATGCGGTCTTGGGAAGAGAAGGCCGTAATAGTACAGAGATTGGAGACTGCCTCAGCAGCTAGCTTGCTACTTTCGGCTTGTGCATGCATTGATTTCTTGGACATGCTCTTAAGTAAGGCACGACGAACATAAAAGCAAACAACGATGAGAGGCTGCATCGCTATCATGACTATGGCCAAACGCTAGGCAATGAATAGAGCCATGGTGCATGCAATAAGCACTGCTGAAATTGTCTGGATCACCAGGGCCATTCAGTCACCCACGAGAGACCTCACCTAGAACAGCAACAACAAAATGGCAAGTGAATTACGATTCTATTTTAATTATCTACATACTTATTTTGATAGATGTATGTGCACTTACAATGTTAGCGTCCTTAGCTAGCTATGAGCATATGGCACCACTGGAGTTCTCGTCATGATCAAACCACCCAATTTCAAAGGTGAGAATCTTCGCGAGCATATGTTCCCTGATTCTTTTGGTGAGGTATTCCCCCATTGCACCAAAGTTGTACAACAAGGCAGCCAAAAAAAAGATGTACTCTTTTACCATTATAAAGTTAGGTTCTTTTGAGTGATTTGCATTGGCAGCAAAGGAACAAATTAAAACTAATATTGTGAGAATCATTTTAATTTTCCATAGGTGAAACTGCCTTTTGGATGCATTCATGCCACACGCACACGGGCAATTTGTTCAGTGAAGGCCTAACATATTGCTGTCAAAATTGTTAGTGCATGATAGGTCCTGGGTGAAATCCTGTTTGCAGGGAAAGTTGGAGCACCATATGAAATTGTTGACTGGGAACCCCTTTTCTGGTTTCTAGATTTGCAAAAGGCATCTAGCTGCTTACCTGCAGTGTCCACCGACCATGGAGGCACATCCTAAGTGGTGCGTCAACGGTTTTTCGCCTTTTTCACTTGTGCTCATCATGTTTTAAGGTTGCTAGTTTTGTTTCCATGGTTACAGTTGCTAGTAGTGTGTTTTTGTTCGTCAGGGCTTAGCCCCTTTTTTCCCAATTAACCGTGCACTGTACAGTTCAACATCGTCCTCTCTTTAAAATGAGAAACCTTCTTCTTTAATATAATGATGGTAAATTCGTCATGATCTTTCAAAAAAAAGTTTGCACTCATCGCTCTGACTGCTATGTCTCACCGTCAGCAATTTCCTAAAGCAGGTGCTTTGAATTTTGATACCATCACTATGAATGAATCTAGATGGAATGGTCTATGTAGCAGCCTTAGAGGTAGTGCTACAACTGTAACGCCATATGGAAATATGGCCATCCACATCATGCAGGCTAAGTTGAGTCATCATCATGTTGAGAGTGAGCTAGAGAAACCATGCATTGCAACTGTAACACCATATGTATGTACGTCCCTGATTTTTTTTGCATGTCATTTATTCAATATTGAGAATGATGTTATTTCTAATCCAATTCCGGATGGATGGTGGACTGGCAGGTCTGCGGGAGAGAAACTATGCTGAAGCAACAACGAAGAAGGCACACCACAAGGTTATCTACCTGTTCATCCCAAGCAATGTGCAACAATTTGGGTGTTTCTGTGATAGCCCAGAGTTATTTTTTGTATTCTCTGTTTGTTCTGCTATGGTTATTCATGCAATATAGACGATCTTATGATGTGATGATGTGCCTAGTAAGCCTTTAGTTTATATGTTTTATTTGTTCTGACTTTCAGGACTGTTATAGTCTTTTGTGCCTGATTGGGGCTATTTTCACTCTTCAGGGTGTCTGTAATTTTTACTGTTTTACTGAAAAAAATCTTGTAGTGAACTCCTTGTTCCATGACCTTTTCATTGCTCCTAGTTCCTGATTAGGTTGTATCATACTAGAAGGATCATTAATCAGATTAATCAGATATGTTTATACAGTAAAATTCTTGGGATACTTAGATAATTTAGAGTGTTTAAAAGTACACTTGAATTACATCTTATACAGTCCTCCCTCATCATATTCACCGAGACACGTAGATGATGAATGCGTAAGCTATTTTAACCATGTAAAGCGTTTTCAAGCAATTGAACTTTTTTAATTGATTACTATTTTTTCCCCTGTAATGACCGTAATATATAGTGATTTTCTTGTTATTTTAAGGGTATTTTTAGTTTATTTGGAGGAATAATAGTAACATAATTTAGCCGTGTCATTATTTTTTGGGGACAAAAGGCAGACAGCTCTCTGAATCTCAGATCGCATCAGTGCCTTTTTCTGTTAATTTTCTTCTCTTGAGCAGTAGAGATTGAAGTTAATTCTGAGTTTACCTGTGTGTCGTAACCTTGCGGCAGCTGGGAAATGAAGTTGTGGGCGTTGGCTGCCTTGGCGGCGGCGACGACCTCCTCCGCCGTGGCGTCCTCCTTTCCGAACACGATGTTCTCCCGGATACTAGTGGCGAACAGCGCCGGCTCCTGGCTCACGAGCCCCGGCCGACGGGTCGTAGAACCACTCCAGCAGCCGATCACCGTCGACTTGCCGGACCCGTTGCCGCCCACTAGCGCCATGGTGCGCCCCGCCGGCACGCCGAGGATGGAGCTGACGAAGATGGGGTTCTCTGGCCGCGACGGATAGCAAAACTCCACCTCGTCGGCGACGTTGCACAGCTCCTCGATGGTGTCGCTTTCGGAGTCGATCTTCGGCACCCGTCGGATCACCTCCAGGATCCTCTCTGCCGCCGAGCTCGCCTTCGACAAGTACTTCACGTTCGACAGCCTTGAACCCAACGCTCTGCAACCCCGTGCAAGGCCATGTCAATGTCACCGTCACCGCCAAGATGTCATGAAGAATATCTTTTCTTAGTCTTTTACCGGTCTTGATGTTTGGGATAAAGAACGGGTTGCTACATAGCGTCGTACTATTAAGAAGGATCATGACTATTGGCTTTGATTTGAACAATGTGCAAATTGCTCAATCTCAAATGCATGATCTCTTTCCCTAGACATGCACATTAAATTTTAGGTCTAGTTGGAGAGAGGAATTCAGGTTGGATCTTTCCTTTTGAAATTTGCCTTTGACATGCATGCGATGAGAGCTAGTTAGATGTGTATCATGCATGGCTTTTCTGTCTTGTCCATCCGTAATTTTTGTTGGAGTTGGTTTTGAACAAAGAGTAAATGGACATGCCTAGGGGTGTCTAGCCAAGTGTTATGAGTTTTCTCAGGTTCCACACAAAGAGAAGTGGGCATTTCCAATATGAGTGAGTGACCTCATGTGAGTTTGTCCGATGGAGCACCCTTTGGAGTTTGAGCACTTTATCCTTGACAAATGTTGTGATTCCTAAAAGGGTTGTGCATGGCTTGTATGTTCCTTTGAATAAGCTTTTCATAGATTCTTAGAATGTTGAATTCTGACACCTGAGTAATGAGATATCATCGTTTTACTATCGGTTGGTTGTGCTGAAAAGTGACCGACGGTTAGACTAGACCAAGGACGGTCAGACCGTATTAAGGGCATGTTAGATCGATATTGGATGGCCAGGCAGACCACCAGAAGGCCTTAGAAGTCCCCAACAGGTATTTTTTGACTGTTGGACCGATGGCTAGTTCGATTGGGTTTAGTAGGGCAGTCAAACCGACAGACACGTGCTAAAATGTGTTTTAGCCTCCAACAGCTAGTTTTATGGTGTGGGCTATAGAAGGCCATGAGTTTGAGTGGTTCGGCTGCTACTCTTGGTCCTAATGGAGGCATATACATGAGAGCCAACATTTGTGAGCATATTGTGCATGCTTGAGCTTGTGTGAGGCCTCTCCTCTCCAGTGCATGAGTTGTAACTAGAGTGCATTAGTTGTAAACTAAGAGTCATAGAGACAAGATTGCTTAGTGTTTGTGCATGAGATTGAGCTTTAGCACTTAGTAAGAGTTAAATGGGTCTTGACTTGTTACTCTTGTTGTTTGTCGACATCTAGAAGGCTTGGTGACAGTTGTGACCCGGTGACCTCTCCAAAGGAGGTTGTAGAGGAGGTCCGGTGGTTGATTGTAAAGGTTTGGAGCTCACCTGTTAGGAGCTTGGAGGAGAACTACGACTAGTGAACGAGGCTTGGGAGACCACTACGGGACCGGCTCACCCCTTGCCCATCCTTTGAAGAAAGGGTTCGAAGGCTCTGTGGTTTGAGCAGAGAAGTTGGACTCACCTCAACGGTGACGTAGGTAAGCCAACAATCTTTCATACTGTCAGTGTCAATGATAAGGCACATCTCCTATACTTGGATTCGTGATATATAACAATACTATATACCTAAAGATATATGTGAATATATACTTTAATTAAAAAAATACGACATATATAGAAGGAAATTGTCTTCTCGAAATAGAAGGTGTCAGAGTCATATTCGAAAAAGACAAGTTCTCCTTAGCTCATATCTTGTTCTAGTTCTCTGAGTTCTACTTGAAGGAGAAGATGATCTACGTTATAAATACAAGGTTTCCTCGAGAAGGGGGAGAAGATCAAATCATAAGCCATAACCAAAGCCACATCGAGAAGTAAGCCGAAGGAAGCCCGAGCCATATTCGCTGATTAGATCTCATCGAGCCGTTCTCGGCGGATCCTAGTCGACGAGTTAGTTTAGCTACCTTACTTCCCTTTATAATCCGTGTGATATTTCCATATATTCATATAAACAGGAGTAGGGCTATTATGACCAAAAGTACATTCAAGACTGCACTAGCATGAATCAGCTAGTTATGGAATTCTCTAGCAATATTTTTGGTTGTAGTTCATAATCTGTGAACTGCTGGTTTGTTTTACTGCGAGATGTTGGTAGTTGTTACATGAAATTCTCGCCATTAGTTTTAAGGCAGATTGGAGAAGTTCCATTAGTTAGTAAATTAGAACCCCTTTAGTTCGTATGATTATCCATTACTCCTTAGTTGTAAGTTTTGATATGGCCACATGAATATTAGTGTTGGACATTTAAAAAAAACATATTGTCCTTACCTGTTGAACAGCATATCGAAGTTACAATAAGGAGGTTTTCTGTTTTGTTCATGGCTCACTATGTTCTTAAGAAAAGGTGTGAACTGGAAGCAATTGTGTAAATAATAAACACATATTTGAAAGCCGAGAATATTGAATCTTACACTTTGTGATACTTGGGTGAAAATTACAAGCCAATTGTAGGTAAAATCGATTATTTCTGCTCCAATTTTTTGCTTTGCGGTGTTAACGTTGATTTTAAGGAGCATCATTCTAAACTTATACTTAACCATACATCTTCTGAAAGCCTATATGGGATCATGTGGGATGTAGAGGCTAGATTGATATACATTATCGAAAAAGTATCCTAAAACCCCATAAGGACAATACTTTTCTAAACGTAGTTTCTGCTACCTATGATACACCGATCATGATGTTACAATGTTACTAGTTTGTGTGGCACTGTGTTCAATAGCTATAGCAGTTTTCACTAAATATGGCACAAAAGAATAAATAGATGCAACCTAATATACAACTTATCTCATATTTCTTGACCTTCTCATCATTACAATACAGTCCCAGCAGATAATTTAAGAAAAGAAAACTATAATTTCACACACTTCTAATACTGATAGAGCAACGGGAGAAAAAAATATCCCATTGTCACAAAATTTCAAAAGATAAGGAGAATGCTTGCTTGCTTGCAGTTGTGATGGCTCATTTGAACTGGGTGTGGATTTGGAAATGGTGATGTATTGTCATGCAAGACCTCAGTGCACGACCTGTTGGTTGCCTCCTTGTTGCAAACTAACCAAGCTAAAATATGTTCCAGAGAGGCCTTTGGCCATGAGGGATGCATGTGTTCCCTTCTCAACAACCATCCCTTTTTGGAGCACAGTGATAAGGTCACAATTTTGTATAGTGCTGAGCCTATGTGCCACCACCACACTTGTTCTGCCAATCATCACTCGATCTAGTGCATCTTGTACAACTTTCTCAGATTGGCTGTCTAGTGCACTTGTAGCCTCATCCAGAAGCAGGATAGCTGGGTTCTTTAGGATAGCACGAGCAATTGCAATGCGTTGTTTCTGCCCTCCTGATAGCTGAACTCCTCTCTCACCACACCATGTGTCATATCCGTCCTTAAGGTTGCTGATGAAATCATGTGCATTAGTAGACCTTGCTGCGTCTTCAATTTCTGTCTCACTAGCTGTTTCTGTGCCATACACAATGTTCTCTCTGATTGTACCTGCAAATAGTGTTGGCTCTTGGCTGACCAATCCAATGTGTCGCCGCAGGGCTCGAAGATTATAAGTTTTTATATCCTTTCCGTCTATCTTTACTGAACCTCTAATTGGGTCGTAGAACCTCTCTATGAGCCCGATAATGGTTGACTTGCCAGAGCCACTTTGCCCAACCAAGGCTGTTGATTTGCCTGGTTGGATGCTCAATGTGAAGCCTTTGAAGATTATCACATCTGGCCTTGATGGGTATGCAAAATCGACTCCTCTAATGTCCACATCGCCTTTGAGCTTCTCTGGCTTGTACCCGTGAGGGCTGTCAGGATCAATTTCTGTTTCCCGGTCAAGAACAGCAAATACTGAAGCAACTGCATCTGCACCCTTAGCTAGGTCAGTTGTCATGCTTCCTGCATCTGCAATTACACGGCCTGTGCTTACTAGAATCATGAAGGTTTGGAAGAGCTCCTTGGCAGTAATGTGGTGCTCAGCCATAAGCCTGCCACCATACCAAAAATCAAGGGCCCAAGTGCATGTCATAAGGCTCATAGAGGTGCCAAGGCCGAGCCCTGCAAACCATGACTGTCGGATGCTTTCCTTGCGTGGTCCATCTTGTGATTGCTCAAAAAGGTGTAAGATGCGCTCTTGGGATGAGAAGGCTGTAATTGTGCGGAGATTAGAGACTGCCTCAGCAGCTAGCTTGCTACTTTCAGCTTGTGCATGTATGGATTTCTTGGACATGCTCTTAAGTAAGACACGACGAGCATAAAAGCAAATGATGATCAAAGGCTGCACTGCTATCATGACAAGGGCCAAACGCCAGGCAATGACCAGACCCATGGTGCATGCAATAAGGACCGCTGAAATAGTCTGGATAACCAAAGCCATTCGATCACCAACGAGAGACCTCACCTACAACAACAACAACAGCAGCAGCATGACAGGTCAGTTACAATTCCATTTTAATTATCTACATAGTTAGTTTGATGTATGCACTTACAACGTTGGCGTCCTTAGCTAGCTGTGAGCATATGGCACCAGTGGAGTTCTCGTCACGGTCAAACCACCCAATTTCGAAGGTGAGGATCTTTGCAAGCATCTGTTCCCTGATTCTCTTGGTGAGGTATTCCCCCATTGCACCAAAGTTGTAGTGCTGCCCAATATTTATAAAAAACGAGAGCACTGCAAGACCTACGAAGATGAGTGCGTACGTCCTTGTTTTGTCCTTGATCTCTGCATGATCTGTCAAGAAGTAGACTGAGATCATGCTTCCCATGGCGTATGCATATGCTGGCTGAATACCTCCAAAAACAATTGCACTAAAACTTCCCATTAGTGCTTGCTTCCATTCTGGTGCGTTAAGCATAAGTAGCCTTCTGAAGGATGGCACCGGAAGCTTTGGCTTCTCAGTGTTGTCAGCATCTCTTGCATCACCCAATGATCTTGCTGAGCTTGACCTACTAGCTGCAGAGAACCTCCTGCTCAAGCTGTGGCTGCTGGATTGTCCTACAGCAGATGTGCTACCAGTTACACCAATCTCATTTGAATCTCTGGTCTGTTGAAGACGGACAAGAGATGAATAGATGCCATTCTCATTGGCAATGAGCTCATCATGGGGTCCCAGCTCCTGAACCTCACCGGACTGCATGACAGCAATTATGTCTGCATTGCGAATGGTGGATAGGCGATGTGCAATTACAATAGTACTCCGTCCCATAGATGCGAGGTCAAGTGCTTCCTGTACAACGCGCTCTGACTCAGTGTCCAATGCACTAGTGGCTTCATCAAGGAGAAGTATCTTGGGAGACTTCAGGATTGCTCTAGCAATGGCAATTCTCTGCTTCTGTCCCCCAGACATTTGGACACCACGCTCGCCCACCTGTTGTTTTTATTTGAAACTAGGTTATTACTACTAGGATAGGAACAATGATAAGATAAACATGTTTGAAATGCTTGACAGTATGTACAAATATTGACATGAATATTCGGTTCTTTTAAAAAAAAACAAACATGAATACTCAGTTGATTAGTCCCGTAGACACTATGAAAGCACCGTTATGCTAATGATATTGTTATCTTGTTTCAAAGGTGGCATCAGTTCCTTTTTAAAGTAAAAATTAGCTCATTATTTGATTGTTAGAAGTGAGCATTCTACCCTTTAATACTAATCACAAACAAACATAATCACTGACAACTGATGAGAATGTCCTTAACTATTAATTTGTTAGATAGTGTAGGTCTCAGGTCTATATTACGAAGATTTCTGAACTCTTTGTGCATCATTTAGAAATATTTTCTAAGATTATTGAATTACAAGGCATCAGATTTATATTATCCTTCTACGGATAAAGTTCAATCATATAATACTATGTTCCCTTGCCCACATCAAAAGCCTGGTTATACAACTGATTGAACTCTGAGACTCAGTGTTAAACAATAGTCACCACTGCTTTTGGGATCATCAGGTTATCTTAATTCCTCAGTACATGCATTTAGTAGTTATACTTGTCGTATCTTAAACGTTTCAATTGATATTCTCTGCATTTCTGCAATATTGATATGGACCATCTTTTTTGAGATTTATCTTCTAGGAAACGAGTTAAGTTTCCTGGGAAATAAAAAACAAGTCAAGTGATAAAACTTCTATACGAACAGGTAATGTTTATCGATATCAAAGGGCATTTTTCGTATTTATATGAGTGGGTATATTAGATCTACAAAACTACACGTGTATCAGTGATAAGTCAATACATGCTCTGGAAAAGCTTGTTGAACTAATAGTTACACACTATTTATCTTTGAATACTATAGCCACACTAGCATAATTTAACTATTTGTCATTTTTAGCACTCTTTCTTGTCATGTTTTTATGAGTGCTTGAACAATAAAAATGAAAATGAAATGAAAGTTCAGCTACGAAGTCCCTTACTAATTATGAAAGCATAATGCATACTAGTCTAAATTCTATACTACCAAAGCTAGGTTTTGACGCTACTAAATTTGATAGTGGAAAAAAAATCGAAACATGCCCTAACATAATTTAGGCTTGTCATTATTTTTGGGGACAAAAGGCTGACAGCTCTCTGAATTTCAGATTGCATCAATGCCTTTTTTTTCTTTTTATTTTTCTTCTCTTGAGCGCACAAGCAGGCAGGAGTGCAGGACCCGTGTCCTGTGGCAGTGACGCGGCTCCTGCAGATTATAAGCTAGCCAGCACTAATGACAGATGGATGGAGTTAGTGTGTGTGACTATGTGTTGCTTCCAAACAAAGTCTATATACTACACTAGAAACAAAAGGTGTTGCTTCTACATACAGCTTTTACTCCAATACTATCAGGTTCTTTTCCCCTTCAATAACCATAACTCAAAAGTGCCTTTGAATGTCCACAAAAAACTAGATGCGGTTCACAAAACAAAATTTAATATTAGTTAGTATTACTTTCTCTGTTTTAAATTACTTACTGTTTTAGCTTTCTTGGTAGTCAAACATTTATATCTTTGACCATCATTTTTTTAAAATTCGTATAGTTTACCATGTAAATTATTTATCATAGAAGTGATAGTCAAAAATACAAATATTTGATTTAAGATAAAGCTAAAACGATAAATAATTTAAGCGGATGGAGTATTAAAATGTTGGGAGTCCCAGAGCCACATGCCTTTTGTTTTTAAGACTAATGGCCACCTAATCTTGTCTGATCAATAAGGGGTACAACTTTCTTTGGCTAGATTCTGTTGGAAATTTTCTAGCCCTGCTATCACATTATGGACCTAACAACTAAACTACTAGTCCTAGCTATACAAGATTCAAAATGTTGGGTATTTGCACATGGATCATAGAAACTCTGCAAGAAACAGTTTATGCACTCACTCACACAATTTCTGTACCGGTTGTTTGTCCTTCATTCCCTTGACTTTCATGTGGGTGAATTTCATTATCATACTTTTATAGCAGTGTGCTGGGTCATGTTTCCCATACATACGGCTGAGTTCAATTGTTGGCTTTTCCGACTAACCTCTGATTTTTGACGTGCATGCTTTTTAAATTGTTAAACGATATGTTTTTTTAAAAAAAATTTATATGATATTTGTTTTAAAAACCATATTAACTTTTTTTTAAAAAAAGGCTAATAATTACTCATGCGTTAGTGAGTCATTTTCCGTTTTAGATGCCCCTAAGATATTAGTTTTCATCCCCAACCAACTAACGCAGCCTATATGATGTGTTGAGGATGTGTCTTTTCGTTCAATCAGATACCACTACCCAATTGTGATTCCAAACTCTTTGTTTGCTAAGGAAAACATACAAGAATTGGATGCATAACATGCATGCAAGTTACTCCAATTGCAATTTAGCAAAGAAAAAAAACAATTGGATGTATCACATGCATGCAAGTAACTACTAGCTATAGTGTCATGATAGCAACAGAAATCTTTGAAAAGAAACCTGGACATTGACTTGCAAAGATAAGAAACTTTGTGCTGAAACGACTGCATATTTGCATATATGCCAAATTGGCTTTAGTGGCAGTGGTTGTATTAGCAGTAGAGAACTAGAGATTGATGCTAACTCTGAGATGATTACCTGTGTGTCGTAGCCTTGCGGCAGCTGGGAGATGAAGTTGTGGGCGTTGGCCGCCTTGGCGGCGGCGACGACCTCCTCCGCCGTGGCGTCCTCCTTTCCGAACACGATGTTCTCCCGGATGCTGGTGGCGAACAGCGCCGGCTCCTGGCTCACGAGCCCCATCTGCGCGCGCAGCCACTTGAGCCGGAGCCGCCGGATGTCCACGCCGTCGAGCGTCACCTCGCCGGCCGACGGGTCGTAGAACCGCTCCAGCAGCGCGATCACCGTCGACTTCCCGGACCCGCTGCCGCCGACCAGCGCCACGGTGCGCCCCGCGGGCACGCGCAGGCTGAAGCTGACGAAGATGGGGTTCTCCGGCCGCGACGGGTAGCAGAACTCCACGTTCCGGAACTCCACCTCGCCGGCGACGTTGCACAGCTCCTCGCCGGTGTCGCTCTCGGAATCGATCTTGGGCACCCGCCGGATCACCTCCAGGATCCTCTCCGCCGCCGAGCTCGCCTCCGAGAAGTACTTCACGTTCGACAGCCCTGAACCCAGCGCTCTGAAATCCCATGCAAAGGCACGTCAATGGCGTCGTCGCCGTCAAGAATTATATATGGTAGTGGATGGTGTTACAACTCACAGGCCGCCGACGACAATGGCGGCAGAGACCGCGAAGACGGTGCCACCCTGATAGCCGTGGTACATGACAAGGCGGCTGCCGTACCAGACGTTGAAGGCCCAGATGGCGAAGGTGATGCCGTTACTGCCGATGGCGACGCCCTTGGCGAGCCCTTGCTTGAGCCCGAGCCGCGCCGACTCCTCCAGCGCCACCGAGAACTGAGCCATGGTGGTCCGCTCCGCCACGAACGAGTACACCGTGCGCACCGAAGACACGGCCTGCTCGGCGATGGCACCGGGGCGGGTGTACTGCTCCCTGATCCGGCGAGCGAGGCCGATGAGGATGCGGCCGTACATGAACCCCGGGATGATGAGCAGCACCACCGACGGCAGCGCCACCAGCGTGAGCCGCCACAGCAGCGCGAAACCGACGGCGTAGCTGCCGACGAACATGGCGGCGTTCATGACAAAGTTTGGCACCTTCTCGCTCAGCACGTCCTGCACCACGAGGCTGTCGTTGGAGACGCTGGTGATCACCTCCGCCGTCGACCCCTTCTTCAGGTCGAAGTACTCCACATCTTGCCGGAGCACCGCCCGAAGATACCGCGCCCGCATCCGCGACGCCTGCCGCTCCGCCGTCCGCGCCCAGCAATACCCCTCTGTTTATACAACACACACGTCACCGGCGTCAGCTCGCCGTCCCGGCAGCATTGCCATGCAACAAGTAATTAAAAATGTGAGCTCACCTAGGAACGCCATGACCCACGAGGCGGCGGCCAAGAAGACGAGGTTCCTCGCGTTCTGATGAAACCGAGATCATTTCAAATTTCAACGGCAAATTTCAATTCAATTCAATCGTTTCAGTTCAGGATCGAGCTGAGCGATGCGATGAGGGGCACATGTACGACTACGTACCACGTTGACCTTGGAGCTGAACTCCTGGACGATGTCGGCGCCGGCGCCGAGGTCGTTGAAGACTCTGCTGGTGATGAGCAGCATCACCGGCGTCGAGATGCCGTCGCCCATGGCGCCCAGAAGCCCAAACACCATCAGCGCCACGTCCGCCGCGTCCGCGTGCATGAACACCGTCATGAACGACGAGAACACCGGCTTCGCCTTCGCCTTCCGGTCGCCGTCGCCGCCTCCCATGGCCGTCACCAGCGAGTTCTCAGCTAGCTCAATTTGCTGCCTCCAAAGTGTGACGGTTGTAATTGAGTTTAGTGTAGCTTTGGCCTCTTCTTTTTTTTCAGGCCGTTTAGATGTTAGCCTCTCTCTGACTTGACAGAACTAGAGGCCTTTTATATATATAGTACTCCAGTTAGTTCATGCAGTAGCAAGCAACTGGTCATCAGTCAAGGCGATGTGCAACCATGGTTGCTAGCTAACCATATTGTTGCCATGTGGTGGCTTGGTGTGTCATTCTCTTATCTTTTTCGCCGCACACACACTTCAAATTTTGATGCCTTTTTTGAAGAACAATGATAATGTTTCGCTTTTTATTTTCTTCATGGTAATTTAAAGATTGTGTTTCGCTTTTCGAGGGACAAAAATTAAGTACTAACTGATTGTGGTGATTAATAAGATAGTGGTCCTGAGGAGAATTGAGATGTCCCGATGGACATAGTACTTCTTTTAATTATAGCTCGAAAGACTTCGCTTGCGAAGACGTAGACCAAATGAAACAGAGACTAAGCATGCTTGTTGATATAGTACTAGTTTATTTTAAAAATTAGGATTTAGTTTGATCCACTCTAGAGTAAATACCATATAAGATGACCCAAGTCTGTGTCAATATATATATATTTCACCTACTACGGAAAACTAGTTTTGTGCCGGATGGAAATTGATTATAGGTGTTGGATATATCAACCAACACTCAGCAGAAAATACTAATGACTTTAATCATCGATGTCGTTGTACCGGTATATATAATGCATATAGGTGCTAGTTTTCAATAAAAATTTACCTATATAAATGTATAGGGTCAGTTTTTAAAGCAATTGTCACATGACTCTTATAATTATTGGTATTTTTTAAGAATAACTGATATTTATAAATAGCATATAGATGTCGATTGTTCACTGATTAGGACACACAATGATATAGGTGCTGGTTTCTAATAAAAACCGACACCTATCCAATTTCTTGTTGGTTTGTAATCAATCGAATTACTCCTTCTGTTTCACACTGATTCACTAACATTACACAAAATCATATATATGGATCCATGCATGAATTTATTAAAAACATAATTTTTTTAGAAATACAATACAAACATAAACACTCACAACACGCGCACACTTGCCCCTATGATCGCACACGCACACACTCTACCCTTATAAGCACTTACGGAACACTGAGTCGATATATATTAATATTGACGAAGTCACCACAAACGTCTTGCTATCAACGGGTATATCGTCTACCACAGAAAAAATAATTAACCGTAAATACGTACCCGTATTAAATCTAGGACCTAAACACCCGTATTAAATCTATGACCTAAACACCCGTATTAAATCTAGGACCTAAACCAATCAGGAACCAGTGATCTCTTCACCCCTGCACACCATTTTGATTATTTCAAAACTCTTAAGGTTATTTAATCATTGAAAGTCTGATAGCGAAGCACATCATGTCACCAAAGGTCCAGCACGAATTTGATTATCTTATCACGCATTCAAATTTATCATACTTAATCCGTCGCCTACAAATAACAATAAAACCATTGGGAGTTCATCTTTACGGCAGATGGTTTTACAGAGAACAATAGCAGGGCATGGCACAAATTAAGATAATCCAAAATTAGTGACCAAAGCCTAAATTGGCATGTGCTACAACATTCCACGCACACATATATTAAGCCTAACAAAATTTCGACATAAGGATCTATCAACTCTTCAACCCTGTCTCAATCAACTAGAAACTGGAGCTCTATACAAAATTGAAAAACGTTTTTATGCATCAGAAATTAATGAATCATCAGTTAATTACCACCACTCTATATAAAAAACCAATTTTCTATGCATATGTTTGAAGACTGATCACTACTACTAATCAGGAGGGCAAGGTTGACTTGGGGATGAACTGGTGTGAATATTTTTTTTTTGGGAAGGCCCAAGGCCTAATGCGTCACTAGTGACGACTGTGCTGTGTTGTACTTGGCCTCGTTTCCTTGGGGCGTGAAGAGAAGTAATGCGAGGATAAGAATATAAGCTAGCTGCAGCTGTACAGACAGCTGCATGCATTCTCATCTATGACGGTGACGGTGACCTCGCCATTAATTAAAGATAATATATATCACGACCGAGTTCATCTCACAATTCACCTGTTGATATGAACTAATTAATTTTTTACTAATTAGCATAATTTATTTATCTTCACGTCCTTCCTTTTCTTCCCGCCTCAATTCCATGTTTAAAATAAAAGAACGATGTGAAAAAAAACACTGACATGTTCTGTTACAATACACGAACCTAAAAGCGAAGTCGTCCTCCTCCTTTCTCGTTATCGTATTTCCTCCAGAAAAACCATCAAAAACTGATATTCCCACGGGAAAACCAACCTGTCAAGAAAATCGAATAAAATAACTAAACCCATAAAACTATTCGTCGGTAATCGCGTTGAAACATATGGGCATGACACTAGTTAGGGTTTAAATTTTTGGGATTCACGATTAAATAACGGTCTGTGCATCCCTAGTTAATGCATATACATCGTAAGGTTTTCTTTGATAGCTCAGATCTCGGTTGCTATACGATTGACTCTGCTTATCTAGTTGATTTTGGAACTTATATGTATCCTTCGTTCATATTATTAAAAAGAAGAGTATAGTTATGATGTTTTCCTATTGATAATAGAAAAAAGGATGAGGAACTTTTTTCTAACTTTTTTATGAAATATGAGCAATACCAACGTAATGAATATCACATATGAATCTTAAAAAACATAAATAACAAAATTACCTCTAATTACTATATTAATAAAGTATCGATTTACCTTTAATAAATGGTTTAGGTTATTTTTATTGATGTATAGTAAAAAACAATAAAAAGCATCGGAGCATTGCTAAAAAAAGAAATAATTCGGTATTGACAAATTAAAGCATGCATGTTTTAGGCATGGATCATCATCATGTCTAAGTTAGTCTTAAATCTTTAAAGTGGTGTTTTTTCTTCTACAATTATGAGATGAGTTTGGACTCGAAGGTTAGTTGAGGACGTTACATGTAGTACGATCTATCGAGATATTTATGTGGAGATTGTGGCAATCGGGTATTCACATGGCAAGCTTATCCGACTGGAGGTAGGGATAGATTGCGCCTGCTATATCTGTAAGCCGAACTTGACTTAGGTGTTACGGTTGCCGATAGAGATAAGGCAATCGGCCTATAGCCACGGTTTGGTAAGATTGAGGAAACCAACTTAGAATAAGATAGGGTTTCCGACTTGTGAACCCTTCCTCCCAAGACTATATAAGGGGTAAGGGCGTCCCGAGGATATTCCAACACTAGATCCGAGATACAACTTCATAAGCAAGAGCTTTAGATCACGAGATCAATAAAGACACTCGGCGGATCGAATCCACCGAAACAGAGTAGGGTATTACCTCACGAGAGGGCTCGAACTCGTCTAAATCTTCTTCTCTTTCTAACCCATTGTGCTTGGCGATCTCGATCGCGACCCCATAAAATATATTGCCGAAACCAAGTTTCGACAGCTTGGCGCGCGGTAGGGGCGCGCGTCGAGACTTCTTCAACAATCTCGCCGACAAGCGTGATGGGATCTCCTTCAAGACTCGGCGACTTCGCCGCCAACTTCGTCGCGACTCCTCCTCGACTCGGATTCGAACCGCGGAGGGAACAACCCACTCCGCCGTTCGGGCTCTCCAACAGCGCCGAGATCTTCGACAACATCTTGAAGACCAAGATGCGATCCACCTTTTCCGATGACGGACTTCACTCGGCGCCATTCGGATTACCGAATGCCGCCGAGATCTCGCGCCAATCTTCTTGCCTCCCGACGGAAGCAATCTACTGCCAAGACCTTTCGGTGCCGTTTGGGTTACCAAACGTCGCCAAGACCTACATCAATCGCTCTCCCGAGTTGGCGAGGATCCACTCGGAAGAGCCCGATCCCCAAGCTCCGACTCGGACCGAACGATCCGGATCCGGGTTACCCAGATCAAGGGAGGTCGCTGTCATCCTCCCGTCCTTTGGCTCTGTTCATCTTCGAGCTCAACGGATACCTCGCTCCGCCGGCTTCGACAATCTCTACGGCATCCTCTCGACGAAGCGGACAACTCCGACGCCATATGGATCGCGAGCCGAAGTGCTGACGTCCTCATGGCCGAGCCGGATGAGTCCGACTCAGCCATGGCCGAAGGCTTGCCGAAGAGGAGCGAGCGAGTGGAGCTTGAACGCAAGACAGCCGAAGAAGACAAACAACGCAAAGACGAGGCCGATAAAAGGAAGCCGGATCTGCGTGCGGTGGACGATCCGCCCAGAGGCCATCCTCCAAACACGGGTTCGCAACACCAATGTCTTCCGGACGCCACGCGAACGCCGTCGCCGCACTTACGCTCTTGGATACCGTCATGGAGACGGCCCCGGCCAACGTGACTCCCATACTTGATAAGATCAAGACCATCGTTGCTGCCACGGCTAACGGCCCTCCCACCACTTCGGCAAGAAGGCCGATCGAATCCGTGGCCGAAACGCCCGACAAGAGCCGGCTCCCACCCCTAAGGTCGAGACTATAGAAGGCCCAAGCCGGCTCGGCCGTCAACTAGGCCAAGAGGCCCACCTCCCGAGTCCACGCCGAGGCACCAAGAGCAGACGGTCGACTCCCGCCGCAAACGACACGGACGTCCTCCCGTCCACCACCGAGTCCACCGCAACGCCTCCAGCTACCCAACCAGCCAACGAAGACCCCGCCGAGTGATCTGCGGGAAGTCCTCGACCGCCGCTACCAAGAGCGCGACCGTCGCACTCAGGAAGATCGGAGGGGATCACCTGATAGCGGCGACGATGGAGTACCGGCCTTCACTGGGAGCTCCGCCGAGTGCATTGGCCGAGTGGCTTTAAGCCCACCGGGATAGAAAGGTACGATGGCAAAACCGACCCCGAGTCTTGGTTAACCGTATATACCCTTGCCATCCGAGCCGCAGTGGCGACAACAAAGCCATGGCGAACTACTCGCCCGTGGCCCTCGCAAACTCGGCGAAATTGGCTCACCACCGCCAAGAGGCTCAATCGGCTCGTGGAGCGAGCCGAGGGACCACTTCATCGCCAACTTCCAAGGCACCTTCGAGAGGCCCGCACGCACTTCGACCTTTACAATGTCATCCGAGCCGGACGAGCCTCCGAAGGATTACATTCGTCGCTTCTCCGAGAAGCGCAACAAGATCCCGAACATCACCGATGACATCATCATCGCCGCCTTCCGTAAGGGAGTCCGTGATGAGCCGCTTATCGGCAAGTTCGGACGCAAGCCACCGAAGACGGTGAAGCGGATGTTTGAGACGGCGAATTCATACGCCAAATCAAACGACGCCATCAAGGCCGCCCGTCAAGATCGGCCCGACGAAGAGAGGACAAGCAAGCGGGAGGAAGCCGAAATCCTAAGAAGGATGGCGGCAACAACGGCAACCGTGGCCCGAAAGATCGCAAGCGCCGATCGAAGACCCGTGGCCGCAACCTCCAATACTCAACGCCGTCCCCGAGTCGCCGCCTACGACGCCATCATGAACGCCCTGCACCCACCATCCGAATCACAAGCACGCGGCAAAGGATCGCTTTATCTACAAACGGTTCATAACAAGACGCGGCGCAGCTCAACAAGAAGCCGATCGACGAGGCTGGCCCGTCCGCGCCAAGAAGAACAACGCGGCCGAGAATGCCGAACCTTTTCAAGATCCAGTGGGGAGCTCAACCACATCTTCGGGGCCCGTTAGCTTATGAATCCAAGAGGAAACGAAGCTAACCGACCGGAGGTCAACGCGGCTCAACCCGAAGTCCCTCAATATCTGCGATGGTCGGAGGTGGCCATCACCTTTGACCGCTCGGATCATCCCGACCGAGTGGTCCACCCGGACGCTATCCACTCGTCCCGGACCCCGTAGTCCGCAACATCGAGCTTAAGCGCGTCCTCATCGACGGGCGCGCCCTCAACATCCCGTTTGCCAAGACTATGGATGAAATGCGGATCCCGAGGGCCGAACTCAAAGCAAGCTCAGCCCCCTTCCACGGAGTTATCCCGGGGCTATCTTCAACACCACTCGGGCATATCTCTCTCCCAGTCACCTTCGGAGCCCGAGAGAATTTCCGAACGGAGAACGTCACCTTCGAGGTGGCCGACTTCGAAACGGCATATCATGCCATCATCGGAAGGCCTGCGCTTGCCAAGTTCATGGCGATCCCTCACTACACTTATCTTTGCATGAAGATGCCGGTCCCAACGGCGTCATCACTCTTCGCAGCGATGTGAAGCAAGCCTTCACCGCGACAAGGAAAGCTGCGACATGGCCCAATCTCGAGAGAGATTACGTGGCCAACAAGAAGTCCGATTGGCTGCATCTACTTCGGCAGAGGGCGAAGTCCCCGCGAAGAAGATAGCCAAATCGATCCGGCGACGCCAAGACCAAAAAGATCTCGCTTGATTCGTCTGATCCCTCCAAAACTGCTGTAATCGGCGCCGACCTAGATCCTAAATAGGAAAGCGCGCTCGTCACCTTCCTCCAAAATAATAAAGATGTTTTCGCTTGGAAACCATCCGATATGCCCGGAATTCCCAGGGAGGTGATCGAGCACTCTCGAACGTCAAAGATGACGCCAAACCAATAAAACAACGATTACGCAGTTCGCACAGATCGAAAAGACGCGATCAAAGAAGAACTCGCAAAGCTCTTGGTCGCTTCATTAAAGAAGTCCTTCATCCCGACCGGCTAGCCAATCCAGCCTTGGTCCGCAAGAAGACGGGCAAGGCGCATGTGCGTCGATTACACCGACCTCAACAAGGCCTGCCCCAAAGATCCATTCGGGCTACCTCGTATCGACCAAGTTGTCGACTCAACATGGCTGCGAACTCCCGAGCTTCTTGGATTGTTACTCGGGCTATCACCGATCACTGAAAGAATCCGACGCTTGAAGACATCTTTCATCACGCCGTTCGGGGCCTACTGCTACATCACCATGCCTTTCGGCCTAAAGAACGCCGGAGCTACATACCAACGCATGATCCAAAGATGCTTCCAGACGCAGATCGGCAAAAACGTTGAAGCTTATGTCGACGATGTTGTCATCAAGACCAAGCGTAAAGAAGACCCGATCGCCGACTTAGAAGAAACCTTTGCAAACATCCGGCCTTCGAATGAAGTTGAACCCGGAGAAGTGCACCTTCGGCGTCCCATCGTGCAAACCGCTCGGCTTCATGGTATCACATCGCGGCATTGAAGCAAACCCGTAAAAGATCAACGCCATCTTAAACATGAAGCCCCGAGTAATCGAAAGACGTCCAAAAGCTCACTGGCTGCATGGCGGTGCTAAGCCGTTTTATATCCCGACTCGGCGAGCGAGGCATGCCCTTCTTCGATGCCGAAGAAGACAGACGACTTCCAAGGGACCACGTAAGCCGACAAGGCTTTTGAAGACTTCAAAGAATTCCTTACCACGCCACCCGTCCCGGCTTTACCTCACCCCAGAACCCTCTTGCGTACGTCTCGCCCACTCACCAAGTGGTCAGCACGGTACTTGTGGTAGAACGAGAAGAAGAAGGACGGGCCCGTAAGATTCAAAGACCAATTTACTTTGTCGCGAAGTTTTGGCAGAGCCAAAATCCGATACCCCTGTGTACAAAAATTGCTTTATGGTGTTCTAATAACCGCGAGGAAATTGGCACACTACTTTCGTGGTCACTCGGTCACCGTCATCACCTCTTTTCCACTCGGCGACGTCATCCACAACCGCGAGGCAACCGGCGCATCGCCAAGTGGGCCCCGAACCGATGCCGCTGGACTTAACCTTTAAGCCCGTGACGTCCATTAAGTCACAAGCCTTAGCGGACTTCCGCCGAGTGGATCGAACGAAGAGCACGTACCTCGGGAAGACCTCCAACACTGGACCATGCACTTCGACGGATCCAAGAGGATCACCGGCTTGGGAGCAGGAGTTGTGCCGATCTCCCGACCGGGGAAAGGCTAAGATATGCCCTTCACCTCCACTTCTCCGCCTCACACAACGTCGCCGAATACGAAGCTCTCTTACATGGACTCGCGCCTTGCGCCTCACTCGGGATTCGTCGACTTATTGTGAAAGGCGACTCCCACTGGTTGTCAATTAAGTGATGAAAGACTCGGTCTTGCTTAAACGACACTATGGAGGCCTACCGACAAGAGGTCCGCAAGCTTGAGGACAAGTTTGATGGGCTAGAACTCTCACATGTCCCGAGACATAACAACGAAGCCGCCGATGAGCTAGCGCAGCTGGATCTAAGCGCGAAGTCGCTCCAACAGATGTCTTTGTCGAACATCTTTACGAGCCAACCGTCACCGCAAAGACACTCCCAACGAGCAAACCACGAACGAAGTCACCATGGTCGATACCGACCGGAGGACGCCGCTCATCAAATTCTTAACTCAAGCAAGAGCCGCCGGATGACCGGGATGAAGCGTAACGCGTCCGGCGTCGTTGCCAAGCGTACGTCATGGTCGACTCCGATCTATACAAGAGAAGCCCTCTCGGAATTCTAATGAGGTGCATCACACCCGAAGAAGGGAAACAATTACTCCAGGATATCCACTCGGGCATATGCGGAAGCCACGCGCCGCATGCACTCTAGTCGGCAAGGCTTACGGCAAGGATTCTTCGGCTTACCGCGGTCTCCGACGCGGAAAAGTCGTAAGAACCGCGAAGGCCGCCGCTTTTCGCCCGACAAACCCATGTCCCGCCCGGAGCTTCAAACAATCCCACTTTCCCGGCCGTTTGCGGTATGGGGGCTGGACATGGTTGGCCCTTCAAAAAGCTCCAGGAGGTTTCACACACCTCTTCGTCGCAATCGACAAGTTCTCCAAGTGGATTGAAGCCAAGCCGGTTGCCACAATCACTGCCGACAAAGCACGGGATTTTTCCTCAACATCGTGCACCGCTTCGGCATCCCAAACGAATCATAACCGATAATGGGACTCAATTCACAGGAGGCATCTTCAAGGATTTCTGCGAAGACTTCGGAATCAAGATCTCGCTACGCATCGCAGCTCACCCCAAAAGCAATGGGCAAGTCGAGCGAGCAAACGGCATGGTTCTTCAAGGCATCAAGGCTCGCGTCTTCGACCGGCTAAGCCCTTACGCCGGTAAGTGGGTCCAAGAACTTCCCTCGGTTCTATGGTCGCCGCGAACTACACCCGGCCGGGCCACCGGCCAAACTCCTTTCTTTCGGTCTATGGCGCGAAGCCATGTTGCCAAATGAGATGGAGTTTGAGTCCCTCCGGTCCGCAGCTTCAACGATGAACGCTACGACATCGACCGAGTGGATGACCTCACCCGATTGGAAGAGGCCCGCGAGGCGCCCTCATCCGCGGCCAAATACCTTCAAGGGCTCGGAAGATACCACGCCGCAACGTGCGAGCATGAGCTTTCATTGTTGGCGACTGGTCCTACGTAAGATCCGACCACCAAAGACCGACACAAGTTATCTCCCTTATGGGAAGGACCCTATATAATCGCGAAGCGACTCGGCCGGTGCCTACCGGCTAAAGCGCGAGGACGGGTCTATGGTGGAGAACTCCGGAACATTGAACATCTTCGGCGGTTTTACGCCTAATCGCTAAGGCCTCATGTTTTCCTTTGACTCGCCAACCTCAAGCAAGATGACTTCTTGAGCTAGCAATCGGGGCTGATACACATATCAATAAAGCTCGAATTTTCCTCGTCAAATTTTTGTGCACAATTTGGTTTATCATTGTTTAATGTCCTTCGACTCGAGCTCGGTGTCTAAGGACCGAGAGTTTTCCGATGACCTAATCAAGCCTAGGCTTGGTGACAAATGACGAAAACTACTTAAGAAATTTCACGCAAAGGCTCGAATCAAGGCATTGACATAAATAAACTAAAAATAGGCACGAGATTTCATGACAAGAGTGTTACGATTACATGACATTCACAAAGCGAAGTCGAATATAAGTTCAAAGCTTGAAATTGTTTACTACATCCAAAGAGATCTTTTCGCCGCCTCTTGCGCCTCGCGAGCATATCTAAGGCCTGCTCATCGTTGTCCCCTCGGCGAAGCCCTCCCGATTGAATGAATATCCACTGGGGTAGAGGGACTTGGTCTGCAAGAGCCGACCGCCCCCATGTTGGCCGCTTCGGTGATGTTCTTCGAATCGCTCGGGAGCGCACGGAGCTTGTCGAAGATCTCGATTGGCTCCAAGCCGGCCCCAACCCTTGATCAAACAAGGCTTCCAAGATTGGTGCGGCGGCATTGGCGACCTCTTCCCGTATCTCGTCGCTGGATTTGATCCGCCCGAGTAAGACGTCATACTGGGCTCGGTCTTTATCTTATAAGCGCAAGGAGTCCTAGATCGGTCAAGGCACTCGGGAATGAAGCAAGACATGAAATTCAACTTCAAAGAAGGTTACCTTCAAATTCGGCCTCCATCTCGGCCTTGTCGAGGCCGACCGCTTCCGCTTGGACTTGAAGCGAATGGACCTCCGAAGAATTTTCTACAACGAAAGAGGATGATCAATTGACAAGATCAACGAAAGAATCATGATGAAGCCGGGAGAGGCGGGCTTACTTCCGATTGATCCGCGGAGGTCGAGGTTCGCTCCCGAAGCTCCGAGATCTCCCTCCTTAGAGCGGCCTCCCTTGAAGCGGCCTCCTCCCGGTGACCTTCACGCCGCCGAACGTCCTCCAAGGAGTTTAAGTGAGGCACCGCTTTTCCAAGACCTCGGATTTTGCCATTGAGCGGCAATATTCTTTCGCATGAGAAAGCGAAGAATGATCGATCAAGGATAACGAAGATATAATCAAAAAGAAAGACGAAGGCTTACGTTGAGCGTCGGGTCGCCTCATTCAGGCTCTCGACGAGGGCATCCCTTTCGTCCTTTTCAGCTTGCCGATCGAGGATGATGCCCCGTCTCTCGCCTTCCGAGTCCCGCCACTCGATTCGATCGGAGGGACCCGTGTCTCGAAGACGTAACCGGGATCTCTTCTACCGTGGCGGCAAATAAGAAAGACCAATGAAGACATGAAAGATTCAAAATTGAAAGAACAAAGGAAAGTTCAAAGCAAATCTCACCGGTTTCGGTGGCGCCGCCTAGGTGGGGCAGCGGGGCTCTTCTTCTTCTTCGGGCTCGTGACGAGTGACCCTCGGTCCGGGCGCTCGGGCCGCGTCGTGGGCTTCCGCAGCTGACGGTTTCCGGTCGGGATATCCCTCCGGCATGGGGGCTCTTCCCGGGGGCGCTCTCCTTCCGAGGAGAAGGGTGCTTCTCCGGACGCTCGCACTTGGTTGCGGGCTCCGGGTTTTGGCTCGACGGCCTTGGCGCTTCAGAGCAGCGGCCGGGTCGGCCCTTCATCCCTCCGACAGGATCTATATCCCGGGGCTTCCCTGCACAAGTAAATACAAAAAGATAAAGAAAAGTTTTCTATGAAAGAGCTCAGACTTTGGTTTCGTAGCTTACTCGGTTGATCGGCGGATCTTCGGTGCGGCCCGCGGCGATCGCCTTAGAGGCGGAGTCTCGACTGGAGGAGCCGGGCGTCGTCATCCGAGTCCTCGATGATCGCCGCCTTTGCTTGCGCGCTTGTTCGAGTCCTCACTCGGCGCCGCCCGCTTCCCGACCGGATCGGCTTGGATTTTTATCCCGCCGCCGGCTTCTTAGCGGGCGATGCTGCGCGTCATCATGAGCCATCTTATATGGCTTGGAAATGATAGAGGCGTTCTCCTGCGGAAGAAGGAAGGCGCAACGTTAAGCGACAAGACATCAAGATCGAAAGATACTATAAAGCAATCAATCGGCTTACCGGAGGAGGAGGTCGATGGATGCTGAATGGAAGGACTGGTAGTATGAGGGCTCGCTCGACCGAGATCCCGATGAGAAGAGCTTGTACATCCGGATCTTCGGATCTCGTATGTGAGCGGATCCGGTCCTCCCGATGGGTCCGTTCCGCCTTCGTACTCGAAGGCCGGTTTCGACCGCTCCCGATTGCGCCGCGGCACGATGAAGTGCCGAGTGATTTGTTCCCCGCGAAGGTTCCTCTTCTTCATCGCCAGATCTTCGCGAGCGATCGTTGGCCTCATCCCATTCTTGGGCTACGGACGGTGCTCCAAGATGGTTTGGGGACAGGAGGAAGACCGACAAAGGAAGGGAGGTGGGTTCAAGATTGCCGATGTAGAACCGTTCGAGTGCCGCCTTTGTTCGAGGATTTCAAGGGAGAGAGAAGTAGTCTTTGCGGAGAGATCCGCGAAGCCGGAAGCTCGCCCCGCCAACGACACAAGGATGGTCCTTGTTCGGATGGGGTTTCGTAGAACATACGACGGAAGCATTGAAGTGAGGAAGAATGCCAAGGAAGGCTTCACATACATGAATGAAGAGTGCTATGTGAAGCATCGAGTTGGGGTTCGATGGTATATTTGAAGACCATAATAGTCCAAAAGCCCCGAAAGAATTCGGAGGTGGGAAGACTGAATCCGCAATAGAAAAAGGAGGTAAAGACAACGAGCTCACCGGTGTTTGGGGTCGGGAAGTCCTCCCCGCCGCCGGCGCCATCCCACAAGTTCCTTGGGCGGAAGCACGCCGTGCTTCACCATCTCCTTGAGGGTGTACTCCCTCACGTCCGAGGTGGCCCATTGGTCGAACGGAATCCTCTTTTCTTCCGCCATGAGAGCGAGGTTGTTGAGGAGCGGATCCGCCGAGAAAGGTTGGATCTTGGGCGATAGATGTAGGAGTTTTGGCCGGGAGCTAGTTGTCGCGGCGAGCAAGCTTCTTGGCGGATGGACCGAGGAGCGCGCAAGCCTAGGGTTCTCCGCGATGAACCGATGAGCGATTGTGAGAAGGGGAATTTTTGGAAGATGAAGAGGCGGGGACGACCTCGTGTCTTTATAAAGAAAGATTTGAGGGTTGCGCTAGGTTTTCGGTGAGTGGGCCGAGCCCATAAGGAAATCTACGGCCCAACTAAGGTGTGGTCCGATACGTGTCCTTAGGGACTTAAGCGGATGAGCTTAAGCGATTTGCCCCGGCAATATGCGCGTGTCCGAGTGCCCAATACCTTTAAAGATCCTTCCATACCGCGGTTTGTCCGACTTCATGAGAAGCCGACACGATGCAATTTGGAAGGTGACCAACAGCAGAGTTTTTATAGCCACCTTGGTGAACAAGGGCTTTTTGGTTTTTCAAAGCATTTGGTCTGTAATCTAGCCGATGCCGTTTGTTTTCCACCTTGGTGAAGATCTTTATAAGATTGAGACCAAGATTATGGCAAAAGTGTTTAATAACTTGGTCATATTTTTCATATGATTGAAAGAATTTATTTTCCCATGAGGGATGATTAAAGTTTTTGTTCCGGATGACTCGGGCATCTACTCGGATAACATGAGCTTACCGAGTGCTTTTTACCCGCTAGGGTTGATTGAGTTATTATTCCGGGATTACTCTGCGAATCCACTCGGTTGAGCAAGAGTTTACCGAGTGCTTTTTACCCATGAGGGATGATTGAATTATTTGTTCCGAGATGACTCGGGCAAATTCACTCGCTGAGTATGAACTTGCCGAGTAATGAGATTTCTATGATTGCTTTAGCATGAGCTAGGCATCTACATGAGAATAATTTTTTATATAGTTCTTGACTATATGCTTAGTCTATTTTTGACTAACCACATAGTCGGGGCTACACCTATAATTAGGTGCATCAGAGATGCACCTAGATATTTATTTTTTGAGAATTTTTATATATAAATTTTTCCAGCCCTTCACAGTCTTTGGAGCCACTCGGGAAGATTCAGCGAGATGATGGAATCACTCGGCGCCAAAAGCACTCGGTCAAAGAGATTTTTGGTTGAGTGCCGCTTTGGTCTGAAGCCGAGTTGTCTCGTCGACCGAAAAGGACTCGGGGCTACTGTGGAGATTGTGGCAATCGGGTATTCACATGGCAAGCTTATCCGACCGGAGGTAGGGATAGATTGCGCCCGCTATATCTCGTAAGCCGAACTTGACTTAGGTGTTACGGTTGCCGATAGAGATAAGGCAATCGGCCTATAGTCACGGTTTGGTAAGATTGAGGAAACCAACTTAGAATAAGATAGGGTTTCCGACTTGTGAACCCTTCCTCCCAAGACTATATAAGGGGGTAAGGGCGTCCCTTGAGGGATATTCCAACACTAGATCCGAGATACAACTTCATAAGCAAGAGCTTTAGATCACGAGATCAATAAAGACACTCGGCGGATCGAATCCACCGAAACAGAGTAGGGTATTACCTCACGGAGGGCTCGAACCTGTCTAAATCTTCTTCTCTTTCTAACCCATTGTGCTTGGCGATCTCGATGCGACCCCATAAAATATATTGCCGAAACCAAGTTTCGACAATTTATGATTGATCAATTGGTCAATTTATATTGCTAGCTAGGTCGTTTATCACGCGACCTAAAATTTAAATTATAAAACTTAATTTTAAATTTAATTTTAAGTTTTTTATTGTAGTTTATTTTTAGCATTTACTTTTAAATCATTAAAACATAAATATTAAAATATAAATTTAAAAGTTTTATTTACAAATTAATTTTTATTGTTTTGTTTATTTTTCACGCCTTTTACCCATGGAGTAAACAATGGCTCCATAAAGCTGAAATATGAGCTTTTGAGGTTATCAAACTTGATGGCAATGTTTCTAAAAAAACTTGATGGCAATGTTTGAGGATGACTCCGTATTAATGACCATATAGGCCTTCAGTTGTTACTTTCACAATCCGTGGATGCCTTGAATTTCCATGAGCTTTTTCGACTATGAATTGTCATAGCACGTGTTAATTTGCTCTCAAAATATAGTTTCTAAAACGAGTTTAATAGTAGAGCCAATTAATAGTTATAAAATTAATATATATAATAGATAAGCTATAAGGTCTTTTTTTTTGCTTATATTTTTATCTTATCTATATAATTAATGCATTTAATTTAGATTATGTAAGAGTTAACATTTTCTATTTTTCTTATTTTCTCCAAGCATTGTCGCCATTTCAATGAGCTCATTGTAATTAAGTTACTTCAGCTAAACACACAACTGTACTCGGTATTTCAACTCTCGAATCAATCAGCTGATTCTGTGGACCATACATATAGATAAGTGGAAGCAGCAGCCACGCGCACACGTATCGACAGAAGCAGCAGTGCAGACCATCTATCGCTCCTACGTAAAGATGACAATGGTTACAGTGATCCGAAACCCGATGGATATTTATCCTATTAGGGTATCAATGTGGGAGAAAATCATTACCCATGGATACTTAAACGAAGAAAATTCTTTCCCCATTGGGTACATGGGTATGGGTATATTTTAGCAGTCCCCATACCCGTTAACCCATGGGTAAAAAAAACCGACCTAAACTCAAAGAAGTCCACCAAACCACACAGCACAACCCACCATCAGCCCATTAGTGAAAACCCTAGTACTTAACCCCCTCACCACAACTGGTGGAGTGGTGGTTGCAGTAGAAATCATTATACTATTATTTGTCTAAATTTTTTTTTGTTTTTGGGAGTGTTGGTTGTTGAATTGTTGACTATTTTATGTGTCTGCGAAAAATTTTGGTGGGTATGGGTGACCCGATGGGTATGATTTACCTGGCTGGATATGGGTATAGGGAATTTCTTCCACCCGCAGTCGGGTATGAGTATTCCCATGGGTCTCATGTTGTTGTCGTGGGTATCGGTCTGGGGAGTCCATACCCGATGGGTATTTACCCATTGACATCTCTACTCCTACGCACATCCAAACTTGCGTACCTGGAGGATTCCAGATCATCACTATGTGCACATAAGAAGTGTACCAGAGTTCATGTTTCTGCTAGATTTACCCCAATTTGGATTAATTCCTTTAAAGTACGATCTATCGCTCCTATACTGAGACACAAGATTCTCACTATGAAAAGTGAAGATGTGAGTCGTTCTTACACAACAAGACCTAGATGATGTGTTATCTGGGTTTGATGAGAGTACTAAGAATTGGTCCGACGATGAGAAGAGAATGGATCGTAAGGCTATGACATATATTCATCTTTATCTATCTAACAATATTTTACAGGATGTGTTTAAGGAGAAGACAGTCGTTGAGTTGTGGTTGAAGCTGAAACAGATATGCATGACTAAAGATCTGACCAGTAAGATATGTCTGAAGTACAAGTTTTTTTTCATAAGTTGCAAGATGATGAGTCTGTGATGGATCATCTTTCTACTTTCAAGGAAATTGTTGCTAACCTTGAGTCTATGGAGGTAAACTATGGTGAATAAGTTAGACCTTATTCTATTATGCTCATTGTCTAGCTCATATGCAAATTTCAGAGATACTATTCTTTATAGTCGTGACACTCTAACTTTAAAAAAAGTTTATGAAGCTTTGCATGTCAAAGGAAAAATGAAGAAGATAGTACCCTCTAAAAGTTTAAGTTCACAACCCAAATGATTGGCTGTTCGGGGTAGGCAACAGTAGAAGAACACAAAGAACCAATCAAGAGATAGTTGTTCAACCAGCTACCGTGCAAGATTAGAGTTCAAAGGCAGGTATAAGTCATGCAGTTACTACAAGAGAGATGGACATGATATCTTTGAGTATTGGAAACTACAGAACGAAGATAAGAGAACCGAATAATATAGACCGAAAGGTTATAAAAAAGAGTAAGGTAAAGTCACAGTTGCTACTGATGATAAGTCTGGTTCATATCCTGAGGCTATTGTTTCTGATTATTGTAATAGATGGATAACTACTATGCATGATGAGATGAAGTCGCTTGAAAAAAATAGTACTTGAAAATTGGTGAAATTGTCAAAGGAGAAGAAACCTATCCATTGCAAGTGGATCTTCAAAAAAAATAAAGGTATATCTTCAAGTGATGAGAAAAGGTACAAAGCAAGTTTAGTTGCTAAAGGTTATAGCCAGATTACAACTATTGATTTCAATGATGTCTTTTTTTAGTTGTGAAGCATAGTTCAATTCGCATTTTACTAGGTATTGTTGCAATGCATGGTTATGTACTAGAGCAAATGGATGTTAAAACTGCATTTTCACATGGGGAGTTAGAAGAGGACATTTATATGGAGCAACCTAAAGGTTTTGTTGTTCTTGGAAAAGAGAACCTAGTATATAGGTTGAAGAAATCTCTTTACGGTTTGAAGCAGTTATCTAGACAGTGATGTAAGAGATTTAACTCTTTCATGCTTTCTCAGAAGTTAAAAAAATCTAATTTTGATATATGTGTTTATCTCAAAGTTGTTGATGGTTTAGCTATATATTTGTTTATTTATATTGATGATATGTTGATTGCTGCAAAAGACAATCAGAGATAGCAAAGTTGAAGGCACAATTGATTAGTGAGTTTGAGATGAAGGATTTGGGAGCAGCGAAAAAATTTCTCATAATAAAAATTACTAGAAAAAGACAGTCTGGCAAGTTATATCTTAGTCAGAAATGTTATATGAAAAGGTTCTTCATCATTTTAATATATATGATGCAAAACCAATGAGTACTCCTTTAGTTACACATTTTAAATTATCTTCAGATTTATGTCCACAATCAGATTATGATATTGAGTTCATAATCAAGTGTAGTTGGTTACATATTCAAGTGTAGTTGGTTCACTATGTATGTTATGGCATGTTTTCGTCCTAACTTATCACATGCATTGAGTGTTGTCAATAGACATATAGCTAGTCCTGACGAAGAGCATTAAAAAGCACTTTAGTAGATTTTCATATATCTACGTGGTACTTTTAATGTTTGTTTGTAGTTTGGGTGATCTAGAGAGGAACTTGTTGGTTATGTCGATTCAGATTTTGCTGAAGATTTGGATAGGAAAAGATCGCTCACAGGATATGTTTTCACCATTGGAAGTTGTGCTGTTAATTGAAAGATAAGTTTGCAAGCAACTGTTGTCTTATCTACTACTGAAGCAGAGTATATGACTATTTTTAAAGCTTGTAAAGAAGCTATTTAACTTAGAGGTTTGTACACTAAGCTTTGTGAAGTTACGTCTTACATTGATATATTTCATGATAGTCAAAATGTAATATGTCTTATAAAGGATCACATGTTCCATGAGAGAACAAAGGACATTGATGTGAGGTATCACTTTATTCGAGATGTGATTGCTGAAGATGATGTCAAGGTATGTAAGATAAGTACTCATGATAATCCAATTGATATGTTGACAAAATCACTTTCTGCTACTAAGTTTGAGCTTTGTTCAATCTTGGTTGGTGTTATAGTATACTCCTAGAAACTGTTTGGCGCGTGGTGATTTACCTACATGAGGTTTTTTTGTGATCGATGATTCGTATGCTACAAGAAGAAATTTGTCTTAAGGGAAAGATTGTTAAATATGTGATCCAAATTTAGGCCTACAATAATTCAGATTAGGGTTTTAATAGGACTATATTTGTATTTCTCTATAATGAGTATTTTCTTTTATCTTCTCTATTTACTCTTGTAAGCCATACAGAAAGAGATGACGTTTCTGTTGTTATTTTTCTATGTTTGTAATCAACTTCTCAATCATGATCATTGCCGGTCGGCGCTCATGATTTTTTATAAAGGGTTTTCATATAAAAGTTTGTGTCTCCGTTATGCATATATATTTACATAACAATTATAATATACTTCTATTTTATATCTAAAGCTCGGGGATGCCTCTAACGTGATGTGGAGAGTTTTGGAAGCGCATTCTAACTAGATAATAGGCCACAGTATTAGCTAACGCTTGTAGGTATGAATTAATATTATCTATATAAAGCTGAAAAATGTTTATAAAATTTTGTCTAAACAATTAATGTTGATGTAGAAAGTTGTTAATCAAAAGTATACTTTCGGAAGTGTGACATGAATAATCCGTATCCCTTTCTCTAGCCTTCCTCTTTAGCTTAAACCTTTTGAATTGATTTGACTGGCATACATATGCAGTTTAATATTATTAGATAATAAATCTTTTGGTTAACCAAGCACTAGCAGAAGACTTAAAGCCACATCAGAGGTAATATGAAAGTAGTAGCTAGCTAGTCAGCACTTTAGAGTACACCCTTATGGTTAAGAAACTACAATAGGTCAGATGCTACATCTTAGGGGTTAATCATGCAATTGGCTAAAAGAGAGGCACACAGAGCATTGAAATTGCATAAAGAGGTGATAGAAAGGTGAAGAATAGATCCTACCAAATTCACAAAAAGTGCATGTTCTGTTCAGATTCTCCATCTCCCCAAGTTGGGATATTTTTCTATGCAGATTGAAAAAGTGGAGGATTGGAATCTCATGCTTTCCCTACTGCTGCTACTGGAGCAGCACAATGACTTATCTGATCTCCTCCTGTAGTAGTTCAGTGTAGTGGTGAGTGGTGACCACTGTTCTTCCATTTTGTAAATTATATTGTAATTAAGGATTAATCAGTTCCATATATATCTTTTGCAGTACATATAACCTACTAATTGAAGCAAAAGGAATTGGCGGTGATGCTTTCCTTTTCTTTATGTTAGTACATATGTTTTTGTTAATTAATATATAATAAAAGTAGGGATAAATTCGCATTGCTCAACTGGGTTTCGTTCCATGCCCACAATACGTCACTCATTGTGATATATGGCTTCAGCCCTACATGTCTTGAGAATCAATGCTATATCATAGACATATATATCTGATAACACACGGTGACTTTAAAGATTGCTCCTAAAAGTTACAATCTGTAGCAATAAATCAAACACACTTATTGCATTTCTTAGTTTTGCATAAAAAAAGCGATGTAGTTTTTCTGATTTTAATTGTGAGCTGAAAGGCAATTAACTCTCTTTGCAAGAAAAGACAGGCAATTAACTTTGAGTTTAAGGGCATGTTCTTTTTAGGACTATTCACTAAATTATTGAAACAGATTATTTCCTTATTTCCTCCACGCTTTAAAAAATATGTTTTATCAAAGAATTTTCTTCTCCCTTTTCCGTTAGGCTACTTGCTAAAACCTATTTGTTAAATTTATTCTTTAAAATAGTTAATTTATTTCTATAATCAAGTAGCTAGATAGATCCGTACCAATAGTTCTTAATAATCTAAATCAAAAAAGACATGCACCACGAAATCTGTGAATAGTACACCGCCGTTGAGACATGTCGCACTCAGAAAATTTCCATCTCCATTAGTTAACATGCAATTTCGTGTCCAGTTTTTTTCTGCCAATATTCAGTGACGTGGGAGAAGAAAGAACCAGGTTGCAACATCTCCCAGAAAAAAGGGAATCAAGATTTCAAGAATAGCCACACGAAATGGAGATCGTTATTGGAAGGTTCAACGATTGATGTAACTTCTCACCTTCTGCAATGCAAGCGTAATTATTTTGGCCACTTCGATCTCATCTCGCACATCAAGTAAGCTGGTCAACAAGAACAACTAATTATGGCTTAATTAACTATGGTAGACAGACACTTAATTGTTAGTAACTTTCTGATATTGACATATAGTAATAGAGAATAAATTGTGTGGTAACTTAATTAGTTAACGGTTAATGGTAGTTAATACATACTACTATTTGTTTGAGGTTATTTATATGCATGTTTCCCTGAAAATCGAAATAGCAGTATAACATTTTTGATTAAAATCACAATAGATTAAGAAACAGGATATGCATTTGCCAAAGGTTCCATGGGTACTGTAAAAAAAGGTCTCCTTTGGTTGGTCATCCATTCCTTTTAGGTGGAGAAAAGCTAGACATGAACAGATAATTAACCTACTTTTTGATCCCCTTGCTACTTTGATGCTATCTGTGTGTAAATCATGACCTTTGAAGTGGCAAAAGCCAAAGAGATCAGCTCTGATCGATCAAATTTTGCCGTCAATTCTTCCATGCATTCTTACCCAACCCCACTTTTTTGTTTCACTTTGCAACAAAGAAACTAGTGGTACCACCGCTACTGTGGAAAAATATATTTGTCTCGAGAGAACATACTTTTGTTTTCCATTCCATGAAAAAAATTATCAGATAACTTAAAAAAATTTAATGAGATAAGATCGATATGCAATATACCACTCTGTGTTTATAATCATGCAAGTCAATACAACAAATTTGACTCTGAATTAAACACGTAATTTATAGTCAATTTTTTCTTGGTGCATAGGTGTACTTTGAATTTGTGTATTTATATAATATTGATATATCATACATTAATTTATATATTAATTTATTTAGTCTATGTTTTAAATTTTTTGATGATTTTTGGACGACACGCATCAATCAAGAAAACATCCTCTCAATGTATAAAAATCCATGTTTGTTTATTGGCTGTTCGTTCTTCATATGCTTGCAACATGCAGCTCGTACATGGAAGATGAATGCATGCATTTTTTTCTTTTATTATACGGAAATGAACATAAACATGCACACACTTGCTGGTAGTACACTACTTACACCTGGCTAGCATGCCCTCTTAACACACGCTTAATAGACGGAGACGAGAGAGACATTAAATACAATGAGTTTCTATATTGAAATGTACCAGCGTGTGCATGCATGGATGTTGCGAGAATTTGAATTGGTGTGGGGTCATTCACAAACAATACCTAAATGCAAGTATATATAGTAACATATGTAAATGCAATCAAAATTTGCTTTTATTTTAGGGATGATCATAAGGTCGATTATTTTCATTGGTTAACTTTTATGTGGTTTCCCCCTTTGTCGTGACAAAGAAATTAGGTGCATGTCGATTCTACCCTCCTTTATCATATGATAATGAAAATCTAATCAAGTGTACATATTGTACATGCTGTCTTGCCTTTCTTCAACCATACAAATCAAACCATCAACGATCACTAGCATGCATGAATGATGCAAGACAATTAATTAAATAAAAAGGTATGTTTTTCATCCCTCAACCCTGGACTCGGTTTGTGTTATATGCAAATTCGATGGCAAGGGGCTAAAACAAGCCAAAACAACTTGAGCTTGAACCTTTAATCTAATTAAAATCACAACAGATAAAAGAAAATTAGAATATGGTTAGCCCTATACCTTTGTGATCTATTTCCGCCCTTGCCGGTGGCTAGCTATCTTGTTAATTTAGAACATGGACGCCACATTATGATGTGGTTATTCTCATGGATAAGGGCATAGAATACATTCCTGATGCAAGAAGATAAAGAAAATGTTATGCATTATTCTAAGAGGATAGAAGCAATCGACAGGAACATATGCATGCATCTTTGTCAAGAAAAATACATTTATTTGTGTAGGTTTCCCTGCACTACGGAAAACAACACATTCGTTGAGTATCCGAATGTTTGCCAAGTGTATTTCATGGGTCACTCGGCAAACATTTTTTTCTAGTGGGCACTCGACAAACAAAAACACTTGACAAAATAAAAATAGCATATTCATTGAGTGTCTGCACTCGGCAAAAAAACACTCGACAATTTGGGTTGGGTTGTTTGCCGAGTGCCTGGCAAACAACCCAATTTGTCGAGTGTTTTTTTTCACTCGGCAAACCTTAACGACCGTCACTCCATTACCCTATCTGTCGTTTCGTGGACTAGTTTATCGAGTGCCCCACCCTAGCACTTAACAAAATGCCTCTTTGCTAAGTGCCTCACCTTGGCACTCAGCAAAATGACTTCTTTGTCGAGTATTTTTCTCGACCCTCAGCAAACTTTTAAAATTTTTTTCTCCTCTACACTTCAAACTTTTTCTGCTCTCTAAATAATCCTTAATTTTAAAATTTGATATTTTTATCGATCTATTTTTCTATATTTCATTGATTTATTGTATTTATAGGAATTTTCTGTCAAGTGTCAAATTTAAACCGCAAGTGATTCAAATAATAGAATAAAATAATTAGAAAATAATATTTAGGTTATTTAGTCCAGTTTGAGACATTGTTTTAAAAAATAAAAAGAAATTTCGAAATTATCTTTAGAAAACTCGACTACGTTCACGACCACAAACGTAGACCGAATGGTTTTAAAAATTATAAAAATAGCAAATAAAGTTGTTGATGCATGTATCTCATTAGCTAGCACATGATAGTGAACTTGTTCTAGAAGCAGAAACTTTAAATTAGTACTTAGCAATATTAATTAGCCAATTGCTACTAGTAGATCGAAACACGTACAGTCCCTGGCTAATTAATGTTGCTAAGTAACTTAAACAAGATTAGTTTTCCTTGATTACTTTCTATACCTTAAATGATTTGATTGAGGTATTTTAGAAATGCTTAATTTGCCTAATCCCCTACAAGACATGATTCACAACCACAAATTTCCTTGGTCACGTATACATACCATTTTGAAGCATAAAGAAAGTCCTTGCTCGTGTCATTCCTGATTAAGTTCAAATTAATTAGTGATTAGGAGGGACAAGTGCCAGCAGATTAAACGGTGTCGCTTTTTAAATGAAAAATTCTCTCTAATATAATACTAGCCAATTTATATCACCAAATCTTTACACATATTAACATGGCGACGTCGTTCCTGTGATTAATTAGAGGGAGCCAGCTCGCATGAGTATGATTGAGCTATAGCTTCTAGAAGCTCACGAAAAATAATGACAGAATAAAATAACTCCTACTTGCTAAATTCTAAAATTAGGAAGGTCAAGCTTCTTTCATGTACACGGATTTGCTGCCGCAACCATGTGCAGATTATCGGATCAAGCGTTGACGAAGTATAATTAATTAAATTAAACATGATTAAAAAGTGGAGATGTCTGTATATTATATGCCAATGAAACCCCAGTTATTATCAGTATTTAACCAGTTTTACAGTATTTATCCATTGTTTTATATCTCAGAGCTCTGCTTTTTTTCTCCTGAAAATTACTCTCTTGGCTTTGAATGCTTCGAAGGAGGTTAGCTAGTAATATTGATAGAGGTAGGCATGTACAATATGTTGGCCATTTCTTTTTAAAAATATTATTTTCTTAAATTTAAGTAGTTTGTACATCTGAACTATGATGAACTGACACGAAATGCAACCGATAGGAATATATTTTACGACAGCTATAATTACACAAACATAAAAAATGAATTAAACTTTTCACGATCTAGCTAGCTAGCTAGCTATATGAGGAGTTATTTTTATTTCCAAACCTGTGGCCTGAAAAGAAGTATCATGAAAATTCAAGATCCCCAACCCATTGACATTTGTGAGTATAATATGGAAGCTACCAAATACAAATAGTAGCACCTGTACAATATTCTTAACCAAATTAAAAGTATGCAGTGGAGAGGGCTTGGAGTGTCACCCATATTCATGTATAGCCTCAATGTCATGCATGACATAAGTTATGTAAGTTTAGTCTCATCCACATGGGGATGAAAAAACAAGTCGAGAAACATTATTTTGAGTTTCTTAATAACTATCAATATGTTTTCCTTTGTTTATATCGTTCAAAAAATTATATATCATTTTCTCTCATTTCTAAACAAACAACATCTAGGTGTCTCAAATCTCAATGATGCATATCTATCCATAGTTGATGCCTCACTAGTATATATTATTCTCTCCATCCCAGGATAAAATTGTTGTTCGTTCCTCTCATTTATTTCAAAAATTATTTATCAATAATTATTATGTCAGAATTCGTAAAAGCAGAAGATAAATACATTAAAAATAGATAAATTAAAATGATCACATTGCAATTTAATAAAAGAAAGAGTATTCTAGTTTTTTTATTTTTATTAATATATATATTAAATAAATAAAAATAAATTTATTTTAAGACGTGGTAACCCTTCAATGACTTGTGTAGCTAGACTCTAGAGTCTAGTGGCTGTATGCACGCATGAGACTGAATGCATAGGTCACTAACATATTTGCTATATGCTTTTGCACTCACATCATCCACCACTGTGCATGACAACGATGTGCCGACAGAACTTTTTTTCATCAAAAAATACTCACTAGTCACTAGTGCCACGGTAAGGGCTATCTATAATAAATAAAAAAAGATGTTTTCTATTGAAGAAGAATCAACCTCAACCGTTTATCTTTTTATAATCTAAATGAACCATATCTATTTACTACCACCTCATCTACTGAAAATAGAACGATATTTTTCCCGTAGAACTCATAAATTAAATATTGTGATCATTTTTGTTGGTGATAATATCAGTAGTAAAATATCATCAGTAGAGACCATCATAAAGGTATAAAGGTATTTTAAGTATAAATCTCTAATGGTTTTTGAACAATGCATGTTAGACCAGAGACAATTATTCACTGATTTGAGTGGTTATATTTGGAAAGGTTTATGATTAATATATAACCATTAGAAGTTTGTACGTATGTATCGATGGGTTATACCTAACCACAAGATCTGTATGTGTCCGTGCGCATATATATATATATATATATATATATATATATATATATATATATATATATATAACTAAATTGCAGCGAGAGCGAGAGAGGTAGGGATTTTTATATATAGGTTCAGGCCTCTAATATGTGTAATCTAGAATGTCAAAATATTTATATAGAGCTTGAGCATGGTGATCGGTGATTAGCTTGTCAAAATATCTATGTGGAGCTTGGGTATGGTGGTTGGTGGCCAGCTATTATTGGTCTCATCGGATGTTGACTCATTTAGAATGGAGATGGCTTATATTGTGTTGTTCTATTAAGGATCTCTCGTGGCTTCTTTCTTTCTCTCCTCCTAAAAGGCTTTATATTTAAACCCTCATATGTCTTATTGTTCGAATAAAAAAGATATAAGTATGGATACGGTTGAAGTAGTATTGGTCAAGTTTAAGTAGGCCTCTATTTTTTTATTTATGACTCTTTCATTATCTACTTCAGACTATCTACTTCAGACTTTATCTATATGTATATATATGTATAAGGTTTATTTCCATACAGGTGGTATATGATGGTACTTTCAAACTAAATACAAATCTGACAGTATAAATAACATTGGAAGGAAAATCGAGTTGCTCCTCTTTTTTTATCAAGCTTTCTCTTCTAAATTAATTTATAATGATTTATATATTACATTTTTCTTTACCGGTTGAGACAAAGCGAAAATAACTTATGTCGAAATCGAATAGCTTTAGAAGAGAAATTAGATCAATCGAAGCAGTTTTAAACCGAGCCAGCTAAACGAGCCTTTTATATATTTCCCAACCAAATCTCAAATAACGGATGATTTATAACACAATCATTAGAGATTATTTGTAACAGTCCTGTTGAGTCGTGGGTCGATATATATTGGAGTTTCTGCAGTAGTTGGACTACTTTCCCCTCATAGTAAGTCTCTGTAGCAAACCTCTGCAATCCTGCATATGCTGCTATCATATGCATGAGGTATAATATTTTAGGTGAGAGCTGACGGCTCAAGAGGAGACAAGAGCCGCAAAGGGTAACTAACGATATATCGATCCAAGAGAGAACCGATGACGCAGAGATACATGCAATTAGCTCCAAATATGCAGACGATGCAGGCACGACATACTTGACCGCTGGCGTGTACAGTAGCGTATAGTATCCTATCTTCATTATATTTCATTATAAAATATAGCTATTTTTTATATTTCTTAAGTTTGAATTTATTCTAAAATTTATTTATTTATTTTATCTCAACTAAGCGTTATTTTTTAACAATTAACAAATTATAATCTTCGTCGTTTTATTTTATCTACTTTTGTAATTCCTATAAAAATTAATCATTAAAAATATTTATTTTTTAGAACGGAAAAAAGTATCTACTGTCTATGTCTCTCTGAATCTCTCGAGGTGGCCGATCGAAGAGAGAGCCGGTGCGATGCATCATGCATGCGGTGCCATCTGCCATGGTGGTGCGGCGGCGGCGCCACCACCACCACCACCACCACCGAGAAAAGAGAGAGAGATGGAAGAAAGAGAGAGGTAGCTGCATGCTGTACGCGACCGGAAAGCAGTGGCGCGCACTCACACACACACAGGCACACTCGCTCGCTCGCCAACTAACCGGCGGCTGTGCTGGCCTTTCTCGTCGGCTTAGCTTGTCGCTGCTGCATTCTCCATCGCGCTAGCTCTCGCCGATCTCTCGTGGCGTGCGTGCACGATCAACCGGGTGGCTTTGCTTAATCGCCTGTGTTTGCGTAGAGCTCTGCATGGATCACTAAATTAATGCCCTGATCTTTTTTCCCCCGGGCGCCAGTGAAAAAAAAAAGCTCAGATTAATTTATTAAGGTTATGAGGAAGAATAGTTTGCATATTACAACAAATATAGTTGCACACGATCGACCAAAAATACCCGACACAACGTAACCGAAGGTAATTAATAACCTTGAGTCTGTATATCTTGGATCGTGATGCCTACAAGTCCAAGAACAGCAGCACATTATGTCCACCATTCTTCTGGAAATACACCAGGAGACCCCAATGACAGTTTTAGTGATTCTCTCGACCTGGCATTTCTCTCTTTCAAACCATCAAGTAATCAATATCACTCCTACATCAAAAACTTTCTGTTGAGATTTTTGTTTGGCGGTTCGAGAAGAGTGCCATCAAGCTTCCATATTTGGATCACTAAACGTCTGATGTGTATATCACTACGAGAATAAGGAATTTTCTTGGCGGCCTAAAACCTAAGTGATGGAAAATAATTTCATGGTAAAACTAGGCCTGCCAGTGGATTGGGTTGGAATGGGTTAAATAGATTGGTTTCTGTGGGGACACCCATTATATTTGCTAGTTAAAACGACAGCGCGAAATATTTAGTTGGATGATGTCTCATTAAAACCGAAATAGAATTGTAACCATCTAACACTGCCTTATCAAGTCAAATAGCAAACATAATATGAAACCCGAAGCGTCAAGTAGAAAGCAAAGGAGATATTGTTAGGACTCAGTGTGCCAGTCAAACTTCAGCCTGAGACGTATCCGTCAAACCACACGAATGCAGCGATCAAATGTGTTACACATCGCAAGAGACTTAACTCAAATCACTAAAGTTCTATAATATCTCAATTTCTAAACTCTTACTCATGTTGGATTACTCATGTTGGATTAGTTCCCAGGATGAGGACTAGCCCCACATTTTCATCTCAAGCAATGGCATACAAGTAATACGGTATACAAATAAATAAAATTCAAATTACCAATACATAGGCCGTCTGTCCAAATAATCATAGTTCATCGGAAGCTTGTTAATCAAGCATTCGTAAAACAATCTTCCGCTCTAGTTTTAGAATCAAGCTTCAGAGTTAATCAAGTTCAAAAGCATTTGTAAAACATAAATCTATACCCATGACACATCACCAAGTCGCTCTTAACCGTGAGCACGACTAATCGATTATTTTTAGAACTCTGCAGAGTTTGTACAACTTTACCCATATGATATGAACACTCTAGTTTGTTTTGTATCTTTAAGGCATCATCACACTCTACATGTTGAATATGGTCTAGAGGTCATAACGTAACCTTACATTGTCTAATGTCTAGTCTAAAACCATATGTGCATCACTTGTCGTCCAAGTCTAAAATTTATATTTTTCATCATTTTAGTTCGCAAGTACACAGCGGGTCACCTCTGTCCATAATTTTAAAATGGTTCAAATTATCATAAATAAATGATCCATAACCATTCTAAACATATTACTAGGCATGGCTAAGCATATTAAGCATATGTTACATATAAGAGCGTGTATAGATTCATTTGAGCACTAACAATGTAATCTAACTAATCTTATGGTTACAAACAGCAAGTTGTCAAGATTTTCAAGGGTTTTTATGCAGCAAGTAGGATATATCTATCATTTTCCAAATTTAAAAGCAACAATAATTAGAATTACATGTGCAAATTTTATAAAACAACACGTTTGCCCGAAAACATGGGTTTCAATATATTCAAAGCAAGAGAGGCACTTGCCTTGCTTAAGATTGGACAACAATATAACCAAACTCATCACCAATACCAAATCCGTCCACTATATGAAATAATGGTAAACTAATAAACACTAAAATATGCTAAATTCTAAAATACTCTAGAATGAATGATGAATGATTTCTGTACAGTGGGTAGGTACTATCTAAACATGATTTATGGTGAAGGAATTTTCATTTTATCACTTTGCATTTGTGAGTTATGAGTTTTATAAATTCTATACTAGACATAGGTTAATTATACTCTATTAAATTTTAGATGCAGTTTAGAATCAAGTTTTGTTAAGTTTTGGCTTACTGCAGTAAAGGGTATGTTTTCATGAGTTCAACAAAATATATTTCATAATTTTTAAAGCTAGAATGAATTTATTGTGAATTTTACAAGCTACAAGACATTTGTGGTATATATTTGCTATACAAAATTTTAATTGCATTTATATTATAGTAAGACTCATATTTAAATTTACAGTAGTTAAGATCATGAGATTATGAATCTAACAAAACTAGAATCATCTCATTTGGGGTTAGAACTAATTTCTTATGAATTTTAGAAACTCTTATATTAATTTTGAACATTTACAATTACTTAAAAGTGGATGTATTGAAGGGTTACGCGGAAGTTACGATAGTTAATAACAAAAAAAATCAACCGCGCAAACCAGGAACACTTGCAAGTAAGGGTCGATAGATCGTTACCGATTGGAGTAGAATGCGGCGGATATAGCCAATCAGGAGCTATCCGATCGAGAACAGTGTCAGCCGATTCCTAAGTACAACCGATTCGCCGACTCGACAGCCGATTCGCTGCAGCCGATGCGCCGATTCCACAGCCGATCCGCCACAGCCGATTTGCCGATTCGACGAATCGCGCTCGCGCTACCGATCCGCCGCAGCCGCCCTCGCTCCGATGCGCCGCAATCGATTCTAAGCAGCAAGCTTAACAAAGATCGCAATATAGCAAGCATTCTACCGTATCCACACGTCTAGGGACAGAACGCCTGAAACCCGTGTGCTAGCACAAGATGCAAGGCTAGGGTTTGGCTCGGGAGTGGCGAGGGTTTCCGTGGAGATCTTGAACTCGCCGACTTCTGAAGCCGCGATTAGATTGATTCAGTTCAGTTGCGATTCATCCTGCTCTCCACCCCTTGCCCCTTATATATAGAGTTGGCCGACTAGGTCTAGAGGCCCATCGAGACTCTATTTTGAATTGGATCATATCCGAATCTCATAGAGTTGGCCGACCGGACTTCGCAGACCCATAGGACTCTATATTAAATCGGATCTTATCTAAATTGAACCATATTTGAGTCCAACTCAAATGTCTGTTCTATCCCCTTAAGCGTGTGACCCTGTAGGTTCAGATATACTCGGTTTCAGCTCGAGTCCAACTCAGCCAACTGTCAATAGCGACGCCTAGCAACACATATTGACACCATAGTATATAAGAATATAATACGGCTCTGAACCTGTAATGTGTACACAAATCCCTTTGGCTCACGATACCAATTAAGTTATAGGCAAGATGTGTGTCATCCCTTCAATAGCTTAACAATTCACTCGAACCGTATTGGATTATCTGTCTGTTGATTGACTCCTCAATCAACTTGGCATGGCCATGCACTTCCATAATCCATTACCTCGAGGGGCCCAGAGATATATCTCCAAAGGAGGGGCAAATTCCATCTTGATCACTCACATCCCACTCCATGTTTCATAGCAAATCCGAAGACTAATTTTATAACCATCCAGTTACGAAATAACGTTTGGTAGTCCTAAAGTAGGCTACTACATATGTTGGAATCCATGATGATCTCAGGTCTAAGGACTTTGCACCAACACTATTTGAGACCAACTAATGGCACATTAATTCCTGTAGTGTCTCATGGTGAGTCTATCAATAATGTGTTCTCTAACACATGTCCACGTATATTGATTTGGTATCTTCATACCATGATCATCAATCAATAAATATACCGATCTTAGAATCATATTTGTTCCAACAATATGACATATGATCAGGGATCGTTTAGAAATAGATTCATATATAAAGAGTCTCATAAATAAGTCGCATACTTATTGATCAATACAAGATGTCTATTTCATGAAACTAAATAATACTTTATTCATTTATACATAAACATTGACCATGATATCCGACATCTCCATGTTGCCTCTAGGGCATATCACTAATATTTTGTATGCTATTTATTTTAGATCTTAGTTCATCTATATAAAGTTCATAATTTTGTGATTCTAGCAAATCTTAGTTCAACTCATTTGGAGCTAAAATTAATTATCTACAAATTTTATAAGTTGAAGCATGTTTTATGTTAATTATTCCTTATATAATATTTTAGGGCATTTATTTTCCTGTAAGTGTGTATTTTATTTTACAACATTAAAGGTCATAATTTTGTGAATCTACTACAATTTGGTTCATCTAAAATTGAGCTAAGATGAATTTTCTATACATTTTACAAGTTTGCATGTTTTTTAGTTGAACAATAATTGTTTTAGTTATTTTCTTTACTCTTCCTAAAATTAAAATATATGGGGTCCACGGGCAGTGACTTGTTGTTTTGCAGAACACCCCCGGGCTAAAGAGGAAATTAACCCGAGATCATAAGCACCATGAAAAGAATCTTCATTAAGAGTGCCTTAGGATTAAGTTATTCCAATCTAGTCCTCGATCCCACATGTCATACACTGAGCGTATATGAATAGATCTAACCAGTTTTGAACTACTGAAAAGAGATCCTCACGCTCTATTCACCTGGGCCCACATGTCGGCGAGACGACTGCGAAGCGGCAACAGGGAGTTGCGAGCCGACGAGCTTGACGACGGCATCGGCGGTGAACAGCGGCGAGTTAGATGGTGCGGCCAAAAGAGAAAATATGTGCAAGCTCGTTGCACACCCTATGATGGTTTTCTTGTAACCGGAGATGACCGGAGTTGCGCCGACGAGGAGCATGAGCAGAGATGGATACTAGGCTAGAAGTGCATGTTGAGTTTCAGTGTGAATTAGTGTGAAATGGTGCATGCATGGGGGTCTATAAGGTCCCTGGGTGCTCACCGAAGTTCGATTGTGGCCCGACGAGGTGTGGACAACGGCTGCCATGGAGAAGATGGCCCGGCGGCGGTGAATAGCTTCGGGACGACGACGATGGGTTGCTCCCGTCGTCCAATTTCAAGATAGAAGAGGATGAGAGGCTATTGAGGTCCTAAGGGGGATGTCCAATTTCGACGGAATCGAAGATGGCAATGGTTGGCCGGAATCGGAGAAGACGACGACGATCTCCGTCCTTGGTGCACCAATCTCGGGGGTTCTTGAGGGCTTTTAGCCGTGATGGTGAGATGATGATGGTGGTGCGACGGCTCGGTTGGCTCAGTCCACAATGACCGGAACGACAACAAGATCATGGCGGCGGTGCTCGGTGCGTTCTCCAGAGCCAACGATGGCATGGCGACGTTCCCGTTGCTATAGTGGATGAAATGAGACGGTGTCAAAAGAAGAATTGTTTGGCATGATGAGATGAGTATGGAACAAGGAAGAGTTAGGGATGGCGATCGACGCGGTGGCTCTTCTCGTCGGTCGGCGATGGAGATGGCAGGAAGGAGGAGTAGATGGCACTCTCTCTCGGTGGGCTCAGTATTGGGCTGGAGAGAGGTTGTGTGACGCAGCTGGGGGAAGAAAAAGGTGAGCTCGATGTCGGACACGTCTTGGCCACGCGTCGAGCACGATTGACGTGTTGTCTCCGTCGTTCTCTCTTTCTCCCTCGAGTTCTTGGTCAGTTAGGGGAATGCACAAAGTGGAAGCAAGCTAATGTGACTGCCAAGTAGGTCCCAGTCGTTGTGCACTAGGTGGGAATGAGAGGTATGGGTAGAAAATTTAGTGAAGATAGATTTTTCAGGAATTTTCAAGATTTATTCTCTCCCTCTCTCTTTGTAATTCATTTATTTAATTTGTCAGCTTGATAAATTATGATGAACTTTTGTGGTGGTAGATTAATGTACCTAGTTTTCATTTTTCTAAGTTTCACTCAAAAATTCATTATATTTTATTCTTAGGAAAATAAAGATAAAAGGCTAGGTACAAATTGGTTTGAATTTTTAGCAGTTAAAACTAATGAATTAAATTCTGGAAAAATTATATTAATTCATGATAATTAAACTAGTATTTTAATAAGTTATGTTAGATATGAACTTTTATATGATTTTGGTGCATGTTCTTGGTGATGCATTACTTTTGCCGATTAGGGTTAAATAATTTAGATTTTGACTGCTTTGACCAATTTAATTGAGGGTCTAAATGTAGAGATAAAATTATGTCAAAATTCTAGTGAGTTTCAAAGGTTGAGTATCATTTTACATGAATTTTTCCATGATTTTATATTGCACCAATTATTTTTTAGAAATTCACCAAGCTTAACCTTATATATATGTTCCTACTATAAAAATGTAATTAGGTGATTGTAAAATTATATACCTGAGATTGTAAAATTATATACATGAGATTGTAAAATTATATACCTAAGATTATATACATATATGTTCCATGATTGTAAAACTTATGATTGACCTGAGATGGTGTTAATATGTTGGATTTCTATTTCACCATACACTTCTCGTAAGATATTTACAAATATATATATTTGAGTTTCATTAAGGAAGGGTTAAGGTGACAATTTAAGGTGAAGTGTGAATCATATGTGTGAGTTAATGTGTCTATACATCTTTATGTTCATGACATATATTTAGATGAGTTACCAAATTAGATGATGGGATTTAACATAGGTTATTTAGGATGATGAGTTATATAAACTTTTTAGGTTGTGATTCTCAATGTTTTGATATTAGGTCATTTACTATAGTTGTTTGCTTCTAGTCATGTCATGATGATGCATGTAAGGCCTATTTTAAAATGCATTTAAAATCCAAAACACATAAAGTATTCAAGTTACTCAAAGCACTCATGAAAATGCAAGCACACTTGTTGTTTATGACTTTGTAAAATGTATTTTTAGTTTGGTTGTAAAGTGACAAATTTTCAAAAGGGTGATTTCTATTTATTTAGACTAACATCAAAATTATTCCTAGTGAGCTATCAACTTTACTTACGAAGTAAAACTTCGTTTTTGAAAAACTTCTAATTATTTAAAACCTTTAGTGAAATTTTATTTTTAGGACTAAAAAAATATTGTAAATTTTACCCATTTATTATGGGCGCTATAGCTAATTTAAGAGAAAATTTTAGACATCAATTCTAAAACATATATATTTTTATTGTTTTAGTCATTAATTCGAATTTTAGATATGTTACAGTTTGCTATTTGGATTGACTTTGGATGCACTGTAATGGATCAATGCTATGAATGGATCGGGACGGGTTGGATGCACCACAGAAAAGGTTTGGGACGGATTGGTTGTGGTTGCACTTTTTTATTTGCCTCAAATTGGATTCGATCCATGGACTCAACCCATGGGTGGAAATGGATTCAACCCGTCATACGCGTGATGCTTCACCAGCGTGAGCCGAAGCTAGAGCGTGAATTTGACTTCTCAATGGCAGAATGGCTATCGACGAGCTGCACTGCATCTCTGCGCGGGCGGCGGCGCCGTGGGCACTGGAGTTGGGGTTGGCTGCCCGGCACGGTGCGCCGGCGATAACGAGATGGAGAGCGCGAGCAGCGGCGATGGCGAGACCGCTGCCATGGCAATGGAACTCGAATTCGAAGTATTTCCCGCCGGACTTGACCACCTTCTTGCCGCCTCTGGCACCGCCGCTCGCATGGCCACCGGCTCGGCCACGCCGTACTTGGCCGACAGCTCAGCCTCGTTATGCCTTGGTGTCTTGCCTCGTTGAACAGCGTGTGCCCGCGGTTGCCCGATCCATTGAACGGCGTCTTGCCGTAGACGAGCTCGTGCAGGAAGATGCCAAACGTCTCGTCGACCACCCGGTCCACGGCGCAGCCATGGCCTTCCCACCTTGATGATCTCCTACTCTTCTTGATCCTCTGACCTAACAGCTTGGGCATGAGAGCACGCTGGCTAGATGCTCTATGCAAGCATGCAGAACGAGCTCACACGATTTTGTAGTATATAGAGCTCACAAAAGATGGACATACCATTCTGCACATGGCGCACGGTGTGAGACAGCGTCTGAGCTCCGAGACGGCGGCGGCGGCGGCGGCGTGCAAAGCCCAAGATGAAGAAGAAGAGATACGTTGGACGCCTGGACCTCGACTAGTTAGCAGCGAATGGTTTGAGTCCATGGATTTAAAATGGATTGAGTCCATTTAACTTGAATGGATTGGATTGGATTGGTTTGGGTTAAAATCTGATTCGGTTTGGGTTCTAGAGTTGAGGGAGCGGTGACTGTGGACTGATTTGGATCGCTGCTTCACAGGGAGCTGGGTTGGAGCGGGTTTGGACTGGATCTCAATCCACTAGCAGCCAAGACTTTTACACTTGTATTTTTAGTGGTCTGAAAATACAATGGAAGCAACGAATACACCTCTAAATTTATTCTATAGATTCAGATTTCTCATGGTTTTTGGAAAATCATGCGTATCAAAAAAAAGGGAAAAAAGGAGCATTCTTCAAAACTAAGAGCTTTGTTAACTGGGGCATGGGTCCAACAACGATTTGTGATCCAAACGAAAACTAGGACCCAATTCAAGCCCATTAATTTCTCCCCTTTTTGTGAAGGTTAAGCCAAGACGAGCAGTCTATGCCGGCTTATATGCAACAGATTCTTCTACATATATGCAAACTCTTTTTTCTCTTCTCTCTTTTTTTAACTCATTTTAATTAGGTTGTGCATTCACATGCACTCATCACTTCAGCAGTAGTGGGATTGCAACATATACTGCGTTGTCCTTCTGTTATTTACCTGTGGTGTCCTTCTGTTCTTCCTTGAGATAGCAGAATGATAGGAACTACATGTAACAGTGTTGTTTCTAATTAATTTCCTAACTTTCTAAGCTGTTTAATTACACAAGAGACAATCGTCTGCATACCTGCATCACAATAATTTAAGAGGAATGTGTATTTTCTCTTTTTTGAATTAGTTTAACCTAAGCTTAGAATATGATCGTCCAACTTTAAAACGGACACTACACATTCCCATAACTTTAAACCGTTTAATTTACACCTCTTAACCTAATAAAGATGAGGTTGATCAATATGACGCTTACGTAGCATCTTAGGCTGTGTTCGGTTGATAGTGTTGGGAACTAATCTTTCGTGCACATAAAACATAACGACATGTTAGCGGTATTAGTTTTTTTAAAAATAGATTAATATAGTTTTTAAGCAACTTGTATAATTTTTTTATATCGTTTCATAGTTTAAAAAACGTGTATACCAAAAATGAGAAAGTTGAGTTGAGAATTTAAAAAAAAAACTCAGTCTTAGTCAACAAGAAGAACTACTCTCCACCAGACCGTTCCTGGGCCAGGACGAGGAGGGCTATGGCCTACGGCCCATGACATCTAGGGGCCCCAAACCCAACCTCTTGTGCCCTGTGGACTGTTGCGTCTCGTCTCGCGCTTGTCATCTCGACTCAGGGTTTCTCTTATCATGAGGGTACAGTAAAGGTTATCGGTGGTAGAGTTTAATGAATTTTTTTTGTCAAATTCAAAATTTTGAAAAAAATAAAAAACATAGATGTAGTTGTTGAATTTTAGTACAGGTGATGAATTTTTTTCAAAAGGAATAAGATAAAATCACTTTTGAGGATAAAACCAAGGTTAGTTTATAAAATTGAAAAAAATAAAGTGATGAGCCTAATTTACACTTTTCATCCGACCCATTAAGGCCCAAATGAGGAGAAAATATATCAAACCACGAACCACGGTAGTCGTACCTTATATTGCGATAATCCGCGCTGTAATCGTGACAAAACCGTAAAACCGTTGACGATTTGAATTCAAATATTTGGGTCTCTTACTGTGGGTAACCGTGCTTATCGTGAAGGTACGGTAAATGTTACCGGCGGTAAGGTTTGATGAATTTTTGGTCAAATTTAAAATTTTGAAAAAAAATAAAAAAATGTGGATGTAGTTCTTGAATTTTAGTGATAGATGGTGAAGAAATTTTTTGAAAATGAATAAGATAAAATCACTTTTGAGGATAAAACTGAGATCAGTTTATAAAATTAAAAAAGAATAAAGTAATGAGCCTGATTTGCACTTTTCATCCGACTCATTAAGGCCCAAACAAGGAGAAAATATCTCAAACCACGGTAGTTGTACCTCATATCGCGGTTATTGTGGTAATCCACGCTGTAACCGCGACCAAACCACGAAACCGTTGGCAATTCGAATTCAAATATTTGGGAATGAAATTCACATAGTTTTTTGCGGTTATCGTGGTAACCGCCAAACCGTGGGGGCGGTAACCCTCCCCAAACGGTATGGAAACCTTGTCTCGACTACGGTTTTGCTATACATTTTTCAACAATTTTTTTAAACTTTTACATAATTTTGAACCATTATATTTGCTTCGCTTCAAGATTCATGTGCAAAGAAGAAAGAAAAAAAATCACAGCATGTGCATATGTGAGGAGATTCGTTTCTATGATCTATGTTTCATGAAAATGACATATAATCGAGGGAATTTTAAAAGTTAGATGTAAGTTACATTGAAGTTACATGCTACAACTACGTTGTCAAATTTAGGAAACAAATTATCTTACATAGTCATGCTCGACTACTCGTTCCCCCTTCACCGTAGGCCACAGCTCCAAGCCTCCAAGCATCGGCACCGACACCAGTAATATATCTCAATTTCATCGATTCCTAAGAAATTTGTCTTTAATTTCTTCGATCTGCAACGCCTCGTAAGAAAGCTCTGTTTATATGGTGCGTCCATTGAACTTTGGCCCTTTCCTTCCTCCTTTCACGTCTTATCTTATGAACAAAAGTTCCTAAGATTTCCATGAGCTGTTGTCAAGTGAAGAAGATTAGAAAATCAGTATCAACGGATCGGCTTGGGGTATGACTAATGATTTTATTTAGTTGATTCTACTACTAATCACTAAATCATAGTTTTTTCACCTATTCTTGAAATCTGTCATTCACTTGATCACTTAAGGCTGAACTTTCTAGGTCTGAAGGTCTTTGTTTCCAGGTTCTATTTGATTCCAGGTTCCTTGTTCCCTAATCTGTACCCAATGTCATCTTTGCTTCGAAAGTATTCATCAGGTAGAGAGAAAAGTAAAAAAACTTGTAGATGAGTTTAAACAAAGGCCTCTAATTTTCAGTCTCATCGGTTGTTCATATTCTCTAATAAACCATTTTGGCTTATTATAGCATAAAACTAATTTATACGTATGTTTTTAACGACTTAAAAGTCAATATTGAAAAATAAACTATGTTGAAAAAATATCTAAAAATCAATTTCAAAATTCAGTTTAAAAATTCAAATTTTGACTTTTGGTTTGACTCATTAGAGCAACCGATGGGGCTCTGTCTCGCCCTAAGGCCTCCAAACTGCTTGGAACGGCCCTGCTCTCCACCTATGCCGCTCTCCCTATACCTATGCCGGAGTAACCACCCGCGCTGCTACGCAGGAGGAAGAAGGCAAAGGGGGAGAGATTGAGAGAAGATAATGGAGAATGGGGAGAGGGAGAGGAGATAGGGGAGGAGGAAGGGTGATACGGGGATGACACGTGGGTCCCACAAAAATTTCTCTTTTTTTTTCAAACTGGAAAGCCACGTAGGTGCCACATAAGCTCCACGTTGGCCAGATCCACAATTGTTTAGTTTCAGGGAAGTAAGATGAACGGTTTGAAAAGTTAAAGGACATACGGTGTGTTTTAAAGTTCAGTGACGATTTTCATAATTTGGTGAGAGTTCAAGGATATAAAATAGACTTTTCCTTTTAACAATGATGTTGTTTCATCAGATCTGGTGTCTCGGATCCTCTTGGGGAGATTGCCATCCTTCCCTGTACAAATTGACCAAAAGACAGGGCACTGAACAAGTGAACAGTGTGGCAATCAACAATTTGCACACACCATGTTCAGAGCAATCCACAATGTTACAAACAAGGTGTCAGGGTGATCTGATCATTGCATCAGGTTTACAATAAGGGACCAGACCAGCATTTTGCAATTGAATCCTAGTTGCATGATGCATATTGTCTCTGAGTGCCTGACTGGATCCACCCAAGTCACCACAGTTAATCATCTGTTCTCATCATCATGGGAGAGAGATCCAAATTTTGTTTAACTCGCATCTGGAATGAACAGGGATTCAGAATAATTACCTGAATGAACCTGCTGTTCCAACCATAGGTAGGTAAAGATGAGTAGATAGATGCATGAGCTGCCATTGCATCATCATCTTCCATTTCCTTTTCTTGGATCAAGACAGTCAATGATTTGGGGGTTAAGTAGTATTTAGGTGAGCAAGCTAGATGCAACTGAAATGAAATCATTCATTCATGCAGATGGCCAAACAAAGCAGAATAATGCCAATCATGGAGGCTGCAACAGCTTGAAGAGTTGGACAGTCCAGTCTGGATTGGGCAGTGGACAAGCAGAAGGTTTCAGGAGCTCAGGGACAAAATGCTGATAAATAATTTAGGCTGTAAATCTGAAGGATCTCACAGGCCACAGCCAACAACAAGTCAGAATGCATTGCAACGTTGTCACATACTCTGCATGTATTCTACTCAAAAAAACATACTCTGCATGGCGTGGTTAATTGCTTCAGGTTTCAGGTTTCAGATGTGAGTAGAATGGTTAATTTTCTTGCAATTTCAGGTCCAGAAAATCGGCAGGAATTGGACTGCGGCTAAGGTTCCCCCTAAGGTGGTCTGGTTTTATCGTCGTCCCATAATAAAACGGTAATCATGCAGTTACCAGGAAAAAGAGCATAAAATTCATCTTTAAATTTTGAATTCAAATTTTTCAAACTACCTCAATTGGTCACGGTAGCCGATAACCACGTGGTAAGTGTCAGTAACCGTGATATGCTATTTGGAGAACTGAAAAATGCAAAAAAAACACTAATAAAAAGTAGGAAAAATTCATGAAAACTATAGATAACTTTAGAAAAATATAGGTAAAATTCAGACAATGCAAAAGACTATAGGCATGAACTGTGCTATATTATGGACATTGAAACAAAGTAGGAATTGCATTTTTCTCTAGAGTGGGCCTAAAGGCTCCATAAATAGTGTTTACTATGGACCTAGCCTATTTTCCTATTTTTAGTTTAAATTTTTGTTTGGTAGCAAAATATGTTGTTAACTATTTTTCACAAACTCTTTTTCACCAAATAGAACTAGAAATTAGAAACTACCTATAGGATTTTTTAAAAAATTCAAATATGCCTAAATTTTATCAAAACCCTACTAGCAGTTTTCACTACTGGACCTTAGTGGTAGCTCAGTTATCACGACTTTAGTGGTAGCTCAGTTATCGCGGTTACTACGTAATAACCATAAGTAGGGGAAATACTATTGTTGTTCTAATGTTTATAAGGTCATTCTTGTTTGCTGCCAAACATTGTCATGCTCGCTTGCTCCATCTCTGAAACCTGTGATTTCAGATTGATTTCACATATTAATAATGTTTTTTTGCCAGTCTCCCTTAACATTCTACCTAACAGCGGAACACAATCTTGTTTTTTCAGCTTCTTTCTTGGAAAGAAGATGACAAGACACGAGACTACCAAAACCACGATTTCAGACACCGAGGGTCTGAGTGTATGTTTGGTTCCACTATTTATAGAATCCATTTATAATCGGTGGCTATTTATAGAATCCATTTATAATCGGTGGCTAATATACGAGACGAATCTAATAAGTTTAATTACGTCATGATTTAACAATATAATGTTAATGGATTTGTCTCACGAATTAGTCATTGATTTTATAATTATTTTTATAATTAGTTCACATTTAGTAATTTAAATTTATGTTCAAACGATGTGACACACTCGCTTTTGAACCAAACACCCCTGAATCATCCTTTCTGTCACATCTTAAGTACAGTTAGATCAACACACAACTGATGCCATCTAGAGCAATTATTTTTTCAACTCACCAGATGCATGGGCAAATAGTAATATAGTACGCCACCATGTTCTTAATGGCATAGTTTAGTTAAGTACAATGCAACATACATATTGATTGAAATAAAATAAAATAAAATAACAAAGACTAAGTATAAGTTGCAACAGGCAGCTCAATTAATCAAATGGTTGGTCAAAATAGTCAGAACCCAACTTGCAATCAACCGGCAAGATCTACCAAACAAAATTTCGGATTTAGCAGGAGACAAATGTCTTCAAGATGTACATCAATCCGAAGGCTGATTTAGCTAGTACTGTACTGTAAGTTTGTCATGACGCTAGCACATCCTAAGCTCATGTAATGTACCAAAATTTCTTAACATGCAAATCATAAAGTTCTAGTCAAAATTTAACAAGCTTGGCATAGTACCTGATGTGATGGAGCAAACACAAATTATAATGGTAGAACATGTGTTAAAGGAGAGAGTACTAGCGTGTACACTATAACACCTGAAGTAGGTGTTAAGCAATGCACTTGTTCTAAGTTGCTTTGACAAGTATGTTCTGAATTACATAATACTCATCGTAATATTAGTTGATCATATTGTGATAAAAGTTATACTACACTAAACTACTACATTTATACTTTTTTAGAAGTCACTACATAATATAACTTAAACATTCAAAACCTCAATCACGGATCGATACATATACATAAAAATATATCTGTCACGATGAAATCAATAATGCTCCATATTTTCATTGAAAATACTTTTACACCATGAGCATATTGTTAATATCTTTTTTTATTTTAGATATTTTCTGGTGAAACGTGTGCATTGAAGACCATGCCAACATCAGCTGCAGTAAGTAGTAGTAGAACATGATTACATTCCTGTAAACACTTGCTGTGTGAAACTGTTGCAATACAGGTCACCAACTAACTGCATGCATCCAACAACAAAAGTAAGTAGCATAGCTGGATTCAGAGAGAGTTGGAAACTGGCAAGAAAAAAGCAAGCTTTTTTGGCTGTGGGGAACATGGAAGGAAGGAGGAAGATAGTGACATGGTTCACAATCTTCGAATTTTGCATAAAATAAACAGATGAAACCCGAACAAGCCTTAGAAGAAAATCAAAAAATCAGTAACATTTTGAAAAAACAAAATGAAGTGGTTCGTGTTTTCGACCCGATCAAAAAGTCCGGACGGTTTTTCATCGTTTTTGTAAATCCTAAGGAGGAATCACTTGAGTTAAGAGCCACATCTTCAGTCAAACACAAGAATCATTGTACTATATACAACATGTTTCCCCACTCCATTAGCAAAGCATAGCATCAGCTTTGCTTGCTTGCTTCCTTCCTCCTACCTCACCTTTCACCTGCTTCCCACATTTATTAATCGAATCAAAAGCTCATCCCTTTCCATTGGTGAGAGAGAGGAAGCCAAGAACAACAACCTAAAGCCTAGCAAAGAATTTAAGGCCGTGGAGGAAGATATTGAATTCTTTACCCACACACGCCGCATCCAAATCTCCTCCTGCCGGAAGCAAGAGCAAGCATGGCATCCGGCGCTCTCTTTTCCTTCTCTTTATCTTACTAGCTGTTTGCTCCCCGCACATTAGCTGTCCATTGGCAGCGGCGCCCATGGCGATCCGCGTGGCCGTGTCCTAGCCGAGAAGCAACCGGGAGAGGCTACAAAGTTGTGTTCTTGAGAGGAGAAGCAAGAACGGGGCACCGTGGAAAGCTGGTGTTAGAGGGGAGCGAGTGGGGGTGGGCCAAGAATGGCGGCGCTGGCCGCCGCATTGGTTGGGTTTCTTCTTCTTGAGCTCTCGGCGGCGCCGGCGGGAGCCACCACCGACTCCTCCGACGGTGAGCTGCGGCCCACGATTGCTGGGGTTCTTGGAATGTTTAGGAAATCTCGTTCTCTGTTTTTTTTGTTGGATTTTTGTTCCTTTTTTGCTGTGCTTGATTGATGCTTTGGTTGTTGCAGCTGCGGCGCTTGGGAATCTGTACTCCTCCTGGAACAGCCCGTCGCAGCTGGCTGGCTGGTCGGCCGGCGGCGGCGGCGACCCTTGCGGCGCGGGGTGGCAGGGGATCTCCTGCTCCGGCGCTGGCGTCACCGAAATGTAAAGATCCTGCGATGCGAAAGTAAAGCGTCGGCGTTCATATTTTGCATGCCTCTAGCGATTGATTGTTGTTTACTTGGTAGATGCATCAAACTTTGGATTTTTATTGGATTCGATGAGTTCTTCATTGGCTGGTGTTTGATTCTTACTGCATTCTAACCCTCTGCAAGGATAAAAAATGAGCATTTGGGAATCGAATCACAATTGTCACAATCGTCGTTGATGTCTGAATAGTTTAGGATTCCGAAAATCTTCTAACAGGATTAAAGAAAAGAGCTTGTTTGGATCCATAATGCGGAATGTGACTACTGTTTATATCGCACTACCAACTTCACTGCATTCATGGCAGTTCTGTTCATTGGTGTCTCAACTCCTCGTACCAAGTTTGTTGGAAATTCAGTGGGAAAAAACTTCATTTTGGAACATACGTCATGTTTAGTTTTGTTTCGTTTTATTTACTTTTGTTACTATGAGAGGCCACTCAACACTGACTTGTTCATATTCTTCTTCCATTGTACAGTAGGCTTGCTGGGGTAGGACTGGATGGTTCTCTGGGATATGAACTCTCCAGTCTATTCTCATTGAAGACATTGTGAGGGCTCAAAACTTGGTTATACTCTTCCTGTTTTTATGCATTGTTTTGATCTCCCGTTTCGTTACTTGCAGAGATTTGAGCAACAACAACTTGCATGGTTCAATTCCTTACCAGCTGCCACCGAATCTCACGTATCTGTATGTAATGTACCCCACCAATTATAATCTGTTACATAGCAATCAATATAAGGTGTTTCATTCTAAATGATGACACAGGAATCTGGCAACCAACAACTTGTCTGGCAACCTTCCATACTCTTTGTCCAACATGGTTTCATTAGAGTACCTGTAAGCTTCTGTCTATCACTACTTTGCAACATTTTGTATGCACAAAAATATTATTGTACTATTGTTAAATTTTGCTGGTGAAGTGTGATTGTAGTTAACCTTTCTGTGCAGCAATGTCAGCCACAACTCAGTGTCTCAACAGATAGGCGATTTATTTGGAAGCCTCAATTCACTTTCAGAGCTGTAAGGCATCTATTTAGGTTTTGGGAGATTTTTGGCAGTTTTGCTATTTACGGTCGAGGGATATTCTTCTGCAACATGCCATGTGTCTATATGTTCAAATTTTATTCTTAAAATGGCCTAATGTAAACTTCCATAAGATGTTCTATTGCTTCATGGGTTCATACAGAGAAGTTAGTCCTAAGAGGTAGAAGTTCAGTAGCAGTTCTGTTTGTAGTGACTAAATCCAAGCATTGCCATCTGCTTGTCCATTTTGGTTCTTTCATCATTTATTATTCTGTAAAATTGACGCCTGTACATTAAATGCTTTGAGTATTTCGGAATTTCCCTCCAATTTGTTAGTACTGTGCTGTAACCTTGATTTATTATTTTGAGACTTGATTCTTGAGTAGTACCAGGGGACACTATAACTCTATAAAGCCCCAAAAGTATAAATATATAGTTTTATGATTTTTTATTTGACTTTATTCTTGAGAGTAGTACCAGGGAATGCTATCAACCCCCTAGTGCAAGCTAAGCATCCCTTCTAACAGTTGAGTATGAACTTAGAACTCGAGAGACATGGGGACGAAAAAAGAACTCGAGAGACATTATTTTGGGTTTTTTAATCACTATCTATATATATTTCATCTTTTACACACATGCTCTTCCCTTGGTTTCATGAATTCATCTGAGGCTGTTTACATTCCTTGGCAGAGATGTATCTTTCAACAAATTGACAGGGGATCTTCCCAATTCTCTTGGCTCTCTTTCAAATCTTTCTAGTCTGTGAGTATCTTGTAGTTTTCTTGAAAACCCCAATTTAAACTTTTTTTTAAAAAAAACTTTCTAATGCTTGATATAAAATTCTCCATTTTGCAGTTATATGCAAAACAATCAATTAACAGGTTCTGTTAATGTTCTCAGTGGTCTAAGCCTTACAACACTGTAAGTGAATTTTTCAGACAAGTAGTCGACTGCTATTGTTGCTTGCTTACAAACTGATACTTCCTTCTCTTCAAACAGAAACATTGAAAACAACAATTTCAATGGCTGGATACCACAAGAATTCAGTTCAATCCCAGATCTGACGTATGAGATACTTTTACTGCCCTTTCTCTTTGGAAATCATCTTTGACACACTTTAATGACCTGTTGCAATTACAACCATAGACTTGGAGGAAACTCGTTCACAAATGGACCTGCTCCACCACCACCACCTTTTATGCCACCACCCCCTAGAAGGCCACGTAATCGGCCCAGCCATCCGCGGGGAAGTGGAGATGCTCCAGAAGGCTCGGTAAGCCCGGCTAGTCAAGGTGACAAGAAGCAAGGTCTTCAGACAGGCCCGCTTGTGGGGATAGTTGCTGGCTCAACAGTTGGTGCCTTATGTGCACTTCTTCTTTTGGTGCTCTGCATTCGCAATGCTCGGAAAAGAAAGGATGATACCAGCAGCGATTCAAAAGATTTTGTAGGTCCACTATCAGTAAACGTAGAGAGAGGTACTACACTTGTTCATATGCTGTCATGATTTCTTGTTACAATATTTTTCTTGTTTTTAATATTATATAATTTCAGTTAGCGGAGACTATCCTTAGTTGAAAGGATAACCATATGCTTTCCCTATAAAAGAATATATCCTTGAATTCTGGTTGATCTGGAAACAAGCAGTATAGGTGTCAGCAATAATAAATCATGTATATTTGAGAAGTCACTTTTAGTATATTTCAAGTCAGGCGTTTGCTTGATATCAGCTTAGTTTGTCAATTTAGTTAGGAGTAGCTAAAACTCGAAGTCTTGGATCATATATACTTGATAGATCTATATGGAATGATGATTTTACCTTTGCTCTGAAAGTACAACCAAAAGTAAGAACAATTGTTTTACACCATCAACTTAGAGCATGTAACTGGATGCACTTATGTTGCTCATAATACATATTTCCACCCTTCTCCTTTGTAGCTTCTAACAGGGAAATCCCAGAGCAGAGTCCTGAGAATACTTCTGTAGCAACTATGAAGATCTCACCTGCTGAGAAAATGACTCCAGAGAGGATTTATGGTAAAACTGGTTCTATGAGAAAGACAAAGGTCCCAATCACTGCGACACCTTATACTGTTGCTTCCCTCCAAGTTGCCACTAATAGCTTCTGTCAAGATTCCCTTCTAGGAGAGGGTTCACTTGGTCGTGTTTACAAGGCAGATTTCCCCAATGGAAAGGTAAAATATGCATCTTGTATTACATGAGGTGGAATGTAAACCATAACCTTAATTTAGTCGGCGGATGAGTCAGCGGTGCAACACTGTCATATATACAGTCAACCCCGATGGTTTCTTAGGCTGTTTACTCCTTCTGGCAGTAAATATAAAAATATTTGAAATTTCTACGAAATTTCTACACCCTCTTATTATTCTTGTGTCTTGCTGTGCACTGTGACTGAGTTGTGTGCTGTGATTGCAGGTTCTTGCAGTTAAGAAGATAGATAGTTCAGCCCTTTCCTTGCAGGAAGAAGACAATTTCCTTGAGGCTGTATCGAGCATGTCACGACTAAGGCATCCAAACATTGTGCCACTTACAGGGTATTGTGTTGAGCATGGGCAAAGGCTTCTTGTTTACGAGTACATTGGAAATGGAACACTGCATGATGTGCTGCACTACTCTGATGAGATGAGCAGGAAGCTTACATGGAACATCCGTGTAAGGGTAGCCCTAGGGACTGCTCGGGCATTAGAGTTAAGTTCTATGAATCATACATCATCTTTTTTCACCTTTTCTGATGTTTATAGCAGCAGGGACACGTCTAACATCTTTCAAACCTTCTCCCAGGTACCTGCATGAGGTGTGCCTGCCATCCGTTGTGCATAGAAACTTTAAGTCTTCAAACATCCTACTCGATGAAGAGCATAATCCACATTTATCTGACTGTGGGCTTGCTGCCTTGACACCGAACACAGAGAGACAGGTCAGTCATATCACCGCATCTCAGTAGTCTGATTGCTGAAGTTGTTCTAAGATGGCCTTGTTTGTCTTCTAAAGCTGTAGTTTTTCGATGGACTAACCGTGCTTGGTTTGTCATTCCAGGTTTCGACTGAGGTGTTTGGTTCATTTGGATACAGTGCCCCAGAGTTTGCCATGTCAGGAATTTATACTGTAAAGAGTGATGTGTACAGTTTTGGAGTTGTGATGTTAGAGCTATTGACGGGGCGGAAACCACTAGACAGGTATGTCTCTAGCTTCTATTCTAATTATGTTGTGTTAAGTTTTATAAATCTAAAATGACCTTCTGATGGATATTACAGTTCTAGAGAGAGATCAGAACAATCTCTTGTTCGGTGGGCTACTCCACAGCTTCATGATATCGATGCGCTTGCTAAGATGGTGGATCCAGCATTAAATGGAATGTACCCTGCTAAATCGCTCTCCCGTTTTGCGGACATAATTGCACTGTGTGTTCAGGTATGTTCATGCGTTTGCATTGTGATAAGATCTTCAGGCATTGCTATAAGTACATAATAATCAGTGAGCACACATGGAGACCTTCATGAAATCCAAAGTGGGATGTAACATAAGCTTTCTTGCTGAGTTTGCTAGGATTCTTGTAGTCTGACACTGACTACATTGTTAGTATCTGGATGTTTGATTTCTTGTAATATCCTCTGCCAGTAGCATATTCTAGTAACATATTTTGTGGTTTTTTTTTTGTGCAGCCCGAGCCCGAGTTTCGCCCTACAATGTCTGAGGTAGTTCAGCAACTTGTTCGCCTGATGCAAAGGGCTAGCATAGTGAGGCGGCAATCTGGAGAAGAATTGGGATATTCATACAGAGCCCCTGAACGCGAAAGCGACATGAGAGACCTTTCCTTCTGAGAAGTTCCTTCCATGGTACAAGGCGAAAAACTGTTTGGAGGTTGGGTTACAAGGAGAACTTGGACTACTCATATGATGAACTGGTGAACACGAGTTGGTCACACGATTCATGGTCGAACGGATTTGAGAAGATAATTTTGGTACTTCATTGTTCAATTTTGTTCATTCTTCTCCCCCCCTTTCATTTTTTTTTCACTTTTTGTTTCCCGGTCATTGTTCTTCAGGCCTAAATCAATGGCATATGTATAGCATGTTGGTCACTGATTCACAGGTAGAGAAAAAAGATGGAAAAGAGATTTAACCTTGAGCTCATGCTCAGCTGTGTTAATTCATAATCGTTATTAATGCTGATTGCTGCAAAGCTTACACCTCACTACAGACCACATATGAATTCTTGTGTAGCTTCACTTCATACTACTACCTGTGTTATTGATTGTTCTGTGCTATGTAGGTGAAAAATTACCATGTCTGAGGAAATATTGATCTGTGTGTTGACATCATGACATTTATACAACACATGGAGAAGCACATCATCATACCTCAATATGAACTATACAGCTCTAATTTTGTAACCACCAGGCCAAAAAGAGCGTGTTTGCAGCAGCAATTACACACTAATCTCCTGGATTATCCCCTAGCTGCTGTTGCTATTGGTGTTCTCTTCTGCAAAGCTATCATCTTTGCAATTCTTGGATACATTTCACAGCAGCAGCAGCAGCAGCAAAATTCAGAGATCCAAATGCAGATGTTGAGATGAGAGATGCGATGCTCACCTCACCTATCTCTGTCCTGGATCAAGTTGCCGATCATCTTGGCGAGCGGGACGGTGCCCTTGGCCATGATCTCGAGGCGCGACGTGTTGGAGGCGTTGGCGAAGAGGGAGAGGCCGAACATGACTAGCTCCGGCAAGAAGAGCCTCGAGGAGAGGAAGCCGTGCCAGTAGCGCGGCTCGAGGTCGAAGAAGGCGTCGAAGAAGCGGCGCGTGCCGGCGAGGTCCAGCTTAAGGAGGATGTCCATGCCGAAGCAGAAGAACTCCCTCTGCCGCCGCCTCTCCGCCGGCCACAGCTGCCTCCACACCTCCGCCGACAGCGCGTCGCCGGCGAACAAGCCGACGTCGCTGTTGCCGCCGCCGGAGTCGAGGAACCGCACGATGGAGTCCGCCACGAGGGGCGCGGTGGCGAGCGTGCGCGCCACCATGTAGCCCGTGGACGGGTGCACCATCCCGGCCGTGCCGCCGATGCCGACCACCCTCTGCGGCAGCACGGGGAGCGGGCCGCCCATGGGGATGACGCACCGCTCGTCCTCCTCCACGGCGCGGACGCGTATCCCGAGGTGGCGCAGCCTCGCCGCCATCCGCTCCTGGATGTCGTCCATGGCGAGGCCCGGGCGCGCCACGAGGGAGGTCTCCTCGAGGAAGATCCTTGTCGGGGAGAAGGGCATGGCGTAGAGGAAGGTCGGGATACGGCGGTTGCGCTCCTTGATCTCGGATCCCTCGGGGAGGTGTGAGTCGCGCCAGTCCATGAAGAGCATCTTGTCGATGTCGAACGGGTGGCCGTCCACCTCGGCGAGGATGCCGTAGGCGACCTGGTAACCCGGGTTGTAGGGCTTGTCGTACTGGACGAGGCAGCGGGAGAAGCCCGTGGCGTCGAGCACGACGGTGGCCGAGACGGCGACGCCGTCGTCGCAGATGAGGAGGGAGGAGGCCTCGTTGTGGACGGCCTTGGCAACCTTGGCCTGGTGGAACGTGACGCCGTGCGCGAGGCAGCGGTCCATCATGGTGGACTTGAGCTTGCGGCGGGCGACGCGGGCGTAGGGGCGGTCGAGCGACTTGGCGGCGCGGCGGTCGTCGATGAAGACGGAGGCGGAGGGCCAGACGGCGTCGAGGCAGTGGGAGAGTCCCATGGCGTCGAACTCGTCGACCCAGACGCCGTAGTTGTTGGGCCAGACGAGCGCCGGGGACGGGTCAATGGCGCAGACGGAGAGGCCCGCCTCGGCGACGCGCTGCGCGACGGCGAGGCCGGCGGGGCCGCCGCCGACGACGGCGAGGTCGATGGGCCTGGAGCGGGCGGGGTCGTAGCGGGGGAGGTCGAGGGAGAGCAGCTCCGGGCGCGACGGCGGGGCCAGCGAGCGCAGCGCCTCGCCGCCGCGGCGGCGCGGCAGACGAACGCGGAGGACGCGCGTGGGGGCGGCGGCGAGGGAGAGGGAGGGCGCTTGCAGGCGGGGTGGGCGCGGAGGAGGAGGGCGGTGGTGGCCATGGTGGCGCGGCGCGGGAGGTGGGGATTCGCGGGGCAATCCTGATAAGCTTTTCTTCTTATTATTATTATTAATTATTGCGGGTGGGGTGGGGAGGGGAGGCCGCCCCGCCGTGAGCTGCGTGGCGTGGGTGGGGGCGCCACTCAACAGCGAACACTGATTCAGTCACCGATCTGTGCCCATTTCCTCTCAAGTACCTGCCTTCCTGTATTTTTGCATGCCCAACTGCAATTTTCTTCAACTCCTAACTTCAATCTTATAGTTTTTCGTTACTATGCTTTTGTTTTTTCAAAAAAATTATATCAAAGTTGTTTAAAAATTGTAAATAGATGCATTTTTTCAAAAAGAATTATATCAAAATTGTTTAAAAATTTTAAATAGATTTTTTTAATTTATAATAGTTAATATTTAATTAATCATACGTTGTTTTTTCATTTCATACGTGAAAAATTTTGCTCCAATTTGAAGCAACGAATGGGCCCTCCTCTGTTTTTTTTCAACTCCAAATTTTAACTTTTTTCATTAACATGTTTTTGAAACTTTTAAACGGTGTATTTTTGCAAAAGTTTTTATATAAAAATTGTTTAAGAAAATAAAAAATAATTCTTTAAGTTTATAGTATTTAATTAATTATGTATTAATGGGCTTTTTGTTTCGCATGCGCTGAAAATCTCCCTTCAACATGAGGGAACGAACGTTGCCATAGCCAAACTTATTATCTCTAACCTAAAATATAACCATTCTTCGCTATATAGTGTCACGCCCACAAATTCTTGATCAAAATTCTCAAGCTGAATGTGCATTACATACCTGTCGATGATATGGGCCCGGGGGTATGTCAGGGGTACGACATCTGAAGAAAAAGGAATATGCCCTTGCCCGTCAAGGAGCGTCAAAGTTACGCCCTGAATGGCCTAAGCGAGTCCCGGCCACGGGCGGCCACGTGGCCGCCCCAAGAAGCGGGTTGGCCCGGAGGCCGCCGTACCCCAAGCGGCAGGTCCGGATCACCCGACCCGAAGCGGGGGTCCGGGTTACCCGACCCTCCATCCTCACCCGCACCTCTCCGAGAGGGCGAGTCCAACTCAATCAACCCATTTAATGCTCAAAAAGAGTGAGCCGAGCGCCCGCCCGCCGCATTCAATGCGATGTGAGGCACGCCCGTCAGTTGCTCTCATCATCACCCTTTTTTTGCCTGTCACGAGGTAAAGGAGGCCTAAGGTCTTTGACTAAGACCACGGTATGGCCGCGCACTCACTCCGCGCACGCCCCCCCTCACGCCCTGTCCAGTTGTGTTTAATGCATTGGGCGGCCGCGTGGGAGAGAGAGTGCGAGTGCAGGGGGCGCGGTGCCAGTGCCCACCCACAGGATGGGCCGCTGGCCGGTGGGTCCCATCAGAGTAGGTAGGCGGGCCATCCTAGCGTCAGCAGCATGGCCATCACAGTGATCACCTTTTTTCGCCTACCCTCATGACGCAGCAAACAGGAAGGAGCAAAGATGGAATGGCTTCTCCGACAAGACGAGGCAAAAACCACTCCTTCACGTGGAGCGGAGTAGATAGAATTAGGACTACTGTGGTGTTCCCTTATACTATAAAAGGAGACCCAAGTCCATCATAAAGTGGGTTGGTCAGCTCGCTCTGTCGTGGGTTCCCTCCCTGGACTCGGTTGATCAGCCCTCCAAGTGATAGCTAGTTCTTAGCAACCTCTCTTCATCTCTGACTCCAGAAAAGAGAAGGGCACTCTCATTGCTCCCTGTAATTCTTCCCTCATACTACATACAGAACAGGAGTAGGGCATTACACCTCGCAGGTGGACCGAACCTGTATAAACCCCCGCGCCTCCGCAGTCTTGATTTCTCCCGCCTCATCTACATCATCCTATCCTCATCGCGAGTTTAGATCAGGACTCACCGCTCCCCGTGCCGAACCAAAAAGGGGGTCCCATGGATCCCCGCGTGTCGATCCCCGACATCGACAGCTGGCGCGCCAGGTAGGAGCGCACTGCGTTTTGATTTAAACTCCCTTATACCTCCCATTTTCTGGCGGGAAAACCTCTCTCCCCGTCTCCACCATGGTTCACGGCCGCGTCCCATGCTCCGCGTCAGGCTCGCTTGCTACGCGCGAGCACGACCTAGCCAACGGGCGGCGGAGGAGGTTGACACGAGGAGGTTGACACGGACGGCACGCCCCAACTTTCGCCACCTCCACTCGAGGGGGAAAGATCTTCGTCCCCCACCGCCGCCGATGGCGACGGCGGCGGTCGCGCCCGCGCCATCTCCTCCGCCCCCGCGCCGGCGACGGGCCGCGGGCGGAGGCCGGCCGCATCCCGCAGGGCCGACAACGCCCGCAGATCTAGGCCACGCCCTAGCGGGCGTACTGGCGAGCCTCGCCGAGGAGACGTCCATCGTTGCCTGGAGTTTGGCACGCCTAAGGGTGCCCTCCAGGCGGCGGAAGCTCTTTTGCGCCACCCTCCGGTCACCCCGGGCGAGGGATCCAACGCCAAACATTGGTTCGACGATGTGGCGAAGCTGGTAGGCACGGCCCAGCGGCAGCTGACCGCTGACCTCGCTTCCTCCAGTCACCAACCGCGCGGTTCACATGCCGCGGTGAGCTCGTCCTCTCGGCGATGGGCTCGAAGGACGTTGGCCGCTGCGAGGGCGTAAGAGGCCTCTCGGCGGCAGCCCAACCGTAAGCGCCCGAGATCCGCCGTACGTAGAACGGATGCCCGCCGCATCGAGCGCCGCCGTGACGAGCGCCGCCGGGACGGCGCCGGATTGCGCCTCGTCGGGAGGCGCAACCACTCGGCGAGCGGCCGCAGTGGCCCTCTCGCAGATGGAGCCCCTCGGGAGACGGCGAGCGACCGTGATGGCCCAGCCGCAAACAGGAGGCTCCACGACGCCCGACGGGGCCCCACCGCCATTGTCGCCCCCTCCGGTCGGCAACGGCTACCAGGCCTTCGTTACCGACCTCCGTAACGTGCGATGGCCTAACAAGTTTAGGCCGGCCCTTACGGAGAAATACGACGGCTTGGTGAACCCTACCGAGTTTCTCCAGATCTACACCACAGCCATTGAGGCTGCTAGAGGTGACGAGCGCGTCATGGCCAACTTTTTTCCCATGGCGCTCAAGGGCCAGGCCCGCTCCTGGCTGATGAATCTACCACCCCGGTCGGTCACTTCTTGGGACGACCTGTGTCGCCAATTCACCTCCAACTTCCAGGGCATGTACCTGCGCCCGGGAGTGGAGGCAGACCTCCACATGGTCCGACGAGGGGAGGACGAGTCCCTGCGCAAATACATCCAGCGTTTTTGCCAGGTACGCAATACCATACCCTCCATCGCTGACCATGCAGTGATCTTCGCCTTTCGGAGTGGTGTATGCCACGATGTTATGCTGGAGAAGATCGAGTCCAAGGCCCCCCGGACTACCACAGAGCTCTTTGAGCTCGCTAACCGGGTGGCCCGCAAGGAGGAGGCTCGGGTTTGGAATCCTAGGAATCCTGCCCCAGCCTCCACCAGCACTGCCCCCTCCGCGTCCCGGGAAGAGCGACGCGAACGGCGACGGAAGCGCCGACCATCGCGCGGTGGTGAGGAGGGTCACGTCCTCGCCGTTGACGGTGCAGAGAAGCCCTCGCGGAAGGGCAAGCCCGCGGGCAACCGTAGACGGTCCCCGGACCCTCGCCCCCAGGGCCGGGTCGGGGACAAATGGTGCATGGTGCACCAAACCTCCCACCACGACCTCTCCGAATGCCGTTCGGTCAAGAATTTGGCCGAACGGGTGCAAAAGTACGAGCAGGAGCGGAGGGAGAACGAGAAGGAAATCCGCCGCAAGGGTAAGGCCCCGACGGAGCGTTCGAACAACCGGCGAGAGGAGGCTAAGGATGCGGCCCCCGTTGGGGACGACGATGACAACCTGGGCTACCAAGATCCCCAGCACGTCGTTGCCACCATCGACGGCGGTGCAGGCGCCCAGGTATCCCGCCGGTGCCTCAAGTCCATGAGGCGCGAGCTCCTCGCGGCTGTGCCGTCCCACGAGGCGGCCCGGAGGTCGCGCTGGGCAGAGGTGCCCATCACCTTTGACCAAACCGACCACCCGGGGAGCATCGCACGTAGCGGCCACTTGGCCCTCGTGACCTCCCCCACCATCTGTAATGTCAAGGTCGCCCGAGTCTTAATGGACGAAGGTGCGGCCCTCAACATACTATCTCCAAAGGCCTTCGAGGCAATCAAGGCCCCGGGAATGGTTCTCGGGCCATCTTACCCCATCATTGGGGTAATGCCCGGGAAGGTGTGGCCCCTTGGGTAGATCGCGCTGCCGGTCACCTTTGGAGCCCCCGCTAATTTCCGTACTGAGCGGATCGACTTTAATGTGGTGGACCTCAATCTGCCCTACAATGCCGTGCTCGGAAGGCCGGCGTTGGTGAAGTTCATGGCGACTACCCATTATGCCTACCGCCAGCTTAAGATGTCGAGCCCCGGAGTCCCCATCACCATCCATGCCGACATTAAAACCACGCTAGACTGCGCGGAAGCACGCGTGGACGACATTGCGGCGGCCGACCGCGTCGAACCCGAGGTCCCCTAAGGGGAGACCTCGGGTTCCCGGGCCCCAAAGCAACGCATCGCCTCTGCCGATGAGGTGGTGATTAAGTCTATCCAATTGGGTGACGACCTGTCCAAGACCGCATCATTGGTGGCAACTTGGACCCCAAAAAGGAAGACACGCTCGTCTCCATCCTACGGGCGAACGTCGACGTGTTTGCTTGGAAGCCGTCGGATATGCCCGGTGTCCCCAGGGAGGTGATTGAGCATCGACTTGCAGTGCGGCCGGATACACGCCCGGTCCAGCAAAAGGTGAGACGGCAGGCCTCGGAGCGGCAGGCATTCATCCGCGAAGAGGTGGCACGGCTCCGGGAGGCCGGCTTCATCCGGGAGGTGCTGCATCCGGAGTGGTTGGCAAACCCGGTGGTCATCCCGAAGGCCAACCACAAGCTGCGCATGTGCATCGACTACATCGACCTCAACAAGGCATGTCCTAAAGATCCCTATCCTCTACCTTGAATAGACCAAATAGTCGACTCCACTACGGGGTGCGACCTTTTATGTTTCCTAGATGCATACTCTAGTTATCATCAATTCCGCATGGCTGTAGAGGATGAGGAGAAAACTTCATTTATCACCCCTGTGGGTACCTTTTGCTACATATCTATGCCCTTTGGCCTGAAGAATGCCATGTTCACTTTTCAACGTGGTGTCCGCATCACGTTGAAAGACCAAATAGAGCGTAATATTGAGGCGTACGTGGATGATCTCGTAGTCAAATCTCAGGACCAAAGAACCTTGCTCCCGGACTTGGCCGAGACATTTAATAACCTCCGGTCCTCCCGCATGAAGCTGAACCCAGAGAAATGCGTGTTCGGGGTGCCGGCAGGCAAACTGTTAGGGTTTTTGGTCTCTGCCCGAGGCATTGAGGCCAACCCCGCTAAAATAAAGGCAATAGAGGAAATGCGCCCCCTAGGAAACTCAAGGACGTGCAGAGACTCACTGGTTGCGTAGCTGCCCTGAGTCGTTTCATATCCAGGTTAGGAGAGCGGGCGCTCCCTTTATTCAAGTTGTTAAAACGAACCGGCCCCTTCACTTGGACGGACGAAGCGGAGAAAGCCTTGAGCGAGCTCAAGCGCTACCTCTCCTCGCCGCCCGTATTGGTAGCCCCCTAAGGAGAGCCCCTCCTTTTATATTTAGCGGCGACCCCAAGTGATTAGTGCGGCTTTGGTTGTGGAGCGGACGACGAGCTAAACTCTCGCCGCCCCAACCCCATTGAACCCGGAGGCAGGAAACCTCGAAACGGAGTTGGCCGAGTAAGCGCCCGAACCCGGAGGTGGCCCTTGGCCCCCCGAGCTTCAGGGAGCCGCCCGGCCCCCTAGTCCAGGGGCTCCCGAGGTCCCCTCCCCCCAGAGTGGCCCTGAGGGCCCCGAGGGAGGTGATGGCCTGGTGGCCCCGGGCACCGAGATGACCCGCCCCGAAGTGCCCGTGGCAGGAGACCTCGGAACGGAGTTGGCCGAGGAAGCGCCCGAACCCGGAGGTGGCCCTTGGCCCCCAAAGCTTTAGGGAGCCGCCCGACCCCCTAGTCCGGAGGCTTCCGAGGCCCCTTCCACCCAGAGCGGCCCTGAGGGCCCCGGGGGAGGCGATGGCCCAAAAGCCCCGGACACCGAGGTAACCCGCCCCGGTGTACCCGAACCAGTCGCCCCTTACAAAGTAGTCAAGGCCCGCACCAAGGTGCAGCGGCCGGTCTACGTTGTCAGCGAGGCACTACAGGATGCAAAGACACGTTACCCGCAGGCCCAGAAAATGCTCTACGCCATGCTCGTGGCCTCCAGGAAGTTGCGCCATTATTTCCAGGCGCACCGGGTAATGGTAGTCACGTCCTAACCTCTCGAGCAAATCCTGCGTAACCGAGAGGGCACGGGACGGGTAGTTAAGTGGGCCATCGAGTTGTCGGAATTCGATCTGCACTTCGAAGCACGGCACACGATCAAGATCCAGGCCTTGGCCAATTTCGTGGCAGAATGGACGCCAACGGTCGATAGCGATCCACCCCCCGAGGGGACTCGAGAGTGCGGAGGATCGTGGCCAAGGAGCCGCGCACTGGGTGATGAACTTTGACGGTTCACTCACCTTACACGGAGCCGGAGCAGGCATGGTGCTAACTTCCCCAGCGGGTGATGTACTTCAGTACATCGTCCGGCTCGGCTTCCGGGCAACCAACAACATGGCCGAATATGAGGGGCTTCTAGCGGGGTTGCGAGCGGTAGCAGGTGTGGGCATCCGCCGTCTGCTGGTCCTCGGGGATTCCCAACTGGTTGTAAACCAGGTTTCCAAGGAATATCAATGCACCGACCCCCAAAATGGAAGCTTATGTTAATGAAGTACGGCGTATGGAGCGCCATTTTGATGGCCTCGAGCTACGCCATATTCCCAGGAAAGATAACGCCCTGGCGGACGAGCTATCTAGGATCGCGTCCGCGCGAGCCCCAGCCCCGCCAGGTGCGGTTGAAGAAAGTCTCATGGAGCCGTTGGCGCGCCCGAACCGCTCCCGGAGGCGGGTCCGCTGGTCCCGACGCCCGACCGGAGGGCCGCCACGCCGGCCCCGCCCTGACTCAACATCATGTGCCAGGTGGCTTGGATTTCAAAAATCCGAGCGTACCTGCAAGACGCGTCATTGCCCGAGCAACGCGAGGAAAGCGAACGCATTGCCCGAACCTCCAAGAGGTACGTGTTGGTAGAAGGGACGCTCTACTGACGTGGTGCCAACGGAGTGCTCATGAAATGCATTGCTCGGGAACAGGGTCTCGAGCTCTTAGCCGAGATCCATGAAGGTGAATGCGGGGCACACTCAGCCTCCCGAACCTTGGTGGGAAAGGCATTTCGCCAAGGATTCTATTGGTCCACCGCGTTGGAGGACGCAATGGACCTCGTGCGGTGGTGCCGAGCGTGTCAATTCCATGCCAAGTAGACTCACCTGCCGGCCCAGGCCCTTCAGACCATCCCGCTCTCATGGCCATTTGCGGTCTAGGGCCGGACATCCTGGGTCCGTTCAAGCGCACGAGCGGCCGCAAGTTTCTATATGTCGCCATCGACAAATTCACCAAGTGGCCCAAGGCCTATCCATCACGTCATCGACAAACATTTGGTTGTGCGGTTCATGAGATGCATCACGGCAAGGTTTGGGGTCCCCAACAGGCTCATCACCGACAACGGCACCCAGTTCACGAGTGAGCTGTTTGGCGAGTATTGCATGACATGGGCATCAAGCTCTGTTCGCCTCGCCCGCCCACCCCCAAAGCAACGGCCAGGCCGAGCGTGCAAACGCAGAAATACTGAAAGGCCTCAAGACTAAGACCTACAACGTGCTCAAGAAGCATGGGGACTCGTGGACTGATGAGCTGCCTGCGATACTCTGGGCCAATCGGACAACCTTGAGCCGCGCCACTGGGGAGACACCTTTCTTCTTGGTGTATGGAGCCGAGGCGGTCTTGCCCTCCGAGCTCACCCTGGGATCGCCCTGAGCCACGTTATACACCGGCGGTTCAAGGGCGGATGCGTCGTGACGACTTGGATTACTCCGGAGGAAAGACGGCGCCGGCAGCGCTCGCGCAGCCCGCTACTAACAGAGCCTCCGCCGCTACCATCAAAGCAAAGTCAGCCCCCGAGCGCTGCAAGTCAATGATCTCGTCCTACGCCGCGTGCAAGCGCGTACGGGACTGAGTAAATTATCCCCGATGTGGGAGGGGCCATACAAGGTTATTGGCACACCGCATCCGGGAGTAGTTCGGCTAGCCACAGAGGACGGCACTCCGTTACCGAACCCGTGGAACATTTCCCACCTGTGTAGGTTCTACCCATAAGCCGCATGGTGCGCTGAAACATACATGGAAGTTCATCCACTGCTTCCGGTGGCATGGACAATAAGTTTGTTGTTACATCCCATATGATTTTCTTGCAAAATACCCGTTTGTAATGTGTTTTCCTCCATGTGTTGGAGCATGTGCTGTGGATGCGGCTTTCCAATGGTTCCCTGGCCTTGCCCGCCTTAGCCTGAGAGCCCTAAGGGTGTCGAGGGTACAGCGATGCTGCATACTACCACGCTGGGGGCAGTCAACGCCTGGGGGTTCGGGTGCGTACTAACACGCCTGTCCCGGCCCCCCGTTGTCGCTGCTGCTCGCTGGCCTTTTTATGCCTTCGCTCCTACCCGAAACCCCGAGAAAGGCACCAGCCAACGGCTAGTGCAGGCTGACCGAACCCGGCTAAGCCCCCCAGCTACATGGGACAAATCATGGCGGAGGACCACGCTACTGCATTCTTGCAATGGCTAAGCTAACTAAGAGTCGAACTACCATTACAGGAAAGCAAACAGGCAGAGGCTCGGGCCAACCAACGCCCACTACGTGTGCGCTAAGTTGGCCGGGGCTCCCAACATATATACATACACAAATGAATCATCAGAAGCAGCCACGATGGGCTGTTACGGTGCAAGTCCAACATAATAAAGGCAAGTTCACTCACTTTATAAACAATACTACAAATATCTTTGTACACAAATGCAGATAGAAGCAAAAAGGGGGCAAGAGAATCCTAAGTGGCCGGCGGGTCGCTGGGGGCATTCTCTGGGAGGTCTTCGTCCGGCGAGTCCTCATGGAAGGCGAGCTGGAAGGCCGCCGGGGTGCCGTCATAGCCCATCATGATGGAATCGACGGCGTCTTGGACGCGGCGGCGAGCGGCCTCCTCGGTGCCTTCGGGGAAGTCCTCGGTGGGGATGTAGGGGTCGAAGCCGGGGTCGCGGGCTTGGTAGCTCGCCAAGATAAGCGACGCGACTTGGCGGGATAAGTCGTACGATGACTCCTTCGCCACCTCGTCGACCTCCTCCGGCACCCTCTTTATCCCCTCGGCCAGCTCATCTATGTGCGTGGCCAATCCTCCCAGGGTAGGGACGCTGGGGGGTACGGTTGACCCCCACCCCGCAGGCTGCGTCCCGAAGGCGCTCGACGGATAAGGCCAGGGCCCGGACCCCCAGGCGCAAGGTGCGCTCCAGCTCCACGATCCGGCGGTGCGCCTCCTCCAGTTCCGGCCCCGGCCCCCGCATCTGCGCCTGCGCATCCATGACCACCTGCTCCCGGGTAGCTAGCTCTTGCTCCCATAGCTCCAATTGCCTTGACGGCGGCCCGAGGCGGCGGCGAGCACCGCCGCGCTCCCGCATAGCCTTCGTGCACGGACGCTCCTCCCGGGTCTCCAGCACCGCCGCCTCTCGCCCCTCCACGACGGCCTCGCGCTCCGCGATGACCTTCTCCTGGGCCAGCACGTTGGCCTCCCGCGCGGCGGAGTCCTCCTCGGCCCTGGCAACGGCGGCCTCCCGGTCCTCGATCGCCCGCCACCCCGCCTCTAGGGCCCTCTCCCGCTCCGCCAGCCGCCTTGCGGGCCCTGGAGGTCGGGCCGCTTGCCGGGCGGCGGCGGCCTCGGCTGGGCCGCACGCAGGCGCGCTCGCGCCGTCAAGGCCCGGGCGCGCTCCCGAGGTCGCGAAGGAACCCCCGGCGGTAGTGTGGACCCTCTTCTCGCGGCGGCGGCTACCTACTCGCGGAAGTCGGCGGCTTGCCGCTCAACGACGGTGTCTTCGAACACCTGGCTAAGCTCCTCCTGGCGCCGCTCGATCTCCGCCAGCTCCCGCCTGCGGACGAGGCCCTCCACCCTCGCCATGGCCGCCAGCTCCCGACGGCCCTCCTCAACCTCAGCCTCCCGCCGCGCCATCTCGACCTCCCTAGCGGCCAAGGCCTGTACCTGGGCCCGGAGCCCCTCCAGGGAGATCGCGTTGGCCTCCTCCAGCACCCTGGAGATGACCTCCTTCGCCCGTTCTTGCGACCGGACGAGGGGCTCGGTGTCTAGGGCGACCACGAACCCGGACCGAGCGCCCCCGGATTCGGAGTCGGAGCTCGGCCTGGGATCAGCTGCCTGCGCAGCCTGAGCTGCTGAAGACGCCCCGTGGCCGGAACCGCCCGTTCCTTGCGTTGGGGGCTCGCGGCGGGCCGGTGCCGGCAGAACTAACGGTAGCCGACAGGGCGATGGCGCCATTTGGTGCGGCGCGGGCGATGGCTGCTATGGCAGCGGCAGTGGTTGCTGCAGAGGAGACCCCTGGGGTTGTTCTTCGCCGCCCCCCGCTGCCCCCTCCATGCCGAGGCCGCCCACGGCTCGCTCCTCGTGGGTGGCCGGCGCCCCGGTCTCTGGGAGGGCCCTCTCCTCGGATCGCACCGGATCCGGGACTAAACCCGTAGGGGGCGACCCGGACCCGGAGGACTCAGGCACCCCGAGCCTTTCCTGCGCTTCCTCCCCCGAGCCCGAGGCAGAACCGCCCTTGGGTACGACCCTGGGGCAAAAATGCCTGTGCTCGCGGCTGGAAGCAAAACATGAATACAATAAGTAATCAAAAGAACAAGATAAAAGCGTGAGGCCCCAATGAGCATCCGCGCGTCGACAAGGTGTACCTGCGGGCGGGGTTGAAGTCCCAGGAAACCCGTGAGATGGCCCGCTTCTTCTTCGCGGGGCCGCCTGGGGGACTCGTCGGGCTCCCGCTCATCGCATCCGCTGATGCTGGAGCCCCGCAGACGGCTCCCGCCGTCGGCGTACTCGCCGTGGATGTGTCCCGGGCCTCCTCTGCCGTGCTTGCGTCGCCTGGGATTTCGCGCCTACCAGGCGTACTACGCGGGACGGAGAGTGCCAAGCGGTTTGAATGGGCCCCTGCGCGCGTGGCCCGAATAAACTCACCCCTCGTCCTGAGAAAAACTTAGCCTGGCATGGCATCGGTTGTCGCGTACCGGCCTCCTGCCATAGCAAAACGCGTCCAGTGCCCAGGCCCACACACTCAAAAAAAATGGCGTCAACCGCGCCCGAGCCCAACTCAATCACGGTCAACGCTGGGGGCTACTGTCAGTGATATGGGCCCGGGGGTATGTCAGGGGTACGACATCTAAAGAAAAGGAAGGCGCCCTTGCCCGTCAAGGAGCGTCAAAGTTACGCCCGAATGGCCTAAGCGAGTCCTCGGCCACGGCGGCCACGTGGCCGCCCCAAGAAGGGCCGGCCCGAGGCCGCCGTATTCCAAGCGGCAGGTCCAGATCACCCGACCCCCGGCGGTGGGGTCCGGGGTTACCCGGACCCTCCATCCCTCACCCGCACCTCTCTGAGAGAGGGGCGAGTCCAACTGCCAACCAACCCATTTAATGCTCAAAAAGAGGGGAGCTGAGCGCCTGCCCCGTCGCATTCAATGCGATGTGAGGCGCGCCCGTCAGTTGCTCTCATCATCACCGCTTTTTTGCCTGTCACGAGGCAAAGGAGGCCTAAAGTCTTTGACTAAGACCACGGTATGGCCGCACACCCACTCCATGCACGCCCCCCCTCATGCCCTGTCCAGTCGTGTTTAATGCATTGGACGGCCGCGTGGGAGAGAGAGTGCGAGCGCAGGGGGCGCGGTGCCAGTGCCCACCCACATGATGGGCCGCTGGCCGGTGGGTCCCATCAGAGTAGGTAGGCGGGCCATCCTAGCGTCAGCAGCATGGCCATCACAGTGATCACCTTTTTTCGCCTACCCCCATGACGCAACAAACAGGAAGGAGCAAAGATGGAATGGCTTCTCCGACAAGACGAGGCAAAAACCACTCCTTCACGTGGAGCGGAGTAGATAAAATTAGGACTACTGTGGTGTTCCCTTATACTATAAAAGGAGACCCAAGTCCATCATAAAGTGGGTTGGTCAGCTCGCTCTCTCGTGGGTTCTCTCCCTGGACTCGGTTGATCAGCCCTCCGAGTGATAGCTAGTTCTTAGCAACCTCTCTTCATCTCTGACTCCAGAAAAGAGAAGGACACTCTCATTGCTCCCTGTAATTCTTCCCTCATACTACATACAGAACAGGAGTAGGGTATTACACCTCTCAAGTAGCCCGAACCTGTATAAACCCCCGCGCATCCGCAGTCTTGATTTCTCCCACCTCATCTGCATCATCCTATCCTCATCTCGAATTTAGATCAGGACTCACCGCTCCCCGTGCCAAACCAAAGAGGGGGTCCCACGGATCCCCGCGTGTCGATCCCCGACATCGACAATACCTGTCCACGACCAATCAGGATACAAAAACTATAATTTGACATAAGCTTCACGTCTTACAAATATCATAAAAGTTTTACATATGCAGCGAAAAAATAAAAACGAGCTAGTCTAAGCATTTTGGCGTTCGCAGCGTAGCGACTCCACTCCACGGGCATCCTCGACGGTAGAGACGAAGCCTACTCCTCTGCATATTCGTGGGAAAGATGGAGCAAGGCTGAGTACTATCCACTGTACTCAACAAGGCACCTAGCAGTGGAGTGTGGGGTGCAAAGCACGGTGGACTGAGTCCATGGGTTGAAGGAAGGGCGCACCACGTGGCACACACGTGACGTCGACTCAGCAGCCACGTGGTAGACACGCAGGCGGGGTGGCACCGACGTGGCGCCCAGGTGGCGCCAACGTGGGACGGCATCGGGGCGACGCGCGGACAGCCCAGATTCACCCCAAGGTGGATCCGGTGGCACGGGCGAAAGGGGCATAGGCTTCATCGGCTAGCGGGGTGCGGCGGCGACCCTGCGCCGGCGCCCGCGGGACCATATGGTCACCGACGGCGTGCGGCAGCATTGCGGGAGAGGCGACACGTTCGGGAGAAGCGGCGGCACACTCGGGAGCAATGGCCGCCGAGAAGGGGAAGGAGGAAAGGGGAGAGGCGAGGTCACCACGACGACGGTTCCTGGTGCGGAGAGAGAGACGACGGAATTGGCGAATGCGGCGGCAATCCGGCGAGTCGAAAGGCAGACGGGGTCCTGTGACACATAAGGATGGTGAGAGAGGACTTAGGGGAAGAGAGAGAGCGCACAGGGGAGGAAGTAAAGGGGGCAGAGCTCACCAGTGCACGAGGGGAGTGGGGTTTCGGCGACGGAGAGTGGTGTCCAAGTGGCGGCCGAGGTTACTCGCGATCTCGCGAACCCGACAGCGGCAACGGTGCAGTGGCTAGAGATGATCGGAGCGGCGGCACTAAGATTTGATGGCATGGGAGCAAAAGAGAGCGTGAAAGGGGGTGGTGTCTTGGAGAAATGGAAGAGAGGAATTCGGGGGTGCAATTTATAGCCATTGGAGGCTTCGACGTGGTCCGGAGGGGGCGGAAATGGCGGCGGTGTGGGGAGAGAGGGAGAGAAACGGTCGGGCGGATTCGGATTTGGAATCCCCATCCTTTCGTCCCACGTTGTGCATGGGAGGAGTGGGGGAGAGGGAGCGTGATCTCCAGGGCGGCGCAGAGTGGGCGCAAGGAGAGCTGTAGTGTGGCTGACATCAGCCTACTCTCTTCGGCTGGAGGTAAGGGACAGATCCGACAGGTGTGACCTACCCGTCGGTGTCCCGAGGAAGTAAGGGAGACGAGGCGGACTTCGTCGGATGGCTGGGCCACGACCATAGGTCGGCCCAACGGGAGGAAGGAGGAGCACGGCGCGGCGTATGCCAAACAGGGAACGGGCCAAATGCGGCCCACGGTCGGGGAGGAAAACGAAAAGGAAATAAAATGGTTTTTTGGAATTAATTTAGTTTCAATAATTGTATTTCAATTATTAAAATTATTTTGTTTACTATAAAAATTCCACAAAAATTCCTGTTAATATATTTTGGCATGGGAAATTTATGAAAAATCCCACCAAACCAGTTTCACTTACTAAATAGATTTATTAATTGAGATTTCAGGTTATTTCTCGACGATTTTTCATGTAATTTCTTAGATAAATTAAGGTTAGAGAGGGAAACTTTGTGATACGACATATAGTATCTGAACAAACTTATTATGCACTGGAAATATTCTGTGCTTTCTTGATTGTCTCATTCGCAGGGGTCCAATCAGCATGATGACGGTGGCGCATGCCACCTATGTAAAACCGACTTGCAAAATTACTTATGGGTTAAACGGGTCGGATTGCAAAGTTTAGGGGGATATACCTAACTGAGATGCTAGATGGACTAAGGGAATAGTTTAGGAAGGATTTGGAATTTTTTATTTTCTAGACGAAGCGGTGAACTCCTGGTTTATGTCAGCCTCATCGGTTGCCCATATTTTTTAAGAAGTAAAAACTATTTATTAAAAATAAAAATTAATTTATAGATAAAACTATTATATATATTATTATATATATTTGTTCTTAGCGATTTAAAATCAATATTGTAAAAGGAATTACATTGAAAATCTTTTAAAATTAAATTCAAAATTAAATTTAAAAATTCAAATTTTGATTTTTGTTTTGGCATATTGGGCCAACCGATGGAACCCTGCTGCAACTCCGTCCGTGCATGCTGTTAAGAATTAGCTGACAAATATCCTACGGCATGGTGGTTTGAAGGCACCTATCAAGTTAACCATGTAAAAATTTAGTGTTCATTTTAGACGTGTTCAGCCCTATTTAGAACATAGGAATTTTCAACAACATCCACAAAACCGGCAATAAGGCCCTATTCGTTTCACATGAAAAATAGAGGAATACTGTTTCTACCAGATTTATTCCTATCACTAGCGCATTCGGTTCACAGGATTGCATGCCAAGAAAAGTAAAGGAATTTGTCCTTTGATACTGTTTGCAGTGAAAGAACGGAGGAAATTTTGCATCCAGTCGGACCTCATTGGAAATTTCCTGGCGGGAAATGAGCGCGCGCGGCGTGCACTCTCGCGCCAAAAACAGCAAGCGCCACCGAAAAGAATTAATAAAAAATTCATAAAGCTTGGATAAATATCTATTCTTGGCCTAAAACAGCTTTTCCTCTCCCCCTCTTCTTCCTGTGTCTCCTCGCCTGCAATCCCTCTCTCCATAGTCGAATCCCTCCAACACCTCGTACTAGCATACCTACGCCTAAGCCGTTGCCGTACGCGGCATCGACGAGGAGGACGGGACAAGCAACCGGGATCATGCGGGGAGGAGGACGGGACGAGCTGCGGGGATCGGCGAGGACGAGCGGCTGCGGGGATCGACGACGATGGGACGAGCGGCAGCAGGAAACGACGAGAAACTGTTGATTGCAAGTGTGTGCATGTTCTAGCTTTTCAATCCAAACAGTCTAAATTCTTAGCTAGTTTCTATGAATCGATAGCAACAAAATGGGAAATTTTTTGGTCAATTCCAGATGGCTAATCATAAAAATAATGAGCAACGAGGACATCATTCGCATTCACAAGGATGTAGTAGTGTCGGAGCTGATCATTTGTCCTCACTGCCTTCTGAACAAATAGGTACTGTTTACATGTTTAGTACATATGCCAGTTTCTTACTAGTTAGTAGGACCATTGTAACTGAATTTGGGCATGTTTTCAGCTGCTTTAGGTACCACAAGCACCTGTCGTAGAGCTAAATGGAATCACCAAATGGTTTGCTATCTTATTAAGCTGTTGAAAGATCATGATGTACCTGGTTTTCGAACACACAATGCATGGGAGCAAGGATGCATGGACAAGTATTGCTTCTCAATTAAATAACAGGTTTGGTATATCATATAATGTTAAGGATTTGAAGAAGGAATATCGAAGTGTTAAGGATTTGTTAGCTGAAAGTGGCTTTGGATGGGATAGTGAGAGAATGATGGTAGATGCACCTGAGAGTGTTTGGGCCACGTTTGCTGCTCGCAAGAACGGCAAGGAACCCCTCCAGTGGAAAGACAAGTCTTACCCATACTTTGATGATTTATCTGCACTTTACGAAGGTGAGTGAAAGCCATAGTGCATTGTCTTTTTGACATCATGTTTTTTCTATATTTCTAATTTGTGCTCAACATGATATATATACAGGCCGTTATGCTGAAGGAAGGACTCATCGTGGTATGGACTATTATGCAAGCAAGGCATTCATTTCTATTGATGAAAGTACTGATGCTTACCATAGTCCACCACCTAATTTACAAGGTCCAGGCGAACCTGGTTTGGATTTATTTGATCAAAAAGAAACAGAGGATACAAATTTGGATGTTGCCCATCGGTCATCAACACCAATGCAACCTAGTCCAGAAAAGCCTAGTAAACACGCAAAAAGACAGAAGACAAGTACTACTGAACCAGTTGACGGATTTCATGAGAGATACTTACAATTGAAGAAGGAAGAAATAAATCGATTTGCAGCTATTGAAGAGAGGAAACTAGAGGATCCCTACAGCATTAACAAGTGCATCACAACTCTTGAAGGCTTAGATGGTCTACAAACAAGTGACATTCTGATGGCATCGGATATATTCCAATCAAGGGATAACAGGGAAGTTTTCTTGTCATATTCTACTGATGCACTAAAATTGGGTTGGATTAGAAGGGAGATTGCACGTAGCAACCCAGATTATTAGTATTAGAATGAATATCTTTTGGTCAGGTTAGCAATATTTTGGTCATGTGGTGTTTAGCATATTTTGGTCATGTGGTGGTTAGCATATTTTGGTTAGGGCGGAAAATTAAGAATGGTTATATAATGCAGTAGAACATTAATATTAGTAGTACATTGTTGACGAGAAATCTCTCTCACGCGCCGGCCTGGGAGATCTGCTTGACTCCAGTGCAGGTCCTTCCTGGCTGCCTACAATGTGTAGAGCGTGCCAGTTGATTTGATCTGCCAATCAACAAGAGAAAATACAAGAAAGTATCCGTTAAGCGTTAGGCCAAACCCCCGCGGTATCGGCCGAGGAAATCCATAATCGTGCACACACTATTCCCGGCCATATTTGTACCAAGTGACCGAAGCGCATCGGCTACGCCAAGACAGTCATCAGCCATCCGGCCCAAATATGACGAAGAATAACGAATATACAGATCAATAAACCAGCCGACCCCGAGAAACCGTCATCAAATCAGCCGATGCTCCAATGATTCTCGCACAAACGTAACATTCCCAGATTAAGGGCGTAAGTAAACACAATATAGATACAAACTACAGCCCTACAAAGCAGATCTCGATGACAATCATATTGAAAGAAATGTATAAGGTCGGCAAACCCCGACGCTATCCCCAGATAATGTAAATCCAAAAGAATACATTGCCAACGACTCTAAAGACGACTCAATAGTTCAGTCTTGATGCAGCATTGAGTACAAGAAGCATTCAATCTATCACTTTCGATTTACACTCCATAAGATGGTAGATACTGCATACGAACCAACCAGCCTTTAGATCTAGTATCGCTGACTACGCACCCTCGACAAGATGAGTCAACCGCAAAATAGATCTAAACACCGGATTGATTCATACGCACTATATGATACATAGCGTAGCAAAAGTACTAAATCCAATGTGTCATTGCGATGGAAGCATTAGAAACGAGTAATCTCACCACTAACGACAAACATTTACCTGAGTCCGGGGATCGAGACGATGCAGCCCGAAGCCAAACAGGGTGTTCGTCCAAAAGTAAAAGGATGGCGATGCGCCGAAGATTAGATTGATTCAATTGTTTTCATACACAGGGTCTCGGGTCCTATTTATACCCGAAATACGAATACCCGTAACAACTTCAGACTCTATCTAAACATCATATTATCCCTAACAAGATCCATTACAACTAACATTTTAACAAACTCCTAAATTACAGATACAACTGCCATTACAGGACTTTATCCATAGGTGGCAATATCTTAAAACGCGCCATTAACATCCGAATCCCCACTTATCTCCAAGTTTCTCGCACTGGATACGGTCTTATCTCTTTTGAACTTGGAATCGGCCGTCATGCTCCATTCAATCCATTCCCAGCCGACCAGCCGATTACTCTTTTAGCCGATACAACCCCTGACCTCAGCCGATTCTGATTCCATCTTGCTTCCTTAGGACTCATGGACCTTATTACCAAATTCCAGTGTTAACACATGCCCCCCAAGTCCGTAACATAAAGTGTTGCGGATTTGTTTATCTACTCAAACTCCTATTCCCTTCTCGGCCCAAACCGTTTCGGCTTCCCCCACAAGCCCTTTAAATATCCACTTTCCTCGGCGAGCCACCCACGCTCCCACCGTGCACTCGGCTTCCTTCTCAAACAAACCTCCCGCCCTTCTCTCCTCGGGTGACTTCATCGGCGTTCGACATTCTCCACATCCTTCGAGCCCCATCGTCGTCTCCGACCTCCCGATGGCCTCCGCCGCGACCTCCAGCACTTCCAACTCACCGGCCACCGTCGCACCTACTACGACCGCAACTTCACCTGTCGCTGCCACTGGAGCTGCCTCAGCCACCGCCATGAAAGAATTTCCTCAGGTATTTCCCTTCTATTTTTACTTTGTAATCTTACCCTCAACTCGCTCCTCCATGCGCCTTTATACCAGACGTTTTCTTGGCAACTTTCAATATCACCTTATCCCGCATTCTTACTAATTAATGCTTTTCTTATTCCAAACTATAAACACCATCATCTCTGATCAGTATTTTTTCCTCTTCCTTTGAATTGCAGCACCTCTCTCACCAAGTACTCATCCCCAACTTAACACAAGAGGGAAAATATTTCCTTGGGCCTATTGGTGACATAGATCCAACTGACGTGATTATAGCCGAAACCAACCGCATGCCCTTCAACACTGCCAAACCATCTCTTTCCCACTGGAACGGGACTTTCAAAGCTTGGCCGTCCACCGACACGGCCTGGACCGAGTGGTACAAGAGAATACAATCGGCCAAGTACACCCAATGGGAAGAAAGGGAACTTGCCCAATGCTTAGAAACTGTCCATAGCCAATATGGAAAAGACGAACCCCTTCTATCTACTGCACTTACTTTTGGAACGATAGTTTTAATGCTTTCCTCTTCAGTGGGGCCGATGACCATCACACTAGCCGATGTGCATATGACAACCGGGTTGGACATTGAATCATCGCCTAATCCATGCGTCTTGAACCGAAAAGGCCAACACCAGCTTTAAAACCAAAGCCATCGGTGGGTGGAGTGGCTTCATTGCCCAAAATATGAAAGATGGAACATCGCCACCGAGAATACACCGCCTTTCGATGATGTGGTTAGAGAAATTCGTGTTCGCGGATCGAGCCGTGGGCCGACCGCCAATTGGCAAATAATGGCCGAAATCCTAGCCGACGGACGAGTTCGCATTAGGAAAATACCTCCTCGGCTACACGTATCAAATGTTGCATCAAACCGCCACAAAAATAGCCGCCAATGCCCTAGTCAACACCGGCGACCCCGGTGGTTCCTTCAAATTTGGTTGGTGTTGGCCACCCGAACGTAGCCTGGCGGCCCCGCCCGTACGCCGGATTCCCAAGGTTGGAGCCAATCGTAGACGAAGAAGGCGATCGAATCACCACCAGGCGATGCACCAACTATGGGGAAGCAACGCCCATGCGGGTTCAAGGCAATTTGCTGAGCCGTTGGCCGATTGGTTCGTGGCTTTCTACGATGGGTTATCCCGTGACAACCGCACTGGTACTTCTACTCGATCAAGGACCTTTCGAGCTGCCGATCGATTTCAAATGGGACGACCTCAATTCAGCCAATCCCAAGGTGTAGGAAATTGTTCTTCATCTCGTTTATCTCCCCGCATTCCGCCGACCGGGTACATCAAGGCCGATCAACGGCTCGGAGTTATGAATTTTACTACCCGGCATCGGCCGCGAGGCAATTTGGCCTCGGGCAGCTTCCCATCGGCTTCTTTTACGCCAATAAGATCGAGACCGGAGGAGCGGTCGGCCAAGATGATAATGAACTCACCGCTGAACATAGTGGTCCCCCTTCGGCGATGCCTAAGTTACCCCGTCGACAAGGAGAAGCGCCGCTTATGACCGATGGTGGTTGGAACTTAGACGCCACATTTTCCACCAACGACCGTCTTGCTACGTTGACTGCTCTCCCCCGCCGACGAGATCCCCTGTATGCTTTTACCCCGCCGATTAATCCCTTCCTACAACTCGTTCACCGACCGTGCCACCAATTTAACATTTGTGCTTTGACTTTGCAGAAATGTAAACTGAGCGCGACGGTAGCGACTGGGCGCCCATCGAATACAAAACAGAGTTCTCGGACACGGGGCTCGGCTCCGTCGGCCATCGGCCGGGGGCGCCCAAGCTCTCATCTCTATTGCGAGGGCAAAGCGCCATCCGATCGCACGTAAAAGAAAACGGCGCCACCGCCGCGTTCATCGGCTGCGCTCGCTCCCAAAAGAGCGAAAAGATAGAACCGATCGCCTTGGTCAACAGTCCTCCTCCTCTGGATCCGGCCGTCGAGCGGCCCCTCAACGCTGCTGCCGACGAAGAGGCGCCATTAGCCGTCCCGACGGCCGCCGAAACCGGGCTTCGAGTCCCGAATCGCTGAACGCCCAACCGATGCTCCGCGCCCAAGCCCGCCGATGAGACGTCCTCCCGTAAGTTTTTACTTCATTGTTCCTGGTCTTGCGATGTTTACCTCGTATCCGACTTGTCCGTTCCTTGTAGCTCAAGAAACCGGGCCGGCCGTGCCCTCGTCCCCGCTTCCGCCAGAATCGACTCTTACCCCTTTGTTCGTAATAATCAATCGCCTGTCTCGCTAATCCCGTTTTCCTTTTTGCAGCTTCCGCGGCCCCCTCCGGCCGCTCCCCCGGCGCTAAGTGAATGCACCACGCCTGTTGGGGGCGGCGACGATGATACTGGCAGGAAAAGCCAGACGGCCGTGGGGAACGACCCACCGAACCAAGAATCCCGACGACGGCGTCGACGGTAAGCCGACCGGCCCACCTTTGATTTTGCCATGCCTCGACCCTTTCTTTCTTCGCAGCGCGTGGCCGACCTCCTCAACTTCGACTTGTCTGAGTTCGAGGAACCCGCAATGCCGGCGAGGAAGCGCTTGCGCGTTGGCCGAGAACCCGAAGGCCACTTTGGCCGACATCGGCAACCGACCGGACGCCTCGTTAGATGCACCGGTGGCCGACGCAGCCCATACGCGCACGATTCCGGATATCCAAGACCAACCGCCGATGCCGTAGCCGAAGCCATCGCGCCGGCGACCTTCATGGAAGCTTACCACCTAAAATACGAATGAGCCCTGCACGAGCCATCGATCGGCGTGAGAGTGAGGCGCGGGCGGCTGCGATTCAATCGACCAAAGACGCCATTGAAGCCCGGAAACCGCCTTGACCGCCTAAAACCGAGCCGGCCGCCAAGCTTGAACAACTTCGTGCCCGCCGGATCAGTAGCCGATCTCGTCGGATTACCAACGAGATTGATGTCCATGAAGAGTACATGGCCGATTTGTCGCGGTTGAAGCCGAACGCGAAGCACGGGGCGCCGTTGCGCATCTACGGGGCTTGATGCAAAGCGCTCGGCCGGTGACGGGGTCCGAGGCCGACGACCTCGGGGCACCGGCGAGATCGATCGTGTTAGGTCGGGCGCTCATCGGCGATAGCCGATTTTCTAAAGAAATGAAGATTGCAAAATGTCCGACCCCGCGAGGTTGGCTCGTGTTTCTCCGACATGTGCTTTGTGATGTAACCGGATAGCTTGTATCAAACATGCTCGTATCGTTTGGTTAGAACTCGCCCGATATGACGTCCAATCACTTAGCGTCTGTCTTTTGGTTATTCGATTCTCTAGCCATCGGCTGATAATATCCGATTACGTCACCGCTCTGTTTTCGTAGGCCGATCCTCTCGAATCCGTACCCCAGAACCCGTGAGCCCCGGGTGAAGGCATCCATTCCCGCACCATCGCTGGTTTTCAACGATTCCCGACGCCCTTAATAATGACCTCTTTGACTCTCTGGTTGGCAGCGACCTTTCACATCCAAGAATCGTATCTTTTCTTTCTATAAATGGGCTTCCCCGGCTCTCCTGAATAGCTCACGGCCGAAAGCGATGAACTTCCAATAGTGAAACACCTAGTCTTTTGATTCTGCGGCCAGGCTTTTCATGGCGTCTTCTAGCTCGTCGGTGAACCGTGGTACCTCAACTCTTCTACTTTCATCGATTTCTAGTTTCGAAAAACTCAGGGATGGAATCCATTGCAGCCGCCGCACCCGCTTCGGGTGATCCAGGAATCATGGAGACGTCGTACGAGCCGTCGGTCAACCAGACCGACGGGTGAGGGCGCACTCGAAGCGCTTTAGGGAGTTGGAGGCTCGCCACCCGGCGGCCGCCGGCTTTCCACCTTGGTGGCATTCCGACCGCCGCCCCATGGCGTACCCGACGCTTGCGCGCCTCGACCGTCCGGGAGGAGGCGGGCCTAACTTGCCAACGAGTTGTTGATCACCACTACCGACATCAAGGTCACTCGGTTGGAGCACCTGATCCTGGATGCTCTAGAAATGGAAACCGCAGAGCCTTTTGAGCGAGCCCTGGCGGCCATTAGAGAGTTCCTGGCAAACATGTAGTCCTAGACGGCTGTGCGCCGGCTCTGAATAAAACGCGTTGTAATGTCCCTGGGTTTCTCGTGACTTGAGATTTCTTCAACTCCATGACTTGATTGGTCCAAAGTTGGCTTTTCCGGTCATCCGCATTGTCTGATTGTCTCACGCATGTGTAGCGTAGGTGTATGCCCCTCAAGTTTTGGTGATAGCATCGATGTCAACGAAACTTGTTGATAGTCGTAATGGTGATCGCTGCCGGGGGTCATGGGGTGTTGGAGGGGAAAACGAATGCCTAAAGGCGATGCCCCATAAGGCATCGGCTGTTGTGGGTCGGCCCATTGTGGCGATAGACGACTTACGCGTTGATCCACACGCTCGGGTAGTACTTCTTCAGATATTTTCCGTTGAGGGCCCTTCCGAAGACCTCCCCATCTAGCCCTTTGAGCATGTAGGCTCCCTTGGACACGCATTTGTGGACTTTGAAAGGCCCCTCCCAATTCGGCGACCATTTGCCGAATTTGTTATCTCTGGATCCGATTGGGAGTATGAGCTTCCAAACGAGCTCGCCTTCCTCAAATGATTTAGGGACGACCTTTTTATTGTAATGCCTGGCTACCCGTTCCTTATTTCTTGTTACTTTTTCTAAGGCTCTCATTCTTGATAAGGCAAGATCCTTCGACTCGTCTATCATGAGATTGTAGTAGTCATCGGCTGTGAGTTGGTCTTGCAACCGAATGCGTCTTGAGCCGATTACGCTTTCCCATGGAAGCACCGCTTCGTGTCCATAGACCAGCTTGTATGGCGGAACTTGGATGGACCCATGACATGCCATCCGATAGGCCCACAAAGCTTCGGCCAATCGGGTGTGCCATTGTTTGGGATGCTCGAGATATCTTTCTTTTGATCGTTTGATAAAGCTTTTGTTTGACGCTTCGGCCGACCGTTGGCTTGTGCGTAATACGGCGAAGAGTTAAGCAGCTTGATCCCCATGCTGTCGGCGAACTGGATGAATTCATCGGAGACAAAGATGGACCCTTGGTCGGTCGTTATCGTTTGCGGAATGCCGAACCTGTAGATGATGTGTTCCTTGACGAACTCGATTGCATCTTTAGAATCCACTTTTCGAAGGGGAATTGCTTCTACCCATTTTGTGAAATAATCTGTGGCCGCTAGTATAAACTTGTGCCCCTTGCCTGAAGGTGGATTGATTTGGCCGATCATGTCCATGCCCCACCCTCTGAAAGGCCATGGTTTAATGATCGGGTTCATGGCCGACGCCGGAGCTCGTTGCACCGTGCCAAATTTTTGACAATCTTGGCATCCTCTATAGTATTTAAAACAATCCTCTAGCATCGTCGGCCGAAATACCCGGCTCGGCGAAGTAGCCACTTCATTTTGTGTGCCGATTGATGTGTACCGCATTCCTTCGTGTACCTCTCCGATGGCCACCGTGGCTTGATCGGCGCTCAAACACTTGAGCAAGTATGCCATCGATTGTCCGATAGTATAAATCTTCGTCGAGCAACACATACCGCAACGCCTTGTATCGTAACTTCCTTGTGGCCGATTGAGAAGGGTTTTTGAGGTAACTGTAAACGTCGAATCTCCAATCGTTGGTCGTGATGGTGGCAATGCCTATGTCGACATTTCTTAGCATCGGCCGGTAGCCTGATGCCCTTTGAGCCAGCTCATTGGCCTCCGTGTTCTGCTCCCTGGGAATATGCTTCAAAGTTACTAGCCGAAATCCTTCCATTAATTCCCAGCACCGTTGATGATAGATTACTAGTGCGTCATTTTTGCACTCATACTCTCCTGACAATTGACTAATGACGAGCAACGAGTCCCTCATTATCTCGACCGCATCAGCTTCCATCTCTCTGAATAGGAGTAGCCCCTTGAGGACGGCTTCGTACTCGGCTTGGTTATTTGTAACGTGGGGGTCGATGGCGAAAGCGAATTCGAAGCTTTTCCCCTTGGGTGAGATAAGAACTAAGCCGATTCCACACCGCTTGTACATACCGAGCCGTCGAAAGTCAAGGTCCAAGGCGTGATCTCTACGGAGCCGATTGAGTCGTTTCCATGTTCCACGATGAGATCGGCCGGGCCTGTCCTTTTACGCCCTTGGGGCTCGATACCTCGATCGAATCGGTCGGCGCAAGTATCCACTTTCCGATCCTCCCTTTGAGCACCGGAGCCGATAGCATGTACTTGACTACGTCGGCTTTGCATGTTACTTGCATTCATTGGACACAGATAGTGCCTTAATTTTGTGCATGAGAAATAGAGGCACGACATAGCTTCTCAACAGCGAATATCTAGTCTTTGGATCTAGCACACGGCTAAGATAGAAAATGGCCCTTTCCTTGCCATCGACTTCTTGGATTAGGACGGAGCCGATGGATTTGTCGTCGGCGGACAGTACAGCTTGAACGGCTTTCCTTTTTGTGGGGGCATTAGAACTCGGGGAGAACTTAAATAATTTTTTATGTCGTCTAACGCCTTCGTTGCTCGCCCCCATGTGAATATCCGATCGGCCTTAAGCCGAAGCAATGGTGTGAACGGTTCCAATTTCTCTGAGAGGTTAGCTATGAACCGTCTAATGAAGTTTATCTTTCCGATCAATGATTGGAGTTGTCTTTTATCCTTAGGGGGTTGAATTGTCTTAATTGCGTTGATGCTCCTTGGTGTTACTTCGATTTCTCTTTCATGAACGAGGAACCCTAAGAACTGCATGGCCGACACGCCGAACGCACACTTGAGCGGATTCATCTTCAATCCATACTTCCTCGTCCGTTTAAGCACTTGCCTTAGATCTGCAATGTGGCTTTCTATCTCTCTTGATTTGACGACGACATCGTCGATGTATATCTCCACTAGTGCTCCGATCATGTCGTGAAAAATGTTGTTCATTGCTCTTTGATATGTTGCCCCGGCATTCTTTAGGCCGAACGTCATTACCACCCACTCGTAGAGGCCGATTGCGCCTGGGCATCGAAAAGCTGTTTTATGGATGTCCTCTTCGGCCATGAATATCTGGTTGTATCCTGCATTACCGTCCATGAAGCTGATGATTTTGTGGCCTGAGGCGGCGTCGACAAGCAGGTCGGCTATTGGCATTGGGTATTCATCTTTTGGAGTTGCCTTGTTTAGGTCTCTGAAATCGATGCATACTCGAAGTTTGCCGTTCTTCTTTAATACTGGGACGATATTAGAGACCCATTCGGCATATCGGCAAGGCCGAATGAACCCTGCGTCGTATAGCCGAGTGATTTCGGCCTTAATTGCGTCGTACATGTCGGCCTTGAACCTCCCGGGAGGTTGTTTGAATGGCCGATATCCCGCCTTGATTGGCGGTGATGGACCACGATCGATCGGCTTAGACCAGCATTTCAAATATTCCCACGCGAAGCAATCTTTATATTCTTTTAATAATTCAATAAGTTGGGATCTACAAAGAGGAGATAGATATTTACTAATGTACGTCGGCCTTGGCTTGTCGCCAGATCCGATGTCGATCTCCTCTAACTCATCGGCCGATGTGAAGCCCTGTCCTAACTTGCCATCGTCTTCATCCGTGGTGGCTATGCCGAGCACGCGGATCCCTCCACCATGTCTTGTTCAAAGCAAGAATCGCGGCTCGTCGCTTCCGATGGGCTGTATTGTTGAATTGGACACGTTTAGAAAATCGGCTTGCCGACTTTCCCGATAAACATTCGATGCCTTCGATTTCCCAAAGCGGCAAATCGGCACGACGATACTAACCGACTCGGTGGCACAATCTCGATCTTGTCGCCGTCCCACAGGATGAGGCTCTGGTGCATTGTAGAAGGGATGCAACAGTTAGCGTGGATCTAGTCCCTTCCGAGCAGCAGGCTGTAAGACCCTTTCCCGTCGATGACAAAAAACGTCATGGGCACAGTTTTGTTGCCGATGGTCAGCTCGACGTTGAGAACGCCTTTGGTCTCTGATGGGTTGCCGCCGAAGTCCTTGAGTACCATGTTGGTTTTGATCAGGTCTTCGGCTCCTTTTCCAAGCTTTCGAAAAGTTGCGTAAGGCATGAGGTTGACTGCCGCTCCCCCATCGACTAGCATTTTGGAAATTGGCTTACCGTTGACGAAACCTTTAACGTACAACGGCTTGGATGTCGATTTTCGGTTCCTTCCGCTTGTCGAAAATGGCCTGGTCTGGGGAGATCATTAGTTTTGCCGGGTCATCTTCAATGGTATCCGCGTCGGCTTCGGGGGCACCGAATTCGGCGGGCAACACGAAGACCATGTTGACCGATGCGGCAGCTTTACCTTTCCCTTTGGCTGCCCTTCTGGCTCGGTCGGCGGGGCTCTCTCCGCCTTGCTCTTCGGTGGTCGTAGTGTTCTCATGCTTGGGTACCCACCGTCTCTTGATCTTGCCCAGCCGACGGCGTTGTTCGTATATCATTTGTGCCACCTCGTCCTCTCTTCCTTCACGCTTGAGCCGCTGAATTCTCCTTTTCTGAGTCTTTGTAAATAGATCGGACGGGCACCACTGGGGATTGGCCGGTCCCTCCTCGTCGGCCTCCTCGTTGTTGTGATCGTCCCCATCTTGATTTTCGTCGATGAAGAAGTCTTGATGGACCGGGCCGAGCCGATCACGGACCGATCGCCGTTTCGGTTTAGTTGGACGGCTCGGGAATGAAACGGACCGGACTTGCCGTTGACGAGCTCTGTGTTCGTCATGACCGTGATGGTCGTTATATGCCGGGCGTCTTCCGGTGTTGGTAGTCTCATGCCGGATTCCCAGCAATGCCTGAAGAAGCCGCAATGCCAATGTGGATCGTCATGGCTTGCCATGTTCCGCCGGCTTTGGACTCTTGGATCATGCCGGCGAGGTACTTCGTCGTAGCTTTCTTCGCACCGAAACCGAGTGCGACGGTGGTATCCGCTTTGCTCGCGGATCGGCCGGTACGCCGATCCGATAACCGGCGCACCATGTTGATTTGTGTAGAGGGGTTTCCTATCCGGCCCTCTCGTTTCGGCCTCGATCGCCGTATCGGCTAAGCCGCACGTTGTTCTGCTGCCGATTAATTCGTCCGAGACCGGCATGGACTGTGTTGACCGGGAACGGATTACCATCCACTTTCATGGGTCGACTTGAGTCAGCAAACTTCAACTTCCCGGCCTCGATGGCCGATTGAATCTGCTGTCTGAAGACATTGCAATCGTTCATGGCGTGAGATGTAGAGTTGTGCCACTTGCAGTATTTCTTCTTTTTCAACTCTTCGGCCGACGGGATCACATGATTTTCAGGCAACTGAATTTGTTTTTCTTTGAGTAGTAGGTCGAAGATTTTGTCGGCTTTAGTGATGTCAAAATCGTATTTCTCTTCTTTAGCCGTTTTGAGCAACCACTGGCAGATGACGGCCTTCTTGTTCTTAGCCCATTCGGCTGCCGCCACTTCTGTTTCGTCGTCGTCGGATCCATAATCTGAGTCGACGACGACTTGTGTTATGGTTTTGACAGCCTTCCTGGTTTCTTGGAAACGTTGTTCATGGGCCGTCACCCTCTGCGCTAGGTGGGGTAGACTTTCGAAGTCCTGCGCAGAGAATCTTTCCCTGATTGGCGCGATCAGACCATGGAAGGCTAAATCGGCCAGCTGAGCGTCCGATAGCACTAGGCGTAGCATCGGTTTCTCATTTCTCCGAAGCGCCGAATGTAGTCCGACCGATTCATTATGTTTTTGCCGACGCTGGTGAGGTCGACAACTTCATTTCATGGTTGCCGAATAAAAATAGCTATGGAACTGTTTTTCAAGATCGGCCCAACTCGAATCGAGTTGTAAGGCAACGAGGAGAACCAAGTGAAGGCCGATCCCGAAAGAGAAAGGGGAAATAGCCGAACTCTCAAAGGGTCGGTAGCCGATGCTTCACCACATTGTGCCAAGAATCGGGATATGCTCGTAAGTAGATACATTGTCTTGTCCCGAGAACTTAGAGAAATCCGGATTTTGTACCGGTTGGGTAATGGAATTCTTTCGAAATGCTCGGTAAGGGTACCGGTACATATTCCCGAGTCTTTTGGTTTGAGGCCGAACCGATCTCGCATGACGCCTCGCGATTAGCTCGGCCGTGTCCTATTATCTTCTGTATCGGCTCGTATGGGTCATACGGCATACGTGCTCGCCGATACATGTGGAGGTGTCCGAGGTCGGTAATGATGATCCCGACGACCCCTTGGTATTGGTAACGATGATCGGTGGGTGGCGGCCGGGATTCCGGTGGTGGCGTTGGCGGGTCGGAAACATTGTCATCCCCGATATTCTGCTCGCCATGATCAATCGGCTCGCTACCGATTATGGTGAAACATGTCGAATTGACCTTGGGGTAGAGGCGTTGTCGGTTTAAAATAGTGACCGCTGGTTTCACAGTCCCGCTTGGGCTCAAGTGGCGACTCCTCCCGGCGGGTTGGGCTGTGCTATTAACTAAGCGGCCGATCTTGGGTGACTAGTGTCCCGTAGTTGGGAAACTTGCCATCCGTGAAATATGTAGGACCCTTTGCATGCTCGGCCACCTTGGCATCAACCACATGAGAAATCATATTGTTGAGGGTGTTGACCAGATGCCGCTCCGGTTGACCAACGCGTGATGGACGGCCGAGTCGATCCGATCTTGCAAAGAGTACACGGCCCGATCATCCCGTACTTGAGTTGGTTCTTCCACTTTCTGCTTGCCCTTCGCATCACTCGACGAGGATGCTATAGTATCGTTGAGGCTGAACTTGTACTTTTGGTGGACCGTTCCGGACCTTGTTTGAGTGAAGGATTGAAGGTAATTGTTCCGAGTTCCTCCACCATCTTCTTATACTCGGCTTGCTTGTTCAGCCGATAGTTGATCCATTTTTATAGATACGACATTGTCCTGTGTGATGCCAGGGATCTTGGAGTCGACCATCTTGCCGGCTGAGTCTATTCGTCCGAGTCGAGCCGACAAAGATAGTCCCACCGGGCATGCCAAGAAGCGTGTTGACGAGAAATCTCTCTCACGCGCCGGCCTGGGAGATCTGCTTGACTCCAGTGCAGGTCCTTCCTGGCTGCCTACAATGTGTAGAGCGTGCCAGTTGATTTGATCTGCCAATCAACAAGAGAAAATACAAGAAAGTATCCGTTAAGCGTTAGGCCAAACCCCCGCGGTATCGGCCGAGGAAATCCATAATCGTACACACACTATTCCCGGCCATATTTGTACCAAGTGACCGAAGCGCATCGGCTACACCAAGACAGTCATCAGCCATCCGGCCCAAATATGACGAAGAATAACGAATATACAGATCAATAAACCAGCCGACCCCGGGAAACCGTCATCAAATCAGCCGATGCTCCAATGATTCTCGCACAAACGTAACATTCCCAGATTAAGGGCGTAAGTAAACACAATATAGATACAAACTACAGCCCTACAGCAGATCTGATGACAATCATATTGAAAGAAACAGATAAGGTCGGCTGAAACCCCGACGCTATCCCCCAGATAATGTAAATCCAAAAGAATACATTGCCAACGACTCTAAAGACGACTCAATAGTTCAGTCTTGATGCAGCATTGAGTATCAAAAGAAGCATTCAATCTATCACTTCCGATTTACACTCCGTAAGATGGTAGATACTGCATACGAACCAACCAGCCTTTAGATCTAGTATCGCTGACTACGCACCCTCGACAAGATGAGTCAACCGCAAAATAGATCTAAACACCGGATTGATTCATACGCACTATATGATACATAGCGTAGCAAAACTACTGAATTCAATGTGTCATTGCGATGGAAGCATTAGAAACGAGTAATCTCACCACTAACGACAAACATTTACTCGAGTCCGGGATCGAGACGATGCAGCCCGAAGCCAAACAGGTGTTCGTCCAAAAGTAAAAGGATGGCGATGCGCGAAGATTAGATTGATTCAATTGTTTTCATACAGGTCTCGGGTCCTATTTATACCCGAAATACGAATACCCGTAACAACTTCAGACTCTATCTAAACATCATATTATCCCTAACAAGATCCATTACAACTAACATTTTAACAAACTCCTAAATTACAGATACAACTGCCATTACAGGACTTTATCCATAGGTGGCAATATCTTAAAACGCGCCATTAACATCCGAATCCCCACTTATCTCCAAGTTTCTGCACCGGATACGGTCTTATCTCTTTTGAACTTGGAATCGGCGTCGGCTGTTCCATTCAACCCATTCCCACCACCACCCGGCCGATTACTCTTTTAGCCGATACAACCCCTGACCTCAGCCGATTCTGATTCCATCTTGCTTCCTTAGGACTCATGGACCTTATTACCAAATTCCAGTGTTAACATACATGTATGGTAATACAACTTGCATGTCGTATCAATATATTCCTATCTTGAAGTCCATCGGGATATGTACTGATCCCACATTTGTCGTGTTATGTCATCTCGCATTTGATTTCCTGTTTCCCTAGAGGAATTAAACTTATTAATATCATCCTGATAGTCATGATCTTCATCTGGCACATCAACAATCTGCTCTTGATCAATATCCATGGTAGCATTACTAGGCCAAGTCATATCTCCACTGTATAGGCATATAAAGTTATGTAGAACAGCACAAGCAACAGATATGTCAATCTGTTTTTCTTTTGGAAAATGTGAAGCCACTTTTAGTATAGGAAATCTCATTTTGTATATGCCAATAATTCTCTCAACATGATTTCGAAGTTGAGCATGTCGAAGATTAAATAATTCCTTGTAATTTTGTGGCCTTTGACGAGCTCTTCCTTGTTCTTTTAAATGATACCTAGTACCACGATATGGAGCTATAAATTGGGGTGTATTTGCATAACCAGCATCTACAAGATAAAATTTACCACTTGGAACTTGAAAACCATGGTTAAGTGCATCATGCAAAACTCTTGCATCTGAAGCTGAGCCCTCCCATCCAGGATGTATATGCACAAACTTCAAATCAAAATCACAAGCAACCATACAATTTTGTGAGATTGTTTGCTTCCTATTTCTGTATGGCTCTTGCTCATCCAATGGAAGTTTCATAGGGATGTGAGTACCATCTATAGCACCAATGCAATTCTGCAAAAAAAGGCACACCATTGTTTGAAACTTTTCTCCAATTCATGAAATGTATGCCATTCCCATTCAAATTTTGAAATCAGAACAACTTAACAAGTGGTCATACCTTAAAAAAGGGGTAAAACTGTGGCTTGCTCAAGATTGGATGTGGGTGTAGGGAAGGTGCACGAATGTAGACAGATGTAAGATTTGTTATTGCATTCAACACTGCTTTGAAATACCGATGTATTGTATCTGGGCTATGCTGAAACCATTCTTGAAGTGTTTCATTGGTTGCATTTTTTGCTACTGTAAACAAGAATATAGCTACCTGCTCTTCCGCTGCAACATGTATTGTATCAGCTAGGTACCCTTTCTCACGCAACTTGTCGACTAGTGCATGAAAAATGCCGACTTCCATGCGGAAGTTCCTTTTGCATAATCTTTCATGTTCAGTTAAAATCTCCTGAACACGACAAGCCCCTGAAAGTTTTGATGTGTGCATTGGTCTCCTAGTAGAAGATGATTGTGTTGAATCTTCTAAGGTAGGCAAAACAAAATGAATGAATTCATCATCACTATCCGATCTACGTCGGTAGCTTGGATACATGGTGTCCGAAAGCAAATAAATCAAGTTGATGTTGTAAAATCAATATAAGAGAGTAAATATCATAGCATTTCCTATGAAAACTAACAATTTCATTGCACAACTTGAACAAGTGCTAACCTTATTGTTCTAGGAGCAAGTGATGTATAGCTGTGTTGGCTAAATGATGAGCAAGCTAATTCTCCAAAAATGATGCAGGCAAGCTTCTTCTTTTGATGAGCAAATAGAAAGAGGAAGTGAAGTGAACGATGCTAGCTGAAACAAGCCCTGGAGCTATTTATATTATGCACTTGAAATGTAACGGCTAGCTTAGGCTGATGTGCTCAACGGTTGCTGGCTGATTCAAACATCAAAAAATATTATATTTATTCAAGCAGCACAATGTTCCTGTGTTTTTCCTTTGGAGGGATCCGAATGCACTTTGTTTCTCAATTCCTGAGGTTTGGCTTCCTATAGGATTGGATTGAATGTGTCTTCTTAATCCTCCACTTTTCCTATCCCTGTGGGTCTCTATTCCTGTGAAACGAATAGGGCCTAATTACTTTGGTTACCACGGTGTAATTATGAAATTGCAAATTTCAATACAATTCGGTGTGATTCTACTAAGTTGAAGCAATAATAACTATGCGGTTATCAATGATTCGTTGGTAATCGAGTTACGACGCCTGATCTGTTCAGCGAATCCTGAAATTATCGGCTCAAGTTACATCTACTTATATGACCTGACCTCTCATAGTTATATGGTCTGATAATTACAGTGGTGGATCCAAAAACAGATTAAGGGGAGGACTAAATATAACAAAGGACATAATTTTTTTCTCGCTGTACATAGTATACTACTATAGATATAATAAAGATTGATATCAATTCAAAATGCTCAAAGATACATAAAACTATGATTTCAAAATGCTCAAAGATACATAAAACTATGGTGAGGATAGAAATACCAAATAGAGCATTCTTTAATTAAAAAATCTATATCTGATGTCTCTATCACTTGCCGGCAAGAGGGGACGCAGGCTTGGGACATGGCATCGGACGGGCGCAGGCAGCAGGCAGGCGTCGGCCGGGGACAAAAAAATACACTCCAGTACTACATACTAATCCAATCCAGGAAAAAAATAGATCAGGAACATTTACAACACTCCCATGATCTCATCCCAATTAGTGGGGGAAAAATACCAATGACCAGACCTCTACAAAAACTGGCAATAGAAGAATTCACAATCATACATTGCATGCCGCAGTAAAGCATTGTTAATCCATTCGAGACAGGATCATGCACGTTTCAGCAGCAACTAGAAAAACATTTCACCTAATTTAACAAAAATAACTAACAACGAACATACATATGCCGCCAAAGAGCAATGTACCATTGAGCCACCCGAGGCGACGTTGGTCGGGGACATGTGCAAGCAAAGCGAGGCGTGCGTCGGTCGGGACGGGCAATAAGCAGGGCAGGGTAGCCGTCGGCCGGCTTGCGTCGGCCGGGACATACGTAGGCGGGGCCATCGGACTCGACGCGATTCAACAGCAGGAAAGACTCGTCCCGGGCTGCAGCCTAGGAGCGCAAATCCGCCCTTGGATAATTACATATTAGACTCTATGATGTATCAAAAGTAATATGATTTTTGATAAATCTTCAATAAAATTTTATATGCAGGTATTATTCAAAGCAACATACTAGCTCCGGTTCTGGACACAACTATAAAAATGTAACGAGGACAAGGAACTAATACATATTGTGTGTCGGAATCTAAAGACAACAGTCATGTAAATATTCGTCAACTTCGAATGGAGATTTATAAACAGACTTTAATAAATATTTTCTTTATTTTGTGTTGATATTATTAGTTATTGTTTAGTTATTTTTTTATTTTTTTATGTTCTCTATTGAGGGAAGTATGTAACAAATGGCTCTAGCTTTTTTAAGCAAAATGACAAGATTTTTTTCTATTGTCTAAAAAAGAATCTAGATGCCCCTGTTTGGAACATATGAATATTTTTGCCCTAATAACTACTAAACTTAAGATGTTCTCTTTGTTTCATAAAACCCCTATATGTTCTCTCAAATGTGTTGTGACGCAAGACAAGGAAAGATGAAGGATATCCTTGTGAAAAACCCTATTTGTGGATTCCACCGGTAGATCCTGCGAAGGTGCGACCAAGGTGAGGACAAGACACACAGAGAAAAAAAGTTCACTCGTTATAGGCCAAAGTCGCCACTACCTGTCACATTTCAAGCCGTCCAAAAATTCGTGATAACTTATGCTGGACGACACATGAAAACAAAACGAGATTTAAATTTAATCCGAGTAAATGTATGTAATACAAACGAGAGTCCACATCAGCCACAGAACCAGCAAAAAAGGCTTCCATGGCCGGCAAGCAAAAAAGAAATATCAGTAGTTAAGCTGAAAGTGAGCGAAGGAGAGCATGACACGTGTCTGCGCTGTGGACCCATGGTGGGAGGAAGCCAACCGTGGCAGCCAGCGACATCCTCTAGTCCAAACAACGGAGGAAAACTATTCCACGGGACATCTCCTTCTTATTATTTAAATAATTATATAAATTAAAAAAATTAATTAATATAAGATAAATCATTTCATAAATTTGTAACAATAAAAAAATAAATTTGATTGTGAATATAGGTTACCTAGCCAACCAAGTTTAATTTGTTTTTCGCTATAATTTATAGAAGTTGAATTTTATAATTTATAAAAGTTGAATTTTAACTCATATGAGAGTGATTTATCATATATTAATCTATTTTTTGACTTTTTTAAATTTTTCTATAATTATTTAGATGACACGTAAATACTGAGAAGATGTTTCCTCAAGAGTTTAGAATCCATTTTCAAAGTAAATTTTACTATTATTAATTTTTCATGGGGCTTTATTAAGAAGCTAACCATGATGCACGGTGATGGCGAGCTAAGGTGACCGTCCGTATGGCCGATGGAAAAACAAAGAACAACGGAGAAGAGATAAATCCTTTTAACTTTGATGGATTAACAGCTTAAATTAGGACATCAAGGGTGGTGCCATGCCATCACTGTGAGCTACTCTGCTAACTAACAAAATGTCAGCAAAGCAAAGGGAAAGCCATGCGATGCTAACTGGTAGCTGAGAGCCTGACAGTGATGACCATCCGAGGACGAAAGGAAAGAAGAATTAATACTACAGCTTAGCTATATGGACTGTTACTACTGATTAAATTAAATTAGGCTACATAATTACTGTATATATTTCTAAGCAAGCAAAGCAAAGCAACTAGCTGGTAGTAGTGTTAACTGTTAAGCTAACTCCTAGTTGTGACTGGGAGGATGCCGACGAACTGAGTGGTAATCCGCGGTGAATGGCATGTGGCCATCGAAATGGATATTGCCATCTGCAGCTGTAGGAAGCTTTCTTGTTCTGAAATTCTTGCAGTTCTTCCTCCCGTTCTTGCATTTCCTCATGACAGCCTCCTGATGATCATCTCCAACCTTCGCCGTTGTGCTGCTTACACTGACAGAGCTAACTTGATTATCCTGCTTGTCACAAAAGAATTCAGCAACTTAAACCTCAGCTAAGTACACTGCCGTTCATCGATCCATCTCAAATCCTCAAGAGCACAAGGTGTTTTATTGAACTTACCAGCTTGGCCTGAAGATGGTCTCCAATTTCATCGCCGTTTCTTGCCATTGGCAGCTCTGAAAAGAGGCAGTGATAATTTTGTGAGTGACAATCTTCGAGCAACAAAGACCAAATGGTTCAGAAATGGGAAGTTTTGCCTGAAAATGCTGATGATCTTGGCACCTGAATATCCACATACCTCTGTGTGCAGTGGCAACGAAAGAGCTGAGTGCAGCAACCACGAAGAACAGCAAGAGCAACAGGCTGACCCAGTTCAGCTGCTGCATAACTAACAAACCTACTACCTAACTACCTACCAACCTCTGAACTCTGAATCTAGTCTTCAGAAAAATCTCTGAATCTGACTTCAGGTATAAATACTACACTATTGCAACGAAGAGAGGAGAAGAGAAAGCAATACTGAAAAGACAGTGCCGGTTTTATATATAGCTGGAGAGAGGCAAACGATTGGTCAAAGTTGAGAGTGCCCATGCATCTACTCATGCTGCACCTGTACCTTTCTAGCACTTGTTTACACTGATGTAGCTACTAATCCTAGGCGCTAATTACCACTTGCTCATTGGGGCTAAGCGTGGGCTTGTCCCTTAGTCATTTGTCAAGCTGCTGTTACCGAAGATGTCGTTGAAAACTGTAAGAGAAAGAAAGAAATGCTGCCATTGCTTGGATTTGAAGATGCTGTGATCAACTCGTGGTTTTCGAGATTGGCATGGTTAAGAAAAGTTCAGTTGAGCAATCCTTCCGATGATTCGGTTGTGTGTGTGTGCTCTGAACCGTGAGTAAATTAACCATTGCTACTGATTAATCAATCGATTAATCTGCTTTAATCGAAGCGTAACACGTAGTAAGCAAGTACTAACAGACCTCCCGTGAGAACGAAGGAAACCGATGCATGGATCGATCAATTGCATGTTGTGTAATATACAAGTTCGAGTTATTGCTGTGTCGGTGACAATTGAAAAAAACATATGCATGCATGATGTTCTATAAGGGCTTGGTGGTAAAGAAAAATGCAAGCTCTAAACGAGTCTAGCACGAACTTACCCGTATATAATTTTTATTGCTTATTTCATAAACTAATAGATTAAATATATATTTTTTAAAAAAACAATAGAGATATTAACAACACATATATTTATCTATATAAATAGACACGTAGATCCTATCTCTATGAGCATCTTCGGATGACTGGGTCGACATATCTTGAGATTGATGAAATTATCGGTATTTCGCTGTCAATGCATATATCGTCTACCACAAAAAATAATTGGTCATAAATGCATAAATGCAAGCATCCGCATCAAATCTAATACTTAACCCAGATGAACTAGTTCCACACAAGAGACCTAACTAGTTGAGCTCATATCACCAAATATACCATTTATACATATTCACGTAATATAATAATTTGTATTGGTATCATATATTTATCTTATTTATTAATTAATTACTTCTTTTTGTTTTTATTAAAAGACTATCCTCAAAATGTATATGTATACTACTTGTGAGCCAACCTTAATGGTCGAGTTCGAGTTTGATCGAGCACGAGCCGAGACTAACTGGAAGCTCGAGCTTGAGGCTAGGCAGGTGAGCTCGGCTCGTCGACAGGCTAGCTTGGTTGATGGTGCTAATCATCGTGGAATGATTCCGAGATGAAGCATGTATACTGCTAGTGTGATGGCCGTACACAGTAGTGTACCGTGCTGGTCACGAGGAGAAGACGTTGAAATTCGAAGATGAGATTACCAGGGCTGCCTAGGTGCTCTCTGATACTGCTCCTCCATTGCTAGTACTCTAAGCACTAAAGAATCAAATATTGATACAGTAAATAGTATGTGCATTTTCTTGGCCATTTACCTTAACAAGTATAGGACGCAACGCAACTATTTTTTTTTATGTCTGAAGGTTGATGGATTACGTGACTTTAAAGGTATGAGCAGTCCTCATCGCTATTAGCTAGTTTTGAGTTTGGAAAAATCATGTGGTTTTGACTTTAAGGTTCCGCGTTTAATTTTTTATATGTTTATAATTTTTTATAAAAATATTTGGAGGGATGTCTTTTCCTTCAAATCTCGTTTTTTTAAAAACCATTTATGATTTTACAAATGATATTAGAGTTAAGTTTTGAAGCTCAGAACGAATTTTATGAGTCAGATGGTGAAGAGATCTGATAAACAAGTGTTCGGAGTCATATGAGTTAATGTGATGAGTTAATGTGATGGTAGAGAATATTGGATTCGATATGTGACGAAAAAGATTGTTGGGTTTAATTATACATGGGTAGTTGATGATAGAGAAACACGATTTAAAAGGCGAGAACAACACTCATCCGTTATATATTTTGGACTGTGCAGGCTTAAAATCATAAAATTACGCTTTTGATTGAACCTATGATGAAGTAGGTAGCCCAAATATAATTTGAATGATCCATGGTTGGTGGATCGGGCCACGTGCTCCGACGAACAGCTCTGATCAGGCGAACCGACCGACAAACAGTCAACTCGGTCTTCTGGTAGGGATCACAAATTCCTATGACAAATTCTAAATTGGAAATGCACGTATATATGTACGTACTATGTAAGTGTTTTCTGTTCGTGGTAACTACCTGTTTGCCGCCATTCATTCTCCGTCTTTTTTTTGTTCAGCCAAACTGAATGGATATGTGTTCGAGAGAGAAAGAAGAAAAAAAAGATGAAGAGGGTACACATAACTATTAACATATAAATTAATATAATTAATTAAGTACTAATTATTTTAAATTTAAAAAATAATTAATATATTTTTAAAAAAATCATTACATAATTTTTTAAAATCGTACGTCTAAAAACGAAAGAGTTTTTTATATTTTTGCTGCTGCAGTGCAGAAGGCAGCCTATACTATAGCACACTAAAAACGTATGGATCAGGATCATCTGAAGTTGCTGTTTATCATGACCGTTACATCGATCATGACTGACATGTGAATTTCATCACGTTTAAACTTATATGTTGAGAAAGAAAAATAACGTCGGAGGATGTCAAATCCGAAACAAACGTATACGTACTCTCGCAGTGGCAGGCGGAAAGTTGAGAGAGATAGGCAGTGAGATTTTGGTTGGTTAGGCGATCGTGCCGCGCGGCAAGGAAGGAAGGAGAGAGAACGTGGTCGGTGCGCTCGCGCGACGGACGAACGGTTTTGGGGTCAGGGGACACGACGGCGTGCGCGCTGCAAGTGCGATCAGGACACGTCGGTGGCTGCACCTCGGACTCCATCCTAACCCGATGATGATGGGCGCCAGATTCTTCTCATCAGATTCCTCTCTTGAGAAAATCACACTATTTTGGAATAGGGATAAAAATCGGTTCAGAAAGTTTGAGCTTGTCGGACGTGTTTTTCGAAACGAAAAAGGCCTGTGATTATTATTTTTTGGAATGTTTTGAAAACGTAAACAAATTCAGATTGTCCTTTCTCGAATACAATAAGGCTACTATCCATCAAAAACTAAAATCGATCGAAAACTTTCCCAAAAAGTTTTTTTCTCTTAAAATCTAAAATAAATTAATTTTTATACCTAATTGATTAACTTTACCCTTCTCTCTGGATATTCATATTTGTATTTGCAGTATTAAGTATTAAGGTGGTTAGTTGAATGATAATATTTTTCTAGTACAATACCTTAGATCTGTATTCTTTTTGCCTAATGACTAGTTTTTGTTTATTAAGCCATACCATACTGTTTTACAGTTATGAATGTACTCCTTGCTTATTGTAGTCTCACATTAAGTGAGGTGTACAATTACTTGAAATATTATTGTTAATTGATAAAATTATAAATGTTGACTTATTGTGTTAAAAAAGCGAGTAAAATGTCTTGTTGATATCACAACTTGTAAGGTGTTTGCAATTTAGTCACTCATTAGTCACAATTTATTCAGAGCTACAAATAGTCCAAAACACAACTTTATGTCAAGTTGAACGTCACATCGACAGGACAAGATAATTAGAGATATTTGCATATTAGTATATGTGTTCTTATTTTTCAAAGTTATACAGCTTTACTCGTTGTTAACACTGGAATTTGGTAATAAGGTTCGTGAGTTCTAAAGGAGCAAGGTGGAATTAGAATCGGCTGAAGACAGGGGTTTGTATCGGCTGAAGGAGTAATCGGCTGCAATGCTGATCGGCTGGGAATGAGTTGAATGGAGCAGCTGATGGCTGATTCCAAGTTTAAAAGAGGTAAAACCATGTCCAACGCAGAAACTTGAAGATTAAGTGGGGGTTCGGATGTTAATGGCGCGTTTTAAGATACTGCCACTTGTGGATAAAGTTCTGAAATGGCAGTTGTATCTGTAATTTAGGAGTTTGTTAGATTGTTAGTTGTAATAGATCTTGTTAGGGATAATATGATGTTTAGATATAGTCTGAAGTTGTTACAGATATTCATATTTCGGGTATAAATAGGGCCCGAGGTCCTGTGTAAAAGAAATCGAAATCAATCTAATCTTCGGCGCATCGCCATCCTTTTCCTTTTGGACGAACACCTTGTTTGGCTTCGGGCTGCATCGTCTCGATCCCCGGACTCAGGTAAATGTTTGTCGTTAGTGGTGAGATTACTCATTTCTAATGCTTCCATCGCAATAACACATTGGATTCAGTAGTTTTGCTACGCTATGTATCATATAGTGCGTACGAATCAATCCGGTGCTTAGATCTATTGTGCGGTTGACTCATCTTGTGGAGGATGCGTAGTCAGCGACACTAGGTCTAAAGGCGGTTGGTTCGTATGCGGTATCTACCATCTTGCGGAGTGTAAATCGAAAGTGATAGATTGAATGCCTCTTTTGATACTCGTCTGCATCAAGATTGAACTATTGAGTCGTCTTTAGAGTCGTTGGCAATATATTCTTTTGGATTTACATTTTCTAGGGATAGCGTCGGGGTTTCAACCGACCTTATCTGTTTTTACGTGTTTCTTTCAATATGATTGTCGTCGATCTGCTATAGAGCGTGGTTTGCATCCGTATTGTGTTTACTTACGCCCTTGATCTGGGAATGTTACGTTTGTGCGAGAATTATTGGGGCATTGGCTGATTTGACGACGGTTTCGGGTCGGTTGGTTTATTGATCCGTATATTCGTTATTCTTCGTCGTATTTGGGCCGGGTGGCTGATGGTCGTATTGGCGTAGCCGATGTGCTTCGGTTACTTGGTACAAATATGGCCGGGAATAGCGTGTGTACGATTATGGATTTCTTCGGTCGACACCGCGAGAATTCGAACTAACGCTTAACGGATACTTTCTTGTATTTTCTTCTTGTTGATTGGCAGATCAAATCAACTGGCACGCTCTGCGCATTGAAGGCAGCTAGGAAGGACCTGCACTGGAGTCAAGCAGATCTCCCAGGCCGGCGCGTGAGAGAGATTTCTCGTCAACACGCTTCTTGGCACGCCAGTGGGACCGTGTTTTGGATAACACATCTTTTACACGACTCGCGGACCAGTAATTGCCACAATGTCTGATGAAGAAGTCAAGGCCGAGGAAGAACAATCTCTCAATCTGACAAATGAAGACAGGGAACAGTCTACTGAGCCGATGGATGACGAGACACTTCAAGAGATGGTTAATAACGTCATTAATCGTGCTATATTCGATCAATCTGGAGTCTTGATGAGTGCATTGTATGGTTTGATCGAGAAAACAGTTCCCAGGGTAATTGTCTTAAGAAGTCAGCATGGTGGGCAAATTGGTGAGCAAATCTCAACACTATTGACAACAACAAAATTGTCTCGGGGGACAAGTTGATCGATATCAGTATGCAGAGCCACGTCAGCAATATCGGCCAGCGAAAATTCAAAGATATCCGTCCAAAGAGGATTGGGCCGATATAATTACAAAGGTAATGGAGGAGCAATTTGGAATTAAACGTAAAACTCAAATTTATGTGTATCGACCGCCATATCCCGAGTGGTTTGATGGGGTTCCACTTCCAAACCGATACAAGGTTCCAGATTTCTTCATGTTTTCAGGGCAAGATGATATATCCACAATGGAACATATCAGCCGATTCTTAGCTCAATGTGGGGAAGCATCGGTTGAAGAAGCTCTGAAAGTTAGACTTTTTCCATTGTCTTTGACTGGATCGGCTTTTACATGGTTTTCATTATTGTCACTGAATTCCATCAGAAGTTGGGCCGATCTTAAAAGCGTTTCACATGTACTTCTTTCTGGGGTTAGCAAGTTGAGACTTGCGATTTGATATCGCTTAAACAGCAAGAAGGAGAATCGGCTAAGGAATACATTCAAAGGTTTCGTAATATACACAGCCAATGTTACAGTTTGAGCCTAAGCGATGAGCAGATAGCAGATCTTGCATTTCAAGGGTTGTCGGCAGCTAACCGAGGTATGTTTTTCATCCATGAGTTTGACAGCCTGACTCAGCTATTACAGAAGGTATCGGCTTATGACAGCCGGTGTCAAGAAGAAGAGAAGAATCAGTTTTGGGGCGATCAAGACAAGGACAATTTTGAAGCATGACTTCTCATACTCCAAAACTGGGAGGCATGTGTTAACGCCAAAATTTAGTAATCCCCGAAGTCCTTATTGACTAAGGGTTAGTATCGGCTCGAAGCAAAATCACCGAGAGTTTTGCGTCGCCCGATGGAGGATCTATATCTTAAGCAGTCGGATTCTTGTTAAATTCGGTTTGACAAGATCTTATCCAGAAGAAACCGAGTCTAGGGAGGATACGACTTATATCTATTAATTAGGAAGAGATTGTTAGTTTCGTAGTTTATCTTTAGGAAAATTTGTTTTGTAATCTGTTAGGATCTTTGTCACCCTACAGGTATAAATATGTAAGCCCAGGGTTCATGTAAATCATCTCTCGATCAATACAATTCGGCGCATCGCCACCTTTTATTCTTCATCTTCGTTCAACATCCGGCGAGACTTGGCACCTGACGCGGGGCTGCATCGGCTTTGATCTCCGGCGAAGGGGTAAGTCCAAGGTCCCGCCGGTTCAGGCAATCGTATTGGCTACGTCGGCATCGTCCAAGGTTGCATCAGTACATTCGACCTGTTGGAATGCTTTGGTTCGTTGATATGTTCGCCTGAATATTTATCATATGTCTCTATTAATCTAATCTTAGTATTTTAGTTTAGCCCTATCGGTTGTCTCTCGTTTTAGGGTTTCTGTCGCTATCGGCTAAACTGTTTACTAGATTAGATTGGTTTAGGCATCTACCATCCTGAAAATCAGCCAAGGGCTTGATTATCTAGATATTGCTTTTCTTTTCATATTTAGTGCTGCATCAGTTTGATCTACTAAGTCGTGATTAGAACCGTAATATCTAGCCTGCCTGTTGACTGCCACTAAAGGTTTCATCGGGGTTTCAACCGATGAGTTATCTGGATATTGCATCGGCTTACAAGGAATATACACAAGTTGGATCTAGCCGATTGCAGCGGAGGCTTCATTGAACATTTGATCATTTGGATTTTATGATATCGGACTTCCAGCCGATATGTGCTTTAATCTTTAAATCAATATCTATTTCATCATGTGATTGGTTCATGCAATGTTATATATCATCACGTTATTGTCGGTCGATCACCTTTATATATGTCTGTTAAGCGTACAACCAATGGATTCAAACCCTAACACCATCGGCTGGCATCGGCATCGGCTGAAATTGCACCATCGGCTTATTAGTCGGTCAGTTAGTTTTTGGGTATCGGTCTATCGGCCGATATGATTTATGTTCTGCTGTTTTGCATAACTTGTCGTGCGGATCAAACTGACTGGCACGCCCGCGCTTCATCTATTCTAGGACCTGCACTGGAGCTAAGCAGATCTCCCAGGCGACATGTTGATTTTTCTCGTCAACACTCGTGAAAGGATGTTTAATTACTAATTATTTCAACTGGAAACTAAAATGGTGGTTTTTGTTCCCTTGTTCTAAAACCATGTATATAATCTTCAATGTTATATGTATTATGAAGGCACAGTGATAATTTTACAAATTGTAATCGTGCTCATGGCCATGTATTAAACAAAAGTACAATAGAAAAACAGTTTCAGTTAGTCAGTATACGGTGATGGATTAGATAATAAACATGAAAAAAAATCAAGATGACATAGGCTCGGTGCCATCAAATGGAGCGCTCGCCGTTATTACCAGCGCTGTTAATTTCGTTTGCGAGGGGTTATTCATAGGCTATCGTCGTCGTGACTCGGAGATTCAGTTTCGCCAGATTCGACAACTTGAGATTGTAGTGTATCATACGGATATAATGACAAATCTAATGAACTAATGGACTAATTATTAGTGAAAAATAAAAGAATAGAAAGGTTTTTTCTATATAATGATATTGCTTTAACCAACCGATTGATCGTCATGTGTGCCACATGATGTCTACCTTGACCTTGACATAAGTTATACGTGTGGCATGGTTTGGACTATATTTGCGCCTCCAAAACAAATTGAGTAATTCATTTGAGCAATTTACAAGATTGATGATTAAATTGCATCTACCGTGCAAGTAGTGGAACCTGTGACGCATTTTACTCTAAAAGAATGATAAGCTATATGTCTTCGTTGATTTGAGAAAGCTCAGTTAGAGTTAGTTTGTATATTCCAATAAATATCCATATCCGTTACTGCATTCTCTATATATATATTCAATAAGGATCTTTGATTTTGATAAAACAATGAAATGGAAATGATAAAACTAGTTTCCGTCTATTTTCAATCCGTTTTCATCTATAAGCCGGCCCAGGGATACACATCCTCTACAGTTGTGCACCTGCTCACTCACGTTTGAGACTATAAGAGCAACTCTAAGAGACTGCTAAAAATCTTCCTCAAAACAAGGTATTGGGGCTATATTAAAAACAATTCATCAAAAATATGTCATCCTACAGCAGAACGTTAAAATTTACTCCCTAATAATTCAAAACATGTCACGTCATCAAAATTAGGCCTAGTCCACGTCCTGGCGCCACTTGCCTTGATGGCGCGAGAGCCTTAGCGTGTGTGCCTCCCGCTCGTCCGCAGACGCCGTCCCCGCACGCCTCCTGCTCCACGCGCTTCTCGCCTCGCGCACCTCCCTGCTCCGGTGCGGGGCCGCTGCGGTGGAGAGCGGACGGTGCTGCGGCGGCGACGGCGACGGCGGCCGATGCGAGGTGCGCAGCCATGCGGGCGCGTGTCGTGCGGGGCCGTGTCGTGGCGGCGACGGTGCGGGGCCATGTGGCGGCGGTGACGAAGGCGCGTCGACTCGGCTTGGGCGGGGGCGTGTGGCGACAACAGATCTAGACGGTGTGGGGGCGCGGGACGGCAATGACAGCGTCCAGGGACGACGATTGGAGGGCGATGCCGAGGTGCTCGAGGCGGAAAAATCGTGAAAAAGCACCGCGGAGAGGATCTCGGCAGAGGGTTGGGGAAGGTTTGGCGTCGCCAATATATGCGCGATGGAAATTTTTTTTTGACGTCGTTAATATTTTAGGAGAGTTTTGGGGAACTGTTGAAGTCCATTTTTTTTTCTCTAAACAAGATATTGAGGTAAGATTAACATTCGCTTGGAATTGCTTTAATGAGTAGCGTCAGCTGTAACAGAGCGGGTAGGTCTATGGAAATCCAACTAAGATTTCGAGGAGGTTAAACAAGAAGCAACGCATTTCATTTTAGTTTATTTTGAAAGGAAGCAACGCATTTTTGCTATAACAGGTGACAGGAAAAGAAGGCCGGTCTGTGCCTAATCATCAGGTCTTCCAAGCATATCTCACGCAGATAAAACTGTAGCAACAAGGTTTTGTGACTTTTGTCAAACACGGCGTGAAGTTCTTGCTTAGCTCACTTGGAATTCTGTCACAAAATGACCACAACGCATAAAATACCACCACAAACACGGTGTCACGACTTTGGACTTTCAGAGACAAATCAAGCAGAAACGGGTGTTTTCCCCGTAAAACAAGCTGGAGCACCATTGCCATGGACACCAGCTACACAGGGTGCTCCGATGCATCAGTCTGCCAGTTGCACGATCAATAACAATAATTTTTGTCAAAATCGCCGTTCAAGCAGCAAATTTTTGACACCTATTTGACATAAGTTAGCACTGCTCCAATCAACAGCCGTTAACCAGGGCTCCAGGAGGCCACCACAACTACTGCAAACTAAACGATCTCCAAGTATCACCAGCTAAATGGCAACCGAGAGAGTTGCTTCCTGCAGGCACATCTCTTATGAAGTAATCAAGTATCAACCACGGGGAAAAGAAAAAGAAGCTGCTTATGGACAAATAATTATTTCACCTCGAAAAAACATCAAGAAAAACAATACAAGTCCCCCACCCATTGTTGTGACTTGTGAGACACACCTCCAACGACCAAACCAATCACCCGAATGAATTAAGTTATACAAATGGACTACATACAGAGAACCCCAACGCAAAACTTTTTGGTATATATATATTTTTTCAGCTCCCAGATGCAGTTGTTACTCTAAAACAGTCAATATATCTGACGGACTTCATCACCCCACCAAAGCTGTTACAGCAGTCGATAAAATTAGTAATCAACAGTAGAAATAGTTGATACGTACATGGCATGGTCTTAAAGAAAAAAAATCATAAGTCAACAAGGTAACCATACCGGTCAATGCTTTTCCTTGGCCGATCAGGTTGATCGACACTAGCCCGTGGCTGGTCCACACTCTTTCTGTTTTTATCCCTCCTATCTGTGCTGCCCCTTGGTTTGTCCCGACGATCTGTGCTTTGTCTGTGATCTATGCTTGGCCTTGTTTTCTCCCTGCAGTCTGTGCTTTTCCTAGGGTTCTCCGTCCCTTCAGGATCTGTTTGAGTATCTGATGGACCTGAGCTCTCTGGAGATTCATCATATAGGGGTGGCGATTTTTCAATGGCCCCAACAAACCTTTTTAGATGCTTAATGTACTCTGGGTATAGTTCCAAATTACAGTGGTTTCCTCCTTTGACCCATAGAGGCTCATACTTTACTTTGGCAAGCTCCCACAATGCCCTCCCATGGGAACAGTCAACAACTTCATCAGCTGTACCCTGGGGAAAGAATTGCATTAGTACTTTAGCATCATGAACTTTCTTCTACATATTGATAGAATGAATAGGTTCTTTAAATCTACGGCCAAGTAAAATTACACAAGAAGTAGCAAGCTGTAGTCATGATAAAGCTGATGCTGCTAACAGAATACTTGTCCCATGTTTGCATGACACATTACCCTCAATTGCCAGTTTTTTCATCTCAGTGAACTGAAGAATCTTCTACAGGCATTAGCATTTAGTTTCCATGCCATCTTTTTAAATGCACTGCTAGCCTGCTTCTGTCACAGAAGCACACTTGTGCCACTAAAAAACAACAGGGAAAAATAAACTAAAGGGCAGGGGGCAGACAATGGTCCAATGGGTAGTTCAATCACCAGAACGGTTTCGTTCAACTTCACTGATGTAACATTACAATTATCAACATGCACCAGCGTGCGCAATCAGGAACATACAAACAACTCTTGTTGATTTCATATTCCAATGATTTAATTCACTATGTGAACATACAAACAAGTGCATGAGCACAAGCACGCCATGCACAAAAAAGAAATCAAATATATATATAATAAGATTTGCTGTAAGGATGAAATGATACTCACATGAATAACTAACACAGGGCACCTGACTAATGGAATTTTGTCAATGTTCTGCACGAATAGAGACAAAATACAGAATTAGCTAAAGTTAAGTGTTAAATAAGGTTGACATAATGCACATTAATTACCTTGTATATGTCAAACCAGTATGTATGTTTTACAGGATACATCACTCTTAAGCCAGACAAAATTGGGCTATGCAGAACAACTGCCCTCAAACGAGGCAAACGGGAGGCTAAATCCAAAGTAGGACCACTACCCACTGATTGTCCATAAAGAATGATATTCTCCTCGGAGGCTCCATAGGTTTCTACAAGACATCTGTAAACGGCTTCTATATCAGCGTAAGTGTTTTGCTCACTGGGCTGCAGTATTAGATAAAAATAAAAGGTTAATAGTATGCACATCGAGGAGATTCAGCATAAAATATGTATAAACAAAACTTTTTACCTTCCCGGAAGATTGCCCATAACCAGAATAGTCATAGCTGCAAAATGAAGAGAGAAGCTATTAATTTAGAGCTACAATAAAAAAGAAGCTCATCAAGTGATTAAGACAAGCAGGTGGCTTCATTTGATATATCTTCCTAGTTGTGTGTTCTGAAACCTTCCTTATGCAATGTGCTAATATCGTAAGAGTAAAACATGGTGTCATGGATGCAACACTCAACCATATAAACTGGCAAGGAACAGATTGATCACTTGAAGCTCAAACCGCATAGCCTCATAAATGGTTACATCAGTTAAATGCTAGTTTAGTCATCATTTCCAGAAGACAAACTAAAGTTGACGTGCCAAGGATTCGTATAATGAAAATTGATCACTAATGTGGTCAATCATGGATCTAAGTTCTACAACAAAGCAACTAAAATATCTTATGAAGAAAAAAAATCATGAACCTTCCAGCCACTTTCCATTTTAGTGGCCTTAATCATTTCAGGTTTCATGGACATTGGACAAGTAGAAAACACATCAGGTAACACAAATTTGCTAAGTTACATTTTAAGAATGCATTGTATCTAAGTCAATGGCGCGGGCATCTTAGGCAATGCAGTGAATTGTAACTATATTCCATCTGGGCACAAAAACCTCATGGATGTTAGCATGAGCCTCTATGGTGGCATTGAGTTGCATTACACAGTCAAATACTAGCAACTAGTACACATACATCGTCTTGGTAAAAGAAGAAGTAGTGACCACACAAAAAGCACAAAACTAGGTTCAACAGACAATGACATAGCTATAACACAGAGATAAACAAACAACTATATTAGTATCTAGGAAACAAACAAAAAGGTGAAGTTAAAAAAGGAGGAAAGGACAAGCCAATTACTCCTAACCATAGAATATAAAATTTGCTAGAGCTGCAAGATCCACTGAATCAATCAATGGTTCTCCCATCAGCAACAGCAGTCACCAGACCACATCATCAAACGATTCACTAGGCAAAACCTTCCCAGCATAATTTCCACGACAAAGAAAGGTAATCTGGCATGGATTTTTTTTTTAAAAAAAAAACAAAGGTTCCTTCATCCAATGTATCAGGTAAAACTTGAACCAAAGAACAAAAACAAACAAACAGACAAAATGGTTTTTTGTGTTATCTCTTTTCCTCCACTAGGTGGATACCCAGAAGTACTGACACAAATTACTCAACTGATCGAATGTTCGCTCAGAGAACCTATGAGGCCATTACTGGACATTTGCAGAACAATATGAAGGTTACACAAGACAGATGGAAACCCTGACATTAACTGTTCTATAAGAGCTACAAGAGGGACAGAAATGAATGAATGTATGATTTAGTGAGAATATTTGTTAACTATCGGTTTCCTCACCACACTTCATTAATAAGTAACGGTACAATTTCATGTGCACAGTAATTCAACCAAAGCTTCATTATGAACATTTCTTCACTGCACTGTCATTGGTGAACGGATATAATGAAAACGGTAAAAGAAACTCAGCTAAGTTTAATATCTAACAATTAATTGATGAAAATTATCCAAAGTTTCAAATCATGACCAGAGATAGTAACATATCAAGTATCCAAAAACACCGAGCTCCCCACCGTCTCCCATAGAATAAAGTGGTTCATGAAATATCCGTACAGAACCGGATAGAGATTTGTCGATATCACTCTTGCTACCCAAGATCAATAAAAATTCAATAAATTTCACCTAAGTGGCCATGCTTCACCATCTATATCACCTAGAGTAGATAAACAATTCAAAGACAAGAAGTTATCCCAATCAATCATAAAAAAGATCAGCTTCAAGGGAAAAAGAAAACGATCAGATAACCCTGTTAGCAAACACGAAATATACACGCCAAGATGCAACAGCGCACACGAGATCACAAGTCAAAATTCACATGGAATTAGAGACTACAGCCAGCGAATCCTAATCCTACAGCACAGGGAACTATTCAACTTCAACATCAAACTAAAACGTCAACCTAATCGAACAATCCCTGATGAAGAGAAGCTAGCAACATTCGTCGAAACTACAAAGCAAACATACTGATCCGCCCGGGAAATCTAACGTTCCAATCCTAATCATGTCTATCGCGGAAGAAAGAAAAAATCGTAGCTTTGATCCAGGCAAATCGTAGCTAAGATCCGAGATTGAACTCGAATCCACCAGCCCGACAGAGCACGGCATCTCAATCTAAAGCAATCCACCAACCCAATCGGATGCACGTACCCCATGAGGTTGACGTTGAGGTGGGCGCTGAGCTCGACGAAGAGCTCGAACATCTGGCCCAGGTCGGCCGCGTTGCCGTGCGAGTAGAGCAGCGTGAGCCGCGCCCCGGCCTGCCGCACGTACATCGCGACCACCTCCGTTCCCCGCTTCGTCCGCAGCCGCCTCGCCTCCACGTTCCCCCTCCTCGGCACCCCCGTCAGCTCCACCACCATCCCTCCCCCTCCACTCCTTCTCCTTCTCCTCCCCACCCTGGCCCCCTCCGCGGCCGGTGGGGGTGGAGCCGGGCGTCGACGCCGTACGACGGCGGGTTCGGCGGGAAGAAGGCGAAGCGGGCCGCGACCGTCGATGTGACAGCGCCCATCGGAGGCGGAGGCGGGGGAGGGGGAGAGGATTGCTAGGGTTAGGGTTTGCGCCGCAGAGGCGGAGGCGGCGGAGGAGGCGGAGAGGGGAGGAAGAAGGCGACGACGGGGAGGGGAGCGCGTTTCCGTTTCGTTTGGTTTCGTTGCAAGGGAAGGAGGCGGTTTGGGTGGTTAATTGTTGAGGTTTTAATTTGCAGGAGAAAAAAAGTTAACAATAGATAGTAGAGGAGGTACCCAACAACAACAAAAGTTATAATTTGTAACCAGGAAAAAGTTGATGGTTATTAATTAGATGATTGTGTAGAAACTGGTCCATAGAATTTTGATGTGGTCCTTTACCCGATATATTTGTATGTTGCTATGTAAAGCTATGATTTGTTTTTGTTTGTATGATCGACACCATTGTTGTCTAAAAAGATGTTGAAAATCATCTGCTAAAGAAGTTTCAGTGTTTGATGCTTATTTGTGATTGGATGGTTTTTAGTACGAATGGCTCCATAGAATTTTGACATGTTTTTTCTTCAACACGTTTGTAGTAGTGTTTGTTTGTAAAAAAAGGTGTAAAGCAACCGTTTGTTTTTATTTGTATGGTTAAATTTGTACCGACTTTAACGACTAAACCATAATGTTAATGATACTTCTATAATCAAATTATATCTTAGAACTCGTCGATTATTTACATGTTTTATTTGTATTTATCAACCGAGTTCTTATATACGCTAAGCCTAAATTAAGAATAACAAATTCAAAAAAGACATAAATGACAGATATGATCATGACATGAATCCTAATCATCTGCAGTTTTACTCAACGTGCACATTCCATCGTCATTATCATCTCAATTCCCTTCACACATGGAAACATTTTTACTTTCACACATATGCTTCTCAGTTTTCACCAAGAGGAGAAGACGACCAAATTAAACACACGTGGAAACTCTTAACATAATTCCGTTTCTCATACAATCTACTTACAAAATGATTATCCCATGTACTAAATCTTACACATTCATAAACAAAATAAATAAAATACTCAAATATATGCTGCTTAATTACTTAAGTTAATGGCAGGTGCGACCACAAGAAGATATAATAATCAAATTTGGATCGACATGCCCATGATCCTAATTAAGAACAAACACCAGTAGGCGGCCGACACCATCATGATGCAATTTCTGAAAAAGCAGAGGGGCCAATCCAATCCTGCAACAACCTTGCAGAAGATGCGCTGGATAAGGTGGCCGTGAACGCAAGGCTGCCTACCCCCGTGGAGGCCTCACCATTATCGACAAAGCGATGCTTTTCTCCCTGCTTAATTTAATCCCCCAAACACATGGCCCACCCCCTCTGACAGGTGGGTCACAGCTGTGCCTGGCCCACTGTCAGTGTATGTAGCATAAATAAGCTCAGTCCCAATCAGGGCTCTATTATGCTCACTCCGTTACTAGTTGATCCTCATATAATATTTTTCTAAATAATCATCATGTTCATTCACTGAGTTTATTTCATTATTTATGTATTAAAATAAATAGATATTAATAAATGCATCCATGTACACATATATTTACAATCATTTTTTATTTGCCATTGGCTAGGAAAGGAAAAGGCCACATGTACTAACTTTTTCTTATTAAATTTTACAAGTCATGTTACGAATGCATATTTTTTATAACTTCTATCTATCTGAATCAACGGTTGAGATGATTGATTGTACAAATTTAGCAAGAAAAATTTAGTATGTGTAGCAGCGCTCGCTAGCAAATAATGGGATGATACATGCACGAGTTTTGCATCGAATTTGTTGTCAAAGTAAATATAATAAAAAAAGTTATTAGTTTTTTTGTCTTAATGTAGTCATATAATAGGATAATCAATTAGAAATGGAGGGGAGTATTGCAGTGCTGCGTTAAATCAATCAATCGCTTTCCTGATTTATTTTAGTAACTTCTCTAATGGGGAAGTGTCCCTTTTGGAAGAACAAGTCTAACCTAATTTGTTTTTCTAAAAAAATTTGTTTATATTGTTGCCCTGTTTAGTTGCACATGAAAAATGAAAATATTTTGAATTTTAGTCACTTTTTGGCTTTTTAACTAAAGATGGGGTTGAAAAGAAGGGATGAAATAATTTGATTTGGAACTAGTTTGGTCAAAAAGGTGAAATTTTCTCTTGAAAGATGTGCATGAGAGTTGCATGCATGAGAACCAAAAAAAAATTTCACATGTAAGTAAACATCTATGAAAAAATTTTACCCAAAATTTTTTGGATGAAAAGTTTTCATCCAAATTTTACAACTAAACAACCCTTAATTATCCAGTTAGGAGTAAGACATTTGGGCGGAAGACACGAGGTCAATCCGACGTGTTTCCCGGAGTAATGAAATGGTGGTCAAATTATCTCCTGTGCTGGATGATAGTGACAGTTTGGCCACAGCAAATTCAGAACTCATAGTCACACTACCTCCACATGTGAAAGAGTACCAGTCAATGGCGCCATCGATTCCATGGATTAAAAATGTGCAGGAATCTGGGTTGGAATTTGCACAGAGAATGCCCAGTTCATCAGCCAATTTCTTCAGAGTTTAAAAGATCTGGTGCATACATCATTTTCCTAATGTACTGAACATGGTCACAACAGGTAGGGCAATGAGAACAAGATCTTACAATAGCAGCAATTTGTCATTTGTCGATGCAGTAGCAACTAGCAGCAAATGCCTGAAAGTTACATCACGACTTGGCTGTCCAATTGCATCATGCTATTATACAGGTTGGAAACATCAGAGGTAACGGGTATCGAACTCCCATCCACAGAATTGGTTTCTACCTCACTTAGATAAGCTCATATGACAAAAATGAAAATGAAACATACAGAAAGGAACAGTTATTCATTGCGTAGGAGCAATGTTATATGCGGACTTCACTTTCTTTTCCAAGAGGGAAACATGCTTATCAAGCATGGATACCACTGCCTCAAACTCGGTCACCTGTTGGTCTATCGCATCAATCTGCGATACATACTCACCAAAGCTTTGGTTTTTCTCATTCAGTTGTTCTACGAAAACCCGCAGGCCAGATGCAACATCTCCATAGTTATTGTATTCCTCAGCTACGCGTCGATTCATTTTCTCAAGTAGAGAAAGCTGGCTGTTAGTCCCCTGCAGTAAATGAGATCCAAATGAAAACCCAAGTCTGATAAATAACAAATATGGAAGAACAAATGTTGACTGCGAAAAAATGCAGAAACAAACCAACAAACCCTGATCATCATATCACCATACCACTAAACATCAAGCATGGGTTCAACCGTTCGACTCACAGTTCATAGCGAACAAAAACTGCCATGTTTTACTTCAAAGTCCAGATTGAGCAAGTCCTAAGCTTTAAATCTTTAATGGATCCACATGATTAGGTGAAGTTATGTGAAGTAATCATTTTCATATCATTTATGCACACTTATGCTGACAAAAGAACTTTGCTGTCAAAAAGCTCATTTATTGCTCAAATGATGATAACAATTTGTTGGCGAAAGCGAATAATTAAGACGTAGTACAGTTCTCAACAACACGGAACACCAAATTCAAGTGAATAGCCTCTGGTTGCTTCAAACCAAAGGTCTCACAATACCATTGTGCACAAACTCTGCATGTTTTGATTCCACACGCCAAAGAAGAGTGAATCAATATTCTGTTAGTACTTGTGAAATACGAGTTCATGCGTTGGCACCCGATACCTTCCTTGCCAAAGTACTGTGCATGCAATTTTGGCCGCAAAAGATGCACTCAACCTCAAAAGGCAACAACTAGCTGAACTTTGAGTCAGGCACACTAAATGACTAAAAACTCAGCTGATTTTTTACTTGCTGCTAAAGTGTGAAACAATTCCATGAAGTGGCACGTGAGTAGTATCAACCAATTGCCCAATTCAATCATGCGAAGTTCACACTAATAACTAAAGTCTGAACATTTCCATTTATCGGGGGACACTAAGATGGCCGGAATTGCTACACATCCTTGGGAAACAATTAGGATGTAAATTGGAGCACCTGGAACTATATATGTGAACCAATCTAACTATAATTCAACGCATATTCCACCAAACTATAGGTACAGCGTTAAGATTGGCACTATAGGTCTAGGATTATCAGCTTTGATGCGATTCACAGAAGAGCAGGCGCCGGGACAAAAATTGCGGCGTACGGTGCAAAGTCGATTAGCGAGCAACTACGAGGCCACCGATTTGAACGTACATGGCTACAAGGACGAAGCGGAGGGGGGCGAACGGACCTGGAGCTCGCCGCGGACCATGAGGGAGACGTTGGCGAAGAGCTCGGCAAGCGAATCCGCGAGCTCGTCTCGCTCCCCCGACGCCGGAGCCGCTGCCGACATCGCCGGCGGTCCCCTGTGGCCTACCCCTCCTCCTCCCGCGCGGGACTCCTCCTCGTCCTCGGATCGGAGCTCCGCCGGCGTCGCGGCGGCCGTGGCGAAGTGCTCGGAATCGGAGATTGGGACTAGGCTTTTCTCTCGCCCAATGGTAGGAATCCAATCTGGGCCGTCCATTACTGGCCCAAAACCCAAAGCCCAAAGCCTCAGCGAAGAGAGCCGGAGAGGCGAGAGTAAAGGCAACGGCGAACCTGAAAAGGTTGAATTTTTTATTTTTAATTTTATTTGTTAAGATATTTAAAAATAATTTTCTGTTTGGAAAATTTGGAAAATTTACAAATCTAGTCATCCATTGCTCTCGTCCTCCCGAAGGTGATTTATCGACGTGGCGACGACCGTTGACCCTCGCCTAGCGGCCGGACATCAAGGACGGCGAAAATTTGCGGCAGCCTCTTACCGCCCTCACGAGAGGACGTTAAAGGGTCGCCTGCAAAAAATCCAGGCCGTCCTTTTGCAAGCGGCCCCCACATAGTGAAAAACGCCCTCTCGGGGACGGCAAAGGGCCACTGCAAAATGCTCCTCTCCTTCGGTGGCCGGTCGTTAGGCGATGACCAACTGTCGTCTACCAAGGGCGATTGGCGACTATATTTGTAAATTTTTCAAACAGAAAATTATTACTTAAATATTCTTCATCCTGATGCTATCAACCGGCTTATATTATACAAGTAAGCTGCTTGATTATGAAACAGCCTTGTTGCATAAGGCAAAAGTACTGTAGGATTAAGCAACAACTGTACCAATCATAACAAGCATATCAAGCAACAACAATACCATCATAACATGCACCACCAGCAAGACCACAAAAGTAGGCCTGCATCAATTCCTCCATAGATTTTTCAGTGAACATAATTTATGGTGAAATTGGTTTTGAAAAGTTTATTTTGACATTACCATAAACTTGTATCTACCTCATCGATGGGATGGTGACAATATTGATCAGGGACAACAAACTGCGGGGCAGGAGATCACTCATTTCCATCTACCGCTCAAGTACTGACAATCCAGAGATCACTCATTTGACCAAACGTCTCCCAAGGGCAACCTAATCCGTTTCTTGCTTTACAACAGTCGCCTGATATAACTCAAGCTTGCAGAAAATCGACCAGTCATTTCGTCGAACACTTGGTGAGCACGAACAAAAGCACCAACTCTGGGCAATAATTCTATAACCAGTTAACCACAACAACTCGCACCCACGAGGACACAGGAATAGTGTAGTAGCTGGTGGAAGTAGTCACTGGGGGGAGACGGCGCTGACCTAATCTTCTTGATGAGGATCTCGTGGAACTTCTTGCCGAGCTCCTGGGAGCAGACGCACTGCATGAGGGCCTTGCAGGGGAGCACCTGCTTTTCCGAGTCCTTGACGTGGTGGTGGATCTGGCTCCAGGCCCAGATCAGCCTCTCCGTGCCGCTCGACCGCATCTTGCGCACCATTAGCGCCAGTGCGCGTTCCAGGTTGCCGTCCTTCACATGTACCATGATCCCCTGCGCCAGCTGCACCTGCACCACCGGCCCCGCTGGTCTCGCCGCCGGCAGGATCCCCGCACCGCCTGTGCAAGTGCCTGCATCGCTGGTTCCTCACGCCGCCGCCGCCCTCTCTCACTTCGGCTCGTGTGTGTCGCACCTCCGCATGGGCTGAGCGTAGTACAGGCCAAACGAGCGGCCCAGCACGGCACGCCCGAGTCATGGCCCGTCACGACACGGCCCGTTAAGCACGGCCACTGTGACAGGCCGTCCGTGCCGACCCACGTGCCCCCCTGGCCCAAGCACGGCCCACGGGAGGTCGGGCCGTGTGCCGTGCGGCACGGCAAAAAATAGCCCATGGGCCGTGCCCGAGCCCAAGGGCTCACAGCAGACAAAAATAAAAAAATAGAAAAAATAAACAATCCTATTATTTCTATAGATAAAAATTAAAATTGTAAATAAAGGTTAAAAATGAAATAATGATATATTCATCATGTTGAAAATATGAAAAAAATAATCTATTCGTCATCTTGAGAAAAACGAAAGATTCTTCATATTGAAATTATTGAAATAAATATTCACACTTACTATATGTTAAAAAAAGTAGTGACCTTTATTAATGTTTATATCGTTATATGATACAATGATATATGTTGCCTCGTTAAAAACTTTGTCATGTAAAAACTCATTCGGAAAACGAAGAAAACCATGACGAAGAAAAGAGTACACTCAAAGATCACAACTACTTCTAACAAAGTTATATTAGGGTTGGTCGGATCTAAGTAGAGATTCTCGAACCGGACGGCCGTTTTGGTTCTCGGCGATGTATTGGCCATGTTGTCTAGCTAGCTCCCAATCTTTAACGCTTAGTAGCATTTCGACGTGGTCGCTCGTAGTCATCCTCCTTTCTTTGACGATTCGACCGCACGGGTTAAAGGCCGATTCGGAGGACACGTTGACACGGACACCGTCAACACATCCCATGCTAGTTTTGAAAGCACGGGATATGCCATCTTGTGGTCATTCCACCATCTTAGGACGTTGAAGTCTTGTGCTTTATGCCCGATGGCATCGCGTCCATATAAGTTGACAACTCTTCGGCAACACCATGCGAAGAGACATCTCCACTTTCAAAATGACGACGCCATCCCATTGGCTTGAAGATGAGCCACCCCAAATTCTACCCCACCGTATCTTCTTCTTACCGTAGTGAGGATAGGATGGGGTCTACACCTATAGTATAAAAAACTATAATCTACACCTATAGTATCTTCAATAAGTGATAAAATAGTAGAGAATCCCCTTAATTTACCCCTAGGATCTAATATGAAAGCAAAGTATTTTTTTCTAATATTTTAAATATTTTTATTTCATGTGAAAGACAAGTTGAGCTAGAATTTCATATTTTCGAAATTTTTCATTTTTTTGAATTTTTGGCCTCCAACGGCTAGTTTTAAATTCTAGCCGTTATACTAGCCGTTGGGACACATGTCACATTATGATTCGCCGGTTCAAAATCCCACCGACCCGCCTCGGCCGCCCGCCTGCGCCCACGCGCCAGCGTCGCCCGCCATTCGCCCCCTTGCAGTGTCGTGCCGGCGAGCCGACACGGAACAGTGTCCGTGCCACCGCGGGCGCGGCGCCGGCACACGACACGGTCCGTCGTCGTGCGGGGCCGATGCACATTGCCGTCGTGCCGGCAGTACGCCTTGGCCCGGCCCACTTGGCCACCACTAGCCAGGCGTGGGGTCCACCTAACCAACGCTAATTTTAAACGAAATGGGATAGAAATATTGTAAATTGCTAATTACGTGCGTGATGAAAACGGTATATTTTATATTAGTATAGATAAAATTAAAAATAAAAAAATTGAAAAAGTTACCACAGCTACCATACCTATTAATTACTACATCCATCGCAGAACAAAAGTTTTAAAGTTAAACATAATTATTAAAAAATAGATGAAATTAAATGAAAAGATGTTATAATTGGTTGAGAAATAGAGATAGATGAAAAAGTAAATGGTGAATGTTAATAAAGAAGTTGTTATATCTTAAGATATATTTTAAATGTTAGTTGATATATTTTAAAACGGATATGGTATCAAATTATTATTATTGACTTATGCGACGTCTTGTGATCCTGTGAACACGTAGGTACGCTACTGGAAAGCATATATTACAAATTGTAGAGACCTTTCTATACATGTTTATTTAATCATCCTAAAAATTTAGAAGGGATGACTTGCAAAGGCTGTTTATAATTATATACAGTAATGCACATCGAAACTTGAGTTTAGTTGCCGTTTTGTGTTAGCCATTGGAGCCCCTGTCTGCTATGTTAATTTGCAGGAACGTGCCCAAATTTGCTTCATCAAGTACAACTACTTGAAGTTTTGAAACCAACAAAAAAAAACCATTACGGTAGAGTTTTGTTTCCCAGCTGCTAGCGACACAAAATTGATCGATCTTATTATTAATTACTTGACTCATACGAGCATTAAATTATGTCGAATAGTTTAGGTATGCATGGTTAGGACACAAAGGTCGTCCGACCGCTATTACACACGTAAAGAACCGATCATACAACACACATAAAAAAACCACCTCTAAACTGTCTAATACTTTATATATAACTAAAATTAACTACAAATAAATTTGTATATATCTTATTTAATAAAAATTATCAAACATAAATAAAAACAACATGATTATAATATTTTTAAAAGGCTTCGATATAATAATTATATATTCTTTGATTATGTAATTTAGATAAATTTTGTGAGATACGGATAAATCGAGAAGGAATATTTCATAAAAGATTCTAGTGGGGTATAGATGTCAGGGTGGGTAAGAGAGACTGAGGAGAAGAGCCAAGAGCGTGGGGTCCCTGCGGGTCCCATTTTATTTTTTTCCTTCTCTCCCCAAATTCATGAAACAGAATCTTGATTCTTGTGACGTAGGATGGTCTCCCTTGTCGTTTCTCTCCTTTGTCCTCTCTTTCTTGCCTCTCTTCCTACTCTCCTCTCCTGTACACAGCGCCAGCGAACTACTTCTAGGCCTTATCCTTTCTCTCTTCCTCCTTTCTTTTCTCTCGCTCTCCTCTCCTGTACACACAGCGCCAGCGAACTTCCAGGTCTTGGGGATCTTTGGGTTAATTTTTAGCCCATACTCTGTTAGACTTAATTAGCTAATTTGGAGCTAAAGTGAATTAGCCATTCCAAAAATTAGCCTCTTCAGGATGATTTATTTCGCTAATTTGTTCTATTATCTTCATGGTGTCTATGGATTTCTAAAAAGACACATTTATTCATATATTTAACTTTATATATTCATTTGTTCAACGTAATAGGGTAATAATACTCTTAAATTAAAGCAAATTAACCTTCAAATTAATCCTGGATCCAAACTACTTAAATGACCTAATTTTTATAGGGCTAAAAATTAACCCTCAAATTAACCCAAAGGCTAATTACCCTTATCCCTTCTCTCCTTCCTCCTTTCTTTTCTCTCTCTTTCTCCTGCTCTTCTCTCCTGTGCACAGCGGCCGGTGAGACGGCTGGCGGCGGCCACGGAGAAGGGAGGGAGGGGTGTGGCGGCTCGCGCGCTCTCGAGGGGAGGGCGTCGAGGCGGCGGCACGCGGCAGGGTGTCGGCCGACGACGGACAGCGAAGCAGGTTAGCATCCTCGCGCACCAGTCGTTTTTCTTTTTTGGCGCCAACCATGCCGCGGATCAGCCGAGGTCATCGTTGGCTGGAGACGATCTGGTCAACGGGAGTCCACCCGTCGGTTGCTTCTGGGAGCACGAGCCACGCGGAGGGGATTTTTGCAAAACTACCGTCACACAGACGGCTCAAATGCGTTGTACATGCTCTTATCTCTTCTACTTCCTCTGGATGTGTTGGCCTTTCAATCTCTCATCTAGATTCGACAAGCACATTCATTAAATTTATGTATAATTCTATTTAAAATTTAAATGTTTTATAATATAAAATAAAAGAAGTAAGATACAATCCTAAGTTCCTAACTAAACATTGTACTATACTCGACCAAGTCAACATGCAATGGTGCAAGACACAAAAAAATGTTTTTTTTATTTTGCAAGTCCGTGGTATATAACATCATCTCCCATAGATACCCACAGTTCGCTTTTATTCTTACGATAGTATTTACACTCACGTAACACAAAGATAGCTTCGTATGACCAAAGAAACCATATTTAGATTTTGGTCAATTTCAGGTGGAGATTTAACACTAGGATTGCACTTTGAATAAGTTTTTTTTCTTATTTTATTGGTGGCTTCGGTTAATGTGTCATCTCTTCATCATTTGCTACTACCTCCGTCTCAAAATACAGCTACCGAGCTATTCAAATTTTGTCTCAAAATACAACTACTGTAAGCAAAAGAGACACACAAATTCCCGAATTACCCTCATTAATGTACTACCAACAAACTCCACTTGGTTTCAAAGGGTATTTTTGACCTTTATACCTAATCCTTGATCTCTAAAAAAAATATTTTTATACTTGGTCTTTTGAGCAAAGAACTAAAACTAACAAGCGGCTATAGCTTCTATTGAAACAAAGGCAAGGTTTTATCTATTATCTTAAAGAAAACATATACGCATGGATGAGGATTAGCACTAGAATAATACCTCAAAACTTTTGATCAGTTCAATAACATATTAATATTAGTAATAGTACTCTCTTTGTCCCACTCACTAAAACACACACGTATTTTAAGGTTCAACCTTTTAAATATTTAAGCAATAAAATATTTTATTATAAATTAAATTTTACTTGATGAAAATAATTTTATTAGATTGTTATTTAAATTTACTTTTTATAAATTAATTTTTATATGATTATGATTTTTTTACTATTGTAGTATATGAAAAATTTAAATTTAATGATTAATTTTGAAGACTATGCCAAGTTTGACCGTAATTTAGGTCTTTTTAGTTTCATTTACCATGCCAAATTTTTACAACCCAAAACTTTTGTCTATAAACTTTACAAAAATATGTGTTTAAATGCATGTGTAAATTTTTTGTGTAAGACAGACTAGATGGAGTACTCTTCTAGTTTCATCTTCTGCTTGTGTTTGTTTAAGGAACTTAATAAAAAAATGAAACAGTGTGGCAGTAGTAAGCAGAGGAAAGCAATTGGCCAGCTGATCAAACGAGTAGAATAATGCGTCGCACAGGCACAAGCATGGTCATATATGCGTGTGAAGCCATTGATTTTAGGAAGACTGGGGAGGGGTAAACTCTGTTCACGCTAATACTAAGAAAAAATTATAACTTTTTGGGCCTCAATCTTTCCAAAAACTGAAACTTTATATGACAATTTTACACATGTCTGTTTAGTTCCTAAATTTCTAAAAATGCCTAAATCAAAAAAATATAGGATTTTGGAGGAATTAAACAAGGACTTAGTGAGTGGGACGGACGGAGTACCTTTAAACATCCAATTAATTTAAGGATGAGTTGACCTGATGCTTCTATATATTGCTTCAAGCCTCGTGTGTTCAACAGCGACAAATGTTCAACACATCATTGAAATCACTGCTCACTTCATAGCATTTCTAATTTGATCTTCAAATGGCCATCGGCTTTGGCATCGCATCCGGTGTGTAAATAACTTTCTGTCGAGTACCATACTATATATACAGAGAATTATACATTTTCTTAAACTGTGAGAGGTTAATTTGTTCCTCTGAAAAAAAATCTCCCCAGGGATACATGTAGCCATGTAGCTAGGTTGATTGCCGCATGCATGCTCTGCAGACTTATTGGGTTCAGAACACTGGACAATGAACAGTATTTTCTTTCTTCACGAGCTAATTGGATCAGTTTATTTTCCAGTGGAGTAGGGCAGATCGCAGAGGATTCTCATCTCAATCTGTAAGCATATTCTTCTCTCTTCCCCTCCTGTCCCAAAGGATCATATCTGCAGCTGCGCACCATCTAGGCACGTGATCCTGCAAATATAATAATAGCTCATATGTAACTAATCCGGTTAGTGAAAAAAAAATCTCCGAAAAGATAATCATTTTTGAACCACTCAAAACAAAATTTAGGAGCAAATACACCAGTATGAAGAAGCCAAGAAAGATATAGAAAGTCAAACCCCTAGAGCAAATACACCGCAATGTTTATTTCAAAATTTCAGTGCCTCACTAAGACAGAAAATAAAGTTGGAGTATCATCTTTTGTTCAACAGGCTAAATGAAAAGGAACTTTTTTTCTGGTTAAGCTTGCATATCCAAGAGAAGTAACATATTAGTCACTAAGTGAAGGAGACAAACTATGGCAGAAGCAGCAGTAGTCCTAGCTCTTGGTAAGCTTGTTACCTCTTTTGGAGTATCATCACTAAGGACTTACCTAGAGAAAGAAGCCACACGGCTCCAAGATCTACCATACACTGCAAAGCACATTGAGAGGGAATTAGATATGATCCATCATTTCTTGAGCCAGGTTGGAACAAAAATCTACAGCAATAAAGTTCTTGAAGGCTGGATAGTAAGGGTTCGGAAGGTCGCTTACTGTGTTGAGGACATAACAGATGAGTACAGCTATAATATAGCTCTTGAACATGAGAAACGTTTCAAAAGGTTAATACACAAATTCTTCTATCCAAATGCTTTTCGTCGCATCGTTGTTGAGCTGAAAGATATTGAGGAAGAGATCAAGCACTTGTCACAGCTGAAAAGGGACTATCGAGAAATGTTCAATGAGTTACTTGACAACACCAGTGATAGTGCTCACATTCATCTCCTGTCATCTAATGGTTCTCCTCATGTCGTTAAAGGAGATGACATTGTTGGGATGAAAGAAGACATGGAACTGCTAGGCAAATGGCTAGATCCCAAGGAGTTAGATCGAACAGTAATATCAATATGGGGTTTTGGTGGATTGGGTAAAACAACCCTAGTCAGGAAGGTTTATGATTGGGAGAAGGGACTGAAAAACTTTGACTGTTATTCATGGATTGCAGTATCACATAACTATAACATTGATGCTATATTAAGGCAGTTGATTCAAGAGCTGAGCAAGGACCAAAGCAAAGTTCCTGCAGATCTTGACACAATGCACCATGGTAAGCTGAAAGAAGAGTTAAAGGATGTGTTGTCAAATAAGAAATACTTGATTGTCCTTGATGATGTATGGGACACAAGAGCTTTCCATGAGCTATCTGATTCATTGGTGGATGACAACAAAGGAAGTCGGATAATAATCACAACCAGGAACAATGATGTTGCTTCGTTGGCTCAAGCAATGTACAAGATGGAGCTCAATCCACTAGGTAATGATGATGCATTTGAACTCTTTCGTAGAAGGTGTTTCCAGAAAAGCAATATGGAGTGCCCCTCTCATTTGGAGGACTTGTCTAAGCAGATTGTGCATAGGTGCGGAGGCTTGCCATTGGCAATTAATGCAATAGGTAATGTGTTGGCTGTACAGGAGTCAAAAGAGATAGTATGGAGAAGAATAAATAATCAATTCCAGTGTGAATTGGAGGACAACCCTGGCCTAGACAAAGTAAGGAGTGCACTAAGCATAAGCTTCATGTACCTGCCAAGGCATCTCAAGAATTGTTTTTTATATTGCAGTATGTTCCCGCGAGACTATATTTTCAAGCGTGAGCTCCTTATCAAGCTATGGATAGTAGAGGGCTTTGTAATACAGCGAGGTCAGAGTACATTGGAGGAGGTTGCAGACGGCTACTTCACTGAGCTGATCCAACAAAGCATGATGCAACTTGTCGAGAACGATGAGATTGGTAGAGTGGTAAGCTGCAAGATGCATGACATTATGAGGGAATTAGCACTCTCCTTTTCTAGGAAGGAAAGATTTGGTCTGGCGGACATAAACCTTGAAACTCAAAAGAAGGATGATGTTCGCCGGCTGTTAGTGTCAAACTTTGATCAGGTGAATCAGCTGATAAGATCAAGCATGGACCTTCCTCGTCTCCGGACATTCATTGCAGCCAACGGAGTTGCTAATTATCAGTTGTTAACCTTGCTAATTTCCAGGTGTAAATACCTTGCTGTTCTAGAACTACGAGAGTCACCCTTGGACAAGATTCCAGAAAATATTGGGGACTTGTTCAATTTGCACTACCTTGGCTTAAGGAGGACACGTATTAAGTCCTTACCAAGATCAATTAAAAGGCTTTCCAATATGGAAACTCTGGACCTGAAATCAACTAAAATTGAAAGACTCCCAAGAGAGGTAGCTAAATTAAAGAAGCTGAGGCATATCTTTGCAGAGCAATTGTATGACCCAGAAGAGAGGCAATTGCGCTACTTCCGTGGTGTGAAGTTGCCTGACAGCACTTTTGATTTGGCACAGCTGCAGACTCTCAAGACTGTTGAAGCAACCAAGAAATCGGTGAAGCTACTGAAATACTTGCCTGAGCTGAGGCTTCTGTGTGTCGAGAATGTTTCTCGTGTTGACTGTGCAACACTATTTTCTTCCTTATCAAATATGAACCACCTTTATAGCTTGCTCATCAGCGCCAACGATCTGAATGAACCTCTGGATTTTAATGCTTTCAATCCTAAATGTACAAAGCTAGAGAAGCTCACAATCAGAGGATGCTGGGACAATGAAACCTTCCGGAGACCAGTATTCTGCGAGTATGGTGCAAATATCAAGTACCTGACACTGACATTTTGCAAAAATGACACTGATCCACTCCCATCGATCTCATCGAGCATGCCCAATCTGATATTTTTGAACATACGCAGGGGATGCTGGGCTGAGGACATAATTCTCCGTGCAGGATGGTTTCCTCAGCTGAGGACTCTTTGGCTGGAAAAACTAGAAGAGTTGAGAGGGCTAGTCATTGAGGAAGGCGCCATTATTAGGCTGGAAGTGCTGCTTCTGCTGTCTCTCCCATCCCTCAGGGAGGTTCCTAAAGGTTTGGAGCTTCTTGCATCCCTCAAGAAGCTCAATGTCATGATGCAACACCCTGAATTCAAGGTAGAGTGGGAACGAGACAACTGGAAAACAAAACTGCATCATGTCCAAGAAATACGCTTGTAAGAAGAGATTATTGGCCGACGCCTGTATTTCTCTTTTTTTTTATGGGTGCTGGTATACCTAGCGTTTGCTTGTATTTTCAGTGTTCACAATAAATTATTTGCTTGTAAACAAAAGCATAAAATATAGTTGTACTTAGTTAGTACAGTATGGTGCATACTGTGTGAGATCGAAATAAGAGTTTACTAATCATATATTCATGTGTGGAATGCAACATAGAATTTTTTTTCTAGAAAATAGTATAAAGAAACCTCAATTCCTCAAATGCACGCGTTTCACAAAACATGCTTATTTTATAGCACTCTCTCCGTTCTAAAATAAGTGCAGCCGTGTAGTCTAAATTTATAAATGTAGCCGTGTAGTTCAAATTTATAAGTGCAGCCGTGTAGTTCAAATTTATAAATACAGCCGTGTAGTTCAAATTGAACTACACGCTGAATTTATTTTGGGACGGAAGGAGTCGTATCATAAACCTGGACATTTCACAAAATTGTACTCGACAAATAGGAGTACATATTTTGGCCACTGAGCTGGGTCCCACGTGTAAGATTCCGTCACGTTTAATCGAGAAATGTGTGGTTTATCGATAGGCTATAAAGAACATGTCTGTAATTTCTGTGCAATACATCTGAAACACGTATTTTTTTTCTAATTTTGTATCGTTTGTTTCTGTTTGCTATAACATATGCATAGGCTTGCGAAATACTCCTCATTTTTAAACAAAGAGAAGATAATTGAGATGAACATTCTACTACTGCTCTTCTCATATTTTAACCAAATTTCGGTCTTAAACCACATTCGCAAGGACAAGCGGCATATACCCTAACCCATTCGAGATGCGGTTTTACGCTAACTCCATAACGCGACGAACGGTCGGACTTTGTGATTTCCTACCAAAAAAAGAAAGAGGGGGGAACAAAATGTCACCAGGAGTCGTGCGCGCCGACTGGAGCCTCGCCGAATCTCCATCTCTGCCGGCACCCATACTCCGGCTTCGCCGCCCGCCGCCCTGTGGCCTCTAGCTATCCAGAGGAAGGGGATAAGAGATGTTGCGGGGCGAATCGTGCGGTTTTGGGCCGTGTTGCTGCGCAATACAGCCCAACAAAGTGCGCTCATGACGGCGAGATAGGTCCATCTATTACTCTTTCCTCACAAAATGGGCCATCCATTACTTGGCCCATAGCCTACTCAAGCCTCAGCGAAGAGCAACCCAGCCAGTCAGTGGTCGATCACAAAACGAGCGCGCGCGGCCGCGGCGCGGAGTGGCGGACGACATGCCGGCAGCGGCGGCGCCATGGCCGACGCCTCGCACCGTCAGGCAAGCCGCCGAACTCCACGCCCGCCTCACCACCTCCGGTCACATCCTCTTCCACCCGCCATCCGCGCACCACCTCCTCAACTCCCTCGTCAACTGCCTCGATCCCCTCCACCTCCGCTACGCCCTCCACCTGTTCGACCGAATGCCCCCCACCACCTTCCTCTTCGACACCGCCCTCCGCGCCTGCTTCCGCGCCGGCTCCGATCCATACCGTCCCTTCCTCCTCTTCCGCCGTATGCGCCGCGCGGGCGTCCGCCCCGACGGCTTCACGTTCCACTACCTTTTCAAGTGCTCCTCCTCCTCCCTCCCCCGCCCCAACGCCCTCCTCTGCACGATGCTGCACGCCGCCTGCCTGCGCACCATGCTACCATCTGCCGCGCCGTTCGTCTCCAATTCTCTCATCCACATGTACACTCAGCTCGGGCTCGCTGCCGATGCGCGACGTGCTTTTGACGAGATCCCTGTGAAGGATGCGGTTGCCTGGACAATGGTGATCAGTGGGCTGGCCAAAATGGGGATGCTCTGTGACGCGCGGCTCCTCCTGTCTCAGGCTCCAGAGACGGGTGTGATCTCGTGGACAAGTTTGATTGCCGCATACTCTCGTGCCAGTCAGGCCAAAGAGGCTGTCGGTTGCTTCAAGAGCATGCTTTCTCAGGGCATTGCGCCGGATGAGGTTACCGTTATTGCCATGCTCTCAGCATGCGCAAAGCTCAAGGATTTGGAACTGGGACGTTCCCTGCACTTGCTTGTCGAGGAGAAGGGGATGTTGACGGGTGAAAACCTTGTGGTTGCGCTCATCAACATGTATGTAAAGTGTGGTGACTTTGGTCATGCGCAACAGGTTTTTGATGCCGTGGGTAGAGGCTCAAGGCCTCATTCATGGAATGCTATAATTGATGGATACTGCAAGCATGGGCATGTTGATGTTGCACGATCTCTGTTTGATCAAATGGAGGTCCGTGATACCATCACATTCAATTCAATGATGACTGGGTACATCCACTGTGGCCAGCTTAGAGAAGCATTGCTATTGTTCATGAGTATGAGGAGACATGACCTGCGTGTCGACAACTTTACGGTGGTGAGTCTTCTAACTGCTTGCGCAAACTTAGGTGCATTACCACAGGGCAGGGCATTGCATGCTTGCATTGCGCAGAGGCTGGTGGAAGCAGATATATACCTTGGTACTGCACTGCTGGACATGTATATGAAATGTGGGAGGGTCGACGAGGCGACCATTGTTTTCCAACGGATGGGCAAGAGAGATGTTCACACTTGGACCGCTATGATCGCAGGTCTTGCATTCAATGGGATGGGTAAGGCTGCTCTGGAGCATTTCTACCAGATGAGATGTGATGGCTTCCAGCCTAATTCAGTTAGCTACATTGCTATTCTGACGGCATGCAGCCACTCATGTCTATTGAACGAAGGCCGTCTGTACTTTGATGAGATGAGAATCTTGTACAATATACATCCTCATATTGAGCACTATGGCTGCATGATTGATTTGCTGGGACGCAGTGGCCTTTTGGATGAAGCAATGGATCTTGTTAAGACCATGCCCATGCAACCAAATGCTGTCATATGGGCCTCCATTTTGAGTGCTTGCAGAGTCCATAAACACATTGAGTTAGCTCAATGTGCCGCAGAGCATCTTCTGAAGCTAGAACCCAACGAGGATGGTGTCTATGTCCAGTTATATAACATATACATAGACTCCAGACAATGGGAAAATGCATCGAAGATAAGGATGTTGATGGAAGAAAGGCAAGTTAAGAAGACAGCAGGTTATAGTTCTATTACTGTGGCTGGGCAGGTGCACAAGTTTGTTGTTAGCGACAAATCACATCCACGGATATTGGATATCATTGCAATGCTGGAGGAGATTTCACACAGGTTAAAGTCAGTTGGTTATTCACCAATTACATCACAGATAACAGTGGATGTGGATGAGGAAGAGAAAGAACAAGTGCTGCTAGCACACAGTGAGAAGCTGGCCATTGCTTTTGGCCTCATTAGTTTAGCACCAAACTTGCCGGTTCATATCAGAAAGAATCTGAGGGTATGTGAGGACTGCCACTCTGCAATCAAGTTGATTTCCAGGCTTTGGAACCGAGAAATCATTGTCAGAGACCGGAGTAGGTTCCATCACTTCAGAGAGGGAACATGTTCTTGCAATGATTTTTGGTAAATACCATATCATAGGACACCAATTTTTTGTGTGAAAAAACTGAGGTTGAGGAACATTGTAAACAGGAGTTCTCACCTAGACACCCAGTCTCCTTAGTTTGGAATTGTTTTTGAATTTCTGATCACCAAAGGTGCTCTTTCTTCTCCTTAATTAGACTTTGGTTTTCATGTTGATACTCTAATACCAGTAATATGTGTTTTCAGTAAAAAGACGTCAGCTGTTTTGCCTGCTCATCCTCACCCACCTAAAAGGAGGAGCATGTCGTTCTTCTGTTCAGTTTGGATTGCCCTTTTTTGTTTTGTTTTTATTTCCCCTAATGTCTTCTGTTTGTGGGATGACTGATATGTCCATAACTGGAGTAGTAATGATTAACAAATAATTAGTTCTTAGGGAACCTCAAGAAATCCATGTTTCTGAAAATGATCTTATTCAAGTGTAAGCTCAAAAAGTTTGTGTTTTTTAGGTGAACACGATACAGATTGCTCTCTTACTTACTGGCTTTTATCATTTTAATATGGCCTGCTGTTTTCCTCGTTTCAGTGAAGCAAAATCCATGCTTTTTAGCAGGGTCTACTCCCATGCCTGCAATATCAGATGATGTAATGTGCAATGGAAGTTCCAGTGCAGAATACTAATTCTTTACTGTTTGGTGTGGACAATGGGACAACAATCAAGACGGAATCAGGCTATTGGAGCATTGGTAATTTTGTTGTCTGTGGAAATGCTTTCCTGGAATCATTGATGTGTCTGGTGGATCTTTTAGCAGTTCAGAGCTGAACGGGCAACCTCTGGATGGTTCAATTTTGGATATTGAATCATCGGCATCTGGCTTGTTAAGGCAACTTCCCCGAAATTTCATATTTTCAGAGATTTCAGCCAAAGCGCAGGTAGTACATTGTAATGACAATTTTGATTTAGTTTGCTTTGTAATCTGAGTATCTATCGTTTTTGTTTTCCCGTACCGTTGTTTGCTCTCTGCACGCATAATCTTGTTCACAGCTAACCATAATAATAGTTCATACCACTACCCTATGCTTGTGTGTGTGCTAGCAGTGTGCTATGTTAGCTATTTAAGTTATCTAGCCCTACTGGCTACCGTAATAGAAATCTTTGTGAATCGAAGAATGTGGTGTTTTCCTGTATGGCTGGCTGATCTTTGCAATGGCATTCATCTTGTGTCTGCAGGTCGAGCAGCCATTGGCCATCTGTACACACATGCTTGGGCAGGGAAATTTGCATTTGCTAGCCTTTTCTTTGTTAGCTCTATTATTCTAATGTGACAGTTTGGATGAGTTCTCTCTCTCTCTCTCTCTCTCTCTCTTCGGAGCAGGTAAGGCAGTAGGGGTATCTGTGTTCCCATATGCTTGCTGATGGTATTGTAGGCCTGTAGGGTGCCTAGTAACATGGGTTCTTGTTCTTCTCTGGCATGCAGGACTGAGTGATTTCTATTAATCCCAAATCAATGCTGACAAGGTTTCGCTTGTCCCGCCGCTGTATTGATAGGGAAGCCATACAAGTGATTGCGTAAAATATGTATGGGAGAAGCCATACAGTCGTATCATAGACAGTAAAAAATGCTTACTACTAGTAATTTCAATTTATTTTATATCATAGACGAAACAATTCATGTGTCAATCTCTAAACTTGTTTGATTGATTGACGTGCACCGCGGTACATGCATCAAAAGTTTAGAGCCTGTTTGGTCACTGGGATTAGGTGTTATTTTAAAATATTAAATGTAAATTATCATGAAACTTATTCGTAATCAGTGAATAATTCGTCTAATTTAATAAGTTTAATTACGTCATGATTTAATGATATGATGTTACAGTAAACATTTGTACATTTATTAATTATAGATTTAATTATAGATTAATTAGGCTTAATAGATTTGGTTTGTGAATTATCATATGATTCTGTAATTATTTTTATAACTAGTTTATATTTAGTCCTTTAAATTAATATTTAAATATATGAGTAAATATCTAATGTGACATGGACATGTGCTAAAGTTTAAGTTCCTGAATACAAACGCCTTCCTAATCAAAAATTGCACCAAGTTAACGAACTACCGTTATCTTCTTCTACCGCATTGTTTATACAGGTGGAGGCGGCTAGAGGCAAGGCCCCTCCCAACAATTTCTTTTACACAGAATCGTCTAGAAATTAATTAAGTAATTAAGCTAAGTAAATAATGTATTACGTCTCCTCTCTAGGACTTTTGGGCCTCTCCCATGTCTACTACTAATTGTTTAGATCATGTTCTAAGCTATATTTGTAAAGTTTATTTATTAAAATATTAATTTATCATGTTAATCAGGTAAATTCCATCTTAATAATCTGTGCAAAAAACTGTTTCAAACAGGGGATCAGTTGCAGTTGCCTGCCACATCCTCCTCACCTTCTCCGGAACAACGCTGCCAGTTCAACATAATTACACAAGAAACGCACGTCCTCCGGTAACGGATGGTTTTTGCATAATCACAACACTGATGCACAGCTCTCAGCTCTGCACTATACATAGCATTCAATTGGATCGTTCAAATAGTTGTACTTGTTAAGGCAAAATTGGGCATTTATATGTTTCTGCAAATTAACATAGCATACATTGGCTCAAAGTGCTTTGCAACACAAAACAACAACTCAATTTTCAATGTGCATTACTGTATATAAACAACCTTTCAAGTCATCCGTTTAAAATTTTCAGGATGATTGAATGCATACGTATAGAACAAAAAATGTTTTTTTGGGGTGGAATGATACAAACACCCGCAACCATATCACAATTCACAAGTGGCTCATCTAAATGTTGAGCCGGCTTATGTTCAGGAAATTAGACAAATGCACAAAACCAAATCCTTTCAGGTGTCCAGAACAAAAATCAATGGCCACCACCGATATCACATTGCTTTGCTGTGTATTACTAATTTAAATTCACCAATCATTCTAACTGTACAATCCATTTCGTCCCTCGACGTATGGAGTTTTAGGCCTCCTCTTTCCTGTGAAAGATGATGTTCAGTGCATCGCTGTATAGAGCCACGGAATTCGAGAGCACGGCAAGCACAACCATGGTTACGGCCAAAATCTTGTCGCGCTTCGTTGCAATTCCATAAGGATCCCTACATGAAAGGCGAAAAATAAAAATTAGCACTAGGCGCATAGATCAGACAGAATCTGAGGGATGTCCAATTATATATCACCCAAGAATAATATGAGTGGTCACTAGGTTACCTGAGTATGATCATGGCAGGAAAGATAAAACCAATAAGAACAGCAGCTGTGGCGCCAGTGAATTGGAACGCGTCCCAAATGCTCGGTATGAAGATGGCAGCAAGATAGATTACAGCAAGGAGTGATACTGTGATAATGGTGAACCTTCTGTTGTCACGGGAAATGTGCCTCGCAGTGGGGAAGAGCAGTCCATCCAAGTTGAGCCTAAGGGCAAAGAAGACTATGGGAAAGACGAGCATGATGTGGACTACATAGCTCACTCTCACAACAACATTGAAGACAGAGCTGAATGGAATATGAAGGTTGGAGTCAAAGTTGGCGAGTACATCGGCCAGGGTACCCTCGCCAAAGAGGAGGTATGCAAAGAAGCTTGTCGCAATATAGACACTTGAGCAGAGAGCCAGTGAAGTTTGCACAATTGGCTTGGTTTGAGTTCTATCTTCCAATTCATTGTCGATGCTGTGTACTGTATAATCATGAAAGTTCACATTTAGGTCACACACAAATAAACAGAAAAAGTAAACCAAGTGAGCAATAGAAAACACACCATTGTAGTGACAAATGTAGGCAGTGACAAGAACTGGCACAGCTGTAAAGAGTTCCCAGATGGAATTAATCCCATCTACCTCAGGAAAGAGTTTGGGAATCTCCACAGTTCCTTCAATGAGTCTGACAATAGCAATTCCAGCAGTGATGACAACAAAAACCACAGCAAGAGCAACTGACAGTGCAGATGTGTATCTCAATGAATCTATAACCAAAGATGTTTAATTAGTATTAAAGTAGCCGTAAACAATAGTTAGCACTGTGAAACTCATACTACAATGCATAATTCACTTACCTAAACGCTTAAAGCTCACCAATGGAGCAAACACAAAAAGAGTCGTAGCAAGGAGAACAATTGGACGAGAATTCCACAAATGAGGTCCAAACCACCCCTCAAAGATGCCACGGTGATGAACACCACTTGTTGATGTTCCGGAAAGCACATCACCTTAAGAAAGAAAGATGAATGAGTACCTACTAACCATCAACAGCAATACAACTTACAATTGGCTCCTGAAGTAAAGGGTCCTCCACTGATTCTAATGAGCACAAGTGCAAACCAACCATATTGTCTAGTACAGTAGAGGTAGGCTAATCAAACTACGAGTGAACGCTTACCGTACCTTAAAGTATAACAGAAAGAAGGCAAAATGAACTCCAAAACAACAACTTAGTCAACAATCAGTATCGATACTTAGAAGAGCCTCAAGCAAATAAATATGAGTAGTTAATTTTAACTTTTAAGCTCTGTAGAAAAATATGGATTTTTTCACAGGTCACGTGCCATATGTTCAACACAAGTAATTAAGAGACTCCCTGGCTTCTAAGAATTATCGATTATTTAGAGGAGCAGCTAAAAAAAGGAACTAAACATGTACTACCACTATTCAACAGTATGGTTCTTGTTCAGAAGTAGGATAACAAAAGGGTGTGGTTTTCAGAGGCATACCAACGATAATCATGTAAACAATCATCATGCCAATGTTGTTTATTACAACAGATGCTTGCAGCACGATCCTCCCCCACCGACCGAAAGTTTCGCCCATGAGCCACCCATAGGACGTAATCTTGCCCTGGTGGCTGCACCTGACCAGCATGTCGATGGATGCCTCAGTGAGCAATGCCACAAGGATGATCATCAGGATACCAGGGATAATTCCCAGCATCTTGATGCTCGCCGGCAGGGCCATAATTCCCGCCCCCACGATGGTTGTTGACAGATTGAACACTGCGCCAGAGAAAGAAGCTCCATTGAACTCATGGATCCCCTCCTCCTCTGCCTTAATTGGGAGAAGCGGTGTGGTCTCATCTCGTATTTCCTTGTGTGACGCATGCCCGCCGTCACTTGGTGACCCATTCCCAATTCCCATTTGTTTCACTATCCTGTATGGGAAAATCTTCAGTTAGAACAACAAGGACCTTTATTTGGACTCCTATGTCCCGGTCATTAATTGTACCACAGTAAGGAACTCATTGGCTAATTCCCAAATTTGGGCTGCATACTTCCAATTTGGAAAAGACCAAAATGTTCATATAAGGTATTCAGGAGCTTTGCACAGTTATCGCCACCATAACAATGGCAAACTACAGATTAGAAATAAGCTTGCCTCACACCAATCCGGGCAGGCGCAGAGTCTGATTAAAAGATAGCCAACAAATGATGGTAAAGTCACAATAAAGCGACAATCTGAGCTACCGGATAAGCCACCCGAAACCCAACCTTTCCAGCTAAATTCATACACGATGCTTTGAACGAGATTTCACTACAACCATCGACAGGAAGAAGCATACAGCACTAAATCAAAAACATCAGGAGTTCATCGAAATTTAGACAAATTCGCCTACTCGGGGTTAAGAGACAGATCACTCAGCCCAACACATCAAAGATCACCTAATTCCGATCCTACAACAAACCAATCTCCACAACCACAACCCCAATTTTTAGCCCTAAAAATGTGAAGGAGAAAGAACATACCTTCCCCAAACCCCAAATCCTTGCTCAACACCGGCGATCAGATAAGATCAAAGAGAAGATCACACCTACAGAGCTCTCTTCCTCCCCCAAACTCCTCTCTTTTTATAGGCGAACCAACGCCGGGTGGATGAGCAGAGCAACCTCTCTCTTTCACACCAAGAACTGGAGGAGTTCTTGCCTTCCGGGTAGCCGCGGCCGGGGTCGCTTTCCGCCAAAAAAAACAAAAAAGAAGCCAAACTTTCCAATCCGGATTGCGTCCCGGCGCCGCCTTCCTTCCTCCCTCCCTCCCCTTCGCTCGCGAATCAAAATCGATCTTTTCCTTTGCCTCTGCCTCTCTCCTGCTTGCTCGATTAATAAAGTAAATAATTCCCCTGGCTGGCCGGCGGCTGATTGCTTCCGGCCTCGCCTTTCTTGCTCCCTTATCCACAGCAAGACTGCAAGATGACAAGAGAAAACGGCGATGCGTGTGCGCGGCGTCCGGCGGGTGGTGGCACGGCCACGCGACGACGGCGACGGCGGATTACGCTCGGGAGGTGGGGATGACCGGTGAGAGGGATGGATCTGCTGCCTGCCACTCGCCAATGGGCCGGCACAGCGCAACGCAAGTGTATGCAGCTCGGAGACCAGGAGAAGTGTTTTTTCATCATCGTGTTTGTTGGCAAATCCTTTATCTTTTGTTTTTTTTCTAGACGCGCACGTTCATATATCACACGTGTGCATACGTTGTCGATTGGCATTATCTGACTATCCTTTTTTTTAATTCAACCATTTATCCAATTATTGGAATCATCTTCAACAAATTGATCAATTTGGGCTTTACAAATGCGCATTTGGTCGGCTATCAAAAAAATTTAAAGAGTCATATACTCATATTTATTTTCTTCAATCTGAAAGTGAGTCGCATATGTCCGTATTTCTTTGACTCTTCCTCTTCCATCTAGATTTTTTCCCCTTCTCACCCATCTTCTTTCTTCATCCACCCCACCCATGTAAAACTCATAATCCATCTATCTATGTGTATAGTGTTTTTACCTAAATTTTATTTTGTTTGGTTATTTTACTGAAAACCCTTTGAATTTTTTCAAAATTAACTCGCAATCCGTCTAACTATTTTTTTAAAAAACAAGTTATACGTCCGATGAAACTTATCTTACCTACTTAAAAATTTATAACTTTTTGATCATCAAATCGTTTTTTATTCAAATCTATAAAGTTTCGATCCGTATAACCTCTCGCTCCATTGTTACCTCACTTTCCTCACCTCCAGGCGGCGGCCGACTCACGCGCCTCCTGCGTCGCCATGCATTGCCCTAGCGGCGGCCGAGCACACGATGCACACGTGAGCTAGCACGCTGCCGTCGATATACATGCAACTTATCCTATTCATCAATATACTTTTCTAACTAATAATATCCGAAGTCGTAAATATTTTAAATTTTTACCAAATTTTTAATCGGTTTAAAGAATCGATAAGTCAATATCTATTTTCATTATATTTTTGACTTAATTTGGTGAAATTAAATTAACTTAGACTAAATGTCTATATGATACTATTTCTTAATCAAGGTCCATTGGTACGTAAAGTTAAAGATACCCTTGCTTTCAAAGTTATATATATACGTAACTATCTATAAAGCAAGTAGTGTTTCTACCCAAAATTTTGTTATGCTGGCTATTTTGAAAAAACCCCTTGAGTTTTTCAAAATTAACCCACGATTAGAGGTGGATACGGCTCGGCTCGGCTCATCTCGGCTCGGCTCGGCTCGTGAGCCAGGCTAGAAGCCGCTCGTTTAGCTCGCGAGCCACTTTAATACAGTGCAATTTATGTACAAATTATATTTTATTTTTGAGTTTATTAAACATGTAAATATACAATTGAAAAGAGTAAAAAGTGATATATTAAATCCATAATTAACGTAATAACACTTGTCCATCGATAATTATCCATGCAAATGTAACGATGCAACTAGATTAGATATTATTACTATTATAATCTAAAACATTAGATCATATTGACCATCACAAAATCATAAAAATTATTGATTTATTACCACATCAACAACAAAACAAGTAAAAGAATAGCAAAATAAGCAAAACATTAGGCCCTGCTTTGTAGATTGCATTTGGCTCGTTGAGCTCACGAGCGCTCGCGGTGACTCGAGCGGCTCGTTATAGCTAACGAGCTAAACCCTTGGCGCAGCTCGTTAGCTTCTCAACGAGCCAAGCCGAGCCGAGCCAACCATGAGGCGAACGAGCTAGCGAGCCACGAGTATTTCGTCGGCCCTATTCGCAGTCTCAATGCTTAAAAGAAAGGAGGCTTGGATTAAAAAAGACCCCTTCGCCCTCCCCTCCTGCGCCCCTCTTGTCCCCATCTGCGCCGTGCCCGTCGCGGCTGCGCTCCTCCCTCCCATCACTGCTCGGAGCTCCCGCATCCCTCCGTGCCGTCCCCATCCGCGTCGCGCCTCAATTTCACCGTTGCAACGCACGGGCACAATTGCTAGTAATCTATAATGCAAGTAGTGTTTTCATCTAAAATTTTGTTATGTCGACTATTTTACGAAAACCCTTTGAGTGTTTATAAAATTAACCCGTAGTTCGCCGACTATTTTGTAGAAAACCTCTTAAGTGTTTATAAAATTAACCCACACCCACGTGCTCTTGATGACGGTCGTCTCCGTGGTCATCTTCGTCGGCATCTTGCTCTTCGCCCTCGTCGAGATACGGGACACGCGGTGGTCGTTCCGTTGGCTCCTCTGCTTCCCGCCGGGACGCGCTCCTCCGGCCACATATTCTTCTAGTCCTACGCCTACTACCTCTCCCACTATCTCCACGCCACGCGGCTTTTCGTCATGCTATGCCGCCGGCGTGGCGCCGCGGCAGGTGTTCGCGCACGCGGCCTCCGTCGCCATGGCCTTCTTCGCTCGAGTTCTCGCAGTCGTTCAGTGCTCGCAATCCTCGCCTTCATGCTCGCCCACGCCGTCGCCTTTGGATTCCGCTCGGGTCCGCACGCCTCCCCCCGCACGCGGCTCCGTGGCGCCCCGTCGCGCTCTCCTGCCGGTGCGCGCTGTTGGGATGCACCCTCCTTTGCCACGTCGGCGTTGTGTGGATGCACTTCGATGGCGTCGTCGGCGGCGGATGCGGCGGCATCGACGCTGGGTCTTCAACTCCTGCTCAACGTCGCGCGCTGCAGGGTCTTCTTGCATTGCTACGGCAAGCGTGGTGTCTGCGACAACGACGGCGGCACCACCGCCTCTGCGCTCGCCACGACAAGGACTTATGACGGCCACGAGGTGAACCACCATCTTGTAACATGTTCCTTACTCTTCTACTAGATTGTAAATAGGTATGGCATTGAAACGGGAAGGAGATTAACATGAGACGAAAGAGGAATCAACAAAAGAGGGATTGGTATAGCAGCAATTCGATGATCCAACCCCTTGTTGAAACTCGGTTTCGACAATAAAAAATTGGGGGTGCGATCAAGATCGCCAAGCACAATGGGTTAGGTGGAAAACAAGGATTTAGACAGTTCGGGCCCTCTCGTGAGGTAATACCCTACTCTTGTTTGGGGATTCGATCCACTTGAGTGTATATTGATCTCAAGATCTATAATTCGAAAAACTCATATGTCGATATCCCTCAAGGGACGCCCTTACCCCCTTATATAGTCTTGGGAGGTGGGCTTACGGATCGAAAAACCCTATCTTACTCTAAATCGGTTTCCTCAATCTTACCAAACCGTGACTATAGGCCGTTGCCTTATCTCAATCGGCAACGTAACACCCAAGTCATATTTGGTTTACATATTTGGTAGGCGCAATCTATCCCTACCTCTAGTCGGATAAACTTGCCATGTGGATACCCGGTGCCATAATCTCCACAGTAGCCCCGAGTCCTTTGCGGTCGACGAGATAGCTCGGCTCGAACCAAATTAGTACACAACCAAATAACTTTTTGGCCGAGTACTTCGGCACCGAGTGATTCCATCATCCTGCTTGAATCTCTGAGTGGCTCCAAAGGCGTAAGGGCTGAAAAATATCCAAAAATTCTCAAAAATAAATATCTAGGTGCATCTCATGATGTACCTAATTAGGTGTAGCCAGTATGATTAGCCAAAACAGACCAAACATACAATCAAGAACTATAAAGAATCATACTCATATAAATGTTTAGCTCATGCTAAAGCAATCATAAAAGATCTCATCACTCGGCAAGCTCGTGCTCATCCGAGTGAATTTGCCGAGTCATCTCGAGCAAATAACTCAATCAACTCTCATAGGTGGAAAGCACTCGGTAAGCTCATGCTTATCCGAGCGGATCTGCCGAGTCATCTCGAAACAAATATTTTAATCGCTCCTCATGGGTAAACAAGTTTTTCAGTCATCGAAAAATACGACCAAAATATTAAATAGCTCTGTCATAATATTGGTCTCAATCTAAAAGATCTTCACCAAGGTGGAAAAATAGCATTGATATAATCATTTAATCGGATGCTTAAAAATCAAACAGATCCTGTCATCAAGGCGCTATGAAAAGCTCCTTTGTTTGTCACCTTTCAAATTGCATCCTGCTAACTACTCATGAAGTTAAGCAAACCGCGGTGTGAAAGGATTTCCAAAGGTGCGGGGCACTCGGACACGCGCAATTGCCAAGGCAAATCTGCTTAAGTTCATCCACTTAAGTCCCTAAGGAAACGCGTCGAGCCACACCTTAGGCGGGTCGTCGGTCTCTCATGGGCTCGGCCCAATTGCGAAAAACCTAGTGCAACCCTCAAATCTTTGTACAAAGCCTCGAGGTCATCCCCGCCACTTCGTCTTCCCAAAAGAAATTCCCCAATTGCAACATTGTTCATCAACTTGCGGCGGAGAACCCTAAGCCCTTGCGCGCGCCCAATCCACGATCCGAAGCTGCGCTTCGCTCACGGCTAACCTCCGCATCCATCTTCTCGAGACTCCCATCTCAAATCCCCATCCTTTTAGCCGGATCTGCTCCCACACAAACCACATTCATGGCGGATGAGAGGAAAATCCCTTTCGAGCAGTGGGCCACTTCGGATGTGAGGGAGTCCACCCTTAAGGAGATGGTGAAGCACGGAGTGCTTCCTCCCAAGGAGATCGTGGTGGCGCTGGCGGCGGCGGTGAGGAGTTTCCACCCCGAACACCGGTGAGCTTGTCGTCTTCACTTCTTTCTTTTACGTGGCTTCACCTCCCCACCTTCGAGTTCTTTAGGGGGCTTCTTGATTATTATGGTCTTCGTCTCTATCATTTGAACCCCAACTCTATGCTCCACATCGCTCTCTTCATTCATGTATGTGAAGCCTTCCTCGGCATTCTACCCCACTTCCAGCTCTTCCGTCGCATGTTTTATCTTAAGCCGCATCCAAATAAGGACCAGCCTTGCGTCGTCGGTGGGGCGGTGTCCAACTCCGCGGATCCCTCCGCAAGGAGTATTTCTCTCTCCCTTTGAAATCCTCCAACAAGGGTTGGCATGCAAGGCGGTTCTATATTTCCAATCTTGAGCCCGGCTTGCCGAACTTTGTTGGCCTTCTACCCGTGCCCGGCCTACTTGGAGCACGTGCCGTAGCCCAAGACCGGTATGAAGCCAACAAGTTGTTAGCGAAGATCTTGGAGATGAAGCAAAAAGGTCTTCGCGGTGAACAAATCACTCGGCATTTCATCGGGAGCCGCGGCGCCGATTAAAGAACGATCGAAGCCGCCTTCCAGTATGAGGGTGAGAGAGACCCCAATCGGGAAGGCGTGACTCCCTCGGCTTCGAGATCACGAAGATCCGGATGTACAAGGTCTTCTCGACGGAATCGTGGTCGAACGCACCTCATGCTGCCGATCCTCCCTTCGTCTCTATCGGCCTCCTCCTCCGTGCGGACGAACTCTTTCATTGCCTTGTAATCTTGATGTCACACTTCTTAGTGTTGTAAGAAACTTTCTTGCGGGAAAATGCCTCCATCGGCTCGAAGCCCTACAAAATTCCTCACGACGACGTGCCGACCCGACCTACCAAGAAACCGGCCGATGGCGTGAAGATCCGAGTGATCCAGGGAAAAGGGCGGCCCAGAGTGAAGATATTAGCAAACGGGCGAGCAAGAGGAGGCTCGTCATTGATGACTCGGACGACGACGTCCCGCCCCTCCAGGGCAACCCCTCCAAGGCCGTCACCAAAACGTCGAAGATCCGCGGTCATCCAGTACGCCTTATGACTCGAAGTTAAGCTCTTTGTTGAAAATTCGTTTGTCTTCATTCCGACGGCGCTCGTCGTCCGTTTGGCGGGAGGCCCCAAGATATAGACCTGCGGGAAGAGTGAAGGACCAATGCCAGTGCCGTCCCGAGGCATCAAGCCCACGGAACCAAAACCCGGAGCCCTCTCCCGAGCGAGAGCGCTCGGGTGAAAAGCCCTCGGCTCCCGGCAAAGATATCCCAAGGAGGGAGCCCCGACCGCGCGGGACACCCAATGGAAACCGGTCGGCGCGGAGAAGCCCGTGTCAGCACGAAGGCCCGGCGAAGACCGGTCGGTCAAAAGTCATAAGGAAAAGACCAGTGCATCCAGTTAGGGATTTGACCGTCGAAACCGTAAGTCTTGAATTAACATTTCATCTTCAATCTTTAGTTTAACTCTTTCGTATCTTCATCTGTTCCTCTTGATCTATCGCCACAGTAGAAGAGATCCCAGGTTGCGACTTACGAGCACGGGTTCCTCCGATTAAGATCGAGTGGCGAGATTCGAAGGCCGGAGGCAAGGCATCATCCTAGATAAGCAAGCGGAAGCGAGGAAAGGGATGCCCTTGTCAACGGCTGAATGAGGCGACTCGGCTACTCAACGTAAGTCTTGATCATTTTCCATTGTAGCATCGTTATTGCTTTTGAGTCGGCCGGCTTGGTCTTGCGTGCGAAAGAGTATTGCCGATCGATGGCCAAGTCGACGCGCTCGAGAAGTTGGTCCTGCATCTAAACTCCACGGAGGACGTCCAAAAAGTTGAAGACCACTCAAGAAGAGGCCGCGTCGAGGAGGCAGCCCGAGGAGGAAATAGCCGAACTCGGGAAGAAAACCTCGACCTCCGGGTTCGATCGGGAGTAAGCTTAACCCTCTCGGTCTCTTTATGGCCTGCGTTGATTTTGGTTGCTTGATAACCTCTCTTGTTGTAGAGAATTCATCGGAGGTCCACTTACTTCAAACCAGTGGAAGCGATCGGCATCGGCAAGGCCGGCCGGAGGCCGAGTTTGAAGGTAAGCTTCTTCAAGGTAACATTCTTTGTCTTGCTTTGTCTTGAACGCTCGTGTAATCATGTGTCTTTGGCGCTTACAAAGTCAAGACTCGAGCTCAATACGATGTTTTGCTTGAGAGGGTCAATCAAGGGGAAGGGTCCGAGAGGATGTTGTTAACGCAGCAACGCCGATCCTGCTTGTCTTTGTTCCATCATGGAGTCAAGACCAGCTCACTTGGACCTAGTTGAAGTCTTTGACAAGCTTAGGTGAGCCCACGACCGATTTGACCAACATTTCCGTGGCGGCTGTCATGGGAGCGGGCTTCGCCCTTGCTCGGCGAAGTCACTCTACCCTCGAGTGGACATCGATTCGGTCGGGGAGGGCTTCGCGAGGGAACTTCAAATGAGCGGGCTCTCGATTTGATTAGTGAGGCACGGAATCGGCCAAAAGGTGGCCGCCGATGTAGTGAACCACTTCCGGTCTTGATTTGTCTTGTAAACATTATATGCAACTTTCGATGTAAACTTTGTAGATATTTGGCTTATTTATGTTAATGCCTTGATCCAAGTTTTTATGTAAAATTTTTAAGTAATTTTTATCGACTATCACCAAGCCTAAGCTTGATTATGTCATCAAAAATTCTCGGTCCTTAGACATTGAACTCGAATCAAGGAACATTAAACAATGATAAAGAGAATATGCATAAGTTGGTGAAAAAAACTATGCTTTATTGACATATGTAGGCCCCCATTGCTAACTCAAGAAGTCATCTTGCTTGAGTTTAGCGAGTCAAAAAGCATGAAACTTAAGACAATTTAAGCGTAGTGTCGGTGATATGGGCCGGGGTATGTCGGGGACGTGGCATTTAAGAAAAAGGGAGGCGCCCTTGTCCATCAAGGAGCGTCAAAGTTATGCCCGAAAGGCTAGGCGAGTCTCGGCCACGGGCGGCCACGTGGCTGCCCTGAGGGCGGCCGGAGGCTGCCCGGAGGCCACCATTCTCCCAACGACGGGGTCGGGATCTCCCTTCCCCAGCCGGTAGGGTCGGATCACCGGACCCCATCCTTCATCCCGCACCTCTCGAGGAAGGGGTGAATCTAACTACCAACCAACCCATTTAATGCTCAAATGGAGGAAAGGCGAGCGCCGCCACGCCACATTCAATGCGATGTGAGCGCGGGCTGTCGGTTGCACCCATCATCACCCCTTTTTGCCTATTATAATGCAAAGGGGCTAAAAGTCTTTGACTAAGACCGTGGTATGGCCGCGCACCCACTCGCGCACGCCCTCACGCCTGTCCGGTCGCATTTAATGTATCGGGCGGCTGCGTGGGAGAGAGAGTGGGAGCGTAGGGGGCACGGTGCCGTGCCTACCGCGAGATGGATCTCGGCCGGTGGGTCCCATTGGACCGATAGGCAAACCATCATCACGTCGGCGGCATGGCTACCACGACGGCTACTCCTTTTCGCTTTCCATGATGCAGCAAACAAGAAGGAGTAGGAATGGAATGGCTTCTTCGACAAGACAAGGCAAAAACCACTCCCTCACGTGGAGTGAAGTAGAGAAAAGGTAGGACTACTTGTGGTGTTCCCTTGTTCTATAAAAGGAGACCCAAGTCCTTCATAAAAGGGGTTCGAAGAAGAGGTTCAGCTTCCTCATCACGAACGAGAGGTTCAACTCCTTCACATAGAACGAAGGTTACGCCTCTCCAATAGCCGCGAAATCTCTCATCCACCACCGAGTCTAAGGAAGAGAGACATTCTCATTGTTCTTGGCAATTTGCCTCATATACTACACACAAACGAGGGTAGGGTATTACACCACGCCGGTGGCCCGAACCGTATAAAACCCCGCCTCGCCGCATTACTTTCTTTTTCTACGAGTTTGAACCAGGATACACTTGCTCCCGTGCCGAATCAAAAGGGGTCCCAGGGATCTTTGCGTGTCGATCTACGACATCGGCAGTGCGCGCCTGAGGGGGCGCACTGTGTTTTGGATTAAACTCCTGTTTTTCCATCCATTTTTGGCGGGAATCCTCTCTCCCCGTCTCAGCCATGGTCCAAGGCCACGCCCTACGCTTCGCGTCGGGCTCACTCGCTACGCGCGAGCGTGGCACGCCAACGAGGCGGCGAAGAGGTCGACGCGGGCGAGCACGGCCCCAACTTCCGCCACCTCCGCTCGAGGGGGAGGGATTTTCGTCTCCCCTCACCACCGTTGGTGGCGACGGTGGCGCGCGCCCACGCCATCCCCTCGCCCTCGCGCGGCGGTTGAGGCGGAGGGCCCATGCATCCCGCGGGTGACAACGCTCTGTGGGACCCGGACCACGCCCAGCGGGCGTCGGCGAGCCCCGCCGAGGCGACGTCCATCGCCGCTGGAGTTTGGCACTCCGAGGGTGCCCTACGGGCGCGAAGCTCTCTTGCGCCACCCCCCCACCACCGGTGAGGGGTCCAATGCCAAGAGGTGGCTCGACGACGTGGCGAAGCTCGTAGGCACGGCCCGGCGCCCGGTGCCGACCTCGCTTTCTCTAGCCATCGCCGCGCGGCTCACACACCGCGGTAAGCTCTTCCTCCGCGACGGGTTAGAAGGGCAGCAGTGCCGCAAGGGCGGAGGAAAGCCCTCGACGACGGCCCAATTGGAACCGCCCGGGACTGCATGGCGGGCGCGACGCCCGCCTCCGCATCGAGCGGCGCGGGACGAACGCCGCTTAGGGCGGGCACCGGACTGCGCCTCCTCGTCGGGAGGCGCCATCTCACGGCGAGCGGCCGTAGCAGCCCTCCGCGATAGAGCCCCTCGGTGGTCGGCGGCGGCCGTAATGGCCCGGCCGCGGGCGGAAGCTCCGCGGCGCCCAATGAGGCCCCACGGCCGTTGTCGCCCCTACGGCCGCAACGGCCGCGCCTTTATCGCCGACCTCCGTAACGTGCGGCGGCCTAGCAAGTTTAGGCCAGCCCTTACGGAGAAATACGATGGCTCGAAGCCCCGGACACGAGATGACCCGCCCGAAGCACCCGTGGCAGAAACCTCGGAACGGAGTTGGCCGAGGAAGCGCCCAAACCCGGAGGTGGCCCTTGGCCCCGAGCTTCGGGAGCCGCCGGCCCCTATTCCGGGGCTCCCAAAGCCCCTCCACCCGGAGCGGCCACGATGGCCCCGGTGGGGGTGAAGGCTCGGAAGCCCCGACACCAAGGTGACCCGCCCGGTGTGCCGAACCCGCGCCCCTAATAAAGTAGTCAAGGCCCGCACCAAGGTGCAGCGGCCGATCTACTTTGTCGGCGAGCACTACGGGACGCGAAGACACGTTACCCGCAGCCCGAGAAAATGCTATACGCTCTACTCATGGCCTCCGGGAAGTTGCGCCATTATTTCTAGGTGCCTTTGGATAACGGTAGTCACGTCCTACCCTCTCGGACAAATCGCATAACCGAGATGACACGGGACGGGTAGTCAAATGGGCCATCGAGTTGTCGGATCGATCGCACTTGAAGCCCGGCATGCAATCAAGAGCCAAGCCTTGGCCGATTTCGTGGCGGAGTGGACACCAACGGCCGGAGCGATCCACCCGGAAACCCGAGAGTGCGGGGATCGCGACCAAGGAACCGCGCACTGGGTGATGAACTTTGACGGTTCACTCACCTTGCACGGAGCCGGAGCAGGCGTGGTGCTAACTTCCCCAACGGGTGACGTGCTTCGGTACATCGTCGGATCGATTTTCGGGCAACCAACAACATGGCCGAATATGAGGGGCTTCTAGCGGGGTTGCGGCGGCGGCGGCGTGGGCATCCGACGTCTGCTGGTCCTCGGGATTTCCAACTAGTGGTAAACCAGGTCTCCAAGGAATACCAATGCACCGACCCCCAAATGGAAGCCTACGTCAAGGAAGTACGGCGTATGGAGCGCCATTTCGATGGCCTCGAGCTACGCCACATTCCCGAAGAGACAACCCTGCGGCGGACGAGCTATCTAGGATCGCTTCCGCGCAAGCCCCCCTGCCGGGCGCCTTTGAGGAAAGTCTCACAGAGCCGTCGGCCCGCCCCGAACCGCCCCAGAGGCAGGAATCGGCCAGTCCCGATGCCTCGGACCCGGCGGGCCAGCCACGGCCTGGCCCGGGGCCGGCATCACGCGCCAGTGGCTTGGATTTCGAAAATCCGAGCGTACCTAGAAGACGCGTCATTGCCCGAGCAACGTGAGGAAGGCGAACACATCGCTCGGACCTCCAAGAGGTACGTGTTGGTAGAAGGGACACTCTACCGACGCGGTGCCAACGGAGTGCTCATGAAATGCATTGCTCGGGAACGGGGTCTCGAGCTCCTAGCGAGATCCATGAAGGCGAATGCGGGCGCACTCGGCCTCCCGAACCTTGGTAGGGAAAGCATTCCGCCCGGATTCTATTGGCCCACCGCGCTGGAGGATGCAACAGACCTCGTGCGGCGGTGCCGAGCCTGCCAATTCCACGCCAAGCAGACGCACCTGCCGGCCCAAGCCCTTCAGACCATCCCACTCTCATGGCCATTTGCGGTGCAGGGTGGACATCTGAGCCCCTTCAAGCGGCGCGGGCGGATGCAAATTCTGTATGTCGCCATTGACAAATTCACCAAGTGGCCGAGCCTATCCAGTCGGCGTCGTCGACAAACATTCGGTATGCGGTTCATGAGAGGCATCACGGCAAGGTTCGGGGTCCCCAACAGGCTCATCACCGACAACGGCACCCAGTTCACGAGTGAGCTGTTCGACGAATATTGCGATGACATGGGCATCAAGCTCTGTTTCGCCTCGCCCGCCCACCCCAAAGCAACGGTCAGGCCGAGCGTGCAAACGCAGAAATACTAAAGGGCCTCAAGACCAAGACCTACAATGTGCTCAAAAAGCATGGGGACTCGTGGATGATGAGCTGCCTACGGTCCTTTGGGCCAATCGGACAACCCGAGCCGCGCCACGGGAAACACCTTTCTTCTGGTGTATGGAGCGGAGGCGGTCTTGCCCTCCAAGCTCACCCAGGATCGCCGAGCCACATTATACACCGAGCGGATCAAGAGCAAATGCATCGTGATGATCTGGATTACCTGGAGGAAAGAAGGCGCGGGCGGCGCTCGCGCGGCACGCTACCAACAAAGCCTCCGCCGCTTCCATCAAAGCAAAGTCGCCCTCGAGCGCTGCAAGTCAATGACCTAGTCTGCGCGTGTGCAAACGCGTGCGGGGCTAAGCAAGTTATCCCGATGTGGGAGGGGCCATACAAGGTTATCGGCACCCCGTGTCATGGGGTAGTTCGCCTAGCCACGAGAGGACGGCACTCCGTTGCCGAACCCGTGGAATATTTCCCACTGCGCGGAGTTCTACCCATAAGCCGCATGGTGCGCCGAGACATGCATAGAAGTTCATCCACTGCCCCGATGGCATGAGCAATACGTTTGTTATTACATTCCATATGCGGTGTGTTTTCCCCATGTGTTGGAGCATGTACTGCGGATGCGGCTTTCCAATGGTTCCCGGCTTTGCCCGCCTTAGCTGAGAGCCCTAAGGGTGTCGAGGGTACGGCGATGCTTGCATACTACCACGCCGAGGGCGAGTCAATGCCTAGGGGCTCGGGTGCGAACTACACACGCCTGTCCGCCCCCGTTGCCACTGCCCTTGCTGGCCTTTTTATGCCTTCGCTCCTACCCGACCCGACGAAGGCACCGCCAGCGGCCGGTGCATGCTGCCGAATCCGAACGCCCCAGTGCATAGGACATAGCGTTGAAAACGGACGGAAACGGGCGGAAAAATCTCATTTCTATTTCCGTTTCTATATTTTTGGCGGAAACGGGATCGGGTTCGGAAAAACGGGTTCGGAAACGGAATCGGAATATGCGGGTGTACGGAAACGAACCAATACGGTCGGAAATTTAACAAAAACGGTCGAAAATCGGTAACCTATTCCGGAATACCGCACATGTTTATACTCATAAATCATAATCATATACACGGAACTAACATTTTAAGTTACAAATGAAGTAAATGCATAGATAGAAATGGCATTTAAAATGACACCACAGCTCACGAATAGTTCAAATTTCAAATCATTAAAAACATACAACGGTACATTTGTCTAGACCACATGACACATCCAAAAGTTCATAGTTCAAAGCATTAAAAATACATAAGTTCACACTCAATACAGTTCATAGTTCAAAAGTTCATAGTTCAAAAGCATAAAAAATACACAAGTTTACACTCAATACAGTTCATAATGACAAGTTCATAACTCTGCGATTTCCTCTTGTCATCATCATCAAACTACAGCTACTGCCTCATCATCCATCTTGTCGGGATCACTTTCGATCTCATCTTCCTACATTTGTGTGTACATATTTGGTTAGAATAAATAAGCACTTAGTAATGAATCCACAACATAAACAATCCATCAAATTGTCAAAGCTACCAAACAGTTTGGTTGTTTTGAGTATGACCCATCATCACCCAAATAATTAGACAAAGATCATATAATCTTCCTACATGTGTGTGTAGATATTTGGTTAGCAAAAAAAGTGTATAGCAAATACCACATCATTCAGGGGCGAACTTGGAGATGCGAACATGTTGTCTTGCGGTGTCAAATCAGCCACAATGGATGGAATGCATTTAGGATCTATAAAGACAAAAATACATAAATGATGTATCAATACGAACAAAACCTATATATGGACAAATCAATTGAATAGTTTAGGAAATTAGTACCTTTTCTTGTTGCATGTATCCAATCTTTGGTGCGGACAAGTGCTTGTACCATTTCAGGGTCAAGACGATTACGGTAAGGATCAATTACTCGGCCACCACCACTAAATGCAGACTCAGAAGCAACTGTCGACACTTGAATGGCCATCAAGTCACGAGCAATAAGTGAAAGAACAGGGTACTTGTCTGTGTTGTTCTTCCAATATGCCAAAATATCAAATGTATCTGTTGTATACATGGCTACGCCATGTATAAGTCCAACTCATTTGTGTCCTTTCCATCGATCACGGTGTCATCATACAAGAAGCGCTGAAGTTTAGAATATCGTTTGGAACCTAATTCTTGGGTTATCATCCAATTTACTACTTGTAGCAGCTGGTTTAGAAGCACTATAAAATTGGAGCAGGTTTCCTTCTTGTACTAACAAACTCTTCAAGCTGAACTTGGTAGTAGGCACCATCAAAAATTTTCATGTAAAACTCTATAAGCTTCTTTTTGTATCTAGGATCAAAAAGGCTGCTATAGCAAGACTCAGTTAGAAGAGCTCCAATATTTCTCAAACTTTGTACTCATAGCACTTGCCATTTCCCTAATGGTAACATTGGGATGATTACGCCGGTTGCTAAGCAACTCCCTTATCTCACGAAGCCTATATAGAACAGATTTGCAGTGGGGTATTTGGTACCAGACAACAGTTCAGTAAGATCATAAAATATTTCTAAGCACTGAAAAATTGTAACAGCCATGCCCCATTCTGAATCAGAGGGAGAAATGCTCTCATACTTACGGCGATTTGCAGCCTTGAGCCTCATGAAAGCAGTCTTGTAGTACAATGCATCCCTTAGCATCAAATAAGTTGAATTCCACCTAGTTGAAACATCAAGTTTAATGCCCCTTGATGTATCCAACCCACACTCGAGCACACTTCATTAGCTCCTCCCATTGCAAGGAGAGCCCTTCACGATTAAAACCAATGCTTTAATTTTTTCAAGTGCTTTTGATATAACAGCCATGCCATCTCTAGCAATCAAGTTAAGTATGTGACATGCACATCTAATGTGGAAAAATATGCCATCACAAACCAAAGAACCATCTCCATTCATTCTAAGATCATCAATAATATCATTGACCGCCACTAAATTATTTGATGCATTGTCCAAAGTCAATGAAAATATTTTCTTCTCTACAAACCACTTAACCTCCTTCATGAGGTGGAGAACAACACAGTTGTCAATCATGAAATGGGAAATAAACTAGGAGAAATTATAGAGAATAATTCTATCAAACAATTTGTTCTTGACCAAGTATAGTTGAAACCCAAATATATATTATATTATAAATCTTCAAAGAAAGACTCAACGATACAATATTTTAACATCATTTGGCTAGCCAAGATTAACAAGATTAACTCAAATAGAACAAGCATAATGTCGCACTAGAAGATTTTATATAAGCAATTCCATACCAAAGAAGTATAAAAATTGTAGCTGCATTTATCAGATTGAGCAAGCAAAGGAAAATTATCAGTAGCATAGCATCTCCTTGTAACATCAATACATCACATGCTCGGCCTACATCAGTTTTAAAAAGCGCATCACCTTCATCACCAATCTTTCCGGGGCCGGGATGCGACATGGCGGGACACCTAGCGGTGGTTGGCGTCGGCTCACTCGGTGGAAGAGGAGGGATTCTTCGACACAAATAGCGTTAGCTTCTAAATTGTCGCAAAACGAGGGCCTACGGAAAAAAATTCGAAGATTATCCTTCACTTGCATTGCATACAATGTTGTCTTTCTGTTAAGTTGACCAACATGTTCCACAGTTCCACTAGCCCATCCTACAGTCACAAGAAAAACAGTATATCTATCAATCATATCAAATTGTTTTATTGAACATAAATACCATACTTGGTTCAAAACATATGGAGCAGGGACGAAAGGAAATAAAGCGTCGTAGCTACATAACACACTAGGCATTTCAATTTTCAATGGCTGCTCAACTTTCAGTCACTCATAACCTACCGAGGGAGGCGGCAGGAGGTGTTCGGTGTTGGCACTTGGCGGCGTCGGTTGGCTCGGGCGGAGGAGGAGGCGGCGGCGGGAGGCGACGGGAGGCGCGGGTTGTTGGCGCGGCGGCGCTCGGGCTGGAAGAGGAGGAGCGACGGGAGGCACGGGGAGGCGGAGGGTGTCGGCACGGGCTACGGCTGCCTACTACCGACGGAGCGCGAGTTCTTTGGGCTCGTTGGTAACTTGGTTGCTGCCTCGGCCACCGCCGGCGCCCACGTTAGGTCACCGACTCCGGGTCGCCTCCTCGCTCCCTCCCCCCCTGCGCTGCGGCCCGCGCCTACCGACGGCGGCGGTGGAGTCAGCTGGACGGTAACAAACACACGAGTCTGAGTTAGGTCACCTAGGGTTTCCTTTTTTGATGGGCTGGGCTATTGGGCACGATGGGCTGCTTTGAGGAAAACGGAAATTATCCGGAAAAATCCGGAAATATCCGGTTAAAAACGGGATTCCGAAAATACGGACGGAAAATTGCTCTCCGTTTCCGTTCCGTTTCCGAATAGACTCATCCGTATCCCGTCCCGTTTCCATATTTTTCCGCAAATACGAAAATGATCGGTTCAAATGTGGAAAAACGGACGATACGGAACGGGATTTTTCCGTCCGTTTTCAACCCTAATAGGACAAATCACGGGGAGAACAACACTATCGCATTATTGCAATAACTAAGTCTTAAACTATCAATTGCGGGGAAGCTAGCATACGGGGCTCGGGCCAACCAGCCGTCACTACGTGCGTGCTAAGTTGGCCGGGGCTCCCAACATACACATACATGAATCATCAAAAGCGAGTGATGAGTGTTACAACGCAAGTTCACCATAGTAAAGGCAAGTCCGCTAACTTTATAAACAATGCACAAATATCTTTTTACATAAATACGATACAAGCCGAAGCAAGAGGGCCCTAAGTGGCCGGTGGGTCGCGGAGCATCCGCCGGGAGTCGCATCCGGCGAGTCCTCGCGGAGGGCGAGCTGGAAGGCCGCCGGGGTGCCATCGAAGCCCATCATGATGGACTCAACGGCGTCTGGACGCGCGGCGAGCGGCCTCCTCGGTGCCTTCGGGAAGTCCTCGGTGGGGATGTAGGGGTCGAAGTTGGGGTCGCGGGCTTGGTAGCTCGCCGGGATGAGTGATGCGACTGGCGGGATAAGTCATATGATGACTCCTTCGCCACCTCGTTGACCTCCTCAGACACCCTCTGTATTCCCGCGGTCGGATCGTCAATGTGTGTGGCCAATCCCCCAAGGTAGGGACGCCGGGGGTGCGGTTCACCCCCCGCGAGCCGTCTCCGAAGGCGCCGACGGACGAGGCCGAGGCCACGGATCCCCGGGCGCGGGACGCGCTCCAGCTCCGCGATCCGGCGGCGCGCCTCCTCCAGTTCCGGCCCCGGCCCCCGCAGCTGCGCCTGCGCGTCCATGACCACCTGCTCCCGGGTGGCCAGCTCCTGCTCCCATCGCTCCAGCTCGTCCTGCCGGCGGCCCGAGGCGGCGGCGAGCAGCTGCTCGCGATCCCACACGCCCTTCAGCATCGGGAGGCCTCCTCCTGGGCTTCCAACACCGCCGCCTCTCACCCCACGGCGACCTCGCGCTCGGCGACGGCCTTCTCTGGGCCGGCACGTTGGCCTCCCGCGTGGCGAGTCTTCCTCGGCCCTAGCAACGGCGGCCTCCGGCCCTCAGCGCCCGCCACGCCGCCTCAAGGGCCCTCTCCCGCTCGCCGGGCCGGCCTCGCGGGCACTGGAGGTCGGCGTCGGTGCCGCCACGCGGCGGCGGCCTCGGTGTCGCACAAGGTGCGCTCGCGCTCGTCGAGGCCACTGGCGCGCTCCACGAGGTCACGGAGGAGCGCCGGCGGTGGTGCGCACCTCTCCTCGGCGGCGGCGGCGGCCTGTTCGCGGAGGTCGGTGGCGTGTCGTTCGGTGACAGTGTCTTCAAACACTGGCGAGCTCCTCCTGCCGCCGCTCGATCTCCACGAGCTCCCGCTGCGGATTAGGCCCTTCGCCACGGCCGTGGCCGCCGGCTCCGACGACCCTCCTCGACCTCGGCCTCCCGCCGCGCCACCTCGACCTCCACAGCGGCCAAGGCACTGCACACTGGGCCGAAGCCCCTCGGGGAGATGGCGTTGGCCGCCTCCGGCGCCACTGAGACGACCTCCTCGCCCGCTCCGTGAACGGATGAGGGCTCGTGTCCAAGGCGGCCACGAACCGGACCGTGCGCCCCAGTCTCGGAGTCGGAGCTCGGCCGGGATCGGCCGCTGCGTCGGCCGAGCCGCGAAGACCCCGTGGCGGCTGCGGCAGGATTAACGGCGCACCAACGGGGCGATGGCACCGGCCGAGTGCGTGTGCGGGCGAGGGCTTGTGGCGGCGCGATGGTTGCCGCGGAGGACCCCGAGGTTGCTCTCCGCCCCGCCGCCCCCCCTCGTGCGGCGTCGCCCATGTCTTGTCCCTCGTGGGCGGCCGACGCTCAGCGGCCGGGTGGGCCCCTCCCGGACCTCACCGGATCGGGACCGAACCCGAAGGGCGGCCGGACCTAGGGGCTCGGGCGCCTGAGCCTCTCTGCGCGTCCTCCCCAAGCCCGAGGCGAGACCGCCCTTGGGTACAACCCTCGGGCGAAAATGCATGCTCACGGTGGAGGCAAAACATAAACACAACAAGGAATCAAAAAACGAGACAAAAATGTAGGACCCCAATGGGCATCTACGTGTTGGCAAGACGTACTGCGGGCGGGGTTGAAATCCCGGAGATCCCGAGATGGCCCACTTTTTCTTGGCGGGCGGCCGGAGGACTCGCCGGGCTCTTGCTCGTCGCGTCCCACGCCGAGTCCCGCGGACGGACCCCCGCCGGCGTACTCGCTGGAGATGCGCCACAGGCCTCCCCGCCGCCGGTGTACTCGTCGGGGACGCGCTCCGGGCCTCCCACGAGCCCCCAGTGCCGGGGGAAGGGGTGGGGTGCGGCACGCTCCGCTCCGCCGCCTCGTGGTGGAGATGGGGGAGGAGAGGGGTCCCCCTCGGCCTCTTCCTCTTCCCTTTTGGGTCAGGGACCCCTGGATCACTTCGGCTCGGACCCGCGGTTCAAGCGCCCGTCGGGATGTGGTCGTCGGCGTCGGCGTCGTCGTCGTCTCCGCCTCCACCCCTCGGAGCAGCCTCGGTGTGGCCGACGATGAGCCACGCCGTCGCCCACCACTGCGGCAGTGCGGGATCTCCGGGCGCGTCGAGTCACGGCACGGCGGCACCGGCCGGGCGGGAGTTGCGTCAAGTCCATCTCCGTGACGCCGAGGCTGCGGTGAACCGGGGTCCCGAGGTCCCTCTTGTCCCAGATCGAAGATGGCGCCCACGAAGGTCCGCATGTCGTCGTTGGGGCCCGTATACATGTAGGCGGGCGCGGCCTCTCCTCCAATGGTGCTATGCGCCTCATCGAAATCGCGGAAGACCGCGTGGCTGGACAGCCCCCGCCGAAGGTAGGCGATCCGGTCCAGCACCCGTCCGGCTCCCTCCCGGCTCGCGGGCGCGCCCGGTTCCTGCAGGTCACGGAATCCCGTCGGCGGGGAGAGGCGGGGTGATCGCCCAAGCGGTGTAGAACCGAACACCCTCCGAGTTCTCCCACCGGAGCGAGGGTGGATGTCGATGAAGGAGTGCCAACCGCCTGTCATTCCGTGGCTGGATCGCCACGTATCCGACCGCACCGGGGAGCCGGCCGGCATACCGGAAGAATTCTTGGAAGAGGTGAAGAGAAGGCCTCACCCCCACGAACATCTCGCATGTGTGGGCGAACACGCGAGGTAGAAGACGGCGTTGGGGGTGAGGTGGTGCACCGGAGATCGTAGAACTCCGGGATGTCGAGGAAGAAGCGAGAGAAGGCGGCACCGGCCCGACCATGGCGAAGGAGGCGAAGAACACCATCCGTGAGGAGGCCGCTCCTCGGGATATCGCGCGCTGCGCGTGCCGCTCGGCAAGAACTTGTTGAGCAGTGCGGGCCTCTGCAGAGCAAACCAACGACTTGGGGAGCACGCTCCCGGCTCCAGGCGAGTCACGACCCATTGCGGGGTGGATGCGGAACGAAAAGGGAGGCGAAGGCGAAAGAAAGGAAACGAAGGAGCGGGAGGTGCTAGGTGGACGAAGGGCGAATGGCGGTGAGAGGTGATGGCGGTGGAAAGCGTAGAAGCGATCCCCCTCCATGCGGATCTGGTTTTATAAGCTACCACCGCCCTCGGATTCCACGGCATTAAATTCGCCCCACTACCACACGAAGCGCCCTCGTCTTCGCGCCCTTCGATTTTCGCATCCCCTTGGATTCCCGCGCCATTCGGATTTCGTGCCGCACAGGGTTCCGCGCCGCGGGCGCACTACACGGATGGAGAGTGCTGACGGTTTGAATGGGCCCCGTGCGCGTGGCCCAAACAAACTCGCCCCGATCCTAAGGAAAAGCTTGGCCAAGTGCAACATCGGTTGTCGCGTATCGGCCACTGCCATAGCAAAGCGCCCAAATGCAGGGCCCACACGCTCAAGAAAATGGCGTTAACCGCGCCCGAGCCCGACTCGGCCCGGTCAACGCCGGGGCTGCTGTCGGTGATATGGGCCCGGGGTATGTTGGGGCGTGGCATTTAAGAAAAGGAAGGCGCCCTTGTCCATCAAGGAGCGTCAAAGTTATGCCTTGAAAGGCTAGGCGAGTCTCGGCCACGGGTGGCCACGTGGCCGCCCAAAAGGGCTGGCCGGAGGCTGCCGGAGGCCACCATTCTCCCAAACGACGGGGTTCGGGATCTCCCGGATCCCGGCCGATAGGGTCGGATCACCCGGACCCCATCCTTCATCCCGCACCTCTCGAGAGAGGGGTGAATCAACTACCAACCAACCCATTTAATGCTCAAATGGAGGAAAGGCGAGCACACCACGCCACATTCAATGCGATGTGAGACGCGCATCGGTTGCACCCATCATCACCCCTTTTGCCTATCATAATGCAAAGGGGCTAAAAGTCTTTGACTAAGACCGTGGTATGGCCGCGCAGCCACTCCGCGCACGCCCCTCACGCCTGTCCGTCGCACTTAATGTATCGGGCGGCTGCGTGGGAGAGAGTGCGGCGCGAGGGCACGGTGCCGGTGCCTACCATGAGATGGGTCTCGGCCGGTGGGTCCCGTTGGACCGGTAGGCAAACCATCATCACGTCGGTGGCATGGCTACCACGACGGTTACTCCTTTTCGCTTTCCATGATGCGGCAAACGGGAAGGAGTAGGAATGGAATGGCTTCTCCGACAAGACAAGGCAAAAACCACTCCCTCACGTGGAGTGAAGTAGAGAAAGGGTAGGACTACTTTGTGGTGTTCCCTTGTTCTATAAAAGGAGGCCCAAGTCCTTCATAAAGGGGTTACGAAGAAGGGGTTCAGCTTCCTCATCACGAACGAGAGGTTCAACTCCTTCACATAGAACGAAGGTTACGCCTCTCTAGCTAGCCCGCAAATCTCTCATCCACCACCGAGTCTAAGGGAGAGGGACATTCTCATTGTTCTTGGCAATTTGTCTCATATACTACACACAAACGGGAGTAGGGTATTACACCACGCGGTGGCCCGAACTGTATAAACCCCCGCCTCATCGCATGACTTCCTTTTTCTACGAGTTTGAACCGGGATACACCGCTCCCGTGCCAAACTAAAAGGGGTCCCAGGATACTTGCGTGTCGATCTACGACATCGACACGTAGTATCGTCGAAGATGCTCGATGTTCCGGAGTTCTTCACCATAGATCTGTCTTCACGCTTTAATCGGTATGCGCTGGCCGAGTCACCTCGGCAATTATATACGGTTCTTCCCATAAGGGGATAACTTGTGACGGTCCTTGGTGGTTTGAATCTTGCGTAGAACCGGATCGCCAACGATAAAAGCTCGTGCTCGAACGTTGCGGCTGTGGTATCGTCGAGCCCTTGAAGATATTTTGCCGCATTGGATGAGGGTTGCCTCACGGGCCTCTTCCAATCGGGTGAGGTCATCCACTCGGTTTCGGTCATAGCGTTCATCGTTGAAGCTGCGGACTCGAAGAGATTCATACTCCATCTCGTTTGGCAACATGGCTTCCGTGCCATAAACCAAAAAGAAAGGAGTTTGGCCGGTAGCCCGGCGGGCGTGGTCCGCGGGGACCATAGAACCGAGGGAGCTCTTGAACCCACTTGCCGGCATAAGGATTTAAGCGGTCAAACACGCGGGCCTTAATGCCTTGAAGGACCATGCCATTGGCACGCTCAACTTGACCATTGCTTTTGGGGTGTGCAACCGACGCATAGCGATTTTGATCCGAAGTCTTCGCAGAATTTTTGAAGATGCCTCCGGTGAATTGAGTCCCATTGTCGGTTATGATTACATTTGGGACGCCGAAACGGTGCACGATGTTGAGGATGAAGTCCCGCGCCTTGTCGGCAGTAATTGTGGCGACCGGCTTAGCTTCGATCCACTTGAAGAACTTGTCGATTGCGACGAATAGGTGCGTGAATCCTCCTGGAGCCTTCTTGAAAGGGCCGACCATGTCTAAGCCCCATACCGCAAACGGCCAGGATAATGGAATTGTTTGTAGCTCTTGGGTTGGGACATGGCTCTGTCGAGCGAAGAATTGGCAACCTTCATAGGTTCGTACCACTTTGTCCGCGTCGAAGACCGCGGTGAGCCGAAAAAACCTTGTACGTAGGCTTTGCCCACCAAGGTGCATCTTTGCCGCGTGGCTTCCGCATATGCCCGTGGATGTCTTGGAGTAGGCTGTCGTCCTTCTTCGGGTGCGATGCATCTCATCGGGACTCGGAAGGACTTCTCTTGTATAGATCGGAGTCAACCATGACGTAAGCTTGGCAACGACGTCGGACACGTTACGCCTCATCCCGGTCTTGGCGGCTCTTGCTTTGTGTTAGAAATTTGATGAGCGGTGTCCTCCGGTCGGCGTCGACCATGGCGACTTCGGTTGCGGCTTGCTCGTTGGGAGTTGGTTTTGTCGCAAGTTGGCTCATGGAGGTGCTCGACAAAAACGTACTTGGGCGGCTTCACGTTTGGACCCGAACTGCGCCAACTCGTCGTTGCTTCGTTGTTGTGTCTTAGGACGTGTGATAGCTCGAGTCCGTCAAACTTGTCTTCAAGTTTGCGAACCTCCTATCGGTAGGCCTCCATGGTGTCGTTTAGACAGGACCGAGTCTTTCATTACTTGATTGACGACCGGTGGGAATTCTCTTTCACGACGAGCCGACGTATCCCGAGTGAAACTGCGAGCCGCAATCCATGTAGCGGGCTTCATACTCGGCAACGTTATGTGAGGCGGAGAAGTGGAGGTGGAGGACGTATCTTAGCCTTTCCTTAGTCGGGAGATCGGCACAACTCCTGCCGCCAAGCCGGTGATCCTCTTGGATCCGTCGAAGTGCATGGTCTAATATTGAAGGTCTTCCCAAGGTACATCTTCTTCTTGTTTGGTCCACTCGGCCAAGAAGTCCGCCAGGGCTTGTGACTTTACAGACGTCCTCGCCTTAAAAGTTAAGCCCAGCAGCATCAGCTCCAGGGCCCACTTCACGATGCGCCCGGTCGCCTCTCGGTTGTGGATGACATCGCCGAGTGGAAAGGAAGTGACGACGGTGACCGAGTGACCACGAAAATAGTGCGCCAATTTCCTCGCGGTTATCGAACACCATATAACAATTTTTGTACACGAGGGTAGCGAATTTTGGCTCTGCCGGCACTTCGCTAACAAAGTAGATCGGCCTCTGGATCTTCTGGACCCGCCCTTCTTCTTCACGCTCGACCACGAGGACCGTACTTACCACTTGGTGAGTGGCTGAAACGTACGATAGCGGGGGCTCTGGGGGGAGGTGAGGCAAGGATGGGTGGTGTCGTGAGGAATTCTTTAAAATCTTCAAAGGCTTTGTGGGCTTTCGTGGTCCATTGAAAGTCGTCCATTTTCTTTAGCAATCGAAGAAGGGCATGCCTTGTTCGCCGAGTCGAGAGATGAATCGGCTTAGCGCCGCCATGCAGCCGGTGAGCTTCGGACATCCTTACGGTTACTCGGGGCTTCATGTTCAAGATAGCGTTGATCTTTTCTAGGTTGGCTTCAATGCCGCGATGTGACACCATGAAGCCGAGCGGTTGCACGATGGGACGCCAAAAGTGCACTTTTCCGGGTTTAACTTCATTCGAAGGCCCGAATGTTTGCGAAGGTTTCTTCTAGGTCGGCGATCGGGTCTTCTTTCGCTTGGTCTTGATGACGACATCATTGACATAAGCTTCCACGTTCTTCCCAATCTGCGTCGAAAACACCTCTGGATCATGCGTTGGTATGTGGCCGGCGTTCTTCGGGCCGAAGGGCATGGTGATGTAGCAGGCCCCAAACGGCATGATAAACGATGTCTTTAGGCGGTCGGATTCCTTCAAGCTGATTTGGCGATAGCCGAGTAATAGTCCAAAAAGCTCAAGAGTTGGCGGCCGGTGTTGTTGAATCTACGACTTGGTCGATGCGAGGCAGCCGAATGGATCTTTGGGGCGAGCTTTGTTGAGGTCGGTGTAGTCAACGCACATGCGCCATTGCCCGTCTTTTCGGACCGAAGCTGGGTTGGCTAACCGGTCGGGATGTATAACTTCTTTGATAAAACCAGCGGCCAAGAGCTTTGTGAGCTCTTCCTTGATGGCATCTTTTCGATCCTGCGCGAATCTGCGTAATCGTTGTTTGATCGGCTTTGCGTCATCTTTGACGTGTAAAGAGTGCTCGATCACCTCCTAGGGATTCCGGGCATATCGGATGGTTTCCAAGCAAAAACATCTTTATTATTTTGGAGGAAGGTGACGAACGCGCTTTCCTATTTAGGATCTAGTTCAGCGCCGATTACGGCGAGTTTTGAGGGATCCGATGGATCAAGGGAGATTTTCTTGGTCTTGGCATCGCGGTTCTGATTTGACTATCTTCTTCGTGGGGATTTCACCCTCTGCCGAAGTCGATGCGGCCAATCGGATTTCTTGCTGGCCACGTGATCTCTCGCGAGATTGGGCCATGTCGCAGCTCTCCTTGTCGCAGGTGAAGGCTTGCTTCACGTCACTACGAAGAGTGATGACGCCGTTGGGACCGGCATCTTCATACGAGGTTGGTGTAATGAGGTATCGCCATGAATTTGGCGAGTGCTGGCCTTCCGTTGATGGCGTGGTAGGCCGTTTGAAGTCGGCCACCTCGAAAGTAACGTTCTCCGTCCGGAAATTCTCTCGAACTCCGAAGGTGACCGAAAGGACGATGTGCCCGAGTGGTGTAGATGACAGCCAGGAATAACTCCGTGGAAGGGGCTGAGCTTGCCTTCGTTCGGCCCTCGGGATCGCATCATGTCCAAGGTCTTGGCGAAGAGAATGTTGAGGCGCTGCCCCATCGATGAGGACGCGCTTGAGCTTGATGTTGCGGACCACCGGGTCCAAGGCGAGTGGATAGCGCCCGGGTGAACCACTTGGTCGGGATGATCCGAGCGGTCAAAAGTGATGGCCACCTCCGACCATCGTAGGTGCTTGTGGGACCTCGGGTTGCGTCGCGTTGACCTCTCGGTCGGTTAGCTTTTTCCTCTTGGATTCATAAGCTAGCGGCCCCGAAGATGTGATTTAGCTCGCCCACGGGGTCTTGAAAAGGCTCGGCATTCTCACCGTGTTGTTCTTCTTGCCGCCCGATGGGCGGCTTCTTGATCGACTTCTTGTTGAGTGTGCCGCATATTGCTCGCGAACTGTTTATAAATAAAACAGTCCTTAGCCACGTGCTTGTGATTGGGATGATGCGTGCACCGAGCGTTCATGATGGCGTCGTAGGCCGCGACTCGGGGCGACGTTGGGAGTTGGAAGTTGTGGCAACTAGATCTTCGGATCGGCGCTTGCAATCCTTCGGCCTTGGTTGTTGTTGCCGTTATCCTTCTTAGGATTCCGGCTTCCTCCCTTGCTTGTCATCCCTCCTATCGGGCCGGTCTTGGCGCGCCGCTTTGATGGCATCGTTGGATTTGGCGTAAGAATTTGCCGTCTCAAACATCCGCTTCACCGTCTTCGATGGCTTGCACCCAAACTTCCCGATCAACGGCTCATCACGGAGTCCCTTCGGAAGGCGGCGATGATGATGTCGTCGGTGATGTTGGGGATCTTGTTGCGCTTTTCGGAGAAGCTCGGATGTAGTCCTTGAGGTTCGTCCGGCTTCGAATCACGTTGTAGAGATCGAAATGGGTTCCGGGCCTTTCGAAGGTGCCCTGGAAGTTGGCAATGAAGTGGTCCCTCGGCTCACTCCACGAGCCGATTGAGCCTCTTGGCGAGGCTCGTGAGCCGGTTCTGGCTGAGTTGGCGAGGTCACGAGCGAGTAATTGGCCATGACCTTGTTGTCGCCTCCGCCGCACGGATGGCGAGAGTGTACACGGTCGGCCACGACTCGGAGTCGGTCTTGCCGTCGTACTTCTCGATTCCGATCTGTTTGAACCCATTCGGCCAATGCACTCGACGAAGCTCCCGAGTGAAAGCTAGTACTCCGTCGTCATTACTGTCGGGTGATCCCCTTCGATCTTCTCAAGTGCGTTGATCCCGTTCTTGGTAGCGACGATCGAGGACTTCCGTAGATCACTCGGCGGGGTCCTCGGTAGGGCTGCTTCGATAGCTGGAGCGTTGTTGCGGGCGGACGCGGTGGTGGACGGGTGGACGACCGTGTTGCTTTTTGCGGGAGTCGGCCGTTTGCTCCCGATGCTTGTGTGTGGACTCGGGCGTGGGCCTCTTGGCTGGTTGTCGACCGGTCGGCTCCGGCCTCTTATAATCTCTTGACCTTAGCGGCGGGAGCCGGCCCGTCGGGCGTTTCGCCATGGACTCGGTCGGTCTTCGTGCGAGGTGGAGGGATGACCGTTGGCCGTAGCCGCGACGATGGTCTTGATTTTGTCCAAGATTGGAGTCACGTCGGGCGCCCTCAATGACGGTGTCCGGGAGTGTGAGGGCAGCAACAACGTTCGTGCGTGGCGTCTGGAAGATATTGGTGTTGCGGACCCGCGTTTGAAGTATAGCCTCTTGAGCGGATCGTCCGATGCCCTTAGATCCTGCTTCCTTCTATCGGCTTCCTCTTTGCGTTTCTTCTCCTCTTCGGCCGGTTGCGCTCTTGCTCAATTCTGCTCGTTCTTCTTCCGCAAGCTGCCTGAAGCCATGGCCGAGTCGATCTCGGCCACCTCGCCATGAGGACGTCAAAGCACTTCGGCTCGTAGTCCTTGTTGCAATCGGAGTCATTAGCTTCGTCCGAGGGGATGCCATAAAGGTCGTCAAAGCCTAAAGAGCTGAGATACTCGTTGAGCTCGAGGATGAGCACGAGCCGAATGGCGGAGGATGACCGCGACCTCCTCGAGCCGGTTGCTCGGATCCGGATCGTTCTAGTCCGAGTCATAGGTTGAGGATGTGGACTCCTCCGAGTGGGTTGACCTCGACTCGGGGAGAGAAGCTTGCCGTAGATCTCGGCGGCGTTTGGTAATCCAAAAGGTGCCGAGAGGTCTTCCTCCGAGTAGATTGTCTCTGTTGGGGAGATGAGAAGGTTGCTTGCAAATCTCGGCGGTGTTCGGTAGTCCGAACGGCGCCGAGTGAGTTCTTCCCTCAGAGTGGATGGGCTGCATCTTGGAATCCAGGATTTCATCGTAGATCTTGGTGTTGTTCGGGAGCCCGAACGGCGCCGAGTGGGTTTCTCCTCCCGACTGGTTTGAATCCAAGTCGAAGGAGGAAAACTTGTTGAAGTCGTTGACGGCGAAATCGTCGAATCTGAAGGAGATCCCATCACGCTTGTCGGTGAGATTGTGGAAGAAGTCTTGATGCGCGGGCCCCTGCGCGCGCCAACCGTCGAAACTCGGTTTCGGCAATAGAAAATTGGGGTGCGATCAAGATCGCCAAGCACAATGGGTTAGGTGGAAAACAAGGATTTAGACAGGTTTAGGCCCTCTCGTGAGGTAATACCCTACTCTGTTTTGAGGATTCGATCCACCGAGTGTATATTGATCTCAAGATCTATAATTCGAAAACTCATATGTTTGATATCCCTCAAGGGACGCCCTTACCCCCTTATATAGTCTTGGGAGGTGGGCTTACGGATCGAAAACCCTATCTTACTCTAAATCGGTTTCCTCAATCTTACCAAACCGTGACTATAGGCCGTTGCCTTATCTCAATCGAAAACGTAACACCCAAGTCATATTTGGTTTACATATTTGGTAGGCGCAATCTATCCCTACCTCCGATCGGATAAACTTGCCATGTGGATACCCGATTGCCATAATCTCCACAGAGCCCCGAGTCTTTTCGATCGACGAGACAACTCAGCATCAAATCAAGACAGTATACAGCCAAACAACTTTTTGGCTGAGTGCTTTGGCGCCGAGTGATTCCATCATCTCTGCTGAATCTCCCGAGTGGCTTCAAAGACTGTGAAGGGCTGGAAAATATCCAAAAAATTCTCAAAAATAAATATCTAGGTGCATCTCATGCTGTTGGGATGCACCCTCCTTTGCCACGTCGGCATCGTGTGGATGCACTTCGATGGCGTCGCCGGCGGCAGTGCATGCGGCGGCATTGACGCTGGGTCTTCAACTCCCGCTGCTCTGGGTCTTCTTGCTATGACAAGCGCGGTGTCTGCGACAACGACGGCGGCGCCACCGCTGCCTCCGCTCGCCACGACAAGGACTTATGACAGCCACGAGGTGAACCACCATCTTGTAACATGTTCCTTACTCTTCTACTAGATTGTAAATAGGTGTGGCGTTGAAACGGGAAAGAGATTAACATGAGACAAAAGAGGAATCAACAAAAGAGGGGATTGGTGTAGGAACAATTCAATGATCCAACCCCTGCTTAGTCCTTAGTATGTTTTTATTGTGTTCATGTCAGTAAAAGAAGAAGAAATTTTGCAAATCCTGTTGATTCTGTGTCATGATCCGAGAAGATTTCTCAACCTATACACAGTTTCTGCTTGTTAAAAATCTGGCCTTTATTATGGGCAAAATTGCTAGGACCGTTTCAGTTTGGTCCGCCTCATAGGCAAGCTGATTAAAATATACTAATCCATTGATTTTTTGACATCAACTGAACAAACTTGAATTGACTTATCCATGGCCATAACCTGCAAAATCTTACATGCATCTATTGAACTTACACCTCCGCCCAAAAAATAAATTGATAAGACATGACTATGCTTCAACGACTTTTTACTGAAATATTTTTCTTGGTAAGTGAAACATCTGAAATATTTTTATTAAAACAATTTTTAATAAAGGATAATTTTTTTTCAATAACATGATACAACATCACAACCACACGATTCGCCATATCCCCATTCCTAAATCAACCCTAACCGTATACATGGTGGCACCAGCGGCGGCTGTGCCCACACGAGCTAGCGGCGGTAGGCCGAGGTGAGCCAGCACGGTGAGCACTGAGCAGCAATTGATGCGGCAGGTCGGGGAGGTGGTGAGGCACGCCGAGCAGCAGCAGGTCCCCGCGACAACACATGAGCAGGGGCAGAGGCTAAGGCAAAAAGGCGGCGGCTTCGGCAGGCCGAGCATGAGCCGGCGATGGCAAGAACGCGAGCGGGCGGCAACTCAGGCGGCAGCACGCGAGCGACCGGAGGCTTCACCTCCAGTGGTAGTACGTGAGTAGGCGACGAATCCGTTGATGCTGCAGCAATGTCTCTTTTATTTATTTATTTTCTAATCTCATAGTATTTGTGCAAACCTTGTTTCTTTGGTGATTTTTTAGTGGGGAATGCAATGAATCTTTTGCAGTTGGTGTAAGTTCTGTGAAAAACCTGTCAAACTGATATCAAAATTCTTAATTTTGTCAAAGTTTAAACAAATAAACAAATACCAATAAAATTGAATTTATTTTTTAATCCACCTACACGCGGGTTTCGATTCCTTGGTTATCCTGCGGTCTGTGGAAAGAGCGTAACTCTAGGGTCTTCGATTCGACTCTTTCCTCGGTTACGGTGCTTGTGAACTATCAAGGCGAGGGGCCGGTTGTGGTCCTTAACAGGCTCGTTGTTTTTGGAGTTTTTGTGGGAGATTAGGAGGGTTTCACCTCCCCTCCCGTGTATGGAGTAGTCTTTGTTCTTAGGATAGGGTTTCTAGCCCCCTCACCCTAATAGAAGCTAGTCTGGTTGTCGTGGGGTGTGTGTGTATTTGAACAAATTTTTTCTTCTAATATATTGACGTGCAATTTATATATAACTATCTATGAAGCAAGTAGTGTTTCCACCTAAAATTTTCGTCCGCCTAGCTATTTTGCAGAAAAACCCTTGAGTGTTTATAAAATTAACTCGCAGTCCGCCTGACTATTTTGCAGAAAACCCTTTGAGTGTTTATAAAATTAGTCGCGACTATTTTGCAAAAAACCCCTTGAGTGTTTATAAAATTAACCCGAGTCCTCCTAGCTATTTTGCGAGAAAACCCCTTGAGTGTTTATAAAATTAACCACATCCTTTGGCTATTTTGTAGAAAATTCCTTGAGTGTTTATAAAATTAACTCAGTCCTAATGTTGAAATATGCCTCGAGTGAAGACATAAAGAAAAAAATATAAATTGAAATTATATGAGACTTCAACTTTGGAATAATTATGATAAAATAAAATGATGCTCGTTGCATCGCACGAGCATATTTACTAGTAATCTATAACTATCTATAAAGCAAGTAGTATTTCCACCCAAATTTTGTTCTGTCGGCTATTTTGCAAAAACCCTTCGATTGTTCGAAATTAACCCACAGATCCACCATCACGGGTCGGACCGACCGACAACACATCGCGCCCAAACCGCTCGGCCGACGATGGCGACGCCTCCGACCGGCGTCCTTTGCGCCGCCATCATCCGCGAGGCCCTCAAGTTCCTCCCCGTTGTCGTCCCGCTCCGCTCGCTTGTGCTCGCGGCCGCGCCATGACCGCGTCGCCGCCGCGCTTTGTTGGGCGGCGGGGCCCGGGCAGCCGGCGCCGGACCTGCCGATGGGAAAGGAGGAGAGAGAGGTAGCCGGTGTCGGCCGCCACCCGCGTCGTGCGGCGCGTCGATCACCACATCCATCTTGCCGGCGAGCATGCCTTGTGCGTCAACCAACCGACAGGCCTCTGCCCCGACGACCAGCTCCGGCTCCCTTCGCCGCCCACGACGTCACCACGGACTCCGCCAAGGCGCCTCCTCTTGCTGCCCAGGGCCGTCGGACCGTCCGACAACACACCGCGCCCAAACCGCTCAGCTTGCTGCGGCGGAAGAGTCGTATTTGTTGGGGATTTGATAGCAAGAAACCAATGGGAGTCCCTGCTTTGTATGCTCTCTACTGCTGCTCTCTACGACTAGATTTCAATCAGTCCGGTGTAATTGTTTATAATAATGCAGGAGAAGAGACTTGACGAGTGATCAGCTAGGTTTTTAGATCATCCCAGTTTGCTCAACTTTGTGCTCTTGCATCTGCTATTGGAAGATTTGGCACGTATGATGTTCGTACCGTTTGCATCTGTTATTTCTAGCTTTAAACAATCGTGCGTTAATCATCCGGTAATTAAGAAATCCAGTATCGAGAATCAAAATCCCAGTAAACGTGATCGGATCCGTTTGTTTCTATGTTTCTCGTACTAAATGCGTACATCGAAAACTTTAACCATTTCGGTCCCCAAGAACTGGTCGGGACCATCGGGACATGATGCCAACACAAATATGATTGGAAACAAGACCAAGTTCGAAATTCTCACAAGAAAAACACATGGATGTTGTATGCAATATTTCGGATAGGAAAAACATGTACTATAGAGGAGATCTTGCTAACAAGCGAAGGGAAACTTTGCTTGACCGTCTCAATGCTCTGTGATCCCAGGTTGGAGGTAAAGATCATTTTGACCAATGTCAATTGTGTACGAGCATTGTGCAAAACATCAGTGCGGGAAGTTGGCCTGAAAATTAATTTAGCATTCGATAATTCATCCCTACAATTTCCACAAAAGTTAGAAAACCATCGATTAGCAATGCCATCTCTATCGAGCGATAAGATTGTTCTTGCTAGAAACAAAACCATCACTTGTTCGAGATCATTTATCCTAATATTCTCTTCGAAATTTAGCGAGAATCTCCCGCACCGCGCAGGGCGTGACTAAACTGTCGAACATGAGGGTTGTTGGCGTTGGACAAGCATACCATTGTTGCCATTGGAGAGGAGCACCTTGTTCATCGCTTCTTCATCTGGGTTGAGCTACACGCCGAGAAAGAAGGGGCTGATCCCGTTGACGAACAACGGCGTGTTGGGCTACAGCGCCGTGGATTACAGGATAGTATATGTTACCTACTCTGGATAAGCTGGAAGGGGAATTTGTAAACCATCACTATTCAGCTCTGTACCTGCTTATACAGTAGTTGAATTGCACTTCTGATGAAATAGTTGATGTACACCAGTTATAGTGCTATTGGAAGATTTGGCCCGTATGATGTTTGTACCAGTTTGCAGCTGTCGCCTGGCACTCGTGCAGCGAGCATGCCTTGTGCGTCGACCAACCCACAGGCCTCCGCCCTGACGACCGGCTTCGGCTCCCTTCACCGCCCACGACGTCACCACGGACTCCGCCAAGCCGCTTCCTCTCGCCGCCCAGGGCCCTGTCTTCGCCATTGGGATGTGGAGGCCTGGAACCTCCGGTCACAGAAAACCCTTTGAGTGTTTATAAAATTAACCCGTAGTCCCAATGCTGAAAAGAAAGTGAGGGCTTGGATGGAAAAAGACCTCTTGCGCCCCTCCCTCCCGTCCCCATCCGCGCCGCGCCTCGACTTCACCCGTTGCAACGCACGGGCACAATTGCTAGTAATAATAATAATAATAAAGAGAGTTGACTAATTACTTCTGAGAGGGGTAAAAGTTGACTTTTAAATCTATTGCTCAAATGGACGATCAGAGACCATGGTTGCGTAGAGCTTGTCGAGACGAGTCCGTTTGACTACTCACTCTCTCAATTCGGCTAAGTATTGCCCCTCCGGCAATCCGAGTAATTGTGGACTGTTGGATGTATGTCTAGAGAACTCTAGTATAAAAGGGCAGTCAACCCTAGCCCACTTTTCCCCTCCTATGCTTGCTGCTACTCTTGCCCCAAAGTAGAGACGTGAGAGAGGAAAGGAAGAAGAGGAATGAAGGAGAAGACGGAAGAAGAGAACAGAAGGACAAGAAGGAATAAGAGGATGGGGGAGAAGAGGAGGTGAGGAAACTAGGGTTTTTGATGCTCCTACTCAAGGCAAGGTGGTATTGCTTCAAGTCGTGCCTATGACGCTCATCTCTACCAAGTTACAGTCAAGTAAATATAGCAATGATTTGCTATCATTTTGACTTGTTATTTTACCACCTAAATGTCTAAAACTCAGCACATATGACTATCCTCAATAATTGAAAGATTCGACATGATTTATTTGCTTGGTGGAGTAATCTAACAAAATGAAGTTAAATTCAATATGATAAATAATCTATGGTTTATGTTGGAATTTTGGGTAAATAAAGATAATTACACGCTTGGGTGATATTATTCATAAATGAGGTTCGGTCATGCATCTTGTGCTTTATCAAAATATAAATATTAGGGAGTCTGTCATTACTTTAGGAGTTTGTTTGAATTTAATCAATTGTTATTGAATCATCCTGGTGTGATAGCACTGAGGTCAAAATAGAATCCGGCTGCCGTTCAAAAATAGACTTCACTCCTTGGTTATGGCCATATATGGTTAATATTATGGTTGGATGGTGTATGAAAATTATAGGTGCACAGGTTGCCTTGGCCTTGGTACGAATTTTTATAGTTCAATCTACGTGCAAATATGTTTATATTTAAAATAGTGTTATGCATTGATGTATTACAGATTGTTGGCTTATATGTTTGGCATCTTAAGAAGGGGCGTTATGTCATGAGACTTGGATTATAGAAGTGAGTTTCATCCTGTGGTTTCGTGTTTGAAGTATGTTTTGGACATGTTGAAGTGTTATTTGTGATATTGGCAATACAAGTATCTTACGCATATACGTGTGGATTTTGATATGCATTGAAGTATGTTCTAATATTCTTGTTATATGTGATGGTTGTGGTATGTTGTGGATTTCTCACTTCAAAAAGGGTTAAATATTGGTTGATGGTATTATCATGTGGTGTGTGGCTAATCTACACTTGAGAAGGAAGTTGAAGTTTTATTGATGGCGTTATCAATGCATCATATTATATACATGTGCATTTGCATATGCATTGTATTGAAAGTTATGTCGTGATCTTATGATTACGACCGTACCGGTACAACATCCATGGATGCGGCTCCATACCTTGTTGGGTATGTAGGCAGGAGTTCATATGCATCACATGTATTCATGTGCACTTGATGCATGAAAATGATTGTCTTATGCATTTCATAAACATTGGAAGTAATCATGAGAAATGATGCTTCTTAACGAGTGTGTAATGCGGATGACCTTTGGTATTGTGGATATGGATAGAATTGTATGTGCGGTTTTGAATGACATTTGTATACACTGTGTTTGTATTGATGGAGTTGGAAAGGATTTTGTGTGGATTTGTATTGTATTGTTATGCACTTTATTCGTCTTATAATTATTATTGTATTTGGAATTAGTATGCAAGGGATCATCGGATCCCTTATTCTAGTCATCTGCTAATTTGTTATGGACTTCTTGTGTGTTTTTCATGAGTGATCTATAATACCCAAATGGTGATAATTTTGGATTGGTCAAATATTGTTTACATAAAGAAAAAATAACAGTTTGGGTGTAGTAGGATGAATATGGTTTAAATGCTCTTATCATAATATCCTCGGATATTAAGTTGTTAGTATCTTAATGATTTTCCAATATTACAAAAGTTGTTCTAGCAGTAGTGGTTTGTTGTGATGATAAAGAATGAAATATGACTTGATGGTGGAAAAGATATGACACTTGATATTCTAATAACGATTTGTCAATTATAGAAGTATTAAGCCGATGCCTAATCAAATTGTGGTTTAAATTACTTGTTCAAATAAGTTTACTTACTGAGATTTTCGAATCTCATCCTTGTTTTCCCCCTCCAGGTACCTGAGGTATATCATGTGGAGAAGAAATATAGCTGCACGGATCCATACTTTATGATTCTTCAAATATATCTTTTGCTAATCTTAAAAATAATATTATCCCTTAGAGCTTGTTGGTTAATATTGATGATGAAAGGCTAGCGATGATGATGTAATTTTAAATTTTTATCTCTGATGAACTGTTAGGATGGTCCTTTATGATTTAAGATTGCTTACAACCTATGTATTAATTATTTTGCTTTCGCATTATTGAAATTACAAGGAAGTTGCTGCTAAAATTTTCTGCTACTAATTAACAAAGTAGCTAGTCACGCAATGGATTTTAGTGACATCTCGAAGTTTCGTGGCCTAGGGTGTCACAACCTATCTCTCTCCATGCAGGTCAGCAGCAAGCGACGGACGAGACGAACACAACATGGCAGGAGGCGCCGATGGAGAGGAGGCATTATTCGTCATGCTAGATGATGGGAGGCAGCGACAGAGAGGCAACAACGAGGAGCCAAATCCGCACGGGGCCCAACGAAGTAACGAACTCGACGGCGGGGATGAGCTCGACGAATAGGTGGCGGCAGTTGACGTGGAGGATAAGCTCGACGGCGTTGGAGAAGGGGGGCGACAATGAAGATGGAGGCATGCGCTATTTGTCACGCTCACGATCATCGCGTTCGACGCATGCATGCTCATCACGAGGCCCATTTGCTACGCATGATGCTAGCATCGTCGTGGCCACCCTGAGGCTAGCCCGCACGCTCATCGTATATGCTATGCTCCCTGCTCCGAGCATCCTTCCATGTGGCGATGATGGTCTGACCTGCGTGGAGCTATTTGGTAAAACCAATTTGGCTGGAAAAGTTTGGCTTGCAAGGAAACAAGTTTGGCCAACTAGATGGCTTACTCATCCGGTTGACAATTTTGTTGGAGTGTTTTTTCTTTTTATCTATAATTACTTAATTTTAGTTTGAAGTGTGAGATAAAGAGGTTTAAGATGCTCGATCCAGCTACAGAATAAATTGTGACTTGAAACTACAGTTTTGTGATTTTTTATGTCATCCGTGAAATTTCCATTGGAAAAATGGCTAGACAAGGCCCTAAAAAAATAGTAATAATTAACCTTCGGCCGAACTGGTCCTAGTTGGGCCGACACGGCCCGTAGTTTGATAAGTTTGATAATGGGCCAGGGCCTAACATCTTCGGAATTTTGGCATTTTTAATTTTAATTTTTAAAGATTTACAAAACTAATTTCTGAATTTAAAAATTTACGATCTAGTCTCTTCTCGCCTCTCGGGAGGCGTGATTGATAAAACGCCCTCCCGGAGGGCGTATTATCCGACGTGGCGACGGCACCGCCGTCCCGCCGCGAGGACGGAATTTTGCAGCGACCCTTCCCGCCCTTGGTAAGGGCGGTTTTTCACGTGCACGGGGCCGCCCGCAAAAGGGCGGCCGCCCGGCATTTTGCGGCGGACCCCTTCCCGCCCTTACCAAGGGCGTTTTCCTATGCATAGGGAGCCGCTGCAAAAATGCCAGGCCGTCGTGGCATTTTTGCAGCGGCCCCATTCCCGCCCTCGGAAGGGCGTTTTTGCCATGCGTAGTATATAAGCCGACAGTCAAAGATTTTCTCCTCATTTACACCTTCCCAAATCCAAAAAAAGAACAGAGAGAGTGAGGAAGAGGAAGGAGCGCGACGAAGCTCTGCTGGATTGCGTACTTCATCCGAGGTAAATGCAATATCCCGTCGTTATTTTGTTTGTTAGTTAGTATGTAAATGCAATAGTAGGAAAATATAAATTTGTAATATTTGAATAGGTATTGAATATTTTGTTATAGATTTTTAAAACAGATGATTTAATTTAGATCAATTTAGATAATTTAATCGAAGTAACATAGGTAGAATAGATAGATCAACAAGGATAATTTAATGGACATTAACATAGGTAGAATAGATAGATCAACTTAGGTAGAATGTGTTTGGATCTAAGTGTAAATTATGTGAGTAGATGGTAAGCACTATAGATAATCGTACGTATAATTTCGTTGATAATCAAAATATGTGTAGATGTAAAGTACGATTTAATTTAATTTAGTTTACAAAATTTGGCAAATTGAAATGAACGAGGTACGATTGGCGGTAGATGAAACGAACAAATCGATTCGGGATATTTTAAGATGTAGAGCAGAGAAACATATTGTTAAAGAAATTAAGTTAGGCACGAAGCATCTAGGCAACATATTCGTAGTATGAAATAAACTCGCTTTTAATTTGTTTGTCGGCACTATAGCAAGTAAGATCATATTTCGATAGTTCACGGTGAAGGCAACGTTAGATACGGTCCGAAGGTGTAGATTTGTCGAATTTAGGATGAAATCAAAGAGCATCGATAGGCGCCGAGAAAACATTTGAGTCGGTGTATAGTTGGTTGCTACGTGGATTTAAAGTGGATACAAGAGTGAACACAATGTCTCTATCCGTTGTAGTAAGTCGTGCAACGAAGGATATTATTGGGAACTTATGCCTATAGATAACACCGAGTCGTGGAGACGTTATGTGGACATGGCACTTGAAAGGTCCTGGCCCCTTGTTATTTTTGTGGCACCGCACGAAATCGATAGCGTAATACAATGCAAACAGAGTATGGCGAAGGTCCGAGCAATGAAGCAAGCTTGGAGAAGGCAATTGGCGTGGCGGACGAGGGGAGAGAATCGAAGCAATTGTTGACGAAATGGAGAGGAGGATTCTGAAAATGAGTAGGCGGAGGGCGATGAATCATCGACGAGGAAGAAGATGTCATGGCCGTCGATTGGAAAAAGCTGATTTCTCTCGGCTTGTTATCTCGGAAGGGCAACATGTTTCATTTGAATACAAGGATAATGAGGTCATCCAGGGTGCTAGGTATGCTCATAAGGAAGACATAAAAGAGGCGGTGAAGCATTGGGCGGTGTCTTTGCATAGAGAGTTTAGGGTGGTGAAGTCTATAAACTATGTGTATGATGTGAAGTGTATGAAGGATGATTGTCCGTGGCGCGTTCATGCATACAAGGGGAAATGGAGTGACTATTGGAAAGTGAGCATTGTTGGTGAGCACACATGTCTGTTGCCGGGGTAGATAAGTACCACCGCAACATCACCTCGGCGTTTGTTGCCGGTGAGATGTACAGCCATGTTGTTAAAAACACAGATTTTGAACCTGGCTCCATTATTAGGCACATTGAGAACAAATTCAAGTATACTATTAGCTATGTGAAGGCTTGGAGGGCGAAACAAAAGATATTGGAGATGAGGTATGGCACATTTAAAGCATCGTATGACAATTTACCTCGTCTATTAGCCACCATTGCTCAGAGAAACCCCAATACCTACTACGACATTCAGACATTTCCATCATCTACTGATTCGAGCAAGAGCGTGCTGCAAAGAGCCTTTTTCTCGATTGGTGCTTGCATCAACGCATTTGTGCACTGTCGCCCTGTGCTGTGCATAGATGGAACCTTTCTGACAGGCAAATACAGAGGTCAGATACTGACGGCGATTGGAGCAGATGGGAACAATCGGGTGTTACCTATAGCGCTTGCATTTGTCGAGAGTGAGAACACCGAAAGCTGGTATTGGTTCTTGGAGAGAGTTCGATGCCAAGTCGTTCGTATGAGGCCCAATGTTTGTCTCATACATGATCGTCATGCCGGCATGCCGAGGGCAATCGACTATCTTCGAATGGTTGGCCGAAGAGGGACTTCCACTAGGTGGCATGATGTTCGGAGTAGATGGTGCATGCGGCATATGGGAGCCAATTTGTACAAACAATTCAAGAACAAACACCGATGGATCTATTCAAGAGGCTATGTGGTCAAAATCAAGAGAAAAATTCAATGAGATGTGGAGAAGGTTGGATGAGCGACAACGAAGCAAACCGACGAGCAATCTCGTTGCCACAAGTTGACGAGCTGCAGTACCTCTTGGTCCATTGCATAATGACCCGCCAACAATGAGAAGGAGATCTGCACCATCAATACGTAATTTCTCCCCTTTGGATAGAGAATGAACCAAAAGAAAAGTGATCTCTGTTGTATGACACCGACGAAGCTCGATATGGTATAATGACAACGAACCCGGCCGAGGTGTACAACCGGGTGATGCGAGGAGTTAGGGAGCTTCCATTGGTGGGTATTGTGGAATTTATCCTTCATGGCACTCGAGGCATATTTTAGGGACAGATTTAAGAAAATATCCCCTTTAATGGTCGATAACAACATTGTATTTGGCAACGTGGTGACGAAATATATGCAAGACAAAATTCTAAAGGCTATGAAGCACGAGTAATCCCCAAGGAACCCAAGTTCTTCGATGCGAGATCATGTGTGTCGACGGGAGAAGGCACGGCATCAACCGTGTTCAAGCGTGCGGAATGTGTGCTTCATGCGGATGATGGTTGTAGCTGCAGTGTATGAAGCCGAAGCTTAGACATCTCGCCTTGCTCACACGTCCTTGCCGCACTGGGACTGCGGCATAGTTCCGTATATTTATGTGTCACCGTACTACAGGAAAGAATCAATTTTTCATACGTGGAAGAAGGAGATATATGGTTTTGGGATATCTGGATCGTACACAACACTGCGGCCACAAGTGTTCTACATTCCGATCCGTCGAAGTTAAGGATGAAAAAGGGACGTCGTCGCCGATACGCATCGAAACGACATGGACGAGTCGGAGGCCGGGGAAGGACCCTACGTTGCAGCAAATGCGATGAGCGCGGACATACATACAAAAAATGTCCCAAGAATTCGAAACTTCAACCGTCGCAGTGCGGGGCTTTCCGGCAGCCTCCGATGGCGGCCGTCCATCCGGAGAAGGAACAACGACGAGGCGACCACGTCCTAGACGTGCTCGTGCGGCGACTACGTTGTTCGGGGCGATGCAATGGCTTGATTATTTTGTTTGCTCCTTTCAATCTAGTGGTGATCCGATATTTGTAATATTTGTCATGTTGTTGCCATCCGTCTGCATGTAATATTTATCATTGTGAGACGTAAACTATTTTATTGTTGTTGTGATACTTATATATTGTGTTTGGTAGTTTGAATTAAGACGTGCATTTTTTTTAATGTTGAGATATAATGGACCATTTATGTCATGTATTCATGTTGTTTTGTTTTTTCTTATAAATTACTTATTAATCTATTCATGTATTCATGCGTATGGCGGACGATACACCGGCGCTTTTCGGCGAACAGTCGACGGGGTGCACGGGTCGTACTTGTCGGCAGGTGCGGTGCTCACACCACCTTTCGTCCACGGCCATCGCGAGTTGTTGCGTGTCGATCCGCGACACGTCCGGTACGATCAAACTCTTTACATTTATTGCAAGAATATTATGCTTGACACTAATATTGCACTATGTGTATGAAATGCAGTTACATGAGTCCGCCTGATCGCTCTTTGCAAACTTGTTGAGGCGCGTGTCGACGAGCACGACCGAGCGAGACGGTGGGATGCGGACCGGTCCTCGATAGCTGCTTTGGTGGATCGGTGGCGTCTGAGACGCACACCTTCCATCTTCCTTGTGGGGAGATGGCACCGACGCCGCAGGGCGTCTCGTACTGCTAGGGCTACCACTAGCCGGAGAGGCATGTCGGGCTGTGGATGCTATTGGTGGATGGAGGGAGGACATCACCGCACGATTTGCTCAGTGATGAGGCTACGGGGCTCCCACTGTTCGGGCGATCTACCCTTACGCGACCATCGGGCCTACGAAGACTTGGATTATGCGGTTCACGGTAAGTTAACTTGAAGACTTCGGTATTTTTCATTACATCTTATGTTTGTTAACATGGTTTTCTCCTTTGTAGGCCGACAACCACGTATGCGGCAATACATGGCGGACTAGCCGATAGCCACCGAGGAGGTGATCGGCGAGATCTAGGGCCACTCCGATGAGAACTACACCGCCTACCTTCGGTGGTACCTACCGCGGACGCGTCCGCGAGTGACCTTCACACCGGCCGCGCAGCAGCAACACCAGGCAGCGGTCACGGACACCTACCCGGCACGGACCAGGATTACTTCGTTGGGGTACGTCATGATTTCTCGGCATTAAAGCCTTTGTACATCATGATGCTTTTTTATTTGAGCGAAGAACCTAACTTGTTTCGATTTTTGTAGGCCGTCGCCGCACGGGCATTGAATGCCGAAATCGACTCGGTGATGCCGAGGCCGGACGCAGCATTCACCGAACGACGTGGAACGAGGATGACCTTCCGGCGGATGCGAGACGACGGCACGTTCGATCTTGCGGATCTTCTCTTGTCGTTCAGGCCGTCGACGCGGTTCCTCCGCGGGTGCTACGGAGTCCACGTCCACGCGGTCCGGTACCGGGATGGTCACCACACGGCGCTGGTGCTTCCACAGGTTAGTTCCACTCGTTTTCATTGTGTCAACCCTACAACGTGATCTAACAAACCGAATGTCACGTAGGTCCGACGCTACCGAGAGGGGATACGGCGGCGCGAGTGGATCGTCGATCCCTCGGCCTTTCGCTACTCGGCCCGGACTCGAGCTTTGTTGGAGCGAGTGGATCCTCCGTTCCTCGTCCCCTCACTCCGGGAGGTGAGCAAGCGTCGTCCGACGATTAGTTAACACTTATTAGTTTAAGTCACCGATGCTTCACATTGCTTACATATAGGAGGATTCTACTCGGCGGGCATTTTTCGCTCGGGGGCTTCTTCGTCACAAGCGGTGGGTCCGGGAGGCGACGGGGGTCGGGTACGGACGACGACTTCGACGACTGGAGGACCCGGATCGGGACGTTCTCGCGCCTCTCGGCTTGGTGGAGCACCTCTACCACGAGCCGGGACCCGCCACAGAGACGCCCGCGCCGGATGTCCGTGCTAGTCGTGCCGTGCCCCCAGACGTGCCGACGTACTCTCGGGGCACGTCGAGCACGAGGCTAGGAGGATAGGGGTAAGAGGTCTCGCCGTAGCTTATGTGTGCAACAGTTTGTACAAATTGTAATTATTTATTTTGTGTTTGATGTTTGTATATATCTATGTCTGTTCGTCGCACTCACATGTCACGAGATCCTTCCGTATCGTTCGCTGCATGATACTCTTACTAACGACAAAAAAACTTTCGGCGGTGTTAGACCTGCACGAGACGTCGCTATCAGCTTTTGCCCGTGATAGTCCCGCACGATACGTCGCTATCAACTTTTGCCCCGTGACAATCCTACACGATACGTCTCGTTCAGTTGTTGCCGTGAAAGACATAAACGATACATAGATGTGAACCTTCACCTCCCGCACTATATATTGCCTAGATTCGAATACGAGCTCTTTAAATCTGTATTTTCTTTTCTACATTTACTCGTGCAATGAGATCTTCATATCATCCATTCCTTGAGCGTCTTCACCGACGACTCCATCCTTTGAGCGGTTTTATTCCACCATGGTGTGACCGTCCGTTATGCCATTGTGGAGATGGTCTGCATACTTACGTCGTCCCTCCTCACTGAAACCAAGGGGAGACGATTTTTCCAATGCGTCAACATTGATCGGTATGGCTTAACCGCAATGCTTTCATCTACAAAATCTTCACGCGAAAACGCTAACTTGATTGTACATCGTGTTAACACCTCATGCGGGCATATCGTCGGGTGTGCAACTTTGTTGAGTGGATAGATACAGAGAACCCACGAACCGACGGAACATGTTACTACCCACTTAGCGAAACAAGGTCGGACTACCTTCGACGGAAGGCGAGTACCAACGTCGAGTTTGTCTTGAAGCTTTGGGCGGCCTATGGATCACCGGGCACTACCCACATGGCGGGAACGTCCGTAATGCCACGTGGTCTACGTTGCCGGTGGTAAGATCCATAAGACAAGCAACTAGAGGACAAAGATGCTTCGTGTGTTCCGAGATTGCGGATGACGATTTTGTCGTGAGTATAATTTTTCTTTCTTTAACCTATTCGCTTGTTTCATTTTCTAACTCCGAACATCATAAATGTGCAACCGGGAGGATGTACGTCGGTGTCCATACGAAGAGTGGATCGATACGGTTAAACCCGCTTCGATCGGTCGACGGTAACACAACTTGAGTCGATTGAACAATTCATTCAGGCTTAGATGGAGTATGAACGTCGCGTCGAAATCGCAAGCTTAGCTTGGAGGAACAACCCACTGGGTTTCTCTAAATGGTCGGAGCGTCCCATGTGCGGTTATAGGGATCGTTGCAAGATGGCTACCTCCTTTGAACCACGAACATATGGTCGGAGATATTTTATTTGCCCCAACTTAGACAACGACTTCGTTGTACGTCTTTCATTTTATCAATTCCGCAAACGTCTTCGCTCTAGTGGCTCTCTAACTCATTACATGTGTTTCTTTACCGGGCATTCAAAGGAGGTGTGGATTCACTAGGTGGATCGACAATGTCATTCCCCAATATAACGGCCTAAAAGTAACCGAATGTGAAACTCAAAAGGAGTACAACGCCGAGAAGGAAAGAGAAAATTAATGACAAGCTTATCGCCCTTGAACGGTTTCGTAGGTAGCCGAGCCTTGACTCGTCGGGGATGAGTTAGTTGTATTGTATCATCCGTACCTAATGGGTTATGTAACAAGTGACAAACAACTGCTTAACCATTGCTACTAAGTTAACTTGGTTAAAACAATATGTTCACGAAATACAAACAACATATGTACGATACCTCAAACATTTACACTTGCAACAATATTTACATTTGCAACTATACGACGATAAAACAAATGTTCATTACACAACATATTTACATTTGCAACAATACGACGATAACATTTACATTTCAAACAATACGACAAATCAAATGGACGGTTACATTTGCAACAATACGACAAATCAAATGGATCGGTTACATTTGCAAAAATACAACGATAACATTTTACATTTCAAACAATACGATAGAGGGTCGGTTGATGTCGATTAGGGTTGTCGATTAGGGTTTAGGATAAAAACGCCCTTCCGGAGGGCGGGAATGGCAAAACGCCCTCGAAAGGGCGGGAAGGGGCCGTCTGCAAAACATGGAAAAACGCCCTTGGTAAGGGTGGGAAGGCTGCTGAAAAATGCCGGGCGACCGCCTTTTGCGACGGTCCCCGTGCACAGTGAAAAACCGCCCTTACCAAGGGCGGGAAGGGCCGCCTGTAAAATTCACCCACGCGAGACGGCACCCAACGGCCTTCCGCCACGTCGGATAATATGCCCTCCGAGAAGGCGTTTTATCCAATCACGCCCTTCTAGAGGGCGAGAAGAGAGTAGATCTGTAAATTTTTAAATTCGAAAATTAGTTTTGTAAATCTTTAAAAATTAAAATTAAAAATGCCAAAAATTCAACATCTTCGTGGAGATCAAACGGCGGCGGGCACGGGAATACGCTTTCAGACTTGGAAAGCGGTGTTTCAAATCACGCTTCCTTCTTGCGAGTTGCGACACACACAAAAAAAAAAAAGGAAAGAAAGAATAACCAACGGAAGACGGAGACGCCTGCCCCGATCCCCATGGCGGGCCTCCCCGGCGACGACTCCTCATTCTTCGGGGACGACGGCGAGGAGTTCTGCTACGGGCCGTTCGACGTCGAGGAGCTCTGCTACGGCGCCTCCGACGCCGAGGACGATGGGGAGGAGTTCTGCTACAACTCCTTCGGCGGCGGCGGCGGCGGAGGAGGAGGAGGAGGAGACGGCGGCGTGGAGGAGTTCTGCGTCTCCGGTTTCTCCTTCCTCGACCTCTCCGACGCGTTGTCCTCCGACGTCCACGACCTCGATCCCCTCCCCCAAACCCTAGCCCGCTCTTCCTCCTCCCACTCCTTCGACTCCGACGGCGACCTCGCGGCCACCCTCCACCAGATCGTGTCCGCGATGCGCCTTTCCGAGGAGAGGACGAGGAGGAGGAGGGGCTGCTGGTCCTCGGCCACGGCCACGGCGGCGGCCGCGACGACGACGATGGGCTCATGGTGAGCGCCTTCGACCTCGACACAGCGATGGCCATTGGGGGCATCCTCGAGGACATCCATGTGGTGATGGGCGCCGATGAAGTACGGGAAGAGGAAGAGGAGATTGAGGCCGGCAATGGCGGGGGGATCACGCCAAATGGTTTCGAGTTCGGGCCGCCGCGGGTCATCAGTGGCACCGCTGTGGGATTCAGGATGATGGTGGACGCCGATGACACCGACTCTGATGACTTTCAGTTTGTTGAGGTGCTCGGAGGACAAGTCGGGCAGGCCGGTGCCGGCATGAGCTTGCGGCCCTCGTGTGCGTCCCAATTGGTGGTGGAGAGCTTGCCAGAGGCAACGCTCAGTGAAGAGGAGACCTCACGTGGCTGCGCCGTGTGCAAGGACTGCTTTGCGTCGGGGCAGCTCGTCGCCTTGCTGCCGTGCAAGCACTACTTCCATGGGGACTGTATCTGGCCATGGCTAGCTATCAGGAACACTTGCCCTGTCTGCCGGCACCTAGTTCGCATGGACGATGATGATTATGAACAGCGTATGGCTCGGCGTGTGATTGTTCTAGCAGCAGTGGAGCATCAGGGTGCACCGGCACAGGTATGATCTTGACATTTAGTGGAAAAATCTTAGTCGCACTTTCATGGTGGTGGTTTACACCATGCATCTTCACAAGAACTTTTATAATTTGTATTTACCTTCTTTAAAAAAAGAATTTGACTTCAATGGTCAATTGGTCAGTATAAAATAGTGAAACTGCATAGTATTTATAGTTAAGTGGTTTGATTAAATTTCAGAGCTAATGTAATTATTGGTGTGCTGAATATTGCCTGTCTAGTTGGTATTCCAAATGAATATTTGAAATTCGAAACTCGGGTATGAACAATAAGGGATACTTACAGGCTTTGTAAGCTAAAAATGCCCACATATGAAGTTATGAACTGGAGAAAGCATAGAAGAAGCCTTTAGGGAAACTAGAAGTTCAGAACTCATACAAAATGCATGAGCAGAAAACCACTGTCCTTAATCAACCCAAAGCTAAACAGTGAGGGCCTGTGCTGGTATTTGCCTGCAGCAAACCTCTCTGATTGTGCCTTTAAGGCTGTAATGGCAGGTGAGATAATTGGTTCATCTATACTGATTACCAGTTTGAATGCTGATTTCATTAACCATTGTGGAAGCAATTGGATTTTACTAAACCTGACCCAAGTATTTGCCTCTCGCTTGCAAACATTGCAGGGGACCTTTATTTTTCATAATAGGTTTCCCTTGATCGAACCTATTTATGGGACCAAATTGAACCATTGTGAAAGTCATTGTATTTTACTAAACTTGAGTTTTTGCTGCTCCCTTGCAAACATTGCAGTTGCCCTTTATTTTTCAGCATAGGTTGCACTTGACCCAACGTTTTGGGACCAAATTGCTGGCATGTTCTTAGTCTGTTGTTTTTTACAACTGGTAGTGGTGCTAATGTAGGAGGTTTGTTTGACATGTGGCAGTCACCAGTCACCACCTGTCCTTTCCAGTAATGATATAATTCATCCGTCCCAAATATAAGAGATTTTGGTTGGTTGGCTTTCCGTCCAGATTCGTAGTAGTAGGATGTGATTCATAATACTAGGATGTGTCCCATCCAACCAAAATCTCTTATATTTTGGTACGAAGAGAGTACTACACTAGTTGTTGTAGTGGACCTAGTAGCATTTATGAAATCAGCTTGGGTTTTGAAATTTACTCTGTTTTTACAACTAGCAGTCACTATTGATGTTATCATTTGACTCAGTCTTGTCTTTCAAATTTAGCAAAGCACATTGTATGATTGAACTTCTGTGTTGTAATGTGATGTATTGCCTCCTATATTGACAGAATGGTGGGGACAGCGCAGCCATGGGCGCTGAAGGTGCAAGTGAATGTGTGGCGGAAAATGGACCTGAGAAAACTTCATCTTGATATGGTCCAGAATATGGTATGATGATCAGGCAGCTAAGACAAGAAACTGAAGTTACGTAGGTAGAGACCCACAACTCCCTTGGAAGGCTGGCAGGAAGAATGTACCAGCATCCAACATTTTGACTAACACTTGGCAAATTGTTATCCTATGATATTATGCTGTAAATGTACAAAACTAAGTAGCTTGATTCACTTTTCGCGAAAGCGCAAAAGAATTGCACGTCAATAAAAGTAGCTTGATCCACTCATTTAGCCGGTTTTCGACTCCTATGAATGATGAGTTGTCTCTCTGACAAATTGAGATGGGTTTAATTGTTTTTTTTGACGCATTAGATGGGTTTAATTGTCACATTGTTTCTGTAATCTCTTCTCTGCCACTCTTTACCTCTCTTTGGAGTTCAGAGACCTGCAATTTCTGAAGGGGGAGCAGAATTGTCTTATTACAGTTTCGGTATGCAATTTTTGATTGTGAAAGTGCTCTCATCGCACTTACCAATTGTAACTGTGCTCTGTATATAAAAACATCATCAGCCATGCTTACCATTTGAAATTGATGTAACACTAGCAATCATGGATAAAGTACAGGGCAATAATGCCCAACAAAAAGAAGTAGTAGTAGCGTTTAGGACTGATTGACAATTGACATGCTCGACAAGTCAAAAGCTGCTATCAAATGAAATTACATTCATCTTAATTTCTTTTGTCATATCTGGTGACTAGAATTCAGCCATCCCCAATTCAAGGGATATTACAACAAAATATACAAAGGTAGTCTCGTATCTATATGCTCTCTTTGCAAAAAGGAAAAACAATAATAAAAAAATAATATTCACCTAATTAATTAGTAGTACAATCTATGCAACATTTCAAGGCTACTAGCCATGATATGCTGCAATTAATTGTTAATTAATTAAGCTACTTCTAATGTTCTTGGTGCAGCAGCAGCTACTTCAGCCTCTTCCATTTCCATCTCAATGATTTTTCTCTGCAGGTCAGAAGCTTCTTCTCTGAGCTGGGAATTCTCCCTGACAATGCGAGCATGCTTAGAGATCATGTGATTCAGCTCAACGAGAAGCCTCTGATTGGTGTCTCGAAGCTCCGAAACCTGCGATGAGAGCTCGTCCAGGCGCCTCTGCTTCCTCACACGGGACCTCCTTGCAGACTCACGGTTTGACACCAGCCTTCTCTTCTTCCTCTCGTTATTGCCACCATGATTCATCGCCTGAGCATTTGCTTCGTCTTCAGTCACTGGAATCATGGCGATTCTGCTTCCATTGCAGCTGATGTATGGATCAGCCATGTCCAGCAATGTACTGAGATCATCCGAGTAAGCGTCGTTTTGCTGCAGGAAAAAGCTTGTGAAATCCATGCTAGGATGGTATGCAATGTTGGATATGGCATCATGTTGCATGTTTGATAGGAAGGGGATTTTGGAAGGTTGCAATGTGGAGGAGGAAAGAAGCAGTGGGTTTTAGCTTCAAGGAGTTGGGTGCTCTGAATGAATGGAGGGGAAGGTTGAGCAGAGATGTGTTCCTTTTAAATTGTCAGAAAAGCATCTAAAGTTGTAGACAGTGGCCTACTTGTGTTGTAAGCAAGTTTGCTTTTGCATCTTTGTGGCTGTTTGAGATTATCATGTTGATTTGTGAGATATAGCATTTGGTTATTGCTGCGAACATGTCAGCGTCGTAGAGAAAGGTATGCTTTCTGAAAAATATGCTTTTCTGTGTGGAAATTCTGTCGAAAGTAACAACTGTTTTCCCAACCCCAGGTAGAATCTGCAATGCGCGCCGCTGTCATTTTTGCTATCGAATGGCGTTGCGATCTGCAATGGCGTTTGCAATGCATGTTCAATTTACCCGGAGAAACGCAGCAAGCAAGGAGACGAGAAGGATTTGGAAATATGAACAAGGCATGATATCTGAATCTTCATTTCGAAATTGCACCCAATTGTGTACACCCTCTAAGTTCGCAACCAGATGTAAGTTTCTCCTTTTCTTTTTCCATTCTCAATACGTCAAATATCATATTGAATGCTACACAATCACAACGAATAATGTGTACTCAAACATAGAGTAATGCATTAGGCACTTTGGCCAAACTGGTTCTTGTGACCAAGTAAAGGCATTGCCTTCCAAGCCTTTTGTGTCAAGATGTGACAACAATATCTTCAGTGAATCTGCAAATGTTAAACATGGCTATGCCAGTACTCCAGTTGTTCAGTCCACTCTTCATGTTACGTATAGCTTGGAAACTGTTTGATCAAGACACTGGTAAATTCTTCTCCTCCTTTGAATAGTCTTTGGCTACTTGTTCATCTTCAATCGTTTATTTAGATTCATCTACAGCTAGTTTTACCTAAAGCAGTAGGTAGATATGGTGACTTTTCTGAAATTCATAAATAATATACCAATGCGCTATTACTCAACAGTCCTTTGTGTTCATGATTTTGTGTTGTACTCTGCAGTGGCATTACGAAGTACTTTAGTTTTGTCGGATATAATCATTCATATGTAGCTTCATCCTTATTTACACATGGTATAAACTTATTGGACTAGGAGACTAGGCTTTTCATGTTATTGAAAGCTTTTGTTTACTTACCAATCAGTAGTGGCAATGTTTGTTTAATCAGTATGTACCAAATTAATCGACACCAAAGAATTGGCGTTGGTCTATAGAAGAACTATTTCATGTTCTTGTGACTGATTAGCAATCAATTTATGTTGTTGTCATTAAAAAGTCGATGATTGTTAACAATGACTCTTTTTGACCATTGCTTTTCTGAGCCTCAGCCTTTTTATTGTTATCATGAACATGAATGGTTTTAGTTGCAATTTGCTTTGTTATGTCCTATATCTCTGGCAAGAGTTTCTTATGAATCATGCTCACTGCTGATGGTCTAGAGTCCAGACTCAGTTTTGCACGCATACTCTTTTTTTATTTGCTATTTCAAAAAATAAAACTGAATTTTGCTATCTTATTTACATATCATCTGGTGTCTCCAAGACATTTTCTGTTCAAAATGAAAGCAATTCTCAATAGCACTAAAAAATGAAAGCAATTTTTCTATTGTTTGGTCAGGTCCTAGTCGGCAAGTTCATCTCCTACAAGGCTAAGTATCTTGCTTGAGGAAATTATAGACCATTGGCATGGACAAAGATACCTTTTTTATTTTGCAATTTTTTGAATACCTCAGCCCAAACAAAGGGTTGATCAGAAGAGCTTTTCTGATGACGTCAATGGCTAGGCCAATGATCTATTGGAACCATCATTCAATTATACAATTGATATTAGAAGATAGGGATGTGATTTGTGGTCTAAGCAACCTTTATCACCACCATTGTTAGTGCCTTAGTGCCCTAGAATTCGGAGTTGCGCAGTTGCTTGTTTCTTTGTTTCTCTTGGATTCCCTAGCCTCCCCGTAAGGGGTTAGGATCGGCAGTGTAATGCCGTTGTAATCGCCTTTTTTTTTACTCCCCAAACACGTATGGGGAACATCTAGTTGTGTGGCACCAAACAAGAACTCCAATGCAAATTAGCTTGGAATTGCTGGAATCTGTGAATTGATCATTGCAAAATGCATGGTTTTACTGGTTCCAGAAAAGGATTGGAATGTGTTCTGTCAATAGGGTTGAGACAGAATCCTATCAGAATCCTATGATTAGCAGCTAAGTGTGACTAAAGAGGCAATTCAGAAAGAAATGTAAGGGTCTAACTTTTGAGGCAGTGAACCTTGAATATACTATAAAGCAGTATACACAACCTTTGATTGATGCTACTTTTGTTCTGGAGGGACGCTTATACACAACTACTACTGAATTATCAACCTTTAAAAGAAAAAAAAATCTAAATAGTTGGCTAGCTAGTTTCTTGATTTCTTACTAACTTGAGAACTCCAGACAAGAACTCCAATGCAAAATTAGCTTGGAGTTGCTGGAATCTGTGAATGATTATTGGCAAAAGCATGGTTTTATGGATTCTAGAAAAGGAGCAAAATGTGAATTGCTAATATGATTGCGACACAATGCTCTATCAGAATCCCTATGATTAGCAACTAACTGTTCCTAAAGAGACCTTTCAGAAAAAAAATGTAAGGGCTTAACTTTGAGGCAATGAATCTTGGATATACTCCCCAATAAAGCAGTGTACACAACCTTTGGTTGCTTCTACTTTTGTGGAGGGATGCTTACTCCCAACTACTACTGCCAATTATCAACCCTTAATAGCTGACTAGAAGTTAATTTGCAACTAAATAGTCAGCTATTTGGCATTCTTCCAAATTTGGGAGGAATTCTTATTTGGGATTTGTATCAACTCCAGACTACAGTTTGGGATTGTCCTGTCACAGAGCTGAAATGCCTTTTGCCTGCTATTTCGTTGATGTTACTTTAGATATCTTTATGAAATGGCATGCAAGGCATTTGTGTTTTCTGTTCTTTTTTTTAAAGATAGAATCCAGAGTAAACTCTTGCTGAGAATTCAGTTCATCTTTGATGTTTTTTTTTGTGTGTGTGTAAACCATGAAAGGGAACTACTGCTTAATTCTTCAGTTTAAAATGCTGATTTTTTATGCGCTTAGCTATGCTATCATTCTCCTATCTGCAGCATGGATATGCTTAATTCTGCAATCTTGTTTTTCTGCTGCTTCTTTCCACCGTTGTTGGAAAGATGACTCAATGATAGATGCATCCTTTTGCTCTATATTATTTATCATTTTGCTTCAAAAGATGAGCAAAATGACTCTTTTCTTTCTGTGCCTCTCTCTCCTGCTGGCCCTAGATGTTCCTTCCATGAGGCAATCATTGATGGAGTAACAGGAAGTTCAGCCACTCAAGCCACTGTTTTTATCTCCTGTGCATGTCACCCTCAAAATGTTGCAAATATGTATATCTTACAGAAACTACAGAATAACCTGGTCCAAAAATATTTGAGATAATTTATTGATAAGGTAAAAAATGGTCAAAATACCAGTTGGTTTTTGTATTGATAATGTGACATTGCTTTTGCCATTCAGAATAGCTTTGTTGTTTGGTCGTTCCATCTTTTTTTCATCTTTCTAAACACATGTATATCCATGCAGCACAAAAATTGATCGAATCTTATTAGACAAAAAAATGATAGTATTATAATTTATATTTCTCAGCATCAGTTTGCCACATATTTATTAGAAAACCAACAACAAATCCTGTATAATAACTCATTGTTCATTGCGACTACAAACTATTATAGATACAAAATTCACAGGTAAATGATTTTATCGATGACTTTATTGAAAGAAAAAAACAGATATCTAATCAACACTATGAGAAAAAAGTAAATTTGCGGTTCCAGACAATGTACAGTTGAACATACGATGATTTCATCCTTCAATCAGAACCCATGCACTTTCTTATTTGTCAGCTGACTATGGATGATGACTTCAGAATATCACAAGTAGATTTGCACTTCTGTTTGCCATGATAAATTGAGCAAAATATAACAGCCGTACTAGGCCAGATCCATGTCATGAATGTAATTGCCGTTCAAACGCACAGGCATCAAGAACCAAAACTGGCAACCAGATGGAAAGTATTTGTATCTAGATATGGATTGGCCCTTCATGGCAAACTATTTTGAACTTTAGATGTGTCAACACGAGTACAGTTGCCTCAACTGTAAATTCTGTAGAGAGATCAAATAGCTGTTCAATATTTCACCATCAGCTCAATTCATTTTGATATTATTAAGGATGTCTGTGAATGCTCTGATGTGTCTTGCCAAATTCCTCAGCTTCTGCAATTTAGAAAGGAGATTCGAGTGTCTCATCCCAAACATCTCCACTTGCATTGGAAGCGTCTTCACCATCTTCTTCCATCGCCAATCTTATATACTCTCTCCGAGCAAAACGATCCCAGTCTGTCAATGATGGCTCTTCACGCATCTGCAGTTGCGTCAGGAAAGAATATATCATAAACACTTATCAGCATGACATAATCTGATAATATTGTTTGAATTTTATCAGAATATGAGTGGGAAATTGACTTACTTGGCGGATGAGGAAGGGATCTCTAGCTTCAAAGGCCATAAACTTGTTCAGGTTGAAGAGAATGTTAAAGAAATGCCCAGACAGTTTGCACCTTCGGAAGTCTTTTAATGTAAAAAAGGTCTCATTCTGAAACAAGAACAAATTAAGTATGCCAGCTTAAAATGCCTAAGAACCTAGTAACAGAATAGAAATACAGAAAAACGTTTGGTTACCTCAGGTCCAATCATATCAATTAGTTGACACAAGATGTCTTCAAACAGTACAGGTTCCTGGGCCATGCATTCCATGCGATGAAGTTGCTCCTCAAAAAAGAACTGTAGTTCATTATGTGTGAGAATGCCATTGCCATCCAAATCTATAGATCTGAACCTGAAGATAGATTGTGTGAAGCACAAATAAGAGAGGTTGTTAGAATATTCAACACTCAAGCTCAAAAGAAGTGATCTTTCATCATACTATCTCCAAAATTACACATTCATTTGTCAACTGAACGATTAGTATGAAGGAAACTTTGATGGAGGGACCATTAGCAAGAAGTGTGCCATGTTAGATTGACAGTGAAACGAGTACCATAGGATGATAGGAGCATGAAGATTCTTTTGATGAAGGTTACTTTGGGGAGTTTGTCCTGTGACTACCTTGTAGCCTGAGGTCTAATAGCATGCCCAAGTTGCAGAGAAATGTTTCTGATGTTTACATAAGGGGCATAAACTTGAAAATCATAACAGCTTAGAAGATGCATAAACTTGAAACAATTTAGATTCCGTTCCTATGTGATATACAACAGGTACTGAGACAGATAAATGAACACTCTAATACTAGTGACAGTAATTGAAGTTTGAGCATCGCACGGTTGAGGAATAAGAGCAAATACTAGCAAAATCAATGCTGGACCTACCAATATTCCTGGCTTGGTTCTGATGATTTATCCTCTTCAGATAATATAAAATGAACAAAATCTTCATATCCCATCTTCCCTTCAACCTTGCTGGTAAATTTCCTAGGAACCTATTGTATATCAAATCAAATTGGTCAAAACAAACTCAAAGTTATAGTTAATCTGAAGTTGGTTAGAAAAAAATAGTACCAACCTCAGAGAAAATTCTATCTACAATCCTATATGTCAATGCATGGTTTCCATACTTAATAAGATTTTCTTTATCAATAAAGAAATCATGGTCTGTGTCCAGCTCCCAGAACTTGCAATATATCACATAAAAATGCTCATATGAGAAATACCTACACAAAAATAAGAAACATTAGTGCCGCACTTGTTGTAAAGCCAAAAAAAAGAGAATAACAACTATAAGAGAGGAGAGAAGCAACAAAGAAAATGTGAAACCAAATGCTTTAATGTCTCACTTTAAAACTTTATTAATATCCTCTTCATCATCCGCATGTCGCAGCGCATCAATCAGATTTCCACGCTTTAGCTCCCTAAGTGTAAGATGGCCACCTCCAATTCGACTCAAGCAATAAAATATCCTATATACAACAGTCTCAGCTGGCAAACAATGCTGTATAAGTAGAAGAAAAATACAAGATGGGATTTAATATTTCAGTTGCATGATTTCAGTATGTCGTTGATAGTTTACCATATCTTTCTTGAAATTCAGGTGTGCTCTTTAGGAACTCCAGGCCAGGATGGTTATCCAGAAGGTCTCGAAGAACTGGTTTGAAATCCTCCTAAGTTATTGTGGAACAATAGTAAGACATGGACATCAGTGATGAACTATATGTGCGGGACACCAAAGAGCAACGCAGTACAAATTTAGTTATAAGAATAATAGGCACCCAAGTTCGAGTTGAACAGGACTCAAACCTAGGTGGTGGGGTGTATAAGCCCACACAATGATTTCCTGAATTAATCCATTTCTGAAGTATTTTACCGTAGACCTATATTTTGATGAACGAGGCATACCTTTGTGAGAAAATCTTGATTCTTTTGCTTTAAGATTATGAATACTTGAGTTGCAACATCCATAGTCACCATATTGCTATTTAACCAGAAATCGATGAAGGCATCCCTGAAAACAAATAACATAAAAACAAGATTTAACTGGATTTTTTTTGCACCCTGAAAACTAGTGCAAGTAGCCAAGTAGTCAACTACCTTGTGACAAATCCTGTGTTGTCCTTATCAATCTTCCCAAAAAGAACAGTGGTAAAGAATGATGGAAGTTTGCAGAGTTCCCTAGTGACCAACCGAAACTCTGTCATAAAACAAAAGGAGACAACAAAGAATATTAGTCGACGACATCACTCACAAGCTGATCTGATCAAGACAGTTGACAGCATGGCACAAATTCATCTTTTGTCTTTTACAACATCAGAAATAATTAACAGAACTTTTTATGAATCTGAAAACGAATACAATCAGATCAAAACACCAATGATTAAATTAGAATTTCTTAGCTCCAGCATCCAGACACGAGTAAATTTTACTCCCTTCTTCCCAAATTGATCATCATATATAAAAACCAAAATTTCTCAAATTGATCATCATATAACTGCATGGACACGAATTTCATTGGGACACAATTAATGCAGCATGAGAGAATATGTGTGTGCTAAGGGTGTAATTGTGCATTGTGTTTTAATCGATGCATGCATTGTGGGAAAATGTGTGCATATTGTGCATGACATCTTGAGCAAAGTGGTTTAAATTATCGTTGGTCTTGGTGCACAAACATTATATGGTGATCAATTTGGAATGGAGGGAGTAATTAATTATGATCAATTTCAAGAATTAATCCATTGTTAGGTTAGAGCGAAAAGAATATCTCGGATTTAGAGCACACCTTGGATCCGGAGACCATTGTAGTGTCCAGCAAAGAGCTGATCAACAATCGCTATGCATTGCTTCTTCAGCTCGTATGTGGGTGGGCGCCCATCTTGAAAATAGAACTACCAATCCAACATCAACATTTGAATTTGAATTAGAATTGGCTCATTCAACAACGGCAATGGCTATTCCATCGACGAAAAGATTCTTGCGTGGATTTGATCAATGGGGATCGTGGACGCTTACCTGGGGTATGACTTCCTTGACGACGCGGGCGGTGGCCGGCCGGAGCGGAGACGCGGAGCGGTTGGACTGGCCGCCGGCGCCCACGCCGCTGGGCCTCCTCGAGAGCCTTGGCGACCTCGGCGAGAGCGGCGGCACGGCGGCACCCCCCTGCATCATCATCGACGGCAGCATCCCGGAACCGGGGCCGACGACGGCGCCCACCCCACCGCCTCCCCCTCCGCTCGCCTTCGCCTTCTGCACCAGGCACCCGACCAGCGCGACGGTGTCGGGGAGGGTCAGCCAGTGCGCGAAGAGCCGGTCGAGCACCCCGCTCAGCGCGGGCGCCCCGGGCGCCGGGATCTCCGGCGGCAGCTGCAGCAGGTCCACCTGCAGCGCCAGCGCCTCCGCCGCGGTGCTCAGATCCACCGCCTCCATCCCTCCCCTCCCCTTAATCGCCGCCGATCCGATCCGATCCGCGTCGAACGGGCGGCGCGGCGCGGCGCGGAGAGAGAGCGAGCTCGGCGGGGCGCGTGGCGCGACGGGGGAGGGAGACGCGGCTAGTTAAAGCGCGGGCTCACCAATCTCGGCAATCCTAGCCGTCCGATCCGGTCCATATGGCTGCACGGGTCAACGGCTTCTGCGTGAACGGATGGATGCAAAAATAAAAAAGAAGAAGAAGAAACAGATGCACATGATGTCAAACTAAAGCAGCGAGATGTGATGGTTCTTTGATTCCTAGATCTCGCCTCTTAGATTTTCTTTTTCGATGAAATTTTCAATTCTAGTATGGGCAACTCATGGATAGTGACGGCATAATTAACTTGAATCTTTGTAAAATTATGATAAAATAGCCAAATGAACTCTTAAAATTTTTGCTGTCCATTCATGGTTCGGTGAATTTGACAACCATTAAAAACAAACAAAAACACTATAGCAAATAGAGAATTGTACTTATGAGTTCATCTTTCTACATAGAGTGCTTTTCTTCCTAGTGAAAAGTTATGGAGATCAATCTCATTTTGCATTATTAGTGTTGGATGAACAAACAAATCAAAGCACATACCGTCTCAAATCTTGATCTAGACGTAGTGCAGAAATTAAAGATGCCACAACAACTTTTTTTAATCGCTAGCTTTTCATCAAACAAATGGAAAGAGAAATAAGGGGTACGTCAACGGCACAAGCCTAACCATAAATAGAGTAGATCGATGGAGAGAAAGATGAGATAAATGGATGGAAGGGAAAGGATGAGAGGGGAAGTAGGGTTCAGCAACAACCGTCAAACTCGCACCATGCATGGCAGCATGATGCATCCATGTTAATTTATCAGTTTGTAATACAACACAACAAACAATACAATACATCAAGGTACGTATTGAAAGTATTTAAAAGCCCAACTTGGAATGAACAAAAAGGAGGAATTAAAAATCCAAATCTGTAGAATTTCATTTTTCATTGGAATTAAAATCATATACAACCCACTAAAACAAAGGATTACTATCACACAAAAATTCCATTGGAAATTTTCTTTTTCTATACATTTTAGAGGAAAGTATAAATTCATTCCTATACTACCCACCACAAAGGACTATATATATAAGCTCAAAATTTTATTTAGGTATTTTCCTTTTTCTATAAATTTTGGAGGAAAATGAACATGTGATCAAAGCACATGAATATTTTCTCAGTATTTAAGACGATTCCTCACACTCGCTTTTCATGTGATGCTTTACTCCAAAATTAAAAAGGTCATTTGAAGCATCAAAATGCTTTCTTCTATTCATTCATATATGCTCAATTCTTAGGAATTTTCATGCACATAAGTTCTTAATTCTGCCTTATTTTTTCCTTTCTTACATTTTGAATGAGAGGCATAGAGCATGTGGCATGCAAGTGACGAATCCACAAACCCGCTTATAAATCATTTAAACCCCATGAAAATGATTTATAAGTGGATTTACGTGTCAACCCTCTTATATCCCTATGAACCTTCTTGTTTGTTTGTTTGTTGTTATGAAATGAAGTGTGGTCTCTCACCTCACTTGTTATGGTCCTCTGGAGAAGGCAATGGCTAGTATTATCTGACAATAGTGTGAGAATGATTCCAGCCCAGGCCCATAAGTTACCTTGCCCAGTGCTATGTAGATATATGTAAACAGTTGGCATAGCTACAAAATATTTTTTTACTTAATTGGCCTGCATAATCTTTGGCCCAAGATGTCTTACTTTTGGCAAGATTATCCAGATGCACACATCTTTTGGCTTTTAAAAGTTGATGAAAGGTGGTGAACTATATAATATACAGATTAGACAAACACATATATATATATATATGCATGATACCACTGAATAATTTCCACATCTAATAGCTCCCACTACAAAGAATAATCCTACTTAACCAATGCCTTTAAACAGTTTAAGAAGGGCATATGCATGCAGAGATATGGCCTAACTTGGATAAAGATGAGTGGATTACTACCGGATGTAGAATTAATGGTCGACAAATGGTACATGCATGCATGTAATACTGCTTAATTTAACTTGTTGACACTGCTCATGGACTGGTGGACATCGAATCTTGTTCCAGGGGCACATTGGATTGGGAAATGCTCTTTGTTGCGGTATTCTGGATTAAGCAAAAGCAAACGATTCGTTTTGCAAATGGTTTGTAAAATAGCTTTGGACTTTTGGAGTGTGTGTGTGCGCGCGCGCGCATATATATATATATATATATATATATATATATATATATATATATATATATATATATATATATATATATATATATATATATATATATATATATATATATATATATATATATAGCCTCTGACTTGTATGACAACCTGAAAACAGTTTCATCGCTATCAGAATTTGGAGGTTTGCCTAGTGTCCAGGAGTTTGTCAAGTGCATAACCTTAGACATTAGACAAACAAGGTATTTGCCGAGTGCCACTCGGCAAAGCCTCGGCACTCAGCAAACTTTCTTGTTTGCCTATTGTTACACTCGGCAAAGCCTAGCATTAGGCAAATTCTCTTTGTTTGCCGAGTGTCACAAAGCAGCACTCGGCAAACCGTGGTGTTTGCCGAGTGTCTCGCCAAGGCACTCGGCAAAGATTAAAGTTTGTTGAGTGTTTTAACGAGGCACTCGACAAAATTTTAAGATTTTTTTTTTGCAGAACACCCTCCACACTTTTCCGAGCCCCCATATACAACATTAATTACTACATATTAGGTGCATTTATCTAATTATTTATTATATTTAAATTTCTTTATTAGTGCTATATTTGAACTATAAGTGATTCAAATAATGGAATAAAATGTGTTAAAAAATAATATTCATGTTATTGAATTCATTTTGAGGCCATATCTAGGAAATGGGAAGTAATTTCAAAGATTTTATTTAGGAAGACCATGAGTCAAATAAAGTTTGATCGGTTTTTAAATTATTAAAAAACAAATAAAGTTCAAAAATCATGAGATTTGTCGAGTATCATGAAATCATTAAGGCTATGGTAAAAAAATTTAAAAGGTTTCGAACATTTTGTCACGTACAACGCTAATAAACCGAACCATCTCCGAATACGAATATTAGAGTTTATACTGATATCATAAATTTAGAGTCATAATGATGGTTGAATTTATAATTTGGCTTTAAAACCTTTTGTGGATGTAATATATAACATACATGACACCATGCCAAATTTTGGGTTTTTGCATCAACTAAAAAAATTTTAATTATTTTTTTGTATTTAGTAGGGAAATACTTTGCCTAGTGCAGCACTGCCGAGTGCCTGGCACTAGGCAAACGCTTTGCCGAGTGTTGCTGTCGACCCCCGTTTTTGGAACGGGAATCATTCGTGTTCATAGTACCATTTCTCTGGATCGAGTAGTTTGGTACCCACGAATACAAAACTGAATTATCAGATGCAAAGTGCACGAATAGTCTTACACCACAAATATATTACAATAATAGGCTCGAAGGCAATATTATTACATGCAGGACCTACTGGTCCGGATATAACCAAAATTAGATATTAGATAAGATAGCAGACGGAAGGCAGCGACATGTCGATTGCCACAGGCAACGACCAGAGACTAAGACCTAGTAGGCGTCTTCTTCTTCTTCGTCCTCCTGGCAGTAAGCATAGGGGTCCTCCAATTCTTCGTTCCCACCATCTGAAGGTTTGTGCGTATAGCAAGGGTGAGTACCCAACGTACTCAGCAAGCCAACACGGAATGATGCACATGATAGGGTCATTCAAAGGATGGCTGAGGTTTATTTGCATAAAGCCAATTTTCGTAAATCATTTCACAAACCTAACATCTAGCCAGGTCAAGTTTTAGTTTCATAGTATATTAAGTCGGCGACGGTTCTGTCTACCATCCATCGTGATACCAAGGATGGCTTCCCGCCTCCGAGTCGTCATGGTTTTTTGGGGAGTCTACCCCTTCTCGCAGTTCGAGAAGTTGAGTCCACCAGCACACAAAATCATTATGCATACCAACCCATCATTTTAAAACTTATGAGTCTAGCCACAAGAGAAACTTGTCACGTTGCTCATTATCCGCGAGCACGGCTATTCGAATAGGTTGGTTTACTCACAGTGCAGTGGATGTACACTTTACCCGTACTGTTGGGCCTACGTCACAACCACATGCGACGGTCACAGCAAAGCCTTTCGATAACCTCACTTTGGCAGTACCCGCTCTATGAACTTAAATCCTCATGCACTCTAGCCGTCCTTTCCTAGCAGTGAGAGGAGTTCTGGCGCTCCCAGGGTAAGGGGAAACACACCAAATTCTCATTCATTACTCAACACGTAGGCCACAGCCTTATCTCAACAATCAGAACCACATCTCCACCCAAGAACTACTATGCAGGGATACTGCCTCCGCTCGACTATCTACTCCGCTAGGTCTATACCCATTCGAGAAGTACGGTTGTACTGTCTCGTTCCAGGTTATAAGTCTCATGGCTCGGTACTTAATCGACTAGGGACGGTACTTGCCTTTGCCGAAATCCACCCAAATCCATCCATCCGCCCCAGTCTAAAAACATTGGTTTTGTACTTTTATTTTTCCATCAAAACTATTTTCATCATGTTCAAGGCAATGTGGCGCTCATGTCTCCATATGTCGTATCTCAACTACCTTCCCTAAGGTAGTTGCCTAAGCATATAGCTTTTGTAAAAATATAAGTATGCAAGATTCTAGGATAAGCATGGCTAAGCATTTTACCGAAGGTTTTCTTCGGTTATATCACATCGAGGGTTACAAAGATTATATCTAAAGGTAAGCAATATCAAGGCATGGTATATCAAGCATATGTATTTTGTGTATAGCATGCATGTTTGAAGTTTAAATCAACATCATTTCGCAAAATAGGATCAATATGTTCAAAGGGGTGTGATGACTTGCCTTACTCGCACACTTGTTGGTTGGGGTCTTCCGCGTACTCAACGCCTTCCTCGGACGCTAATCGTACGTGCGAGAGAAAAGATTGAATTCGGTCAGAATTCAATAAAATCTAACAAAAGCAAAATAAAAATCCTAAAGCACTTCCTAATCTTCTAAGGCGGTTTTAGATAATGCTAGGTTCGATAAATCCGAATTTGGAAATGAAAGGGAGTGAGAAAGAGTTATAGTGTTTTGAAATCCGGGATAACACCGAGTCAATATTGAAAATACTTTTGTGACTTAGGCATACAAAAATCCCAGACTTGAAACAATAACCCGAGGGTTAAATGAGATTTGACTATAACCCGAGGGTTAAATGAGATTTGAAAGAGTTTAGTCTAAGATTTTCGACATAAATATAGCTTTGAAAATCAAAACCGTGAAGAATAACTTGTGGCTAAAGCATGGACGTGAATAGAGCATTAGAAGCTGGACTCAAGGTGAATCACCTAAGAGAAAAAGGGGGATCAGCTCACTGGCGACGCGGCAGCGCAAGGGGGGCATCGTGGTGTCGGCTATGGGCTTAATGGGGCTGAGGGGGGCTTGGGGTGGTGCGGTGTGGCGAGAGGGAGGCCGGGGCCTCTTTTATAGGCGCAGGCGGCTACAGCGCACGGAATCGGCTGACGATGGAACGACGTGGCTACAGCACACGCGACGAGACGGCTCGGCGCTGCGCGGTGTGGCTGAGGTGAGCACAGGGCATGGATGCGACGGTGAGCGTTGACGCGGGCGCATGGCGCGACGTGGCCGACGTCGGCACAGTGCAACATGTCGAATCGGCTGACGCGGGCATGCGGAATCGGCTGTCACTGGGTGGCGAGGCTACAGTGGTGGCGACGCGATGACTCGGCGTGGCACAGCATGGGGCAGTACGGCGCGTTGACGCCGGCGCGCACGCGGTACGTGTGTGCGTTCGACAGCGTGGGCGTGCGACGTGCGTGATAGGATCGGCTGATGTGGTGCACAGGTGCAGATGTGACAACAATGTTGACTCTGGGGGCGTGCGGGTTCCCGCGCGCGTACGGCGACGTGGGCAGCGTTGACTCTGGCTATGGGCGACGCTATCGGCTGCGGCACTATCGGCTGTGGCGATGCTGTCGGCTGTGGGCGGCTTCATCGGCTTCGGCCGATGCCGTCGGCTGCGGCCGATGCTAGGAGTTGCGGGCGGCACTATTGGCCTTCCATGTTTAAATAGCTACTATTTGATTATAACACACAACAAGACTCGCAAATAAGAAGCAATAAGATCCAAATGAAAGCAATAATGCAAAAGTTTTTGCGAATTCCGAATTCTAGGTTTCGATTTATAAGTTTCGATTTTCAGGGTGTTACAGTTGCACTAGGCAAACCCTTAGCCGAGTGTCAGACACTCGGCAAAGGGTTACTTTGCCTAGTGCTGCACTCGACAAAAAGTTTGCCGAGTGCTGTACTAGGCAAAGTAATTTCTTACTAAATGCAAAAAAATAATTAAAATTTTTTAAATTGATGCAAAAAAATCCCAAAACTTGGCACTATGCCATGTATGTTATATAATGCGTCCACAAAAAGTTTTGAAGCCAAATTCTAAATTCGACCATCATTATGGCTCTAAATGTGGAAGATCAAAGTAAACTCGGCAAAGGTCGACACGTGCCCCTACCCTAGCCGAAAGAAAAAAACAAAATAAAAGTTTGCCGAGTGCCAAGATCCGGCACTCGGCAAAGAGCCTCTTTGCCGAGTGCCCGAGATCCGGCACTCGACAAAAATTAGATCCGCCCTGCTCATGATAAGTAGAAACACAACTCTCCTTTGCCTCTCTCGGGGGCACTCGGCAAAGTTGACACGTGCCCCTACCTGGCCACCGAAAAAAATTTTACCTGCTCGGGTAGCTAGCTCACACACTAACACACACTGCATACGCGCGCGCGCCTGTCGCCGCCGTCCTCCCGTCCGTCGTCCCCCTCCTCCCCGGCCGGTGCCCCTGGCCCACCGTCATCGGCCGGCTTCCCGGGAAGGGTGAGACGTGACAGAGTGGTATCAGAGCCGACCCTCTCGGTTTCACGGACGCGTGGCGGGTCAGTTGCATGGGCATGGTGTGCATGGCGCGTGGGCCCTGAGGGGACACGGTATGGCACATGTGCCGGCATTGGACGCACGAACATGGCCAAGAGGGGAGATTCCTAGCTTGGGGTTGACCGACAAGGACGTCAGTCTTCTAAAGAGGTGTGGATGTAACATCCTGACCCAAGGTTTAATAAGATTAATAGAATACTCATACCAACAAGTTGCAACTTCTTTTCTGAAAGCTCATCTCAAAGAACTTTGAGGTTAAGCATACTTGGCTTGGGGCAATTTGGGGATGGGTGACCGACCGGGAAGTTCTTCCTGGTTACGCATGCATAAGTGAGGATAAAGTGCACAGAAAAGACTTGTATTGGGCTGTGAGGGCAATCTTAAGATCCTAGAGAGCTTCCAAATATAGACGGGCCTAGCCTAGGGAGGGGTGGGATGTGGTAGAATGCTGCCATATTTTGCCTAGTGCCTGACACTAGACAAACATTTTTTGTTTACCGAGTGCCTTGCACTAGGTAAACATTTATAGCTTTGCATAGTGTCTGGCACTCGACAAAGTAGTAAGGTTTGCCTAGTGCCTAACACTAGGCAAACAAAAAAGTTTTATCGAGTGCCTAGCACTAGGTAAACCTTACTACTTTGCCGAGTGCCCGTAGCCTAGCACTCGACAAATAGTCTTTTGCCGACCCCGGTTTTGCCGAGAGAGGTTTGCCGAGTATTACACTCTGCAAACCATTTGCCAAGTATAATACTGACTTTGCCTTGTGTCTTAGATATTAATTAAAAAACCAAGTTAATATCTGATCTTATTCTTCGAATAGAAGAAAAATATGCATATATAGGCTCGTGGTAGCTTAGCGAGTTGAGAGAGTATTGTATTGTCTGTATTGATCAAGGAATTATTACAAAACATCGTCTAAATTTCTGCCAGTATATATCTCTTTCCACCTAAACAAACACCCCAACGCAACCCCCACAGGAAAAAAACACCCACACTCTTATTGCCGTCCTATACTGTCTTGCCCATGTATCATGTAATGCCTATAGGGGTTGATCGTTCTCTTTTATAGCCTGCTAGATGTCTAGTTTCATTTCTTAACCGTCTTCGAGTAGCTTATATTTTGGAGTATTTGGAGTTCATCTTTTTGATGGAAATAGGTCAAAAACTATAAATTTTTGAGGTTTCAACATGGACGAAAGCATATTTCAAGATAAATTTCGAGTGGTTTACGAGATATTCAAATTTCAAACAGTAAATTCAAGCAAAAATTGGCAGAAAATACATCGTACTAGGGGGTCGAGATTTCAGATTCGGCAGTCCATCAGAAAGGTAAACCCTTCTCACCCCGTCATTTTTCTCATGTCCATCAACTCTCATCGCTAGACTCACCATCTCCTTCCTTCGCCTCCTAATTATTCTTCTCTTTGTCGCTAGATCATTATCGTCTCCCCTAACCTCCTAATTAACTAGTTTTAACCTTACTCACCAGTATTACTGTCGTCTGAACGGCCTGAACTTACCAATGGCTAGCAACAAACACCTTCAACGCCCGGTAGCAATTATCAGTAATCACTTTGGCCTTCATCCAAATCTAGCAAGTTCTTTTTCTCATACCCTAACCCCCTCTGCCCTACCCTACCTTATGACAACCATCACCCCAAACCCTAAGTCCAGCGAGCACTTATTACCTCCATCTCTAGAGAGATGGTGGCTGAAGTACGAGTCTTCAAACAGTCAATTCAAAAGTAAAAATTTACAAATTAAATAAGAGCTTAATATACAAACATGATTCGATCAATTGCATGGAAATTACGATTGGCAAAAACTTTGTGCGCTCATTGCAAAAAAAACTAGTTTATGGGGATTCGGAATTTCGGATGGGAACGGGCGACATAGTGCTAAATGACTCGGTATATAGTCATCACTAGGCAGCGACAGATTGCTTTCATTCTCTTTATAAAGCAAAAGAGAAAGAAACTAATTAAAGCGAGTGATAAGATCGATAATGCATGCGGTCACTGTCAAGATCACTCACTAACTGATGATAACTCATTAATCTCCAAGTTAATCCCCAAATTTGGTTAATTAAGCACTCTTAATTCGTCACAAAACAGTACTAGCTTATTAGATAAAAAAGATCCGGTAATTCATCCTCTTCATTAGCTGGAAATTATGTTATAAGATTAGCATATTTGCAGATAGAAATAATTAGCATTGTATATGCCGCGAAATTAATAGGAGAGAACTCTAACAAAATCGTTAGCTCCTTGATCACATTTAGCTTGACAAATCCATGCACATGGCCATGGCATGCCGGCGCCGGCGGGAGCTAGCTAGCTAGTAGCTACACGGCAGCGCCGTCCTTGACGCCGGCGTACGTACAGGAGGGTGTTGTTACGGCTGCGGCGGCGCCACCACCTTTGCTGCTGGCAGTGGCACCCCGGTGGCGGCGAAGGCGAGCGGGGTGGCGCTGGCGAGGAACGACGGTGAGTCGTCGCCGGCCATCACGACCACCACCCTGGGCGGCGCCTCTCTGTCCAGCGGCGTCAGCACGCGCACCGACATCATCCCCGGCGGGACGACCCCCTCCTCGCCGCCGCCGACGCCCCGTCCCCCATCCTTCCGCCGCGTGCACAGCAGCACGGCGAGCGCCACCGCGATGAGCGCCATCACCACCCCGAACCCGATGAACAGGTACGGCGTTGGCGTCGACCAGAACGGCGGCGGCTCAACCACCGACGCCGGCATGGCCGGCACCGACGACGTCGACGCCACCGCGCCGCCGATCCCGCCCATCGCCATGTCAGCTGCTGCAGCCGGTCTCATTGCAAGAAATCAAGTAATCCTCTCGCCTTGATCGATCTCAGCTCGTCGGAGAAGAAGAAGGTGTTAGCTAAGCTAAGCTACTCAGCTAGTTGTGTGATGTGTGAGCTACTGAGCTGGAAGCTGGTGGTGGTGGATTTATGTAGGGGAGGAAGAGGATGCATGGGAGTGGGTCACACTGTCACACTGTGGCTGGCTAAACTGTGTGCTGTGCTGCTCCCAGGTTAATTATTTTATGGCCACTAGTAATTTAATTTAATTTGATTGATTGATTGATCGATTAATTGGCCTGATGATGGTTATAATCTGTTGGATTTGAGGGGTGATGGATTTAGTGTTTTAATTAATTTGGTATGGAAGAGAGATTTGTGGATTTGCTTTTGGGGGGAGTGGAGGATCAGGGAGCTGATTTGCTTGCAACTAGTCTGGTTGTATATGGTTGATGTGAGATTTTGTAGGGCTTAATTTGTTGTGGGTGCATATGATATATGGATAGGATTGGACCATGCATGTTAATTACTCATAGATGAAGAGGACGTCAGGGTGTACTAATTTCAAGCTTGTTTTTGTAATTTGTACATATATTCTTAATTGAGATCTAGCTATATTTCAGTGGCTCTTGGTTAATTGATTTCATGGTTTAATTTATTTTTCTACTTTATGAAAATTAATTAACCATTTTTATAGTGATTAATCTGTTTGATTTAGATTATTACATCGGATTATCAATTGAGTAAGGGATAAATTAAATATTTTCAAAAGATAATTAAACTTAACAAGTAGCACAACACAAGTGGTTTAAGCAATATATAAAAGATATTTTTCAAGAAAACACAATTTTTTAAAACCAGAGTAAATAATTGATTTTAATAATTCAATAAATAAGCTGAAAAGAACCTCTTACTTGGTTGGACAATATACAGTTCATTCAATAATTCACATATGGAGAGAGAGAGGCAAAGAGCTATGATATTTCAAGGCAATGCAAGAGTCAACGTCAGAAAAAAAATCTTTTTCAACACACACACGTAGACGTCGTCAACTATCGGCATCTCCCAAGACGGAGCTGGGTTACATGCAAGCACGCACTAGCAAAGGGCATTAGCTAGCAAGCAAGCAATGTGTCGCCATGCGCCATCAGCAAGCTCAGCCGAACGCACTGTGAAAGGGATAAGAGCGAGCAAGCTAATTAAGCGCGCGCGCGCTCTCTCCGCAAACGAAAAAAAATTACACATTAATATATTAAAAAAAGTTTAAATAAAAAACACCCCTCAAAACAACATAAAGGAAACTAAAAACTCTAATAGAAAAAAAAACTCCTAAAAAAACCCTCCTAATCTCCCATAAAATCTTAAAAACAACAGAGCCTGTTAGATCACAGCTGACCTTCCATTCGGATAAAATCCACTAACAAACTGAGAAGAGGGTCGAATCAAATACCCTGAACCTAAAGTTATACTCTCTCTCACTCTTCGTCGTTAAAGTGGCACTACCTACTAATTAAGCCCTGACGATCGATAGATGATCGATGATATGTCATGTACTTAACACTAATTGGCTAATTGCACGTCTTCCAAAAGAGAATATTAGGCAGGCTTGATCCCTAGCTAAGTAGTAGTCAAAAGTTAATGACCAGGAGGACTTCTTTTGATCTGGTCTCTGAACCTTTTTGTGGCTTTTATTAGCAGTGAAATCTCGCGTATATGATTGTGAGAGTACAAGGCGTATGTAGGTGTGTTTGGTAAGAAATGAATACCATTTTGCAAGTAGATTACTACGAAGCTGCTACCTATGTCCAGCCGTATAGCAAAAGAAACGACTTTGTCGTTGACTAAGATCATTCTCGTTGCAAGTTTCATGAGAATTTTAATCTCAATAAATGAGATATTATATATATACTAAACTGATGACATATTAAAAAATTTGTAAAGAGGGAAGAAATAAGTTTTATCTAAGATAAAACCTGGTATATACATTTACCTATGTGTTGGAAATAAAATGAAATCCACTATGACTAAACCATTTCATTTTGTGCCTTAAAAACAAAAATTAAACCCCACTATAATTAAATATTTTTACAACACAATTCAATAATTAAATGCTATAACTAACATGTAAAATTGTGAAATGAAACTATGCGGGATTCCTTGGTTTCAATTATCAGGCCAAACCTATTAAAACGATGAGGCGCTCTTAAAAACCATGAAACAAAACTTTCCACTTGCCTAATGAGACAATTAACATGAAAGTATGTTATGCCTATTAATTAGTGTAATATGAATTTCTTGATGTAGAAAAGCACAATGTCATGTATGAAATTATCAATTCTATTGGAATTAATGGGACTAGTAGCCCAAGTGTCATTCAATTAATTCTTGAAATAAATCTTAAAAACACAATGAGACTCATATATGACATGGTAAGGTGAAAAATTTTAGTACCACCTTGCTAGTTTAGAATAAGGTTGTCCAACTTAAATAGTGAGATTTTTTTCCTCCTCCCAAAGCCATGCATGAGGCAGGTAAAGGAAAAACCACACGCGTGCACTCGCTCGTCGCGTCGGGTCAAGCCGTGCCATGGCTGCGATTCGCGTGCTTTAATTTTTTGGACAAATTGACAATTGTTCTCAGGCAAATTTTTGGAGAGTCCTAATCGGATACGAATCGGGTTCAGTTGGAAAGTCCTATCTGGATATGCAACAGAATCCTAACCGAGTCCGCTAACGGATGCTGCCTTGACGCACAAGTTATCTGGGGCTATATATTTGCATGCACGCAGTCGTCTAGAATTAATCTAGTCTGAGTTTTGCCATGTTTCTTACTGCTGTGTCACTGCTGTAGTCTGCCCTAATCCAGTCACCAGTGTGCGCCCGCGACCGAGAGAGCAAAGTCTCCGGAACCATCGTCCTTGCGATCCTGCACCGGGAGAGGCCAAATAAGGTTTTTTGGAAGTGCTCAGCGCGACTGCTGAATTCAATTTGGCATGTCTTCCTGCTGCATCGGCTCAACGTAAACACCTTTGTCGTCTATGTCCGAGCGACTTCCTATAATACGTAAGTCTACATACGTTTGATACGTATCTCTAGTTGTTCTGATCATGATTATTACTTTTATTTGTGCTAGTATGTTAGATCTGTTCATGCTAGTTTCTGTAATAGTTTTGATATATTTAATTCAAAGTTTAATTAAACAATTGCCTATTTTCTCACCAAATTCCTCATGTCAAACTTAATTACTCGATATATATTTTTATAATAGAATATTTGATTATGTTAATCAATGAAAGCATCCAATAACCTGTGCATATATACACATAGCCCAAAAGACAAAATAGAAAAAAAGATAAACGTCAATATGTATCATAATGTCTTGCGACAATTGGCTCTTCTATAGGCAAGAAGAGAATAGAGGCTGCTAGTTAGCATCCTCCATTACAAAATTACTCGGTATACATCAACGGAGAGATCGTTTGTTTTATGGCTGATAAGAAATGAAAAAAAAAGTATTCATAGATAAAAATTTCATATATATATATATATTCTTAATGTTGTAAAAGTCAATATTGAAAAAAAAACTTTAAAATCATCTCTAAATTTAAGCTTTAAAAATTTAAATTCTAACAACGGCTAGTAATTAAGCGAATAAATAAACGACGAGAGGCATAACAAAACCACCGTTTTAAACAGTAGCATACATTGGTCAAAACTAACAAACACACAATGCAAGGATCACCAACATTTGTTTTCAGTTATCATAATGTGAGAACTGATCACAACTCTATCCAAATTGGATACTTTGATCAAGGAAGGGCCCCTCCCATCCATGGACCATGCATGCTAGCTACCTAGCTTCTTGCATACATGGAACATTCTGCTATATATACAAATTCAGAGCTTCAGGCTTCTTCCTATATCTAGCTAGTGGTAGACAGCATCCAACACTATCATATATATATGCTGACGATATGGTTGACATGGTTTGCGTGTACTTGTGCAATAATTAAACAACACGCAGACTGATGACACGCGCGCACATACTCCCTTCGTTATATAGCTATTTGTAAAATTTAAATTTAACTTAAAATATAACTATTTTTTTACTTATCACATTATCTCAACCATCTCTTATTTAATTTATTCATCTATTTTCTCTTCTTAATTAATTAATCAATTATAATCTACCATTCGACGAGTCAATTTTAACTACTCTTTTAATTTTCATAAAAGTCTCTCTCTATATATAATATATATAAGTACTAACATTTTTGGTGCGTAACATAATGCAGGTCGTCGTCGTTGCTCCTTCGCTGTGTGTGTGTTATGTATGTAGGTTTGACAGAAGCAGCAATCAGCTAGGTAGTGACAGCAATAATTCCTCTTCTTTTAATTTTCTCTCCTCCTTTTCGTTGGTTATTGGCGCAACAACTCGAGGCAGTAGTGCATGGATGCACCTGCGGTTCTCCACGATCCCAACAACCGTCTTAGGTCAGGTCATCCAATGATCCAACTATATAGATATTCAACTGTACATACGATATATATATATATATATAACGAAAATTTGAATTTTTTGTCACATACTCGCATACATGTAGGCCATGCTTGAAATATGAGAAAATTAATTTGTAGGATTATTCGATTTAAACTTATATATAATTTAAATCGAATAATCCTACAAATTAATTTTCTTGAAATATGGCGTACATATGCGACAAAAATTTCAAATTTTCGTTACTCTCTCTATTGTCTCAAATACCTGTCACGGGATACTATTCGTCTTTTAACTTTGGCCTTAGTCTTTTTTAAGTTATTTATATACGCTAAAAAGTATGTCATATTAGCGATAAGTATTGTGCACAATTATACAATTCTCATTAATTATAAACTAATTGTTTAGAAGTACTCTGTATTTGGAAAGAGAGTAAAAGGGGAAAATTAACTATTCTGCCACTCTTATAAACAACCACCCTCCGAATACCATTTTGGTATTTGTTATTATAAATTTGGCAGCGAAGAGAGAAGGCTGGTGCAGCCGTCAAGTCCACCATTGCTGTTCAACAAGAACGGGGCCTTCGAGAAGTTCATGTAGGTCACTGGCGCCAATTAAAAGGCAAAAAGAGACATTTTGCATCTGCAATCCACGCTCAGTCCGACCTATCATGCCACAGGAGAAAAACTGGCAATAAAAAAAAAGAGAAGCTTCTCTCTTCGGTGACAAAAATGTAAAGATAAACAAAAGAGAGGGGCTGATTCAACATTAGCAAATAGTTAAATTCTCAAGAGTAAAGACACGTCCTCTATGAATAAAATTTAAAAATATATTAACATTGACGAATAGTTAAATTCTCAGAGTAAAGGCATACTTCATAGAAACAAAATTTAAATACATATATATTATATTTTTAACGGTTTATGGTTATATATTATTTTCAAAGAATGATGAAAATATGTACGTATCATGATATGAAAATGTGTGACCGATTATTTCGTATAATACGGGACCAATGGTCGGAACAATCATATGTCAGAGACACGCGGGACCGTGTCGATGTTGTGGCTCGGCCAAGCGGCACCGCACGGTCCCGCGGGACGGTCGTGCGTGACCAAGTCGCCTGCACATGTAGCCCAAACAAAACACATGCAGCCCAGGCAAATACTCATGCATATACGTCACGCATGCATGTATCGCAGTCCTGCAATTAGTCGGTGCCACCATAGCCAGTCTGCAGGAGCGTGTGCTGCCGCGGGATTGTTTACGCCATCGGTCCCGCATTATCAATACATGTATATTTTAATGATTTTTCTATAAAAACACGTATATAACTTTAAAAAATAAATTTATGTATATTTTTTTTATAAAAAAAAATCTACTCCATATCTATTCCCTAACTAGTGATACAAATCGATCTATCTATATCGTGCGTGATAACTTTCAGCTAATGCTGGGAAAACTGCGGCGAGGCACACAATAATAAGAAGAGCATAGGTAGCAGCTTGAATGATGGCAACTTTTGACGACCCCCTGCTTGCGATCTGACGCGACACGCATCTTGTTCGCCACCATCTCGATCTCCATATATGACCGGCCCTCTTTCCAACTCTAATTCCTTTCCCCATATGGGACCGATCGATCGATCCAGCCAGTGGATACACACACATATATAAATACACACACGCACACACACGCGGTGTATTTATACTGCGTCTGGATGCATTCCAGGTACAGAATGCACCCAGGCCAACCGACCCACCAATCAGACGCACCACACCGCATGTGAACCCACCGCCTGATTCATCAGGACCAACACTAAAGCACCGGATCCCATTAAAACTCTGAAATTAAACGTGCTTGAACGAGAGTAGTACTAGGATGGATGACCTCCTGGGAAGTCCTCCGATGGAGTTGCAACTAGTGTTTAGATTAGGTTGCAACCAGCATACCAAGTATGTTGCGACTGGTCAACTACCAGAGCTGCACGCCAGTTGTAACGGGTGCTTAGATAAAGTTGCAACTGGAGTAACAACTTAGCGGGCAGTCGGTGATATTGGTGTGTAGCAACTGGTGTAACAAATCGGTGGAGTTATAACTGATGTTTAGATGAAGTTGCAACTGGGTAGTCGGTGATATTGTGGAGTTGCAACCAGTTGTAACTGAGCAGTCAGTGATATTGGTGTGTCGCAACTGATGTAAGTTTTCTAAAAATAGCAAATAATTGGTGTGTCGCAACTGGTGTAACAAACTGGTGGAGTTGTAACTGATGTTTAGATGAAGTTGTAACTGGGTAGTCGGTGATATTGTGGAGTTGCAACCAGTTACAACTGAGCAGTCGATGATATTGGTGTGTCGCAACTGATGTAAGTTTTCTAAAAATAGCAAATAATTGGTGTGTCGCAACTGGTGTAACAAACTGGTGGAGTTGTAACTGATGTTTAGATGAAGTTGTAACTGGGTAGTCGGTGATATTGTGGAGTTGCAACCAGTTACAACTGAGCAGTCGATGATATTGGTGTGTCGCAACTGATGTAAGTTTTCTAAAAACAGAAAACAACAATTGTAATTTGTGAGTAAATAAAGTTGCAACTAGACTTCTCATAAGATCACCCACTTCCCATGAGGTCACCCATCCTTATACTACTTTTACCCAAACACACTTAACTTTAGAATTCTAATGGGATCCGCTGCCTAGTGGGGTTCGATGCTTGTGTGATTGGTTCAAGCGCGCGCATGAAGATAAGCTTTGGGCGAGGATATGTGTGTCTATGTCTCGGTTTGGACTCGGTCTGCATCACGCCGCGGCTTGACTCGGTCTCCGCACGTGTGTTAGCACCTAGTTGGTCCGCCCGCCCTCGGTGCAACATAGGCCTGAAATACACCTAGGTACATTTTAGCCATAATATGTGTGTTTATATATATATATAGTTGGGCTACTGTATGGCACGCTGCATAGCCTTATTTCGTGTGGCATGATGGAATCTCTAATTTAAAAACTCAAATTGAAAATCCGAACCGTTCAAATTGTTCTACATATTAATATCGCCTTGTAGACCAAATTTTATATTTTTTTAAATTTTTTACTATTTTATTGGATAGGTCAAAGATGTAATAAAATAGATACTCCAGAAATTGTTGGATTAATACATTTTGACATATCCGATACAATAATAAAAAATTTCAAAAAAATATAAAATCTAGTCTACAAGGAGATATTAATATGTAGAACAATTTGAACGGTTCGGATTTTCAATTTGAGTTTTCAAATTAGAGATTCGACCATGTCACACAGGATGGGACTGTGCGGCGCGCCGCACAGTAGCCCAACTCTCTCTATATATCTATATATATATGTGTGTGGGGGGAGTGGGGGTGGAGGGTTGTGTGGATGCGCTAAAACGTATTTATAGTATGCAATAACTAAAATGTTCCACTTCCACTCACATACCTCGCTGCCCTTACCCACCCCTCACACCCCGCCTCACATTTTCTTTTTTTTTTCTCGCACTCCATACCGTCTTTCTTCCCTCTTTGTACACTCATGTTGTTTTTCTTTCCTCATGTAACCAAGAGTAAATTTTTTTAAAAGATTATTCCGCACCTAACATTTTTTAAGTAAATAAATTATTGGCTTTTAGTTACGATGAAGCATCTATCATTAAATCAATTACTCGCGAATATATTGTTAGATTAGTTGTAATAATCTAGTTAAATAGATCCTCATACTGTAGTAATGTTTTTATTACCTAGACAATAATAATATCATTTACTTCTTAGTCGCTTTCAGTAGCTCGGTATCTTATTTGTGGTAGTAATACTTTTACTGCCACGTATCCACCGTTAGTATTTTTTTCACGAACACTTATTAACGCATAGTAAATGTTTTAGTAGACAAAAATATAAGAATAGTAATTCTTTTTACAAATAAGCCAACATGACATGAATAAAATAATATGGTGCGAGTAAACATTTTACTCCATGACAATATTACATAGCTGCACGAAACACCGAGTGGATCTCTAAAAACATAGTGAGGGTGGTCAGAGGTGGAGTTTGGTGGGGCAGCTTTGGTAGCCTGACAGCGACCCATGCACACATGGGACTTATGGAAGAGGAGAGGAAGGGAGGTCGAGGAAGGAAGCCCAGCAATGGAGGGCCTCAGATTTGGAGTCCAGGCGGTGGCTAGTGGCAGAGATGGCTACGTAGGCTTCGGACATGGACTCGGCGAGCCAAAAGATGTGTTGACGTCAAAGACACACGTTGGCCTGGGAGATCTGCTTAGCTCTAGTGCAGGTCCTAAAATCGATGAAGCGCAGACGTGCTAGTCAGTTTGATCCTGTCACTGACAAGATATACAAAGCAGCAAAACATTAAGCGTATCAGCCGACAGGCCGATAACCAAAACAGCCAATTGGTGCGACTCCAGCCGATGTTGATGGCAGCCGATAACCAAAACAGCCAATCGGCCGATAGGCCGATGGCGCGATTCCAGCCGATGCCGATGGTTAAAGCATATATCGGCTGGAGATCCGATGACATAAAATCCGATAGATAAATAATGATCAATGAACGCTCTGTTGTCATCAGCTAAAAACCAACTTATATGCAATCCTTACAAGCCGATGCAACGTCCATGGGAAATTAGCTTTGCCCGATCGACTATAGTATCAATAGTATATAATCTAGGTCTCGAAATATGTTTAAACCAAGTGACTGGGATAGATCGGTAGCGTACCGAGACAGTATAAATCACTTATGTCTAAACATACCTTAAGACAGAGATTATACGTATTCATAGCATAGCTGATGTCATGTCCAGATAACTCATCGGCTGAAACTCCGATAAAACCCTTAGTGGCAGCCAACAGGCAGGCTAGAGATTATGGTTCTAATCATGACTTAGTAGGTCAAACTAAACTGATGTAGCACTAAGTATGAAAAGAAACACATGCCTAAGCCGATCTAATCTAGTAGACAATTTAGTCGGTACCGGTGGAAACCCTAAAGAGAGAGACAGCCGATAGAGCTAAATTGAGATACCAGGACCAGATCAACAGAAACATATGATAAATAGGCAGATAAATATGTTACACAAACCGAAGCAATCCAAGAGAGCGAATGTACTGATGTAGCCTTGGACGACGTCGACGTAGCCAACACAATTTCTTAGGCCAGTGGGACACTAGACTTACCCCTTTGCCGGAGATCGAAGCCGATACAACTCCGTGTCAGGTGCCAAGTTCCATCGGATGATAAACGAAGGTAGAAAGGTAAAAGGTGACGATGTGCCGAATTGTATTGATCGTGAGGATAGATTACATGAACCCCGGGCTTACATATTTATACTGACGGGCTAACAAAGATCCTAACAGATTACGACTCAATCTTTTCTAAAGATAAAAGGAAACAAACCGAGTCCTTATTGGACACTAATAAACTTTTCTATTGATAAAAAAGAAAGCTAATAAATTCTTCCTAATTAATAGATACAAGCCATATCCTTCTTGAACTCGGCGTCTTCTGGATAAAATCTTCCCAAACCAAATCTAACAAGAATCCGACAGCTGAAGATACTGATAAGGAAAAATCCCCATCGGCTGACCAAAACTCTAAACCGATACTGGCTTTGAGCCGATTTGAACCTTGAGCCGATGAGGGATTCAGGGCTTACCAAATTTTGGTGTTAACACATGTCCCATAGTTTTGGAGTATGAGAAGTCATGCTTCAAAATTATCCTTGTCTTGATCGCCCCAAAACTGATTCTTCTCTTCTTTTTGACATCGGCTCTCATAAGCCGATACATTCTGTAGTAGATGAGCCAGGCTGCCAAACTAATGAAAGAAAAAATCTATCTTTGATAACTGCCGATAACCCTTGAATGCGAGATTTGCTAGCTGCTCATCACTTAGACTCAAACTATAACATCAGCTGCCAACATTACGAAACCTTTGAATGTATTCCCTAGCCGATTCTCCTTTTTGCTATTTAACTGATATCAAATCTGCAAGTGTCGACTCGCTAACCCCAGCAAAGAAGTATAAGTGAAATTGCTTCCCAAGATCGGCCCAACCTCCAATAGAATTTGGTGGCAATGATGAAAACCACGTGAAAGCCGATCCAGTTAAAGATAATGGAAAGAGTCTAACTTTCAGAGCTTCTTCAGCCGATGCCTCCCTACATTAAGCTAAGAATAGGCAAATATGTTTCATTGTAGAGACACCATCATGCCCTAAAAACATAGAGAAATCTGGAACCTTGTACTGGCTTGGAAGTAGAACCCTATCAAACCACTCAGGATATGACAGCGGATACATAGAAATTTAATTTTTTGCTTTTAATTCCAAACTGCTCCTCCATTACCTTTGCAATTATATCGGCCCAATCCTCTTTAGACAGATACCTTTGAGTTTCTTTTGGCCGATATTGCTGATGTGACTCTTCATACTGATATTGATCAACTTGCCACCCGAGCCAATTTTGTTGTTGCTGATAGTGTCGAGATTGCTCACCAATGTGCTCCCCAGGCTGAAATTTCTGATCAACTAGTTTAGGAACAATTTCTTCAATCAAACCATGCAACATACTCACCAAACCTCCAGATTGATTAAACATAGCAAGATGAACAATTTTATCAACCATCTCTTGAAGCTTTTTGTCGTCCATTGGCTCAAATGATTGTTCCTCCTCGGCTCTGACTTCTTTATTAGACATTTTGTTGCAATTATGGGTCCGCCGAGCCGTGTAAAAAGATATGTTGTCCAAAATATGGTCCTACCAGGCGTGCCAAAAAATGTGTTGACACCAAATCTGTACCGTCGACGTGGATTGGCGAGCCAAAAGATGTGTTGATGTCGAAGACACACGCTGCCTGGGAGATCTGCTTAGCTCCAGTGCAGGTCCTAAAATCGATAAAGCGCAGGGTGCCAGTCAGTTTGATCCTGCCACTAACAAAATATACAAAGCAACAAAGCATAAAGCATATTAGCCGACAGGCCGATAACCAAAACAACCGATTGGTGCGACTCCAGCCGATGTTGATGTCAGTCGATAACCAAAACAGCTGATCGACCGATAGGCCGATGGCGCGATTACAGCCGATGCCGATGGTTAAAGCATATATCGACTCGAGATCCGATGGCATAAAATCCGACAGATAAATAATGATCAATGAATGCTCTGTTGTCATCAGCTAAAAAGCAATTTATATGCAATCCTTACAAGCCGATGCAACGTCCATGGAAAATTAGCTTTACCCGATTGGTTATAGATATCAATAGTATATAATCTAGCTCTTGAAATATGTTTAAACCAAGTGACTGGGATAGATCGATAGCATATCGAGACAGTATAAATCACTTATGTCTAAACATAACTTAAGACAGAGATTATATGTATTCATAGCATAGCCGATGTTATGTCCAGATAACTCATCGGCTGAAACTCTGATGAAACCCTTAGTGACAGCCAACAGGCAGACTAGAGATTATGGTTCTAATATCGACTTAGTATGTCAAACTGAACTGATGCAGCACTAAGTATGAAAAGAAACACAATATCTAGACAATCAAGCCCTTGACTGATTTTTGGGGTGATAGCTGCCTAAGCCGATCTAATTTAGTAAACAATTTAGCCGGTACCGGTGGAAACCCTAAAGCGAGAGACAGCCGATAGAGCTAAATTGAGATACCAGAACCATATCAACAGAGACATATGATAAATAGCAGACAAATATGTTACCCAAACCGAAGCAATCCAAGAGATCGGATGTACTGATGCAGCTTTGGACGACGCCGACGTAGCCAACACAATTTCTTGGGCCGGCGGAACATTGGACTTACCCCTTCGCCGGAGATCGAAGCCGATGCAGCCCCGCGTCAGGTGCCAAGTTTCGCCGGATAATAAACGAAGGTCGAAAGGTAAAAGGTGGCGATGCGCCGAATTGTATTGATCGTGAGGATAGATTACATGAATCCCGGGCTTACATATTTATACCCACGTGCTAACAAAGATCCTAACAGATTACGACTCAATCTTTTCTAAAGATAAAAGGAAACAAACCGAGTCCTTATTGGACACTAATAAACTTTTCTATTGATAAAAAAGAAAGCTAACAAATTCTTCCTAATTAATAGATACAAGCCGTATCCTTCTTGAACTCGGCGTCTTCTGGATAAGATCTTTCCAAACCGAATCTAACAAGAATCCGACTGCTGGAGATATTGATAAGGGAAAATCCCCATCGGCTGACCAAAACTCTAAACCGACACTGGCTCTGAGCCGATTTGAACCTTGAGCCAATGAGGGCTTCAGGGCTTACCAAATTTTGGTGTTAACACCAACCTAGATCTCACTCATCGTTCGCCGATCCCTGTGATCACCGCCATCGTCTGCACTACCGAGCTCCCATCTGATGACGAGGAGCAGACGATGGCGACACAACTAGGTGGGGGTAATGTGGCGCCTGCTGGCTGGTTGGAGGTCGGTGGAAAGAGCAACGGTTGCGGCACTAGTCGATGATGGTGAAGGCGAGGACCGGAGAAGGTGAAGGCGATGGCATGGTGAAGACGAACAACCCTCACCTTCGCCCGACGTCGTGTCCTCCCCACATCTTGTCGGTGAGAGCTTCATCGTCGATCTTGTCATCACTCAACGCTCATCGAAACTGTCTTCTCTCAGATCCAAAAAAAAATAGGATCAGGAATTGGTGAATAATGAATGATGGTTGGATGGCTATAAAAATAAGCGTAACAAGGAGAGTAAAAAATTTACTATGTAGGTACAACCGGGGAGTTGGGGTGCCAGGGGGCGAGGGCGGGTGGGTGGGTTACCATGAGGGGTGTGTTTTTAGCTATAACGTAACCTAGGGGTGTAGTGTAGCGTGGGTACTCCCAAAGCTAGCTAGATCTCCCCGAAATGCGTGATGGAGGTTGACTGAACATGAAAGGGTAAAAAACTCTTCAGTATAGGTGGTACGAGCGATATCAAATCGCGGCAAAATCCAAATACTATATACACACACATAAATAACAGGGATGGATGAACCTGTTATATGCTGATGTACCGTATATGTATATGATAGGGATGGAGGTCAGTTAGTGAACCTGTTATATGCTGACCGGATCGGATCGGCGGTTGAACCGGAAAAAATGTGAATAGGAGGAACCGAACGGTTTGTAGGAAAAACCGGCAACCCGGGCTATACTAAACTGACGGTTCGGCTAGTAGATGGGCCGGCCTTATAGGACCCACTTGGCTTGTGGCAACCCAAGTGCATTTTATCCTCTAAAAATGAGAAAAAGGAGGAGGCGCATGGGAGTTTTGAACCCTGGTTGGCCGGATGCAAAGGTGTTCTCTCACCCCTGGACTATCATCAACTTCTTGTTTAGGTGGAGTTATGCATGGTACATCACGTTTTTTTCGGTGTCAAACCCGTCTTACCAGTCCAACCGTTGAACCAGTAAACCGAGGGCTCAATAGGTTCCATGACCGGTCTGGTTTTTTAACTATGACGTGTGTATATATATAACTATCTATAAAACAAATAGTGTTTCTATCTAAAATTTTGTTGTGTCTCGCTATTTTACAGAAAACCCTTGAGTTTTTTCGAAATGGAGGGCCGCGGTCGAAGCAGCGATCCACATCGGATTTGATCCAATTCCGAGACCATCTCACGCCCCACACGAACCAGGCCCGAAATCCCTAATGGACGACCAGGCGCACGACCCACTATGTGTGTGACCACTTCCGTTTTTGGCTCATTGGTTGTTTTGGGAATTTTTTTTTCGGCCCAGCCTGTGCGATCAATTCGGCCCGTTACCAAATTTGGCTGCACGTTTTCAAACTTTCTCTTTTGTAATTTTATGGGCTTCATTATTTAGCTGACCGACCCAATTCGTTCGCACACGCACCAAATCGAGCTTTTTTTAGCATGTCTACTATTCAACCTATGTGTATACACTTTGTATAGGTATGTACGCATACAAAATATATATATTTATATCTATATATATATATATAACTATCTGTAAAGCAAGTAGTGTTTCTATCCAAAATTTTCGTCCGCCTGACTATTTTGCAGAAAACATCTTGAGTGTTTATAAAATTAATCCGTAGTCCCAATGCTAAAAAGAAAGGGAGAGCTTGGATAAAAAAAAGACCTCCTGCGCTCCTCCCGCCAATCCCCATCCGCGCTGCGCCCCGCGCCACGCCTGCGCCCCTCCCTCCCGTCGCTGCTCCGAGCTCCCGCGCTGCGCTTGTGCCCCTCCCTCCGGTCCTCATCCGCGCCGCGTCCCGACTTCACCTGTTGCAACGTACGGGCACAGTTGCTAATATATATATATATATCACTTATAATGTACCTTACCAACGGTTCAGATCTAATCTCTTTCTCTTACTCACTCATAATCCAACGAACGAAAATTTTATATTATTTCCTATTTTTATTGTGTGCATGCATGTATGGATTTAATTACGAGAGGTTATCCGAGATTTGTTTTTCTGACATGCATACAGCTTATACGAGATTTTTTTACTTATATACATGCTTAGATTTAAAAAGGAACGATCCATTATATTACTGTAGTGTTAGCACGAATATGTTATATTTATATATATATTTATATATATATATATATACCTTCACCTGCCAATTAATCACGCTGAAGGACACGCACGCAGGCAGGCCTGAATGGAATATAATTCGTGCTTGACGTGAGTGATTAGCAATTTAGCATGCAGTGTTATTTCAGTTATGCTGATGACGACCAAATGGTGCTCCTTGTCGCCGCGGTGGTTTGAGGCAACTATGCAGAAAATTTGACATTTTAACCCTTTCATAATACTTATTTTATAAATAGATCGTAATAAAAACTATAATTTTTTTCTACATGACATTTTACGGTCCTAGCTATAGTACATCATCAAACATTCTGTAAATGTTAAATGTTGTTATTAGCCGGTGGACATCGTCTTTATTATTTTAGTATATTTAAAACAAATTTGCAAGCAAAGAGACTAAATTGCCCTTGCACATTCTAGTACATGTGGAGGAATACGTTTTATCTGGTGGAACACGCATTTCTCTGATTTATCTGTTCAACTTCTTCCGCAGCTCGCCGGTAACAGCATGCTGGTGCGGCTTAACAGTACAGGGACAATGGCATGTGGAAGAATGCCAATTACCTCATCATGAAAATACCTAATATTTCCTTCATTGCCCCCGCATCTCTGAAGAACTAGAGCTGCTGATGCCTAGGGAGCACCTCACCTGTGCAAGAGCAGGCAAGCTGCGTCCCTAATTAACGAAGAGGAAAAAAAGAAAGAAAAATCAAACGATGATGCAGCCGTAGCCTTCGACCTCCTTGTAGACGACGATGTCGGCACCATCGGCAACAGATTGGCTGGGAAGGCAGCAGGCGCTTTGCTCGCACACTTCATTTCGCCTGCCTGCTCGACCGTCCCTGTTATTGTTCAGTTTCTGTTTCTCTTGGATGTTATGTGTAATGTTCAGCTCTCGCCTGGCTCGGAGGATCGGCTTATGTGGCGTTTGTCTGGTGACCGCCGCTACTCGGTGCGTTCGGCTTATCAGACTCTCTTTCTTGGTCAGCTTTCCCTTGTTAGGGCGAAAGGGTCGTCTAAATGCAAGTTTGTCCTCTGGTTTGCTTTTTAGCAGCGTTGCTGAACGGATGATCTCCTGCTGAAGCGTGGCATCGACAGTCACTCGGCCTGTCCCTTTTGCACGCAGGAGCTTGAGTCGGTGAATCACATACTTCTTGATTGTGTCTTTACTTGTCAAGTCTGGTTCCGGGTGATTTCTCCTTCTGGTTGGGCTAGCCTTTCCCCGACGCTTGACAGCTGGCTTCAGGACTAGTGGTCGTCTTGCAGGATTAGGTTGTCGGATCATCTCCGTGCATGTTTTGACTCCTTGGTTCTCTTGGTCACTTGGTTGTTATGAAAGGAGCGTAACTCCAGGGTATTTGAGTCTGCCCTTTCCTTAGTCTCGGTGGTTGTTGCTGCTATCCAAGCAGAGGGCCTGCTGTGGTCCTTAGCGGGTGCTGCGTCATTTGGAGTATTCTTGAGAGTTTAGGGTGACGTTGCCCCTTCCCGTCCTTTCTCGGAGTAGTTTTTAGTTTTTAGTTACCTGTGTTCAGCTTTTGTGCTTTCTCCCACCCTGTTTGTCGTCGGCCGATCTAGCGGATTGCGTCTTGTAATTCCATATTATGAAAAAAGAAAGTTTCTATTCAGCTAGAATTAAATTAATGAGTAGTCATAAAATTCTTCATATTTTTTTAGCAATCTTAAGCAATTAAAATGATACTAATGCTATTTGTGTAAAAGAAAAAATTAAAAACCGGTCGGAAAGAAAACATCAACTTGGCCCAAATTTTAGCCTAGAGGTTCGGCCACCTTTGCTAGAGACTTGGCATATGACCATTCTGTTAGGCGTGTTATGCGAAGAGTCGTGTCACAATCTTTATTCGAGTACTTTTTCGATTTCATGATGCATGGTTGACATGATGTTGAGATTGTGTCTTGTTGGTACATTGGTGTATCTCTGACCCGAGTTAAAAACCATTTGACTAACCGTGCTCGTGGTTATGAGCGAGTCTAACATATTGTTTTTTTATTAATCCCACACTACTCATTAATGATAATAATCTAGTGATGATAATTTGTTAGCTCCTAGAATAGAGATAGATTTGTACAACAGAAATTGGTTGTTCAAAGATGATTGGGCCTGAGCAGCATCAAAGTGATGTTTGGTGATTGATTAATATTGCTATTTAATTACTGTACAGTTTTACAAATTCTCAAATGTTTGTTAAATGTTGCTTTTGCAAATAAGCTCTATATTATACCATCTATTGTTATTCCTTATATTTGCATATTTGTTGTTTGACTTGTGAAGTATTCTATGTACCTTACAATAATCATTAAAATCTCAGTTGAAGAAAGATTTCCAATGGAGAAGATGTTTGGTTTATACTTCACTTGAGTTGCCTGTGAGAGTGAACTGAAGCCATCGCTAGATCTTTGTCTGCTGCTGTTTTGTTTTCTTTTATAAGTATTTAATGAAGTTATTATGTCATATCTATATTTATTTATTTATATATTTCAGCTGATGTGTGAAAGAGGATTATATGTATAAATTCGTTCCAAAATACTAACGACTTCTAGACGTGACAGACAACTAACAATAGAATCGGACGTGCAAGGCGCATGGACGGGAATCAGATGCCCAAGGCGGGCTCGCGAACAAAGCTAGACAACATACGAAAAATTACTGTATTTTTAATAGCTTAGATTAGATTTTAAATAAAGGCTGGAATTCTTATTATTATTACAATATAAAATTGTGAACGCTACGAAAATCGTGCGGCTGGCTCACGCGCCCCGTTGATGGGTATTTGGGCTGGATACGTGGTGGCAGTCTAGCACGAGTGGCATAGCTGGAAAGTTCAGTAATTCCACTCATGGCTGAGAACATACTAGCTGAGAATAAGTCTATATTACATCTCTTGTCTCTTTGTTTTTAATTACATTACCTCCTCAACTATAAAATCAAATACAACGACTCTTTTATTTTCAAAAACCGATCCAAATAGACTTTTTCGATGATTCCTTAAATGATTTTGGTTGAAGTGGCAGGTTCACTGTGATTGACTCTGATTCAGCGGGGATGGGACCCACATGTCGGCAACTCTACTCTCTTTTTCCCTCCTCTCTCCTCATTTTTTTTCATCTCTCGCCCGAGGCCGGTGAGCAGTGGCCGCGTTGGAGGTCACGACGGCGATGAGGTAGACGACAACGACATGAAGAAGAGGATCAAGCTGAGGAGGCACAACAGCCTTACAGCTGCCTTACGACGCTCCTCGCGCTCTACCGCATAGAGCTCCTCGCCTTCGTCAAAGCGGCTTCACCTCGTGCTGGGAGCGTGGGAGTCATGGCGGCCCTCGCCACGGACGAGGAGGCCATGAAGCAGGAGCGCGAGGGCAAGACGCTGGTGCCAGCTGGCATGGTGGTGTTCGCGAAGGTGGTGTTCGAGGTCGGCCATGAGCGCCCACGCGTCAATAGCCTCGGCCTCGTTGGGTGGCACCATGGCCGGCGTGCGCGGCGTCAGCCTCATCGTCGTCCGTTGTGCCGCCGCCTCCAAGCTCCTCAGCCGTCGTATCATCCTTCCAACCCTTTATAACCCTTCATAAATAGAATACAGGTAGTATCAATTAGATAGCGCTTTCTATATAAACTTTGACTAGCTAAAGCATGTTAATTTCACTCCTTGAACTTTCATTTTTTTTCAATCAATTGCTGACACTGCCACGGAGAAGATTAGAGATAGAAACTAGCATGTGTGGGCGGCTGGACCATGGTGGCTGCCTCCTTGCCGCTATCCTGGCCATTGCACACGACCATGCGACACTGCAGCCGCCTACGCCTGGCCGAAACCACAGAAGGAATATCTATTTACACTAAATTCCCCGAAGAGACGAAGACAACATTATTCCTTGATTTTATGATTGAAAGATGCGATTTAATCAGGAGGCAGATATAGACTTATTCCTACTAGCTAGCTGGACGCGCGCGGTCAGGTCGATCCGGGTGGGCCGTGGTGGGTGGGTGGCATGGGCCGTGAGAAGAGGCATCGCCATGGGTTGCGGCAGCCGAGGGCGATGGGCCTTGGTCAGCAGAATACTTGAGCCTGATGCCGCCGGCCCAAACTTTGTATTGCTCATTACTGGTACGTCGCTCTACTCAGGACCCCTCAGGCGTCAGGCCTCAGCTCAGCTCTCTTCCTCGTTTATATCCTCCTCCTCCGACGCCGTCACACAAGATACACCAACGCCGAATTATATTTTAAAATATACGTATTTTTTTCCTTACTTAAACTTTTATAATTTTGATTTAATTTATTAAAAATATATATCAATATTTTCAATGCAAAATTATATATTTTGAATTTTAATTCCGGCATTGCGGTGGTCATCATGCAGCCCGTCCATCCGGGAATCCGACAGGTTTGGTTTACCATTGACTTATTAGCGTCGGGTATACCCTAACAGGAATCAACCGCTGCTACGAGAATTGGATTTTAAAATTCAATTTTAAAGTTAATTATAAGGTAGTTTTTTTCAGCATCATAAATTATGTTTTATCGGTAATAAGCAGTTTTAGTTTATACTCGGCTCTTGGCCAATGAGGCTCTAGCGTCAAATTGCACGCACTTTATTAGTAATCCCCCCCCTACTCTCTAAATCAATTATTACAATTTCTACACGCCTCTATCCATAGTACTTTAGTTAGTATTTGCTTGTAGATAAGTATATCAGTATCTTTTCTTACCCTTTTTTCCAATTGAAATGACCTGTTTGCGGCCTGCGTGCAAAATTATCGTTGTACGTCTTCTCACTTACGAGGATATATCGACTAGACATGCAAAATGTTTCTCGTTCTTCATCCTATAGATAAGATCAACCACTTATTTTTTGAGCCCTCATTAAATTCATGGAGTGAATTTCATGGGATAAAACCGATCGAGGTGACTATACTTCGTTGGACAGGATAAAGAACTTTCTTGTATACACAGGAGAATAATTAAATAGCCTTACCCACAATCAACCTAGTGTCGTCTCATCTCTCATGTGTCCATTCTACAATACAGTCATACAGATAAGATGAAATCCCTATATATATCCTCCTTGTTTTTTCTCTGAAAGACAACGTTTGAGACCTATACATCTTTCTAGCCTTATCCATGCATGTAGCAATCGTACGAATATGCTACCATGTCAGCGTATTTGGACGCTCCTTCTGATCAATCTTCTCCATCAACAAGAAGAAAGATCAGATATACCATGTCAGCGTATAGCAGGAAAAGTTCAGATAAAAGACCTAGCTACCACATGAAAGATCAGATAAAGTTCAGACAGTGAGACAGAGTAGCAGCAAGCTAGCAGTTTGCAAGGGCATCGATGCTGATGCTCCCTGAATTTCCCAGCTCGTGAGGCCGTCTGCATTTGCAATTGCATTGCATGCCTGAAAAAAAATGCATTGCATGCCTGAATTGACTTTAAACTCGACCGGAACATGTTCTGTTCTGTGATCTGTACTACTGTGCATGCATGGCGACGCCATGCTCTGAATTTGTCAGTACAAGTCCATCGACTGGTCTAGTTGGACACACGCCTTTCTGCCAAGCTTCCGGATTCTGTGGATAACAGCTTGAGATCACTGCAGGTCTAGGTTGCTGCCTACACTGAAGCTTCATGTCAAGCAATCGGTAGCATTGGACATGACATCTTCTCTCACAAGATTGTCCCAAATTGACCTCAAGGCAGAATTGTTGTGTTCCAAAAGGCAGTCTTGCCACTACTTGCTTCAAGTCCAAGAATAGTCAAATTCTTGTACTCTGTGATTTTAATAACTAGTGAATATGTTATGGAAGTCTGTTCGATCAGTAATTCGCACGAACCGTGGTAAATATAAAACGAAGATTAGTAGAATTACTGTGAGACAAAATTTCTACTCTTCTAGGCTGTCACTGAGACAGTACTACTGATCACAGGAATGCTGTCCATGGTGAGCTTTTGCACGGGCAAAAGGAAAAGAGCACAACTTGTAGTCTTGTACTTTCCAGGTACAGAAAAGAGCACAATCTGTGTCCATTAATTTCAAAAATTCAATTAACCGAGCAATACGTTCTGGAATTCAGTTCGGCCTGTAATCCTGAATATGAAATCAAGATTAGTACTTACCAATACTGTCAGACAGAGGGTTTTCTACTCTCTCTATTTCTAGGCTCACTGAAACAGGTTTGCATACTACTAGTACTACTGATCACAAGAAAGTTGTCCATGGTGAGCTTTTGCATGGGCAAAAGGAAGAGAGCACAACCTGTACTTTCCAGGTACAGAAAAAGTTCAGTCCTATATACTCCATGGATGGATGGATGATGAGTGAGCTGTGTGCATTCAGTTCAGAGATCTTCAGTCCTTCACAGCTAGCTCGCTTCTGCAACAGATTTCAGACGGCTCTCCTCCGTCCAAATGGTCCAAATTGTTGTCAAAAGCATCAACACAATTCCCTACAATTCTCTCCTCTCCTCGCTCGATCCGGCTCCACTCCCGGAAAGAACGACGTCGCAGCGGCTCTTGGAAAATGTGTCGCGCGATTCGGGCCCCAGCTGCAAGCAACAATGCTGCAAATGCTAATTAACCTCGTGAGATTCTTGAGCTACTGGGAACGACGACGAGCATCTGGTCAGTGGTGATGAGGAATTTAATTAATTAATTAGCTCGACAAATTCCTTAAGCAAGGCTCTGATTAGTCGAAGTTATTAGGAAATCAAGCTCTTGGAGAAAATGGAAGGATGCAAGTATGTGTGAACTCAGAAACTTTCTTTGCGAGTTGGTAGCATGTGTGCATTTGGAAGATTTTTTTTTGTGTGTGTGTGTGATTTTCCACAGGCAGGAGAAGGAGATGATGCCGTTGCAATTTGCAAATAGGACTTTTTTTTTACATAAATGTTGCAAATAGGACTAGGAGATAGGATGGAATTGTGCTTAAGTGTCATCAAGAGAGTATCTTGTGCAGAACATTGTTTTCGATGAATTAGTTGTAGGGCTGACGGAATCACTCCACATGATCTGCGAAATCTCTGACATAGTTTCATCTCTGTAGGTGTTACTGTGTTCTTCAGACATTTTCAGAGACTTGAGAATGCAGCTTTCAGGCAAAATATCTATGCTTTTTTTCTCTGGATTGAAGAATTCCATTATCGAAAATTTTTTTCTGCGGTTTCTTGCATGTAGCACAGCACAAGGGACGATGAAAGTGACAAGCATATGCCAGCGGAACATTTTGCTTTTCTTCCATGGATGGCATTCGGCCATTTCTCGGGGAACAATTCAGAGATTCACCGGCATTCTCACTACTTTGGTAAAATCTGTGGATTGGACAGTCAAAAAAAGACCATGAACAGTGATCAACCAAGAACATCACATACATAGATGCTGCCAGTACTGAGTGCTCTACTGCTGTGAGCTAGCTGATGAAGCTATGGCATTTTGCAGATCAAGAATCTGAGCAGTGAAAAGCAACTGATGATTCCGAGCAATTGGCGGCAAAGCGACGATCGATCGAAAGCCACCAGGTCCAATGAATTGTCAGGCATCATTATATTGGCCTGTTCTTATCTATCAAAAGTGACAATTGCCATGAAGGAAAAAAAGAGATGAGAGGGAAGGCTCATTTGCCAGGAGGGAGGATTTGATGCCCCTACCTCTAAGGGAATTTTTCTTGGGAGCTCAAGGAGAAAGAGAGGATGAGAGTTCAGAGACAAGTAGTTCATGCGATCCCTGTAGTTTGCCGGGAAAATATGAATCCTATGGTTCTAGGGAGCATAGATTTCAAATTGATCTTGCTTGAACATGTTTCTTACCATGAAAACGACATGGCAAGCATATAACATGAATTATATTTCAAAACAAAAACCGAAGGTAGTGTTTTTGAAATTCAGTAGCTTCAATCCAGCACAATTCAGTAAATCATGATTAAAGTTCAGTAAATTCAGTAGCTTTGGTTCACCATAATTTTCATATATAAATGGTAAAAATTAATACTTTTCACAAATCAAATACCAGGTCAGTACCAGGAGACATACAAATGCCTCTAGGGTGCTTATCATCAGACATGAGTAAGAGTAAAGGAATCATGATCTTCCACTACTGAAACTTTAGTGGCATGCATATGGCATAAGCATAACTAGCTTGAGAACAGGAAAAGATCGGCCAGAAAACAAGAAATGATCCTCTGGCTTTTGCACGTATACGTACATACGCACAAGATTGGACCTTGGAATTGGCCCTGATTGATGGATAAGGCAAGAACAGACTGTGTCCCTTTTTCTCAACAAAAAAAATGATCGATAAAAATTCTGTCTTTTTTAACAAATGGTAGAGTAGCTACTTTTAAAAGAAACCACTATAAAAGTTGTCATGAATTAAGGTATTCGTTAGAATAAAGGAATTTTGCGAGAATTTCACGAGAACTGAAGTGATTCATATGAAATTTACAAAGAATTCCTGTGTTTCAAAGAAACACTAACAAGAAGAGTGAAAGTGAATAGAGCTGGCTGCTCGATCCTACCCACAAAATATAAGTTATTACTTTCCCATCAAAAAATTTATTATCCAGGAAAAAGATCTGGAGTTTGACAACTAATTTTGTGTCAGAATAAATTTACAAAAGTTAATAAGTTTATGATATTATAATTACAAATCTATGAAGTATATCATTTGTTTTGGTTTCAAACTAAGCATTTAAGAAATTATTAATGGTCAAAAATTTTAATGTTTGACCACATCTTATCCTAAATGATGACTATTTTTTTACCAGAGTAAAACAGAGAGATTAGCTAAAAGAAAAACTTATAACACCACAAAAACTTTGATCAAAAAGCTCTTGAGTTCACTAATTATGCCAATCTTACAAATTACTGCTATTTGTTAGAGTTTGTGTCGAATATGTGTACAAAATCGGTTACAGTTTAGAACTTAAGTTGTACTAGGTGTTACAAATTACAAATAGAATAATAATCGAACTCTATCCTAGGTGCTCTCTTAAATAGAGAGACACACCGGTTATGACCGTAAGACGCAATAGCATTGGTGTGGATACGACTGGTCGACGGCCTAGCCGGTGGAGGGTCATGGATACCCTGATACACTGTAATATGCTAGATCAGGGAGGAGCACCCGTAATCAGTGCCCCGGCGATGTAGGTTTTGGCTAAACCTCGTTAACAAATATTGTGCCTCTGTGTCGTTATCGATTTCCTATGACGTTTTTTTCGTGTTTGGTTCTCAATATTCTATCGAGGCCGATTATATAACAAGTGGTATCAGAGCTTGCGGGGATATCCATGGAGAGAGGTACGAGGGAGGTGCCCCACACCACGCCAGGTTGAACACAGTGTGTCGGATAGGACATGGTGCAAGGTGGAACACGGCGGCGATCAATGAAATTTGATCGGTGGATTCTTACACTTCAGACGGCGATCTAAACCGTTCGTTGGACTGCTTTCAACAGGAAGACGACCAGACGTGGTGCTCAGGTTGATGGTGACGAGAGCAATTGGTAATCCAATCGGTGGTGTCGGACACTTCAGACAGGTGGTTCGAACTTTTCGGTGAGCTACTTTCAACAGGGAGACGATCAGACGTGACACTCAGGGTTGATTGAAGCTGGAGGCGATCGACAAATCGATTGGTGGAGTCGAACACTCCGAACGGGTGGTCTGGGCCTTTCGATGAGTTGCGGTCGACAGGGAGGTGGTTAGATGTGGCACTCGGGTTGATTGGCGGCTGGCAAATATGGCGTGGTTGGCGGCGACTTCGACGTGTTACACGAGGACAGCTTCACGGCTCGTCGAGAACTCGACATGAGCAGGGCTGCACCAGCTCAAGTCCTGGTACACAGAGGTTTGAGTAAGTAACAATTTTTATTAGCGTGACATATTAATCAAGGTGAAATTTGTTAGAGTTTATGTCGAATATGTGTACAAAATCGGTTATAGTTTAGGACTTGAGTTGTACTAGGCGTTATAAATAGAGTAAAAGTCAAACTCTATCTTAGGTGCTCTTTTAAATAGAGAGGCACAATGGTTATAACCGTACGACGATAATTATATAGGTGTGGGTACGACTGATCGACGGCCTAGCCGATGGAGGGTTGTGGATACCCGAATACACTGTAATATACTGGATGAAGGAAGAGCGTCCGTAATAAGTGCTCTAGGGATGTAGGTTTTGACTGAACCTCATTAACAAAGTGTCTCGGTGTCGTTATCGATTTCTTATGATGTTTCTTCCGTGTTTAGTTATCGATGTTCTATCGGGGCCAATTATATAACATCATTGTTGTTATGCTCCCCCGAACCAAACCAGCAATGAGTAAATTATAAATTAATTATTCACCGGAAAGACATTTTTTATTTCCGAAAGTACCTGGGCTCCTTGATTTATATCGTGGAACACCTACGGTGAATTCGCCGGCATTCTCTAAATTCGGTCTGGTCGATTTTTTTTCTTTTTTTTCCTTTATCGATAAATTCCTCACAATTTGCACTTTATTTACTCGGGTGGAATAAATTCTGACAACTAATTTTGTGTTAGAAATAAATATAAAAATCTAATAAACTAAGTTTATGATACTATCTGATTTTTTGTGCTATTGATAAAAAATATATTAAAATATTAAAAAATAATATATTTATATATTCCATGAAATATGTTACCTATCATTTTTATATAGGTGACTAACTATTTAGATTTCATTAATTTTTAATATTAAAAAGTTTAAGGGGTAATTTGAAAAACACTCACTGTCACCATTATTTTTTAAAAAGCGGTATAAATTATAATAAAAATTTTAAAAACAAATCTATGTATATCATTTGCTTTGGTTTAAAGAAATTATTTATGGTTAGAATTTTAAAAACTTAAGCATATTTTATCCCTAACAACAAATATTTTTAATCTAAGAGAGTATAACAAGTAGATTAGCGAAAATAAAAACTTACGACTCCAGAAAAAGACTTGACCAAAAGCTCTCGAGAGGTCACTAAAGAAGAAAGTGGGTAATTTAATTATGCCGATATTCTTACAAATTACTAGTACCATTGTTATGCTCCCCTAGAACCAAACCAGCTATGAGTAAAAAGTAAACTATAAATTAATTAATCACCGAAATTTCTAGGGAAGATATTTTTTTTATTTTCGAAAGCACCTGGGCTCCTGGATTTATATCGTGGAACACCTTCGGTGAATTCGCCGGCAATCTTTTAATTCGGTCTCGTTGATTTCTTCCCCCTTTTAATTTTTCCTTTATGTGTAAATTCCGCACATTTTGCACTTTATTTACTCAGGCGGAATAAGCCGTGCTTCGCGTGGGTATTAATCGATCGGAAGGCCCCCGTAGTTCATGTATAAACTGAATCTTGCTCAATTAGACCTGACGAATTAATTCACACGGAAGCTTAATTATCACTGGTCTTTTTACCACAAGCTACATGAGAATGCCAGCGGTTGATCGATCAAATCTCAGATGCAAAATACCGCCAAACAATGCACGGAAATTTTAGATTCAGATCAAATTAGTAAATACAATGCACGCGCACAACCAAACATTAATTCTAAGTTCAATCATATAACCTTTTACGGAGCACTCGGCCAATTTAAATGTGCTTTGTATATATCTATATAATTATCTAAAGAAAGTAGTGTTTCTACCCAAAATTTTGTTCTGTCTAGCTATTTTATAGAAAACTCTTTGAGTTTTTTCAAAATGAAGGGCCACGGCCCAAGCAGCGATCCATCTCGGATTTGATCCAATTCCGAGGCCATCTCGCGTCCAACACGAACCAGGCCCGAAATCCCTAATGGACGACTAGGCTCACGGTCCACTATGCGTGCGATCATTTCCGTTTTCGGCTCATTGGTTGTTTTGGGAATTTCCTTTTTGACCCAACCGGTGCGATCAATTCGATCTGTTACTAAATTTGGCTACATGTTTTTAGACTTTCTCTTTTATAATTTTTTATGGGCTTTATTATTTAGTAGGTCGACTTAATTCGTTCACACACATCAAATTGCGCTTTTTTTAGCAGGCCTACTATTCAACTTATCTGTATACACTTTGTATAGGTACGTACGCATACAAAGTATATATATTTATATCTATATCTATAACTATCTATAAACAAAGCAAGTAGTGTTTCTACACAAAATTTTCGTCCGCCTGACTATTTTGCAGAAAACCCTTTGAGTGTTTATAAAATTAACCCGTATTCCCAATGTTGAAATGAAAAGAAAGGGAGGGCTTGGGGGCTTGGATAAAAAAAGACCTCCTACGCTCCTACTGCTTGTTTCCATCCCTTTCATTTTAGCATTGGGACTGCGGGTTAATTTTAAAAAAAGCCGATTTGATGTGTGTGAACGAATTGAGCCTACCTGCTAAATAATAAAGCTCATAAAAAATTATAAAAGAGAAAGTCTAAAAACGTGCATCCCAAATTTGGTAATGGGCCGAATTGATCGCACAGCGGGCAAAAAAGAAAATTCTCAAAACAATCAATGAGCTGAAAATGAAGGTGGTCGCACGCATAGTGGGCCGTGCGCCTGGTTGTCCATTAGGGATTTCGGGCCTGGTTCATGTTGGACGCGAGATGGCCTCGAAATTGGATCAAATTCGAGGTGGATCGCTGCTTGGGCCGCGTCCTCATAAACTCAAGGGGTTTTCTGTAAAATAACCCGACAGAACAAAATTTTGAGTAAAAACACTACTTATGATAGTTATATATATATATAACAACACTAAATTAAATATAGTTATATATATAACAACACTAAATTAAATTAAAGTTGAAGCAATATATTAAGTTGTAATTAATGCATAACGGTTAGCATACACAATACACTTATGGCTATGATTAAAAATGGTAGTGATCCAACATCCCTTCTTTAGATAATATGGCCCAACACATAATGAGTATTACCAGTCTGGTTAGTACGGTTATGTCCAATCAATTTAAATTTCTATTCGTTTGTTTTTAAATATATGATAATGTTAACTTGAGGTTCGGTTATCTGTCTTGTTATAAACTTAATGTAAATATGAAAAAACACCCTTAAAATATCTTAATTGATTAAACAGTCACAACAAATGATGATACTTACATAGTTATTCTAATTAAAAACAGCATCATTCATTTATATGTACCTAGTTTTAATATTCCATTACTCTGCCAATAACAATGTAGAAATGTAGATAGACAGAGCCATGCATGAACCACCTTTTTTAAAAACAAAAAGACCATGAGCTCTAGCTTTCACTAAGGAAGGATATGTGCATAATTGCTTTTAAGCAAAAGTTAAGATTATTTTTTAATTCTCACCGGGTTCAAATCCTCCCTCGATCTTAAGATATTAACCCAAGTGGGTCGAGGGGTTTACAACTCTAATTCTATTTATGTCATGTATGCCAATGTATTTTAAATTACCATAAGTTATATACATTTTTATGACATATACGATTTACTTTTTCTTTTTTTGCCAACGCTCGATTTAATTTTTTTTGCCAACACTCGATTTGTGTCTCCTCAACCGTACATGTATTTGTGGGAAGAGATTAAACTGATTAATTGTACATCTGTAGCACTGTCATAAGATCAATCAGAGAGTGATAATTATTTCATTCCATCCAAAACCACATATAGCCTATCTTGATATATTCTTCAACAAATTTACATAATTAAGCTGCATACACTAGCTAGTATTATATATTGACTAGTAACAATATCAGTATATATAATTATATTAACACACCCCTCTTAATTATTCATTAGTAGCTTATCCTTAGACTTAGCCGAAGACAACCCAAACTCTGACGACCAATCTCTCCATCTCTCCCTCCTCTGCATGCGGGCGTCGCGAGCTCAGGCCGGAGCCGGAGGAGCCGGCGTCGGGGGCGCCATGGCGGCGTGCTCGGCGCAGCAGTTGGACTGGTACTGGTGGAACTTGGCGATGTAGACCGCCGCCTCGAGGTCCACCGTCCGCCTGCCGGCGAGCGGCCACTCGCCGTCCTCGTCGCTCGGCCGCACCCGCCGCTGCTGCGGCCGGCAGTACCCGCCGCCGCCGTGCCCGGCCGCCTCCTCGCTCGACGACGACCTCGACGAGAAGCACCCTCCCATTGCAAGTAGCAGCTAGCTAGCTAGCTCTTCTTGGCGATCGATTGAGCGAGCGAGCTAGCTAGGGCGCTACGGATTGCAGTGAGGTATTAGGTAAGCTAGCTAGCCGAGGTGGTTGGTTGGGCTTAGTTAGGCTTTCGCCATGGCAGGTGGTGTAGCTGCTCCATTTATAGCCGCGCCGAGGCCGAGGTGGATGGAGAAGAAGCGCACACGGAATTAATACGCGCGCGCGGGGGATTATTCCCGCGCAAGTTGCAGCTAGCGCTAGCTAGTTACACTACAGCGCGGTGGTTAATTTGGACGGTGGGGATTGATCGGGAGAGATCAAACAGCCCTAAACTTTCGCTCATTCGTGTGCTTATTCGAATCGCTTATTAGTAAATAAAAAATCATTTATGAGTAAAACTTTTATATTTTTTATGACTCAAAAGCAATATTGTAGAATAAACTACGATGAAAAAAATTAAATTCAAAATTAAGTTTAAAATTTATATTTTGGTTTATAAGCATAAAGATAAACCAATGGAGCCCCACAGCTTTTTTTTTCTTTTTGAGGACTCAAGAACACGCATAGCTATAGCCAAATTAGCGAGTGGGCGATTGCAGGAGCATGCAGAGAGGAAGATCAGATGATGAGTAGCTGGATATATATGCAAGTTAATTTGCAGCCGTTCTTTATCTTGATGGACTCTGCAAGCTAGTCTGCAATCTTATTGCCATCAAAGATTATATTTGCTATAGTTCACAGGGAGTATTATATATGTGTATGGGTTCAGATTGGGTATAATATAGTATGGATCAATGTTCGAGCAAAAATAATAAAAAAAGAATATGCATGATCACTACGGAAAAGTTCAAGTTTGCCGAAAACCTCAGTGTTTGCCGAGTGCATTCCATCGGACACTCGGCAAACACTTATTTTGTCGAGTGGACACTCGGCAAACTACAATGTTTGCTACAATGTTTGCCAAGTGCATCCACTCGGTAACAAAAAATACTCGGTAAATTGGGCTCTTTGCCGAGTGCCCTAAGTAGGCACTTGGCAAATGTCAAAATTTACCGAGTGTTTTATTTGGCTCTCGGCAAACCCTTAACGTCCATCAATCCATCACCGTTTCCTAGTTTGCGGAGTGCCGACCCAGGCACTCGGCAAAATGGCATCTTTGCTGAGTGCCTCACCCTGACACTCGGTAAAATGGTTCTTTGTCGAGTGTTTTTCTTGACACTCTGCAAACTTTTGATATTTTTTCTCCTTTGCCCTCTAAACTTTTTCTCCTCTCTAAATACAATATGTGGTCCTTAATTTTAAAATTTGATATTTTATCGATCTTTTTTGCTATATTTCATTTATTTATTGTATTTATAGGAATTTTGTGCTAATTGTCAAATTTGAACTGCAAGTGATTGAAATAATGGAATAAAATAAGTGAAAAAATAATATTCATGTTGTTTAGTCCAGTTTGAGGCCTTATTCGGGAAATGAAAAGAAATTTCAAAATTTTCTTCAGTAAACACAATCACAAACATGGACCGAAAGGTTTTAAAAATTTTAAAATAGCAAACAAAGTCCGAAAATCATGAAATTTGTTAGGATGTCATGATACCATACGTTGAGGCCGTGGTAAAAAATTGAGAAGGTTTTTCAAATTTTCATGTACGATGCTCATAAATCAAGCTCCTCCGAAGAAGATTAGAAATGTTGAGAAGGATCGGTCGAATTTGGAGAGAAAGTGACGGCCGAATTGGGGTTTGACTTCCAAATTTTTTTCTATATGCAATAGTTAGCATACATTGGGTTATGTCAACTTTTGGTATTTTTTGGGATCCATTTGATAATTTTTAAATTATTAATTGCATGAAATATAGAGTTTTTGGCTGAGTGTAGCACTCGGCAAAAGAAGCACACGACAAAATATATTTTAACTACGAAGCTGGAAAATAAAAAAACTTTGCCGAGTGCCTTGATCTAGCACTCGGCAAAGGCTGTCTTCGTCGAGTGCCCGTGATCCGGCACTCGACAAAGTCTGTCTTCTTGCCGAGTGCCGACCGCGGCACTCGGCAAAGGCTCTCTTCGTCGAGAGCCCGCGGTCCGACACTCGCAAAGTCGTCTTTGCCGAGTGCCGATCACGCGCACTCGACAAAGATTTGCTTATTACCCCTCCATCCCGGGATTTGACGCCACTTACACAAAAACAAAAACTCGTGCCGCCCATACCCATCCTTCACCCCCCACGCGGCCTCCCCGTGCCCACCCACCGTCGCCGCCCGCGTCGCCCCTCATCGTCGGCGCCGCCCGCCGCCGCCCCGCCGCCGGCCCGCCGCGGCCTCCACGGCCTCCGGCCGGCCGACACCCTCCGCCACGAGCCCCGGCCGGCCGACACCCCTCCGCCACGAGCCCCCACCGCAACCCCGGCCGGCCGACGCCCCGCCACGAGCCCCCGCTACGGCCCCCGTCGCCGCCCCCGACCGGCCGACAACCCCGCCGATGCCCCCACCGCCGTCCCCTTGCCGACGCCCTACAAGAAATTCGGGTGAGCACCTCAATCTTCATCTAGTGATTTATTTAGAACTTCAAACGTTGAATTTTGATCACAAATGTGAGATACATAACATACCTAGAGACACAAATCACTATGACGAGACATACAATACCTTCATATGTGTGTAACAATGTTGTATAATCCACCAAATGATCTAGAAACATATAAATGTGAAACCTAATTTTTCATATTCTCATCGGCTATTTTTAAAAATCTCAAACTTACTAAATAGAACCATGGATGAGAGAGGAGCATATACAATGCAATTGCAGGCAACAGCTAGGGACATATATACATGAATGCCATTGGCCTCGAAATATCATAAAAATTGTCTATCTTGTGTCTGAGCAGTTGTGGCGAGTTTCAAGTTGAATTTTGGATCCATGCCAGTCTCGGCCCCGACCCCACCTTCGGTATTGCACTTTTGCCGAGTGCTTTTGCAAAAGCACTCGGCAAACAGTCCTATTTGCGAGTGTAACACTCGACGAAGTGGGCAACTTCGCCGAGTGTTGTGCTCGGCCAAGTGGGCTCTTCGCCGAGTGCTACACTCGGCGAAGTTGCCCACTTCGCCAAGTGCTACACTCGGCGAAGTTGCCCACTTCGCCGAGTGTTACACTCGGCGAAGCTCGGTACTCGCGAAGAGCGCCTTACCATTTTACCGTCTATCGCCCATCTTTTTTGCCGAGTGCCGGTCCGACACTCGGCGAAGTCTTTGGTCGAGTGCCCGAGAGAAAACACTCAGCAAAGAGCTCTTTGCCAAGAGAAAGTACGTCGTGTGAGCTATGTCGAGTGTTACACTCGACAAAGTCTTCGTCGAGTGTATTCTGGCCTTTGCTGAGTGCCCCAGGCACTCGGCAAACATGGGATCTCCCGTAGTGGATCAATGGATTGTGGGGCAGAAGAAATGATTTATCAATTAATCGAGCATTTCAACTCGCTGGTTTGCAATACACACTACTCCCCTTCACGAAAATATGTCGCTTTGGATATTTTCAAGCCTGAACTTTTTTTGCAACTTAGACTTTCAATTAATCAAGGGGAGCCAACATTACAATCTTCAGTCAACAGATGAGAAACACAGGGTGGAGTTAAATGCCACTCAACCACCCTAGTGTCATCTGAGACTTGCTTAGCCAATGTGTGAGCTACTTGATTACAATTTCTCCTGGCAAAACTCAAAGAGAAGGCAAGAAAGGTCGAGCTACGTTCTCTAATTTCCCTCAAGATTGGAGTTATATATGATCATTGATCTCTGACGATCAATGTCGTCCCAAAGCTTCACCACTTCTTGGCTATCTGTCTCCACATGTAGGTACTGAACACCTCATTCTGTAGCCAAGATCAAACCATCTCTGCAGGCTAGTGCTTCCATGGTAAGCGAATCTAGGCTGTGGGCATACCATTCAGCTCGAGCACCATTGAAACTGCCTTCAGAATTCCGCAGAACAGCCCCCGTCGCCCCCAACCATTTCTTGCATCAAAAGCACCATCCACATTGCATTTTATCCTGCCAGCATGTGGCGCACCATCCTTCTCTCACTGATATCTTGACCTCCTTGCTATGGTTATTTGTCATCTGCCATAGATCATACGCCACCTCCAGAGCCCACTGAACTTCTACTCGTATAGGAAGTTGCCCCTCACCATGATGGAATTTGTTTCTTTGTGTCCACAAGGAATACATTCCAATAATTAAGATACAATAGTCTTTTGCCGAGCATATCTCATCTCTCAATATGTCACTTGCCCAAGTATGGGGGTGTAATCTGGGCATTTTCACCCCCCGTCAGGATTTTAACTTCGCGCCAGAATATCATTGCAGTAGTGCACTCCATAAAGACATGCATAATCGACTCCCTATCTGCTCCACAGTGCTGACAAAAGCCTTCTGGCTCAATATGCCACCGGTTCAATATATCCCTAGTGGGGAGGAACTCGTGCAAAACCCACCACCAAAAAACCTTAACTTTCACAGGGACATTCAACTTCCAAATCTCCTCCCAGGTTACATCACTTGATCCGCAGGCCTCCAACGGAGCCCTTTGAGACAGTTTCCTATATGCCGACTTCACGGTGTACTCACCATGCTTTTTCGGCTCCCAAGCCCACCAATCCCCTTCACTAGGGTGCAATGGAATCTGTAGGATAGCATTTGCATCAACCGGGAAGAAAGTCTCTCTTATGAGTTCTGCATTCCACTGTCCCTCATTATTTAGGAGTTCTGAAACCTTCGTGACCTGCTGGCCATCCCCAGGTGTAATCGGCCTCGCATCAAAATGCAACGGTATCCATCTGTCCTGCCAGATGTTAGTAGAAGCACTGTCACCAATCCTTCTGATCAGGCCCTTTAACAAGACTTCTCTTCCTGCTAGAATAGCTCTCCAAGTATGGCTAGCATGCTTTTTGCGTGTACAAGAGAGAAAATCAGTGGCATGAAAATACCTTCCCTTGAGAACTCTTGCACACAAACTATCAGGTCTAGCGATGAGTCGCCATCCTTGCTTTCCTAGAATTGCTTTGTTGAATAGAAACAGGTCCTTAAAACCCATCCCTCCCTTGCTCTTGTGTTGTGTCAATTTATCCCATCGCAACCAGTGCATGTGGCGGTTATCACCTGAACCACCCCACCAATAATTTGCAATTGTAGATCTCATCTTGTTGCAAGTGGTTTTTGACAAGAGAAAGCAGCTCATCGAATAGGTGGGAACTGCTTGTGCTACTGATTTGAAGAGGACTTCTCTCCCAGCACTGCTTGCATGTCTCCCACTCCAAGATCCAACCACATTCCTCATTCTTGTCGTCATAAACTCGAAGGCCTCTATTGTGGACCTGCCTAAAACAGTAGGCAATCCGAGATACTTGTCAGAGAGAGCTTCTGTTTCTATGCCCAGCTCCCGCCTGACCTCCTCCTTCACCATCACTGAGCAATTCTTACTAAAAAAGACAGCCGATTTATCTATGTTTACTCGCTGCCCCGATCCTCGGCTGTAAGTATCAAGTATATCTTGAAGCCTGGCAGCCCTTCTCTGCGATGTTTCCGATAAAACAATACAATCATTCGCGAAGAGAAGATGAGATATCTATGGAGCGTGAATACCCACGCGAACACCTTTGGATAAATATCCTAGGCCGACAGCCTTCAAGAGAGAAGAGAGTCCTTCCGCACATAACAGGAACATGTAAGGCGAGAAAGGATCGCCTTGCCGTATCCCTCTAGTTGGCCTGAAAGCACTAGATAATGCTCCATTAATTTTAACTGAAAATGAGACAGTAGTCACGCACCTCATTATAAGAGAGACATAGGTCTCATGAAACCCCATTTTAATCATTATGCTTCTGACATACTCCCATTCAACCCGATCATACGCTTTCTCCATGTCAAGCTTTATTGCACACGCCTTCGTTTTGCCTTTTTTTCTGCTGCAAATAGCGTGTGTATTCATAAGCCACAATCACATTATTGGTGATCAATCTTTTAGGAACAAAGGCACTCTGTTCTTCAGCAATGATATCATCCAATATTCTTCGAAGACGGTTGGCCAGAACATTCGAGCATATCTTGTACAAAACATTGCACAAGGAGATCGGTCGAAACTGCTTCATCTCCTGTGGGGTTTTGACCTTCGGAATTAAAACCAGAGTGGTACTATTGACTTGCTCTGGCAGCTCACCCCCATTAAGAAATTCAGCATTGCTGTTGTGATCCCCGGGCCTAATAAATTCCAGTGGAACTGATAGAAACCCGCCGTCAAACCATCAGGGTCTGGGGCCTTATTAGCACCCATCATGAATAATTCTTTGCGCACTTCTTCTGTTGTATATGGTTTCAGAAGTTCATCATTCATAGCTTGTGTAACTTTTGCCTGGACACACTCTAGAACATGTCCCGGATCAAGAAACTCCTATCTAGTAAAAAGCTTTGAATAGAATTCCAAAGCAGTAGATTCTAGCTCCTCCTGCTTAGTCGCCACAAAGCCATCCTCCCTTCTCAGCATAGATATTCTATTAACTCTAGCCCTTTCCTTTGATCTGGCCTGAAAAAAAGCAGTGTTACGATCACCCTCTCGTAGCCAATCAATTCGAGCCCGTTGCCTTTCCATAGTTTCTTCTCAAGACAGCAGTTCAGACAATCTAGACATCAGCTACCTCTCATGTCGAGTTGGTCCAGAATGAATAGAGGATCAACGGGTCAACTCTAGCTCTCGCCGCAGCTTCCCCAATTCTCTCCTCACCGAGCCAAACTTCGACTGCTCCCAGACTTTCATTGAGCCAGACACCTTGCCTAGCTGTTCCGCAAGCTACAGCATGGACGTTGGGCTACCCATTCTGCCCCATGCCGCTTCCACCATGTGGCTGTAAGACGGATCTCTTCTCCACATGTTCTCATACCTGAAAGCTCGATGTCTTCTCCTCCTCGAACTTGTTTCTTGTAAACACTCCAAGATTATACAACAGTGATCAGACTCTGCGGTCTGAACATGCCACACATTCACCGAAGGATAGAGGTCCAGAAAGCCTGAATTTGCAAGCCCCCTGTCTAATCTAACCTTAATATTATTTCTGCCTTCTTGTCTGTTATCCCAATTATACGGGAGGCCAATATATCCAAGGTCCGAGAAACCATAGCATTCCACCGCATCTCGAAACCCCTCCATCTGTCTTTCTGATCGACCCTGTCCACCGATTTGCTCATTTGCATTCAACACCTCATTGAAATCCCCGACACACAACCATGGGAGGTCACTCCGAGAATGAAGCAACTTGAGCAGATCCCAAGTATACGGGAGTGTTGACGAGAAATCTCTCTCACGCGCTGGCCTGGGAGATCTGCTTGACTCCAGTGCAGGTCCTTCTCGGCTGCCTACAACGTGTAGGGCGTGCCAGTTGATTTGATCTGTCAATCAACAAGAAAAACGAGAGAATATGCGTTAAGTGTTAGGTTAGATCCCCACGGGATCGGCTAAGGAAATCCATGAACATATATATGCTATTCTAAATTATATTTAAGCCAAGTGACTGGAATGGATCGGCTATACCGAGACAACATCAGCCGCTTGACCCAAATACAGTAAAGAATAATAAATATACGGATCGATAATCTAGCCGATACTGGAAAGCTAACAATGAATCGGCTAGTACTCCGATCAATCTTATGGAAAGATAATATTCCTGAATCGGACGCACAACCCAAAAATCGGCCATCGGCTCTCAGTGATAGGCCGATTTCGGCTGGCTACGTCCAACAGGAACACGATCTTAACATAAGAGGCAGTCCTAATACAGATCTAATAACGAATATATCAAAAGAAATATACTAGGGCAGATAAGGCCGGCTGAAACCCCGGCACTGTCTCTAAACAATATAAATCTATCCAAACAGATCATTGATAGTTCTAAAAACGACTTAATAGTTCGAACTTGATGCAGCATTAAGTATCAAAAGAAAAACCTGATCTGTCACAGCTGATTTATACCTCTCAAGACGGTGGATATCGCATATAAACCAGCCAACCTTTAGATCTAGCCCTATCGGCTGCAAGTCCTTGACAGAACTAGCCAATGGCAAGATAGATCTAAACATTGATCTAATTTATATGCGCTATATGATAAATAGAGCAGTACAAACTCCTGATTCTAATGTATCATTGCAATGGAAGCACTAGAAACAGTAAATCATACCACTAATGACAAACATCTATCTGGATCTGGGGGTCGAAATGATGTAGCCCGTAGCCAAACAAAGTGCTCGTCTAAAGAAAAAGTTGGCGATGCGCCGAAGGTTTGATTGATTGAATGCGTATATTACAGGGGGTCTCGGGTCCTATTTATACCCAAGATACATTTATCTATATAAACCCTGGACTCTATCTAAACTACCATTGAAAACACAACATTATCCCTAACAGGACCCATGTCGTGTTACAACTAACAGTCTAACAAATCTCTAGATTACAGATACAATTATCGTTACAGGACTCTATCCATAGGTGGCAATATCATTTAACGCGCAATTAGCAACCGGATCTTCTATTTATCTTCAAGCTTCTGCATTAGAAACGGTTTCATCTCTTCCGGACCTAGAATCGGCTATTGGCTGCCCCTGTTCGATCCATCCTCAGCCGATTGGCCTCGCAGCCGATCACTCCTTTAGCCGATGCGGTTCCTGTCTTCAGCCGATCCAACTCCGCTTCGCCTTTGCGGACTTAGGAACTCAATTACCAAATTTCAGTGTTAACACATGCCCCCCAAGTCCGTGATACGAAGTGTTGCGGATTTGCTTGCCTATCCAAACTCCTGCTTCCTTCTTGACCTAAACCGCCTCGGCTTCTCCCCAAATGCTCTTTAAATATCCACTTCCTTCGGCCGAACCGCCTACGCCTTCAAAGCGCACTTAGCCTCCTTCATGAACAAGCCTCTTGCCTTCTCTCTCCTCCGGCGATTTCACAGGTGCCCGTCGAACTCCCTCACGTTCTTCAGACCCATCTTCATCTCCAAGCATCCCGATGGCTTCCACTGTCGCTGCATCGAGCACCTCCGTCTCGCCGGCCACCGCCGCTACACCAGCCGCAGTCGCTGCGCCATCCGCCGCCGTTTTAGTCGCCGCCGCAACCGAGTTCCCTGAGGTACTCTCTTCCGATCTATAATTTTACTTTCAAATCTGCTTCTTCAAACATTTTGCATCAACATTACGTTCGGCCATCTTTCAAGTAGCATTTTACTTCACATTCTTATCAATTAGTACTTTTCCTTTCCCTGAACTGTAATACGCAACCGTTCTTGATTAGCGCCCTTCTCCTCTTTTCTGAACTGTAGCACCTATCACATAAGTACTCATCCCCAATTCGACACAAGCAGAGAGGTACTTCCTCGGACCCATCGGCAATACAGATCCAGCCGATACCATCATAGCCGAAACTAACCGTATCCCTTTCAACACCGCCAAGCCATCCCTCTCCCATTGGAACGGAACATTCAAAGCATGGCCGTCCACCGATGCAGCCTGGATTGAATGGTACAAGAGGGTACGATCGGCTAAGTATGCTCAGTGGGAAGAGAAAGGGCTTGCCCAATGCCTGGAAATGTCCATCGCTGGCATGGAGAAAGACGAGCCACTCTTATCGGCTGCAACCTACTTTTGGAATGACAGTCTCAATGCCTTCGTCTTTCGGCAAGGGCCGATAACTATCACATTGGTCGACGTATACATGACAACTGGACTGGACATAGAATCGTCAGCCGATCCCAGCATCTTGAACCGAAAAGGCCAACATCAGTTCAAAACCAAGGCCATCGACGGGTGGAGCGGCTTCATCGCCCAAAACATGAAGGAAGGAACAGTCGGCCACAGGGAACACACTGTGTTCCTAATGATGTGGCTCGAGAAGTTTGTGTTCTGTGGATCAAGCTGCGGGCTGACCGCCAATTGGCAGATTGTGGCCGAAGTCTTGGCCGATGGGAGGACATTTGCGCTGGGGAAATACCTCCTTGGCTACCTGTATCAAATGCTGCATCAGGCCGTCGCGAAGATAGCCGCCAATGCTCCAATCAACACCGGCGGCCCCTGGTGGTTCCTCCAAATCTGGGTGGTGCTGGCGACCCAGAAGATAGCTGGTCGGCCCCGTCTGACAGAAGCTGAATTCCCCAGGCTGGAGCCGATTGAAGATGACGAAGGCAACCAAATCACCACCAGGAGATGCATGAGCTACGGAGAAGCAGTCGTTGCCCACGAAGGCTCAAAGCAATCGGCCGAGCTGTTGGCCGAATGGTTCATAGCCCTTTACGATGGGCTATCCCGTGATAACCGTACCTGGTATTTCTACCAGGACCGGGGAATGTTTGAGTTGCCGGCTGATTTCAATTGGGACGACCTCAACTCAGCCGACAACCCAAGGTGCAAGGAACTGTTCATCGCCACCTTGTACCCCTGCATCTTGCCAACTGGGATTCACCAAGGCTGATCGGTGGCCAAGAGCTACGAATTCTACTACCCAGTGTCGACGGCGAGGCAGCTTGGTCTCGGACAGCTGCCCATCGGCTTTTTCTACGCCGATAAGATTGAAACGAGGGGAGCGGTCGGCCAGGACCTAATAATGAATCGGCTGCTGAACATAGCCGGCCCTCTCCTCGGCGATGTCGGCGTGATAACATTGTCACTAAGGAGAAGCGCCGCTTACGACCGATGATGGTCCGAAACTAAGTGCCATATCTTCCACCAACGGTCGTCTTGCTACGTTGACCTGCTTCTGCTGAAGAGATCCCCTCGGTAATCTTCTGCTTCAGGTTCAAACAATTTTCTTCTTCCCATCATCGGCTAACACATCCGATTAACATTCGTCTTTTGATCCGCAGGAGACGGCGACGGAGCGGCCGACGGTGAGCAACTCCGGGCGCCCCATCGAATACAACTCAGGCGTCCTGGATGAGGGCGGTCTTGCTCCGTCAGCCATCGGCTGGGGGGCGCCAAAACTAGCGTCGCTGCTGCGAGGGCAGGTGCGTCAGCCGATCGAGCAGAAGAGAAAGGCTGCACCACCACCACGGTCATCGACTGCGCCTGCCCCCAAGAGGCTGAAAAAGACAGCCAGCAGCGCCAGCCGATAGCCTCCCTCCCTTGGATCCGGCCATCGCGCAGTTCCTCGACACCGTCGCCAGCGAGGAAGTGTCGGCGGCTGTCGGGGTGGCGGCCGAACCCGGGATTTCGAGTCCTGAATCGATCAATGCTCCAGCTGACGCCCCGCCAGTCCCAAGTCCCCCGACAAAACGTCGGCCGGTAAGCCTTTACTCCGCCGGATTTGGCTTCATGATGATCACTTGCATCTGATCGAACCATTGCTTGTAGGTCAAGAAATTGGCCAGTTGCACTCCTTGACCCGCACCATCGGTAATCATCCTCTACCACCTTACTTGTAGTAATCAATCGGCTCGCCCGCTAACTCTTTCTTCTACACCCCCGCATCCCCATCGGCTGCCCCCAGGCGTCCGGTGAGCATACTGCGCTGTTGGGGGCGGTGGCAACAACGTCGGCGAAGAGGCCCCGACGGCCGTGGGCAACGATCCAGCCGAACCACCAGCTCCGACCCCGGTGCCGACGGTAAGCTAGCTAACTTTGATGATCGGCTTTGTCGGCTCAATATTTCCTTGATCATTTCCCTTTTACTGCAGAGCATAGCCGACCTCCTCAACTTTGACTTGTCGGAGTTCGAGGAGCCCGGCAACATCGGCGAGCACACGTTGGCGATGTCGGCTGAGGACCTGAGGGCCACCTTAGCTGACATTGGCAACCGGCTGGAAGCCTCGCTGGACGCGCTGGTGGTCAATAGCAGTTTGATTCGTGCACGATTCAGAGATATCCAAGACCAGCTGCCGGAAGTCGTAGCCGAAGCCATCGTGCCGGCGACCTTCATGGAAGCCCATCAGTTCAAGTACGAGCGGGCACGGCAGTGGATAATCGATCGCCGCGAGAGTCAGGCACGATCGGCCACCATCCAGTCGACCAAGGGCGCTATTGAGAGCCGGAAGGCCGCCTTCGACCGCCTGAAGACCGAGCCGGCGGCCAAGCTTGAACAACTCCACACTCGTCAAGATCAGCTGATAGATAATCTCGTTCAAGTCACGAACGAGATCGATGTCCATGAAGATTACATGGCTGGCTTGCCGGCCAAGATTGAAGCCGAGCGCCAGGGCATCAGGGCGGCCGTGGCACACCTGCGCAACTTGGTGAGGAGCGTCCGATCGGTGGCGGGGTCTGAGGCCGACGACGTTAGGGCCATCGAAGAAGTCGATCAAATTAGGCGGACAGCGTTGTCGGCCATAGCTTGAAACAATGAGTGTAATGTCCCGGCCTTTTGAAATCGGCTAATGCTTCTGTATCATATTTGCCATATTTCTGTGATGTGATTGGATGATCATCTTACTCGTTCTTGTTTTTGCCTTCGAATCGTGTGTCATAATTTATCGATCTTCGCCACTGCGTTCATAGATAAAACCGGCTGTACTTGTAGATAGGACTGGCCTTCGGCCGTGCGTGGCGTCTTGGCTTGCTTACGTGGAAATTGGCTCCAGCCGCTCACATCGTTTTGTGTTGCCGATTCTGAGATCACACCACGACCGTTAGTGTTATCGTTCGAACGTCAGTCTTATTGGCTATCGGCCGACGTTTTCGAGTGCACTGCCAATTTGGTTTCATAGTCCGACTTATCCGAATCTGTATTTCAAGAACCCGTGAGCTCTGGATGATAGGTATCCAGCCTTGAGCAGTCGTCGGCCATTCAACGATTCCCAACGCCTTTAATGATGACCTCTTCGACCTTCACGTCGGCAGTGACCTTTCACATCTGAAACCACATCTTTTCTTTCTATAAATGGACTCCTTCAGGCCTTCCTGAATAACTCACAGCCAAAGAAGAACCCACTCCCCAGGTGTACATCCAGATCTCCAAGCTTTCGGCAGGGCTTCTTATGGCTTCCTCAAGCTCGTCGGTAAACCAGGTGATTTCCAACTCACTCATTCTCACTATTTCTTCTCCCTAAGTACTCAAGGGTGAACTTTCTCGCAGCCGCTCCATCCCCTTCGAGTGATCCTAGAGATCATGGACATGCCGTACGAACTGACGGTCAGCCAAGCACGACATGTGAGAGCCAACTTGAAGCGCTTCAGGGAATAGGAGGCCCGTCATCCGGCGGCCAGGCCTCCCATCAACCTCGGTAGCGTCCCGGCCGCTATCCCTTCGGCGTCCTCAACGCTCACGCGCCTTGACCGGCTGGAAGCAAGGCAAACACGACTCGCCAACGAACTGCTGACCACGACCACCGACGTCAGGGTCACTCGGCTAGAGTATCTGATCTTGGACGCTTTAGAGATAGAGTCCCCGGAGACCACCGACCGAGCTCTGGCGGCCATCAGAGATTACCTGGGGGACATGTAATCAAAAACGGTTGTGCGCCGATTATGAATAAAGATCGTCTAATGTTGTAGCCTGATTTTGTTTTGCAATCGGCCCGATTTTCGATCGGCTTGTGTATGTATCTGCCCCCAAGTTTTGTTGATAGCTTCAGTGTCGACAAAATTGTGAGTTCGAGCCGTTCGCGCATCCTGGCCGTCCTTATCGGTCAATCATGTGTCGATCGTAGGGCGCTTGGCAAGAAATATTGTAGAAAAAATGCCTAAAGGCGATGCCTCGTAGATGTGAGACATCGGCTGTTGTAAATCGGCTAAAGTAACCATAGCCGAGTCACGAGTTGATCCACACACTTGGGTTGTATTTCTTCAAATACTTTTCATTGAGAGCCCTTCCGAATACCTCTCCGTCCAATCCTTTTAGCATGTAAGCTCCCTTAGAGACGCATTTGTGGATCTTGAAAGGTCCCTCCCAATTTGGTGACCATTTGCCGAAATTGTTGTCTCTAGATCCGATCGGCAGTATAAGTTTCCAAACGAGCTCGCCTTCCTCAAAAGACTTGGGCACCACTTTTTTATTATAATGCCTGGCTACTCGTTCTTTATCTTTTGTGACTTTTTCTAATGCCCTCATCCTGGATAAAACCAGATCTTCCGACTCGTCCACCATCAGATGATAATAATCGTCGGTCGTGAGTTGATCTTGTAGCTGAATGCGCCTTGAGCCGACGACACTTTCCCATGGCAGTACGGCCTCATGTCCATAGACCAGTTTGTACGGAGGGACTTGGATTGACCCGTGGCATGCCATCCGATACGCCCACAGTGACTCGGCTAATCGGCTGTGCTATTGCTTGGGATACTCAGAGATCTTTCTTTTAATCAGCTTGATCAAACTTTTGTTTGAGGCCTCGGCTTGCCCGTTGGCTTGCGCGTAATACGGCGAAGAATTAAGTAGCTTGATCCCCATGCCGTCGGCAAACTGAACAAATTCGTCCGATACAAAGATAGATCCCTGGTCTGTTGTTATTGTTTGTGGAATGCCAAATCGGTAGATGATGTGCTCTTTGACAAACTCGATCGCGTCCTTAGAATCCACTTTTCTGAGGGGGATCGCCTCCACCCACTTCGTGAAATAATCCGTTGCCACCAGGATATATTTATGTCCTTTGCTCGAGGGTGGATTGATTTGGCTGATCATATCAATGTCCCATCCTCTAAACGGCCACGGCTTGATGATTGGGTTCATAGCCGATGCCGGTGCTCGTTGTATAGCGCCGAACTTCTGGCAGTCCCAGCACCCCTTGTAGTACTTGAAGCAGTCCTCCAGCATTGTCGGCCAAAAATACCCCGCTCGGCGGAGTAGCCACTTCATTTTGTGGGCCGATTGGTGCGTGCCACAGATTCCTTCATGTACTTCCCCGATGGCCACTGTAGCCTGATCGGCTCCCAAACACTTGAGTAGCACGTCGTCAATCGTCCGATAGTATAGGTCTTCATCAAGCAACACGTATCGTAACGCCTTGTATCGTAGTTTCCTTGTGGCCGATTGAGAGGGGTTTCTGAGATAGTTGTAAACGTCAAACCTCCAATCATCGGTCGTAATGGCGGCCATGTCTATATCTACTTCTTTCAGCATCGGCCGATAGCCTGATGCCCCTTGAGCCAAGTCATTAGCCTCTGTGTTCTGCTCTCTGGGGATATGCTTCAAAGTGACTAGCCGAAAACCATCCATTAACTCCCGGCATTGCCGATAATAGACCATCAGCGCGTCGTTTTTGCATTCATATTCTCCTGATAATTGGCTGATGACCAATAATGAATCCCCCATTATTTCGATGGCGTCGGCTTTAACTTCCTTGAGTAGGTGCAATCCTTTAAGGACGGCTTCGTATTCGGCTTGGTTGTTTGTAGCATGGGGGTTGATGGCAAAAGCAAACTCGAAGCTTTCCCCCTGGGCGAAATAATGACCAAGCCGATGCCACAGCCGTTGGTGCAGACCGAGCCATCGAACGTCAAAGTCCAAGGCATAATTTCCACTGAGTCGATTGAGTCGTTTCTGTGCTCCACAATAAAGTCGGCTATGGCTTGCCCTTTGACTGCCCTTGGTGCCTGGTACCTCAGGTCGAACTCTGTTAGTGCGAAGATCCACTTTCCGGTTCTTCCTTTGAGCACCGGAGCCGATAGCATATACTTAACCACATCGGCTTTGCCAATTACCGCGCACTCGTTGGACAGCTGATAGTGCCTCAACTTCGTACATGAAAAATAGAGGCATAGGCATAACTTCTCCACAGGTGAATACCTTGTCTCTACGTCTAGCAGCTGTCGACTGAGATAGAAAATGGCTTTTTCTTTGCCGTCGACCTCTTGGATTAGGACGGAGCCGATTGATTTGTCATCGGCCGATAGGTACAGCTTGAACGGTATTCCATTTTGTGGAGGCATTAAAACCGGAGGGGAGCTTAGATAATCTTTTATGTTGTCTAACGCCTTCGCCGCTCCGCCCCCATGCGAAGGTCGATCGGCTTTCAAAAGCAAGTGGTGTGAACGGCTCCATCTTTTCGAGAGATTAGCTATGAACCGTCGATGAAGTTTATCTTTCCGATCAATGACTGGAGCTGCTTTTTATCTTTCGGAGGTTGAATTATTTTGATAGCATTTATGCTCATTGGTGTGACTTCAATCCCTCTTTCATGGACGAGAAATCCCAAGAATTGCTCGGCCGACACGCCGAACGCGCATTTAAGTGGATTCATCTTTAAACCGTACTTCCTCGTCCGTTCTAACACTTGCCTCAGATCGGCTACGTGGCCTTCTATCTCCCTGGATTTGACCACCACGTCGTCAATGTATATCTCCACCAGCGAGCCGATCATGTCGTGAAAGATGTAATTCATGGCCCGCTGATATGTTGCCCCAGCATTCTTCAAGCCGAACGTCATTACCACCCATTCGTATAGGCCGATTGCGCCGGGACACCGAAAAGCAGTCTTGTGGATGTCCTCGTCGGCCATGAATATTTGGTTGTATCCTGCATTGTCATCCATGAAACTGATGATTTTGTGACCTGAGGCAGCATCGACAAGCAGATCGGCTATTGGCATTGGGTATTCGTCTTTAGGGGTTGCCTTGTTTAGATCCCTAAAATTGATGCACACCCTAAGTCTACCGTTTTTCTTTAACACTGAGACGATGTTTGAAACCCACTCGGCGTACCGGCAAGGTCGAATGAATCCCGCGTCGTACAACCAAGTGATTTCGGCTTTAATTGTGTCGTACATATCGGCCTTAAACCTCCTGGGAGGTTGTTTGAACGGCCGATAGCATGCCTTAATCGGCAGTTGATGGACCACTATTGATCGACTGAGACCGGGCATCTCGAAGTACTCCCAAGCAAAACAATCTTTATATTCTTTTAATAATTCAATAAGCTGGGATCTACAATGAGGAGACAGATTTCTGCTAATGTACGTCGGCCTCGGCTTATCACCAGAGCCGATGTCGATTTCCTCCAATTCGTCGGCCGATGTGAAGCCCTGCCCTAACTTGCCATCGTCTTCGTCCGCGGTGGCTATGCCGAGAACGCTTGAGCCCTCCACCATGCCTTGTTCAAAGAAGCAGCTGTGGCTCGTCGTTTCCGATGGGCTGTATCGTTGAATTGGACACGTTTAGAAAATCGGCTTGCCAGATTTTCCCGGATAAACAATCGATGCCTTCGATTTCCCAAAGTGGCAAATCGGCACTTACGACACTAACTGACCTGTCGGCTGGCACGATCTCGACCTTGTCGCCGTCCCATTGGATCAGGCTTTGATGCATTGTAGAAGGGATGCAGCAGTTGGCGTGTATCCAGTCCCTCCCGAGCAGCAAGTTGTAAGACCCCTTCCGGTCGATGACAAAGAATGTTGTGGGCACGGTCTTGTTGCCGACGGTCAGCTCAACATTGAGGACGCCTTTGGTCTCCGATGGGTTGCCGCCGAAGTCCTTGAGCACCATGTTGGTTTTTATCAGATCTTCGGCTCCCTTGCCTAACTTTCTGAACGTTGCGTAAGGCATGAGATTGACTGCAGCTCCCCCGTCAACCATATTTTGGAAATCGGCTTGCCATTGATGAATCCCTTAATGTACAACGGCTTTAAGTGCCGATTTTTGGTTCCTTCTGGTTTGTCGAAGATAGCCTGATCTGGTGAGATTGCTAGCTTTGCCAGGTCATCTTCGACGGTGTATGCATCGGCTTCGGGAGCGCTGAACTCGACTGGCAACACGAAGACCATGTTAACCGATGCAGAAATTTTGCCTTTCCCTTTGGCCGCTCTCCTAGCTTGATCGGCTGGGCTTTCCGCGGCTTGCTCCTCGTTGGCTATGGCATCTTTCTTTTTGGGTACCCACCGCCTTTTGATTTTGCCCAGCCGACGACGCTGTTCGTGGATCATTTGCTGTACTTCGTCTTCTCTCCCTTCACGTTTAAGTCGTTGAACCCTTCCTTTCTGTGTCTTAGTGAAGAGATCGGACGGGCACCATTGGGGGTTGGTCGATTCTTCATCGTCGCGGCTGTTCCCGTCGTGGTTTTCGTCGACGAAGAAATCTTGGTGGATCGGGCCGAGCCGATCGTGGATAGATCGCCGCCTTTGGTTTATCTAGACAGCTCTGGGGACGGACCGGGTTGGACTTGTGGGCGATAAGCTCCTGTGCCCGTCGTCGCGACGATCGTTACATGCCGGCAGTCATCCGGCAGTCTCATGCCGGACTCCCAGTAGTATCTGAAAAAATCACAATGCCAATGTGGATCAGCATTGTCGTGGTTTACCTCGTATCGTCGGCTTTGGGTGTTTGGGACACGTCGACAAGGTGTTTCGTCGTAAGCTTCTTCGTGCCGAGACCGGTGATGATGACGATGTCGGCTTCGTTCATGGATTGGGTGTCGGTCAGCCGATCTGATGACTGGGCGCACCATGTTAATCAGCGCGGTGTGACATCCAATTTGGTCGCCTTCTTCCTTGGCCCCGATCGATGAATTGACTAAGCCGTGCGCTATTCTGTTCTGTCGATCAGCTTGCTTGGGGCCGGCCTGGACCGTGTTAACCGGAAACGGATTGCCATCTACCTTCATCTGCCGACTTAAATCGGCGAACTTCAATTTTCCGGCCTCGATCGCCGATTGGATTTGCTGCCTGAAGACCTTGCAGTCATTGGTGGCGTGGGATGTGGAATTGTGCCACTTGCAATACTTCTTCTTCTTCAATCCTTCGATCGACGGGATCACATGATTTTTGGGTAATTGAATCTGTTTCTCCTTGAGCAGTAAATCAAAAATCTTGTCAGCCTTGGTGATATCGAAGTCGTATCTTTCTTTCTTAGCCGTCTTCAGTAACCATTGGCAAACGATGGCTTTCTTGTTCTTAGCCCACTCGGCTGCCGCCACTTCTGCGTCATCGTTGTCAGACCCGTAGTCTGACTCGACGACAACCTGAGTTATATTTTTGACGGCCTTTCTGGTGTCTTGGAATCGCTGTTCGTGGGTTGTCACCTTCTGCACCAAGTGGGCTAGGCTGTCGAAGTCCTGCGCCGAGAACCGTTCTCTGATCGGCGCGATCAGACCATGAAAGGCCAAATCGGCTAGCTCGGCGTCCGATAGCACCAGGCTGTAACATCGGTTCCTCATCTCCCTGAAACGTTGGATGTATTCTTGGACCGACTCATTGTGTTTCTGCCTGATGCTGGTTAGGTCCGACAACTTCATCTCATGGTTGCCGGAGTAAAAATAGCTGTGGAACTGTTTTTCAAGATCGGCCCAACTCTGAATCGAGTTGTAGGACAATGAGGAGAACCAGGTAAAGGCCGATCCTGAAAGAGAGAAAGGGAACAGTCGAACTCTCAAAGGGTCCGTAGCCGATGCTTCACCGCATTGCGCCAAGAATCGGCTAACATTCTCGTATGTTGAAATATTGTCCTGCCCTGAGAACTTTGAAAAGTCCGGGATCTTGTATCGGTTGGGTAGCGGGATCCGCTCAAAGTGCTCCGGATAGGGATACCGATACATGTTCCCTGAGTCTTTTGGCTTGAGGCCGAATTGATCGCGCATGACATCTGTGATCAGATCGGCCCATGTCCGGTTGTCTTGCTGTATCGGCTCGTATGGGTCGTACGGCGCGGATGCTTGCCGATACAGCGGTGGTGGCGTCTGAGGCCTATAATGGTGATCTTGACGGCCTCCTTGGTACTGGTAGCGATGGTCAGCGGGAGGTGGCCGAGGCGCCGGTTGTGGCGTTGGTGGTTCTGGAAACAACTGTTGACCACCGGCGTTGTGTCGTCTGTCTGGATCAATCGGCTCCGGTTGCCGATTGTCATTGAACATGTTGTCGAGTTGACCCTGGGGCAACGGCTGTTGTCGGTTCAGTATAGTAATCGCTGGTCTTATAGCCGTCTCACCTGGATTCAGCTGACCGACTCCTCCCGACGGGCTTTGTTGTGCTATCAGTGGAAGCGGCCGATTCTGCGTGACCAGCGTCCTGTAACCAGGAAATTGGCCATCTGTGAAGTACGTGGGCCCCCGTTGCAGCTGTTCGGCTACCTTGGCGTCGACCACAGTAGCGATCATATTATTGAGAGTATTGACCAAAATGCTACTTTGGTTGACCAGTGCGTGGTGAATGGCCGAGTCAATCCGATCTTGCAGAGAGTATACGGCCGAATCATCCTGCACCTGGGTCGGCTCCTCCACCTTCTATTTGCCTTTCGTGTCACCCGAGGAAGATGCCTTGGCATCGTTCAGGCTGAACTTGTATTTTTGGTGCACAGCTCCAGATCTTGTTTGGGTGAAAGATTGTAAATAGTTAGCCTGGAGCTCTTCCACCATCTTCTTATATTCGGCTTCCTGCTCAGCCGATAGTTGTTCCATCTTTACAGGGACGATGTTGTCCTGCGTGATGCCAGGGCTCTTGGAGTCAACCATCTTACCGGCCGAGTCTATGCGTCCGAGCCGAGCCGACAAAGAAAGTCCCACTGGGTGTGCCAAGAAGCGTGTTGACGAGAAATCTCTCTCACGCGCTGGCTCGGAAGATCTGCTTGACTCCGGTGCAGAGTCCTTCTCACGCCTACAACATGCGGGCGTGCCGATTGATTTGATCTGTCAATCAACAAGAAAAACGAGAGAATATGCGTGAAGTGTTAGGTTAGATCCTCACGGGATCGGCTAAGGAAATCCATGAACATATATATGCTATTCTAAATTATATTTAAGCCAAGTGACTGGAATGGATCGGCTATACCGAGACAACATCAGCCGCTTGACCCAAATACAGTAAAGAATAATAAATATACGGATCGATAACCTAGCCGATACTGGAAAGCTAACAATGAATCAGCTAGTACTCCGATCAATTTTATGGAAAGATAATATTCCTGAATCAGACGCACAACCCGAAAATCGGCCATCGGCTGTCAGTGATAGGCCGATTTCGACTGGCTGCGTCCGACAGGAACATGATCTTTACATAAGAGGCAGTTCTAATACAGATCTAATAATGAATATATCAAAAGAAATATACCAGGGCAGATAAGGCCGGCTGAAACCCCGGCACTGTCTCTAAACAATATAAATCTATCCAAACAGATCATTGATAGTTCTAAAAACGACTTAATAGTTCGAACCCGATGCAACATTAAGTATCAAAAGAAAAACCCGATCTGTCACAGCTGATTTATACCTCTCAAGACGGTGGATATCGCATATAAACTAGCCAACCTTTAGATCTAGCCCTATCGGCTGCAAGTCCTTGACAGAACTAGCCAATGGCAAGATAGATTTAAACATTGATCTAATTTATATGCGCTATATGATAAATAGAGCAGTACAAACTCCTGATTCTAATGTATCATTGCGATGGAAGCACTAAAAACAGTAAATCATACCACTAATGACAAACATCTACCTGGACCTGGGGGTTGAAACGATGCAGCCCGTAGTCAAACAAAGTGCTCGTCTAAAGAAAAAGTTGGCGATGCGCCGAAGGTTTGATTGATTGAATGTGTATATTACAAGGGGTCTCGGGTCCTATTTATACCCAAGATACATTTATCTGTACAAACCCTGGACTCTATCTAAACTACCATTTAAAACACAACATTATCCCTAACAGGACCCGTGCCGTGTTACAACTAACAGTCTAACAGATCTCTAGATTACAGATACAATTGCCGTTACAGGACTCTATCCATAGGTGGCAATATCATTTAACGCGCAATTAGCAACCGGATCTTCTATTTATCTTAAAGCTTCTGCATTAGAAACGGTTTCATCTATTCCGGACCTAGAATCGACTATCGGCTGCCCCTGTTCGATCCATCCTCAGCCGATTGGCCTCGTAGCCGATCACTCCTTTAGCCGATGCGGTTCCTGTCTTCAGCCGATCCGACTCCGCTTCGCCTTTGCGAACATAGAAACTCAATTACCAAATTTCAGTGTTAACAGGGAGGCCAATATATCCAAGGTCCGAGAAACCACAGCATTCCACTGCATCTCGGAACCCCTCCATCTGTCTTTCCGATCGACCCTGTCCACCGATTTGCTCATTTGCATTCAACACCTCATTGAAATCCCCGGCACACAACCACAGGAGGTCACTCCGAGAATGAAGCAACTTGAGCAGATCCCAACTTCTATGTCGTAGTTCACGTCTAGATTCACCATAGAAACCCGTGAAATGCCATGTATTTTCTGGTGCATAGATCTGATGCACTGTGACATCTATATGGAGTTCATTATAACTCTCCAGCTTGACTTCAACATCTCGGGACCACACGAGAGCTAGCCCCCTCCTCTTCTAAAAGTTCCTACTCCAACACCTCCTCACATATGTAATTGTCCAATCAAAGCATCTACATTATTATAGAAAAACCTGGTCTCCGAAAGGAACACCAACCAAGGGCGATGTAGCTCACATAAGCTACGTATTTCACGAACTGCCTCGGGCCGCCCAAGACCCCGGTAGTTCAAACATAAGGTTTTCATTGTGCCCGGCGGGGGCTGTCCTTCGCAGCCTTCAATCGTGCATTTTGTGAAAAACTTCCTCTCCTTTGCTTCTTCACTGTTTCCTCACCATTCTCGCCACTTCTCTCCACCACGCCATCCAGAAGTGACACCCACACGTTCACCAGGCCCGTAGGGACAATAGCATTCGGGTCACCACCCTTTCCAATAAGGTCCAACAATTGCTGGGGTGGATTCATGATCTTCGACTTCCGTTTCTTCTGTTGTTTACTTTCATCCCCTTCCTGTAACACCAGTTGCCTACTTGCACCCATGTCACTCCCACGCTGACCCATTTGAGCCTTTCCAGGTTCATTCTTCATAGGCGATTGAACCTCCAGCTCCTCAGAGGAAGAATGTCAAGTATCCCCTCTTCCCCCATACGCTGCTCAAAACCAGAATCGTTAGTTCTCCCCCTAGAGTCCCTTGAAGCTGAAGAGGAGCCCGATCCAAAGGATTCAGTAGCAGCTCCTGCAAAGGACTGAATTCTCTTTTTGCACTCCTCCAACGCTCTTAACTGCACATCATATGGAAGCTTCCCCATCTCATTGCGTGGAGCCGGTTTGGGACATTCAATCTCAGAGTGACCCATGACACCACAGGCAATACAGTAAAAAGTTAGCTTTTCGTATTGAGCTTCAAACCATTTCGGCTCCTCAGCCTTGTTCATCCGAAGAAGTACCCCTTGCTTCAACGGTTTATCAATCTCGATGGCAATTCGGCCTCTCAGAAATGCCCCGCTCGCCTTGCCATCCACATCCACATCCACATCGAGCTTCACCACCTGACCAAGTAAACTCATAGCCCTGCTACCCTTGTGTTGATTCATCCAACCCAAAGGGAGTTTGGAATACGAGCCCATATCTCCATGTGATCAAACACAATATCAGTAGCGCACGGTTTCTCATCATATGGTTTCAGGATCACAGCATGTCTCCCCACCATCCATGGAGTTCCCGCCAACACTCTCCATATCCACCTTGGTGCCAAATTCTGCTATGAACAGATTGTTTCCCTTCGACCCAATGGCTTTGATCTTTAAGCCAAAGGGGTTGCCCCATGCAGGCTTCATGGCCGCCCGTATGGTATTAACATGCATGGAAAGAGGAGAAAGAATCTTTCCTACCACCGCCCACTCCATCTGAGGCTGCGCTTCATCTTCCTCATCGCTAAATTCTGCAACCTCGCCTTCCTGCTTAGAAAGATTGAGTCGCCGAAGCAGGTCAGACACGGTCGCGCTAGAGTTTCCCTCCTCTTGCGACACCGTGTCCGCCCCCAGTTGTCCACCTGCAGATGCCATGACAACGTCTGGAAGAGTGGAAGACGTCTGTGATCTGCACGCAAAGGCACATACACATGAACACGATCCCAACACTAAAACCTAAGCGGCGCTTAGACCCTAGAAGGGAATTAGGGTTTGATCAATCTGTGGTCGTAGGTGTCGGAACGGCTAACCTACGATTTGCGGTGGCCGCCGTCGATGGATCATCGAGAGGCAGCGCGTGGGCGCCAGGACCGGAGATGGTCGTCGGTGGCAGGCTAGGGACGCCGGTGAGGCGGCCTAGACCGGGAGTTGGGATCGTGATCACCTTCGGAATCGTTGTCTCCCCGATCCGAAAATCACGCTATCCCATGGCCATTTTTCTACCGCACGCTCGGAGCATCAGATCTAGATTACCAATTTTTGAACTATTCTATAATAATGTAGATGCTTTGGTCGGAATAGTTCAAGCCCGAACTTTGATTATTAAAGAAGATAATTAGATTGGATGCGTGCAGATTATATGTCAATAATTTGATAACACTTTAATTTTATTGGGGTTCATAAAAATTTCACAATACAAATCAGTGATCAAAGTTGGATCTTGAAACCATGTCGATATCCAAATCAGACTATTTTTTATTGGTCATTACACTACTACAAAAATATGCATAGGTGTCGGCCTAATAGGTGTCAGTTCAACAAAAACCGACACCTATTAAAACAATAGGTAGCGGCTCTAAAGAAAAACCGGCACCTATACTATAGGTGACGGTTTTTTAAAAAACCGATACCTATATATTATAGGTGTCGGTTCTAAAGAAAAACCGACACATATACTATTGGTGTCAGTTTTTTTTAAAATGAAACCTATAATATATTATAGGTGTTGGTTTTTTAATAAAACCGACACCTATAAACCGAGCCAAGCCGCGCATGTCCTATAAACCGAGTCGGTCGATCTGACTCACTCTCATCCTCTCACTTTCATCCTTATCTCTTCTCATTCTCACTCTCATCCTTATCTTCTCACTCTCACTCTCACTCTCATCTCAAGCCGGCGGGAGGAGGGGAGGCGACGGAGGCCGGGACAATGGCGGGAGGGCGGCGGCGGGAGGGGTGGCGGCGGAGGCCGGGACGACGGCGGGAGGAGGGGACGCGACGGGAGGGTGACGGCGGGAGGGATGGCGGCGGAGGCCAGGACGACGGCGGGAGGACGGGACGAGGCGGGAGGGCGGTGGAGGAGCCCTTCCCCCACCGGATCTGGCGAGGGAAGGCGGCGACGGCGGTGGAGGTGCCCTCTCCCTGCCGGATCTGGTGAGGGGAGGCAGCGGCGACGACGGAGGTGGCCGGCGTTGGGTTGTTGATTTTCACGGGCGGCGCATGTTCATTCTTTCTTCTTATTCTTGATTCTTGTTGATCTTGTGCACTACTTGTTTCTTGATTGTGGTTGATCTGTGAATGTGAATGATTATTATTGTTGAGTATTGAGAATATTGTTGGAGAATATTGTTGATTATTGATCTGTGAAGATTATTTGTTCTTTGTTGATGTGTTAATGGCGCCCAAGGGCCCCAGGGGATCTGTAGGGGAGCTGCAATTGTTTGTTCTTTGTTGATGTGTTCATGGCGCCCTAGGGGATTTGTAGGTGAGCTGCTCGATGCATCGGCTCAAAACGAGCCGATGCATCGAGTCATTTTTTGGCTCATGGAACCTCAAAGGTGTCGATTCCTAAACCGGCACCTTTGAAAAGACAAAAAAGGTGTCGACTAATAGATGCCGGTTGGAAAACCGGCACCTATGAGGGTTTTTCAACCGACATCTATAACCCTTTGTAATAGTGTTAACAAAGCACCAAGAGACTTTGCAATTCTTTTTTTACTCTTCCTGCTACCTTCGTACTCCGTGTGTTTGAAAATAAGTTTCTCTTTATCTCCTTTTATTTATTTTAAAATAAGTTCATTTTTAAACAATCATGATATTAAACTTTGTATAAGTAGATAATAAAAGCATTAGAAGTATATAAAGTGAGAATATTTTTATTGAGATTTGATAAAATATTGAGTATTTTAATCTTTTATTATTATTATTATTATATGGGTAGGATGGGTTAAAATTAAAAATAAATTTATTTTTAGACTATTGAGTACCAGAAGATTAAAATCATGATGCTTGACAGTCCATACTTTCTCAATAACTATAAATCAGTTATTTAGACGTGAGGACAAAACAGGTCCTAGTAGACTAATACGACAAATGTAACTGCGGAGGTAGAAAAAGATTCCCTACCGTACGTAGAGAATAAAATTCCAACCGTTGGATTGGATTGCGAAAAGAATGGCCTAGATCTTCTACCACAGTGATTCTGGCCTACTAGTACGGAATATTAGCAGTCTACTGTGGCTACAGTGAATTGTATTTTTTAAAAAAATCAGCAAACAACATGATGACAAACTAACTATTTCCTATAGAACAAAAGGTGCACGCTGGATAACATTTCATGAGAGTCAAATTCAGGTAAGCTTCTGAATTCTATTCAAATGAACTTTTCCTGAAGTTGCAGTCACGGAAGGAATTTCTGGTTTTGTTCCATTAGCTGTCATTAAATCTTCTTGACAGTGCAAAGGTTTGGCTCCAATATGATTTGGAATTTTGGGTGAGTAAATGTGGTCTTAAACCTATAACAGTTGTTACAAATAAATCTGTCTCCAACTTCTGAATGTGATTTTTGTTGGGGAGGTGAGTGAATGTTAAGTTTTCTCTTTTGCTAATCAAGACGATAAGTTTCTGATGGAAGTCCTAGAAGCCAAAAGCAAGAGGAGAAAGCAAATTATCTGGCATGCATGCTACTACTAGTTAGGCATAATTTTTACCTCTAATCAACCACAACCACCCTCTTTCTTTGACCGGATAATTAGGTGTAGTAGGTACTCTTTTGATCTTGAGGTTGCAAGAAAAAAACATTTTCTTAGTACTAGTAATGTGCAGCTGAATGTGATGCTCTTACAGTACATTGTAAAATCACAATTTTTCAACTGGATCATTCAGACTTCTGGACTTATTCTCTTAAAAATCTAGCTGTGCTGCAATGCATTTCTCTCTGATGCTCACAGTAGATTGTAAAATTACAATTGCCAAAAAAAAGGATCATTCAGATTTCTGGAGTTGTTCTCTGAACAATCTAGCTGTGCAGCAATGCAAGGTTGCATTACACTGTACAATTACAGTTGCCAAAAAAAAAGTCAAAATAAAAAATTGCCAAAAGGATCATTCAGACTTCAGGAGTTGTTCTCTGAACAATCTAGCTGTGCAGCAATTCATTCCTCTCGGATTAGAAATGACATGAATATTAAACTGCTAATCATAGGAGCAATATCCCAGTTGAGCTTCCACAGCAGTGACTCTTGGCTCTTGCATCATCCATTAAGGCACTGATTAAAGTAAATTTAGATAAGGGAAGCAAGAACAAACTGTTTAGATAAGGCAGTTTATGACGATAAGCCAGCATCTTAGGGTCACTAACATGTTTAGTCACTTCAGGGCCATTTTAATAACCAGACATGGCCAAGATTTGGCCTACCTCTTTACCTTCAGGACTAACATGTCAGGGACCAATACCTCCTGTTTAGGAGAACAAGAGGAACCAATCTTGATTAGCATGCAATTCCGTGATCTTACAACCTAATCAAAACTCCAAAGAGATAAAAAAAATACTTAAAAAGAAGCATTCACATTACCCCAAATTCAGTACCATGTTCGGTGCCTAACAAGTAGACAGGCAAAAAGTTTTAGAGCAAATTATTCCTGCTCCCTTTAGCTATACCGCGTATAATTTTCTATACTTATCTGTAAGTCAGTATAGTGTAGATTATACCAGTTTACTACTGATCAGTGATCACTGAGAAAGACCAGTCAAAAAGGGAATTCTGCCATGTAAATGATTCTAACCACCTAAAGAAGATATCATACAGCATATTGCAGTAGAAGCTTTGCTGCATACAGCTCCAGTCTTGCAGTCTCCCAAGTGTCTTCAACAGATAGATTTTTGCCTAGTGTATTAGAAGACAAGATGCAAACTGCAAGATTTTTAGACAATGGAAGTTTTATTTAGACTCAGTTAATTACATCAAGGTGATACAATCTAACTGAATCACCTCCGGCCTCCTTTTACTGCAAACTGCAAACTTTAAAACTGCAATGTAATGCGTTCTCTTTGCTTTTAGGGCTTTGGTTCATTACTTAATTACATCAAGATGCAAACTGCAAGATCTCTTTGCTTTTAGGGCTTTGGTTCATTACTTAATTTAGTCCTCACCGTACATGTAATGCGTTCTTGCTGTAATCGCAATGTTGGGATGATCATGCATAACAAATTTTAGGCAGAATCCTAATGATGAGAAGAGGTCCGGAGTTGTTAGGCGAGGGCTACAAATTCAGATGTAAAGATATAGATACGCTCATGTCATAATCTATGTTAGATTAGTTAATTTGGATTCTCAATGCAATAATGCAGAACCATTTGTATGTCTTTGTGTCCAGATGGCATTGGAAGCCGTAGCTAGAGATGAATCTTGGCATAGGAGAGTTAGTTCATGACTTCCAAAGAAAGATAGCAACCAAAGAGAAAAAAGAGGGGATAAGATATTTCTCACCTTTAAATCTGAGAATTGTTTTCATATGACAAAGTGTTTACCCCTTTTGATCAAACTATCACTAATTTATCGCCTCCTTTCCTTTTGTACGTGTCGAACAAGTGAAGAACAATAGAATCTTACAAATGGTGGTAACTACTTAGAGAAACTAGAAAGTATAAAGCAAGCATCATCACTAGAGTAACATGGAGAGTATGAAATATCTCACTTAGTTTATGAGGTTCCGATGTGCAATTGTGAGGGAAAAAAACAAGCTGTAAGAGGTTAGGGTGGTTTTCTTACTAAAAGAGCTAAAGCAATGACCTGTTTTGACAAAGCAAAATTTAACCAACTGCCGGATTTAGTATATTCTGATTATTTTTTATTAATTCTGCAACCTTGCACTGTTGCCCAAACAATACTGTTATACAAGAGTTATTAACAAAGTTGTTAACAGTACATCTATTATGTTTCTAAATGACATCTATATTTTCTAGGCAGACAACATAGATGTTGACTGGCATCATCACAAAAGCAATATAACGAGATTACAAAGAAATCAATTTTCAAATAGATACATCATCAAGTGGTTTAATGGATCAGCTTTCCTAAAGCTATTGCGCTATCAAACGAACTATACGAGCGATTTGACACAAGTTGAATAAATTTAGACAGTAACATTATACCTTATCAACCACTGTCTGTTGCAAGAAGATTTTGCCTTTATAAATTTGGCTTACTAGCTGAATGTCCATGTGTTGCACGATAATTAAAAAAGAGAACCCTGCTGTATACTTTAAAACCTCAATAATTAGAAGTATTCTTATTGTAAAATTTTTAGGTCATATTATTTATCTTCATTTTTCCTCACTTCAAAATAAAATTTCATTGTTTGATGGCTTAGGTTGGGGAATGGACAAAACTTCACCTGTCTCATTGTTTGAGAGACAGGGACCCACATGACAGTCGTGATGGATGATAGCAAATTCACAACTCATCATCATCAATGGGGTCCTTTTAAAAAAGTATAGATTATGAATAAAGCATCCCCAGAGAAGAGAGTTAGGCAGTGATCATTCTTTTATCAGCCAATTAAATTCAGAGTTTCACTTTTTTTTAGATTCAATTCAGAGTTTCACTTGTACAGTCCTAACTGCCCTGTAAAAAGCTTCTTTTCTTTTCATTGTTATCCCCTTCTGATCATGATTCCTAATAATACTGAGTTTAAACTTGAGGCAGTATAGGGCCTATTATATTCCTCCGTGTTGTAGAGTTAGAACAATTTCAGTCTTTTCTACTCTGCTTTTCTGTAAAGTGTATGAATTTATTCTGCTCAAGTTCAGCAAGAAGCTTATGTAGATCTAGGGTCTTTTCTATCCCAAAAACTAGCAAATAAGATGAGAGGATCCTCCACTTATATATTAGGTCCATTGTCCTTTCACAATTAATGTGGGACTATTCAACAATCTTCCCTTAACACATACACCGACGATCCCTCAGGTATACGGGTCTCGCAGGCCTTCACATACGTCAAAGATATTGAACTTGTGAGGCTCTAATATCAACTGTAGAAACTCTCTTATTTATATATTAGGTCTCTTTTCCTTCCATGATAGGCTATATGGAGCCATAGATATACTAGTGCCGGCATCAGGAACTCTAGCTGGAATTTTGACTTGTCCTGGCAAATTTTTCTGTGCATCCATGGCCACCGAATTGCGGTTCACCAGACGTTTCGATCGAACTTTCTCCAGATTTTTCCACTGGTGCACTGAGGTAAAAAAAAAAGGCTGGATTCATAGTGCATTGCGGCAGATAGGGATTCAAGTGTGCTGTTCAATCTGTCATTCTGCTGTAACTGGTGAAATGGGTGGCTGTTACTTGCTTTCACGTTGTGTCCTGTGCCACTGAAATTGTTCCAGGTAGGTATCTTTTGCTAGCTGCTGTTCCTCTAGCTTATCGCTGATTAGCGAGTTAGATGCAAGGAACGTCAAGAAGGAATAATACTGTTTTTTTTGTCTTCGCCATGCAACCAATACATACTGATTGTTTTCTTTCCAATAAACTGAATCACTTGTGAACTAAGAATTATGTGATTCTCCATCTGAAATCATGCTTGATAACCAGAGAGCACAACAGGAGGCTGTAACTCCAGTACAAAATTTCCAAACTTTTCAGTTTCTAACATATGCCATTGAGGCTGTCATTAGGCATAACGAATGCATGCATCCTGTGCATCCGCATTTACAGGATAAACAGAACGATTGCATGCATGATAAACATTGAGAATCTCCAGCATGAGCATATTATTAACCTCCCAGAACTGGCAGTGTGTATCTCATATCATACATGCAGCATTTGAACAGACAAACAATGGATAAATGTGACAAATCAAATAAAAATCAACAGTTACAGCTCTTGTCAGAATTCATGCTTCCGTTGGTTGCCTAACATGGAGGCTCGAGAGTATATAAAAAAAAGAGGAGTTGAAACACCCAAGACAAGTTTACACTTTACAGAAGCATTCCATCTTGGAGAGCATTACTTCTCCAGACTATATTCAGGAATCACCTCAGATCAGTTAAACGACAAGATTTGATAGCTGTGGAAACTCTGGTGTACAAAGCAGTGCATTGTCTCTTTTGCCAATAACAATCCATCAGTAGACAACTTTTGCCGATTTATTTACGTCCATGAGGGGCTTGATAAGCACTGCCAGGATTAGTTGCTGCTTGCCCAGCTCCATACTGCAGAGGCTGTGCACCTGACCCATAGGGTGACACGCCCTGCGCTGGGGCAAATTGAAATGGTGCTTGCGCTAATCCATATGATGATGGTAGCTGTGTGTGTCCATATGAAGGTTGCTCCTGTGCATGTGCATATGATGGTAAAGCCTGGGCAGAGCCAAAGTTACGCGTTGTTGTGCTGTAGGATGTCGATTGAACAGGCCCAGATGCATGTGACTGTGGCACTTGTGCAGATCCATAAGCGGATGCAGCTTGTCCCCAAGCATATGAAGGTGGTGTTGCCTGATTTGATCCATAGTAATCAGAATTACTCCCATGAGCAGCTGCAGCTGTTGCCTGTCCTCCAAGTGTAGGTGCTTTAGAAGGATCATATCCAGCACCTTTCAAAGAATTGTAGCCTGCGGCACACCTTGATGCATCATGGCCTCCAACTTTTGAAGAACTGAAGCTGGCAATACGAGAAGCGTCATACATATTGCCTCTTGATGGATCAAATCCAGTCCGAGGAGCTGTGCCAGCTGGGTTTCCGCTTAAAGAGTCTCCCAGTACAGCAGGTGGTGTCCTTCCCTGCAATAACATTTGAAGTTCCATAGTTACTAATACATAGAGATTGCTCCAGCACCAGTCAGAAAAGCAGAAGACAAAATTGAAATTGTCATTGCTATAAGGAAAAAGGTATGGTAATTGCTTTATGATCAAGGGTGCACCGCAAGAAAAGCATCCATTAACTTCAGGACAGAAAAGAAACGAACAAAGGAATCAATGTACAAAAGTAAAAAGCTAGTTAGTCCAGCTTTCATTTACGGTATTCTGTACTTTCTACGAGAAATTGCATTGGAAGCCATGAGAGCTTAGGATTTGATCCAAATCCTTGATTCAACCGTATCTTTGTTATGAACTCATTCTACAGTAGGTGTAACGATCTTTGAATAAACTGGTACAATATGTATTTTGTAGAACTCAGTGTCATACCTTGAAGTCTTAAATTTTGAAACCAAGCAAAAGTGCAAAACCAGCTAATGGCAAGGGGTATCCCGATTGTGCGAATAAATCAATTTAATTACACAACTATGGAATAAGAACTTAATATTTGGGACTGAAAAAATGATGGAATTATATAAAGAAACAAAACAATACCTGCAAAAGTTAGAAAAATAATAATTAAAAACTTAAACCAGTGACATTGGAACTAACAGGCCAAATCATCGTGCTCTTGCTATTTACTGGTTTATTGACCTGTGCAGTGTGCATAACTTAATTCAAGGTATACACATAAACATCATAGTAGAAGTGATTTCAAGATAAGAGTCTAACCCATGAAGGTATAACAACAAAAGGGCTCAACTTCCATGACAGATAAATTCTGAAGGCTAAGAAGTGAGGTTTGCCTAGTGGAGTTGCAACGACAATGAAATGATATACATAGTTTGCAATGAAATGATATACATAGTTTGCAATGAAATGATATACATAGTCATCCAGATGAAACATGCTTCACATAATAATAGGTTGCACCATGTGTTGGTTATCTATTTAAGAGTTATAAAGATGCTCACCTGCACAGCTCCATAACCGCTATCATAAGCAATTTGTCCAACAGGAAGACTAGGTGCGCCATCATCCTTTTGAGCGGTATTAGTATTGTATAGCAAACCTACACATAGATAATGTCTCATGGTGTTAAAATCACAGCAGCAAGCATGGGTTTCTATGTATGCTACCCAAAAATGGTTGGTAAAATGGAACAATAGATAAACAAACTACCTCCTCTGTCAATATTAGCTGTGTTCATCAGCTCAGCACGAAGCTTGTCTAGTTCTGCGACCATGGTGTCATAATTCCTCTTCATCACCTGCAGCGACTCGGAGTGGTCCATCCTGAGTTTCCTTTCATATTCATACGTAGCCCTGAGATTTTAACCAGCGCATGCAGAATCGATGTCAGTCATAAATTAAGTAAATTCATACTAAAATACAAACGCGGAGCGTATAGCGCACCTGAGGTGCTGATATTCCTGTCTAGCAGCGTCGCGCTCGGCCATGAGTGCCGGGAGCTGCTGCGCCTCACCGAGGTTCCTCTGCAGGTCCTTGCTCAGCTTCTGTGTGTCGGCGGCCAGCTGCTGCCTCGCCACCACAAGGCTCTGCGCCTCGGCGTGCGCCTGCTGCAGCTCCGCCTTCACGGGCTCGCAGGCCTTGAGATCGGCCTCCATCTTGGCAACCTTTTCCAGGAGCCCCCTCATCTCCTGCTCCTCGGCCGCCTTCGCCGCCTGCCCCTGCGCCTGTAGCCTCTGCACCTCCTGCTGCGCCGCGGCGAGCTCCTTCCGCAGCGAGTCGTGGCTCATCGCCAGCCTGTCGTTCTCCACCGCCAGCTTCTGCAGCTCCCCGCGCTGCGCCAACAGCTTCTGCTCCAGGATCTCCGGCGGCGGCGGCAGCATGTCGTAGGGGAACGGCCCGTGCCCACCCGGCCCCGGCAGCGCCAGCGCCGGCGGCGGCAGCATCCCCGCTGCCCCGTACGGGTCCCGGTGCATCATCCCGTGCGCCGGCCCCACGTCCGCCGCACCCCCATGCGGCCGGTGGTGGTAAGGCGGCGCCCTCCCCTTGCTCCCCATGGCGAACTTGGCGGCGGGAAGGAGAGGGGGAGATGTGGGAGGAGAGGTTGTTACCTCTCGCGGTGGCCGGCGGCGGAGGCGGCGGGTCTAGGGTTGGTCGTCGTCGCCGGCGACGGGGTGGGTGGGGGAGGTGGAGACGGCTTCGGATTTTGTTTTTGTGGAAGTGGACGGTGGTTTCGCGCTATTTCAGCCCACGAGCCCAGAATGCCCGAGAAGGACCGGATTGTAAAATTCCGCAGCAATTCCGGCCCACGCGAGGAGGACAAGATTGTAATTTTCGTATTTGCGCAGGGACCTGGTATTTTTCCCCCCTTCCCTTACCCTTACCCTAGCGGCGGCGGCGGCGGCGGCGGCAGCACGGGGTGTGTGTGCGCGCGCGCACGAGCACGAGCCCAATCCCCGCGAGCTCCAAACCCTAGCCTAGCCGCACGCGCGCGTGCGACGGTGGCCGGCGGCGCTCCGTCCGCCGGTGCTCGCGGGCTGGGACCTCCGGCGACTCGGGCGCGGGTGATGGCGGAGACTGAGCGCCTCGCGGCGAGGTGAGGCGCGCGGGGTTTTCTGGCGGCGGCGGCGGCATGAGGTGGTGGTGAGGGAGCGGAGGCGCGACTACGGCTACCCCGGCTCCGTCAAGCGCCCCGACGCATCGGCGGGTTTGACTGCCGCTGCAACTGTGAAGCTTCACCGAGGCCGGTAAAATTTTCGTGCGTTCATACGTGTAAATATAGTGGCATATCGAAAGAATTTGTAGAAATAGTTGGGAGCTTCTTTGCTTTCGCTGGATATTTAGAAACTGAGCTGTTCTTGGGAATAATTTGTGAATTTTGTGAGGGTAACCCGTAATCTTTCTCTCCCGGGAATGGAGAGGAGACGGGATTAGGGTTGGATCGCTGACGTTTGGGATCTGATGAGCACCATGCTCCTGTTTCAAGTTTTCCACTTTATGTGTTATACAATACTCAGTCCCATATTCTTCAGTTTAAGCACTGGGAGCACTAGATTTAGTGGCAAACTGGACTTTTTGTTTTGAGGTATAACTAAATGAAACTGTTAGGAGGATAAGGGGTAAGAAGAAAATTTTCTCTACCAATAATAAGCTGTTGTATAGCAAGGAAGAGAAAGTAAGGGAGTGACGGATAGATTAGAGTTTATGCCAAGGTCTTGCAAGTCTTATCTAATTGAAACTAAGTCCAAAAATTTTGAAACCTATATGTATGGAGGGGATATGTAAAAGTAATTAATAGATATTAGGGAGTCCTGTGCATTCCAGTACTAAAAGTTCACTTACATAAATGGTAAACTGTTGCATGCAGAATTAATCAACTGATATGGACCTGGACAGAGAGTAATATATATTTTATGGTTATCTAGGATTGGCCGTCTAAAACTCATTTGCCTAAGTAGTTAAGTGTTTGCTTCTTTAAATGGATTAGGATATCAGGAAACTCAGTAAAAAAGCAAATGCTCTGTTATTATTTTCTGTCTGTATCTCTGTTGGTGGTATATACTGTAGTAGTAGTATTCTAGTGAAACTAGATAATTCATGTACTGTATGCTGTTTTTATGCCCTGCCCCATTTGTTTAAGGATGGCCTGCTGCTTGTGTCTCTCAAACTCTTTAAGCTTTTCACTAGGCAAGATGGCAGCCTGATAATATCTTGAACTTGATGCACTGCCTTTAACTGGTAAACAAGTATTGGCTGCACAATAAGTACTTTCCCATGTAGACTAACTTGCTGAGAATACATCATTAACTCAATAAATCATTTTAACACTTTCATTGAACCTCTTCTTAGGAAAGTGTAAGTCATGGGGAGCAAACAGATTGTGGCTGTTCTTCAAGTAGGTGGAGAATTCAAAACTGATGATGATGGGCAGATGTCCTATTCTGGTGGAGAGGCGCACGCGATGCATGTGAAAAGTGATTGGACTTTTAAAACATTCAAACATGAGATATCTTCAACGCTCAATAATCTCAAACTTGATTCCTATGTGTTCAAGTACTTCCTTCCGAGGAATAACAAGACTTTGATTTCAATTTCGAATGACAAAGACCTAAAACGCATGGTTGAATTCCATGCAGAGTCAGAGACAACATATATCTATGTCATGAAAAAGGCTGACAACAGGTACCCTTCTAACTGGCATAAACATCTTCATAAGTGGATATCCAAAAATGACGAGACATTTTTTTCAGGGTAAAAACATCTGCACTGGTGCCTGCTGCTTCTGCAGATCATGCTGTAATAGCAACTACTCCAGATGCATCCAAGAGGCAAAAGATTTGTGCAAGTTGGGAGAATGCAATTACTGGAGCTGGTCAAGTGTTTGAAGGTCCAAAGGAATTCCGTGATGCACTACACAAGTATGCCATTGCACATAGGTTCCATTACAGATTTGTCAAGAATGACTCTTCTCGTGTCACCGTGGAATGTACCGCTGAAGGATGTCCATGGCGTATACATGCATCCAAGTCTCCTGCAAAGAAGGATTTCATGATTAAGAAAGTTTTTGGAAGTCATACATGTGAATCAGAGTCAGTCAAAAGTCATCGTCTAGCGTCTCAAAAGTGGGTGGCCAGTGTTATCAAGGAAAAATTGCGTGATAGTCCAAACTATAGGCCAAGAGATATTGCTAATGATCTTCAGCGGGAATATGGGCTAAGCCTGAATTACTCCCAAGCTTGGCGAGGCAAATCAATAGCCCAAAAAGAACTATACAGTTCACATGAAGAGGCATGCAACCAGCTTCCTTGGTTTTGCCAAAGGATTGTTGAGACAAACCCTGGAAGTGTGGCAACAGTAGAGGCCTTGGAAGATTCAAAATTCCGCTTCTTTGTTGCATTTCATGCCTCCATTCAAGGTTTTGTGCATGGCTGCAGACCTCTCCTCTTTCTTGATGTGATATCTGTGAAACCGAACAAGCATTGGAAACTGTTGGCTGCTACCTCAGTTGATGGTGAAGGTGATATGTTCCCAGTGGCACTCTCTGTAGTGGACGACGAGAGTCAAGAAAATTGGCATTGGTTTCTTGAACAGCTAAAAGCTTCATTGCCTGTGTCTGGAGAACTAACATTCATATCAAATGGCAAATGTGGTCTATTAGATGAGGTCTCTTTTATATTTCCAGATAGTTATCATGGCTACCATGTCAACTATTTTGTTGAAGAATTTAAGGCACAATTGGACGACAGTTGGAGTGAAGAACTAAAAGATACAATGGTTGAGCATGTTAAGAAAGCCATATATTCATGCAAAGTTGATGAATTCAACCAGTCTATTGAACTCATCAAAGTTGAATCTGATAAGCTTGCTGAATGGCTTTTGGAGACTAAACCGGAGAAGTGGTCAGATGCCTTCTTCAAGGGGTCTCGACTTGGCCAGTACACATGCAATGTTCCTGAGACAATTCTTCAGTGGATCCCCAGTAGATATGAGCTCTCAGTAGTGCAATTAGTTGATACAATCAGATGCAACTTGATGGAGATGATGTATACGCGCAGGGAATATTCGAATTCATGGACCGAACCGTTAACTCCATCAACCAATCAGAAAATTCAGGAAGAGATGAGCAAAGCTCTTACACACAGTGTTGTTTGCTCAACAGGCAATGACGGAAACAATAATGTGTTTGAGGTATGCGATGGCGCTGTCAATGTTGTCAACATTGATACATGGGACTGCACCTGCAGAAAGTGGCATGTCTCTGGGATCCCTTGCTCACATGCAATCGCGGTGTTTGAGCGCACAGAACATAACCCACTTGACTTCTGTGCCAAGTATTTCACAACAGAGTGCTACCGCTTGACCTATGCCATGTCAATCAATCCAATACCTGATATTGTTGTGGCTACTCCATCAACTGACCCATCACAAGGAACAGCATTACATCAATCACCGATTCTAACCCGGAGGCAGGTTGGAAGACCAAAGGAAAAGCCAGCTGATCCTCGAATCGCAATCAAAAGAGCGGTACGCTGCAGCCGGTGTAAGGGTTATGGGCACAACAAGGCGACCTGCAAAGTCCCTATCGCAGCATAAAAGTGTAAATTATCTTGTGCTTTTGTTGCCCTTTTATGGACTCGATCTAGTGGAACCTGTGCAATGCCATCATGTATCCTTTTATCAGATAATGTGTGAAACATAATCTTATTTGGTGGTTTTAGCTCGAAGTATGGTTTGCCTACTGATTATGCTAGCATTAGCCGGTACTTTTGCATTGAACTTTTGGTAGTGGGCAGAATCTGGGAAAAGGATTGAAGTTTTTTGTACGTTGTTATCCAGCTCTCCCTTTTTCCTCTGGTCTCACTTCCTCCGTAAGGTTGTAAATTTTGATACCCGAACATAAATTATTTTATTTCTGTTGAACTATGCAAATCTTTGGATGAGTAATAATATCTCGATATTACTCTTAAACCCTAACATCGATGAGTAATCGTATTTCGATATTACTCTTAAACCGTAATACCGGATCGATGCTTGTAAAAATATGTGTTTAGCACCAATTTTGCAGTATTATGTTGTATTTAAACTCCAGAAATTTTAACTATTTTCTAAAAATTATGTACTGGTAAGCACTTGCCGCATTGTGGGGGTTGAAAACGGACGGAAAAAGTCCCGTCCTATACCGCCCATTTTTTCGCATTTGACCCAGCCATTTTCGTATTTGCAGAAAAATCCAGAAACGGGATGGAATGCGGGACGAGGCTATTCGGAAACGGGGGAGCAATTTTTTATCGTATTTTCGGAAACCCGTATTTAGTCAGGATATTTTTGGATTTTTTTGAAAATTTCTGTTTTTGTCCAAAGCAGGCTAAGGCCCAACAGCTCAGCCAATAAAAAAACAAAACCCTAGAATCAGGTGTGTCTCGTTCAGGCGTTCTCTCACGAATTTTTAGCATTTTTAATTTTAATTTTTTAAATATTTACAAAAATAATTTTTAGTTTCAAAAATTTGCAAAAATAGTCGCCTCCCGCCCTCTGGAAGGGTGAGATTTAAAAATCGTCCTCCCAGAGGGCGTTTTTGCTGACGTGACAGACGGCTGTTGGACGCCGTCTGCTGCGCTATAGGTTATTTTGCAAAAAAACATTTCCGTCCTCGGAAGGGCTTTTTAACTAGCGTAGGAGGCGCCAAAAATCGGGCGGCCGCCCGGCATTTTCGGCGGCCCAGAAGGTACGAAAAATGCCTCTCGGAAGGGCGACAAGGGGGCCGCCAAAAAGCCGGGGTCCCTGTATCTACATTAAAACGCCCTTCCGAGGGTGGAAGGGTTTTTTTCAAAATAACCAAATCTCGCCCTTCAGAGGGCGGGAAACGACTATTTTTCAAATTTTCGAAACGAAAATTATTTTTATAATTTTTTAAAAATAAAATTAAAAATACTAAAAATTCTTCTCTCACCTCATGCACGCACGTGGCGCGGCGAGGGGCAACAGGCGCGGGCCGCGCGGCACTCGGCGTGGCTCGGCCTCCGCCGCCTCCAAGCCACGACGCCGACTCCGCCGCCTTCCTCACCTCCTTCGCCCCGCCGCCGCCCTGTCGCCGGCGCCGCCTCCTCCGCCTCGACTCGAGCTCGCGCGGCTCGATGCTCGCCCGCCGCCTCCTCCCTCCGCGCCCGCCTCGCCTCCCCTCCTCATGCCGCCCGGTGCACGCCTCCCTCTGCCTCAACTCGAGCTCACGCGGCGCCGGCCGCCCACTTGCCGCCGCCTCCTTCCTGCCGCCCGCCTCCGCCTCCCTCCTCCGCCCGTCGCCCGCGCCCACCCGCCTTCCCGTCGACGCGCGTCACGCGCCATTGCTAGCCGCACTGGTGCCGCCTTCCTCCGGCTCTCCTCACCTCCCGCAGCTTCGGTGGCAACCAACATGTCGCATCCTGGCCCTAGGAAGATTGGCGAAGAAGCTGATGCACCAGCAAGATCCTTGTATATTTTCTTGATTGGCAAATGGAGTGTTAGGCATTGTTCGATGCAGATTAAATATATTCTATAAATATATTCTATATTTATTGCTTGGCATTTTCTCTGAAATATCACTTGGCACTGATTAGAAGTGAAGATGATCTCATGACCGCCTTAGGGCTTGTCACTTGTCAGTGCTTCTTGAATTACTTTAGACAATAGATTAGACAATAGAAATGTAACTCATCCCTACGATATTCCAAAATAGGTTACCGGTTTGCGATCATTTTCGTTAAATTTTCGATCATATTGGTTTGTTTTTTAATACCCGTATATTTCGATTTTGTTTTTGAATCCGTTTTTCAAACCCGATCATGTTTCTAAAAATATAAAAATATAGAAACGAAAATAGAAATGAGGTATTTTTGTTCGTTTCCATCTGTTTTCAGTACTTAGCAGATGCCACCTATTAACGGCTTGCCCTCGACTGTTCTGTTCATCTTCAGTAGTTTAACTACTTGTTCATTACTCATCACTGCTAAGAATTCAAGTCAAATACATTAATTAATACTGTCTTAGAAGGCAGCTATTCAGATCGATACATTTTACCTCGGATCACGAAAGCATTCTTTTTTTATTCGTGCTTTTTTGTGATGAGGATAATTGACGTTAGAAATGTTCATTGGAGAAGAAACATTTCTAACCTCTGGAAAATGTATTTTTATAGAATCTTCGTAGTATATTTAAAATAAATACTGCTATGTTTCGGTTTTACTCATAAGTTACCAGTCAGATATTCTGACTAAAAGAAATGACAATTAATACTCCTTTTGGTCTTTCGGTTTTAATGTTTTATGTCATTAACTTATGGACCATTCATCGCACATATAAAAAAAAGCCATGCTTAAAATATTTTTAATGAAACATAACAAATAAATGATATTTACATAATATTTTTAATAAGAAGAACGGAGGCATATGTCCAAAAGTCAAGTAGTCAAACATTAAAAACCGGAGAGAGTAATAATTACGATATTCAAGTGACTAAATAAAACCTGAAAAAACATAATACACACTTTAAAAAATGTGTATAGCATATTTACTTTTCCTTTTTCATTAGTAAATGCTAAGATATTTACATCAAGTCAATCAATTCTGATTCCCAGAAAACCTTATTCTGAATAAGAAGTTAATTGAAAACAGAATCTGATCAGATATGAAAATTTCTATAAAAATCTTCATAGCAAGTCTGAAATAAATAGTCTCATTCTTTATTCTTTTCATTAGTTTCTTTGAAATAAACAGTCTCATTCTTTATTCTTTTCATTAGTTTCTACACCACCAAAAAAACTCTTGTTAAAGCTGGATTTACAATTACACCATGCATTCAGTAGAAAATGCATTGAACAGCACTGCAAACATTCTTATATGTGCACACCAGCCATTACACCCAACCTGGACCAGTCTACATAACACAACTAGTCATCTAATACAACAAAACAAGTATTGCAATATTTGATCTTATTGACAACTTATGATCACTGACATATTCTTGTTAATCATAAATGTTTTTTAATCAAATGCATTAATAAGTTAGTTACAACTACATCTAAGTAAAACAGACTACTTCATGAAAGTTTGTCTAAGATAAATGAAAAAATGTAATACAGGTGGACCATTGCTTCCTTCACACTTGATTCCGTGCAAGATGTCCCCGTGCGTCGCTGCATGACACACACCGTGAGTCAGGAGCTCTCTAACAAAGCTTGGCTCCTGGACATTCAGGGAGAGCTAACGGTTCTGGTCCTCAGCCAATTCCTCCTGCTCAGTACACCCTATCCAGCTACAATTTGGGACGGAAGACAACCTCATCCAGCGGTGGACGAACAACGTCATCTTCTCTATCTCATCTACTTATCAAGCTTTCTTCGTGGGGTAGCACTTCATTGCATGTGCCGACCTCCTCTAGCACCCGCAAGCGCCATCATAGTGTCGATTTTTCCTTAGGCTAATGTTGCAAAAGCATTGTTGGACCGCTGATGTTATGTTGCGTTGCGTCATGTACAGTGCTTGCCCCTTCTACGCCTAGGAGCAAGAGAAGACCAACCATATCATCCTCGCTTGCATCTTCGCTTGCCATGTTTGGCTCCAGACCCTCGCCTCGCTGGGCTGGCCGATGTTGCCCTAGCCCGTGACTCTTGGGTCTAGGACTAGTGGCTGTACGCACGATATCAACTTGTGAAGGACCATCGTCGCCTCATCGATTCTCTCATTCTGTTGATCTCCTGGCAACTATGAAATGTGCACAATGCACGCGTCTTCGATGGCATCCTATCGCTGGTTTCAGTAGTAGTCGAAAGGATCAAGCAAGAAGGATGTCTATGGGCGGTAGCAGGCGTATCTCAGTTAGGAGGCTTGTTGGGAGGATAGCCTCGTGTTTCTTTTTTATTGTTTTTGTTGTTCTATTGCTTTGGGGCACAATCTTGTATTAGCCTCTCCTTGTGTGTTTAGCTAATCCTCTTTGCGGGTGTTTAGTGGTGTATACAAACTTGCTTTCATCTAAATGAAATGATGTATCATCCTTTTGCGTGTTCACGGGAAAACAATCTTTTTGGATGGAGAGAGTATGAAATAGATTAATGATGAATGTATAGTGTTAGAGACCATGTAAAATGCTATTTTTTTTATTTTGGAACGAAAAGAGTATCTCTGTACTAGTACACTGAAAATAAATTATGACCATATATACACACCAAATATCATTATCTCACTTAATCTGTCAAATTTCCATCTCATTAAATATACACCCATGTAGAAATATTTACAGCAAATGTGAATTTAATAATTTCAAATCTACGCCATTAAAGCCATTAAAAACCTGCTACAATTGCCCACGGAAAAGTTAAAACCTGCCCTGAAAATATCTCCCGCTCTGTGTGTACACCAGCCAGGTACACCCAGCGAAATACACCACACCAGAAACAGCCGCGCGGACGGACACAGCCACCGAGCCACGCGCAACCCGTGCGCCGCGCTCCTCCCCGCGGTCACCGACAAGCGGGCCCCACAGCGTCGGCTGCGTTCCCCCAAACATGCCCCCACGTCGACTGGCCCCACTCACCTTCCGCCACGTGTCCCGTCGCGTGACTCGCGTCGCGTCGCGTCCCTTCCCCCCCACGCCTCGCGGCTCGCCCCCCGAGCCCCGACTCGACTCTCTCCGCGAATTCCCCCCTCCCCGTCTCCCCTCCTGGGCTTGGCTTAACCCTCTCGCTTTGGTCGTGCTTGCTTGCTCGCGTGAGCTCTCCACCCCTTTCCCCCTTGCTCGCTTCCGACTTGCCGCTCCCCCACCCACCTCCTCCTGTTGCCGCCGCCGCCGCTGCTGCTCGAGCGAGGGCGATGCCCTAGATCGTAGCCCTAGGCCGAGCTTAACCGGCGACCCCGATCCCAGCATTCCCGGATGGATCGCCCGCCGCATCTCGACATCGACCTCAACGAGGAGCCCGAGCCGCCGCCGTGCGAGACGCCCCCGGCCGCGCCCGTGCCCGTGCCCGTGCCAGCGGTTGTATACCCGTCCCCGCCGCGGGGATGTCGTCGCCCCGCCCGTTCCGGCGGCGGCGGCGGCTCCTCTTCCTCTTTTCCCGCCGCAGGGGACGGCCCCGGCCGCCGCCGTCAACCAGCTGGCGATGCTTCCTACGAGGCACGCGAGGTGGCGATGGGGATCCACCGGGACGCGGTGGCGCAGGCGAAGGCGCTGAGAGTGGCCGCCGCGAGCGCAATCGAGTCGGTGACAGCAAGGGCGCCGCCGTTCGGGGCGGCGCCGCCGGCCGCGCGGCACCCGGGGAGGCCGGGCGGGGAACCCGCCGCTCCCGTGCGCGGCGTGCGGCCTCCCTGAGAAGCCCGGGGGAACCATCGTCTGCGATTCCTGCGAGCGCGGGTTCCACCTCGCCTGCGTCCGCGTCTGGCCGCCGCTCATGCCCCCGCCCCCTCCCCGCCGCCCTCCGGCCCCTCCGGCCCCTCCGGCGCGCGTCGGCCCCGTGCCGCCGCGAACGAGGACTGGATATGCCCCGAGTGCGAGATGCGTGGCGCCCGCACCAACAGGTGGAAGCTCGGACCCGTGCCGCTGGACATCAACGTGGCCCCGCCGAGCACCCCGGACGCGGAGGACCCCGTCGCGGTCGCCACCAGAGACGTCACCAGGCAGTTATCTCAGCTCTCATTTCCTCAACTCCTTTTGCTTACGGCTGACTTGATCCGTTGGTTTAAAAGCTGCTAAAAATCATGCTTGCCGTTGATGAAATGCTGGTGCCCTGCAGATGGTATTGGTGGGACTAAGCCACACCGTATGGTATTGGTGGGACTAAGCCACACCCGTTAGCGTGGGATGATGCTATGAACCTTTTTTTGGTTATGGTTGACGTTTTAATTCATTGCTTGCCATGGTTACAGACTTATATCTGTGTTTGTTATGCTACGTAGCATGGTTATCTGCTCTGTTTGACTGTTGATGCATTTGGATCTTAGTCCTGTTGCATGATTGATGCCGAAATGACCGAGTTTCAATCCTATAATTAGCACTCTGTGGCAGTGGCCTTGGTGTCTTTATAGCTTCTTGTTATAGTGGTTACTAAATTTAGGTGCCATGCTGTTGCTTGTCTCTTTCTTCCCAATACGCTACGAACAACCAGATACATGGAACTGTGCAGATGATTTGATGCTTTTATCCTTTGCTTGGTATGGTCAATGGTATTCTATTTTGTTGTAGTCTTAGGATCGTTCCTTTGTCATTTGTAATTTGCATTCTCAGTTAATTCAAGTAGGAACCTACATGTTTTCTTCATGGGAGATTGGCAGGTCCATGTATTATAATCAATTTATAGTCCATATTGGTTTTGGTCTGGACTATGGGTCCTCGTCTGTTTTGCGTACTTGGCTTCTGGTCTATCCATGAATGCATTAGTTTGACTATGTATGTTTCCTACTAACATGGTATCGTAGCATAGTTTTGAAAACCTCTAGTTGGCTTCACCAATCTGCTCTTGCCACAAATAAATAAGGCATGTGAAGAGGACTAGAGCACTAGTTTGTATTAGTTCCCTTCTGTTCCCATATTGCTTTTGGTCTAGACTGAGTCGTCATGAATCCCTATTTCCTAGCATGGTATAAGAGATGGATTACATCAAAGAAACTGTACATCTCCACCAATCCATTGTTGGCATGGAATGAATCAATGCTTTAGTTTTTGGGGGGGTTGCTGCTATCAGAATGAATTAGTGCTTTGGTTTTTCAGGGGAGAGCCCACGTAATTGACACACTTACACCTGGTAAGCTCCCTGTGGTGTTTGAATTGCAATGCCACTTTTGGCTACCTTTTTCATCCTCCATTTTGGATCTAAAGCCTGCACCATGTTGTCACTGTTGTTGTGCATTGATGACCTCTATTGCACCATTTGGACCTATACAGAAAGCGATACCAGTTGCATTATCTTGTGTTGGTGTTTGTAGCCTCATTGCAATGCCCATTCTGGTTTCCTTCATGCATCTTGTGCTGTCGAGTTACTGTTCATCATGGTCAGACTTGGCGTGCATCACTTGCTTCCCCTCATGATATCACATCCTCAGCTTTTATCCATTGACTTATATTCTACGTTCTTTAGATTTTGATGCTTAAAGGATTTTTTTTAGTTTAATCCAAGTTACATGGCCTTCGAAATTTGTTTGAAACCATTCCAAGTTCATCATAATTAGGACATTTAGCGATTATTTCCTTGGTTTGGTACTTGCCATTCTTATCTGATCTAATGATGTGTACCATGCTCGTTCTTCTTTTAGGTTGATCACAATCCATCTTGGACTGAGTTCCTCCACTCTTCGATTGCATCTATCATGGCCCGTTATCATCAATTCAGTTTTTCTCTTGAGTCCTCTTTTTCAGCCTTCTTCTGATTCGTTGCCTTTGTTGTGACTTGACTATCTTAATCTTCTTTTCATCACCATCTTGCTACTTGTTTGCCACCATTGTGCGGCGAATCCTTTTATGCCTATACTAGCTAGTATGATTCTATTTGTCTCTATGCTATTGGTTGATATAATAGATTTATGCATCTTTTTTTCTACACTTCCACCAGCTTTTTATGTAGTATGATGTGAAAGAGAATGTCCTTTGTTTGCGTGTGAAGACTTCCGTTTTGGAGGGCCAACTCATCGTAGAGAAGATGTTGTTTGCTCTTCCAACATGTGCATTTGATCAAATATTAACATAAAGGCCATTCAATTTTAACTTTTAAGGTTACTTGGACATGAGCACCTTTGTTAGAAATTGAGACTTGGATTTAGGTGTTCAATTTGGCAATTGTACATGCAGAATTGAAAATGGACATGGGTGTTGATTCGATTTGGATTCAGGTGTTTAATTTGGCAAAAAGGTTTTTTGACATGGGTGTTTGAGTGGAATAGCACTTAATAATTTTTTATAATTTTACTAAGGGAGGCCATCTTTGGTCTTATTATTGTAGTCTAATGATTCCATGATAGTGATTTGATTGCAAAATTTTACTGCTGTTGGGCTCGTAGGCATATGGGCCCATTAGAAGCAATCATGACTGGTATATTTGTGTCTCGAATGAATGCCAAGGGATGCATGCCTTCTGTTTTTTGTATAGGAGATGCTGGGGAAATGTTTGATAAGAACATGGAAACCAATAAGGAATTGGATGACATAGGTTGTCGCGGTAGTCGAGGTGGTCAATCCCGAAGATTAAAAGTTGCTTGTTTAGCTGGCTAATTCTCTTTTTCCATGTTATGTAGATTGATATCTTTTGTAGTTATTTCGGACCTCTTATAAACTCTTGGTAGGAGGTATTTTCCATTGAGGGCCCCATGTTTGAGATAGAACAATCAACACAGTAGTATTCCCCCAAAGTCTATAGTTTCTCTCCGCACGTGCTTCTCCCCTTCAAGCCAATGTTGTATGACCTCCACCTACTTACCATGTTATGAGCCAAGGCTCAAGTCAAAAATTACCGAGTATCCGTATTAGAGGAAAGTGTTGATTGTATAGCCGTTTTCTGTTTCTTTCTACTCTTTTTTAGGATCTCTTGTAACTACCGGCGTATTGGCTAGGGTCCTATTTGGCTATATATATATATATATATATATATATATATATATATATATATATATATATATATATATATCAACTGCCCCCTCCACGGGTGTGAGGCGTTTTCCCTAATTCTATCTTTCTACATGGTATTATATTTAGAGTTCTTACCTTTTCCGCTTCCCTAGCGCTGCCGCATCCTCTCTGCCACGCTATCTCGCATACCTTCTTCTGTATGTTGACGACATCATCCTCACCGCGTCTTCCTCGACATTGCTTCAGCACATTACTACATGTCTGCACTCCGAGTTCGCCATGACAGACCTTGGGGACCTCCACTTCTTCCTCAGCATCTCCATCAAGAGCTCCTTTGACGGCCTATTCCTGTCTCTGCGACCGTATGCCGTGGATCTACTTCAACGAGCAGGCATGGCCAAGTGCCATTCTACTACGATACCAGCGGATACTCGTGCTAAGCTGTCTGCCACAAACAGTGCACCTGTCGACAACCCAACGGAGTATAGGAGTCTCATCGACGCTTTGCACTACGTCAAGCTGACTCGACCGGATTTGGCGTATGTCATTCAGCAAGTGTGCCTCTTTCATGCATGATCCTCGATAACCTTATCTTGATCAAGTGGATTCTTCGCTATGTGAAGGGCACTCTCTTCACCGGCCTTCACATTGACACCGGCAAAGTCCAGACTTACTCTGACGCGAATTGGGTTGGTTGTCCCAACTCATGCCGCTCCACATCAGGCCACTGCATCTTCCTTGGAGACAATCTGGTTTCTTGGTCTTCCAAGCACCAGATCACTGTCTTCCGTTCCAGTGCCAAGGAAAGTATCGTGCTGTCACCCACGCCACCGCCGAGTGCTGTTGGTTGCGGCAGTTACTTAAGGAGCTTCATATCTTGATTACTTCGGCCACCATTGTCTACCATGACAACGTCAGTGCTGTCTATATGACGGCCAATCCGGTTCATTGTTGCACAAAGCATATCGAGATTGACATTCACTTCATTCATGAGAAGGTTGCTTTGGGGCAGGTTCGTGTGCTACATGTCCCGTCTTCTCACCAGTTCGCAAACATCATGAACAAAGGCCTACCTGTTCAGTTATTTACTGATTTTAGGTCTAGTCTTTGCGTTTATGATCCTCCCGTTGCGACCGCAGGCGGGTATTGGAGGAAAATGTAGATTGTATAGCCGTTTTTTGTTTCTATCTCCTCTTTTCGAGGATCTCTTGTAACTATTGGTATATTGGCTATATGTATATCGCAACCGCCCCCCACCATGGATGTGAGGCGTTTTTCCTAATTCTATCTTTCTACAATCCACACTTTTAACTTCATAGCAACCATTCACAACATGACAACCACCTTCAATGACTTTGTTTCTATAGTAGATGATATGATGTCAACATTGGTCAAGTGGGTTATGTTGTTTTGTGTGGCATTTTGATAGTTGTGCTGACAACCATGCCAACGCCATCTCAAACGATCATGCCTTTGGCTCCATCATTGGCTTTGTCAAAGAAAAGGAAGACTCTTATCTTGAGTTCTCTTGGCGTTGACATTTGCAGTGGCCAATGAAACATGCCTTATGTCATGTGGAGTGCAACATATTGCCGATTGTTATCAAGTCGCGTGATTAGTCGTAAAGTTGGTCAAGCCACACGACTAGAGGACCACGACTCGACCAAATAGCAAGTCACATGATTAGTTGTGGTTAGTTGTAAACTTAGTAAGAGATGACCATGCATATCTCTATTTGAAAAAGATAGTAAGATGACCATATATAGAATTAATCAATGACATACCACAACCACGAAACATTTCTCACATCACTGAAGAACGTATAGATTTAGAAATATCAAAATAGCTACTCTTTATTTCCTTGATGGACAAACAATGTCGAATCATATTTTAAATGGCTACAATAACATGAAATCAGGAAGCATAAACACATATGGATAAATGATTAGAATGTAAAGCAAACTCTCCACTACTTGATTGGAGTAAAAAGTCGGATTGGATAGAAATTGAAGAAAGTATTTTCTTACTCGTTTCGGGGATGGAGTTTGGCATGTGAGAATTGTAGCTCTCGGCACAAATGCTTTTTTAGAATTGTTCAACTAGGTCCCTGCAATTTATTTTTTTAGAATTGTTCAATTGGCACGTGAGATGTTTTGTCAGATCATATGTGCTGGAATTGTGACATCAAACTTATTAGTGTGTGTGTATTATTTTAATGATGTCACAATTTTCGTGTGCCTTTTTATGGAGTTGGTAGACTGAGTCTATACTCCCTGGACCTTACCCTTTATATATGGCCTATCATCCTAGACTCCTAGAAATCCATCTCCTCAATAGAAGTATTGAACAAATAGGTGGAAAAGAGGGGGAGGGGGAGAGAGAGAGAGAGAGAGAGGGAGAGGAGGAAGGGTGAGGGAGAGATCATCTAAGAGAGAGGGAGAGGGGGAAGGGTGAGGGAGAGATCATCTAACTTGCTTCTTCAGTGTTCTTTTGCAATCAACGCTGAATCTCTCTTGGACTGAGTACAGCGAGCGATTTGCAAATCTGTCCATTTGGAGGTATAGATCTAGGCCTCAATCTGATTTTCTTCGTTTTCTGTTGGTGGTACAGGTGGTTTGGTGAGGATTTTGGAGGGGTTAATGTGGCTCTGGTCATCTGGTGCTGTGCATCTAGGGTATAAACAATTATAGATCTGCAATTCTTTGAGGCATTGAAGGCCTTCTTCGGAACATAGGAATTTTGGAGGACTTTTGTGGGAGTTGAATTAGTTTGGTGAAAATCGTGTAAAATCCTTGCGATCCATAGAAGCCCTAAACCTCCACCAGATCGTGCCTACTGGTTTTGACATAACATTGGAATTTGTGTCTTGCTATGTTGATCCTTCTCTGGAACTGTTCTGTTCATGGCCTTAACCATCTAAAATATGCTCGTTTTAGGGTTTTTTTTTCATGTAGTGCCTTTCGGTATCAGTGGGTAAAAGTAGGGGTAGAATAATATCAGATGATTGAAATTTAGGAATTTAAGTTGTGGGAAGATGATTCAAATATATGTTGATTGCATAGCTACAATAAAATGATTTACCTGATCCATGTGTTCCAGTCAGGGCCTTATTGATTGGATCGTGTTTATGTGCTATACTGAAAGTGTGCTGTATTTGCTATAGCTAGTTCATTGTGTTGCAATCCTTCCATAGTTACACATGAATAATGATATTTGTGGGTCTTTTTTTTTTTGTCAAGTGACTTGTTTTGATCACCATTCACTTGAAAGATCTGTGCAAAGGAAAACACCTCTGATCTCTTGAAATTCTGGTTTGTTGCAAAGCAAAATGAAACTGCAAGTAACCCAGAGTGTTTTTGGCTGCTCTGACAATAACATTGTCTGAAGTTTTTGGAACTTTTCTAATGATGTTTGTCATACGGACACTATTATCGATAATTAATATATCCTTTTGATTCCTGCAGAACAAATGCTGCAGATGGAGCGCATTTGACTGAGTTTGCTGTGCAGCTGCCACATTTTGAGGGGCTTCACTTAAAGAACACTCCTCTTTATGGTAAGGATAAGAGAACAATCATATCTAGGCAAGACAGATGTGTAGAAGCTTTTGGCTGGAAATTTACTATGCCTTCTAAGCCCCGTAACTTTTTTAAGAACACTTTCTTTGTGTTTAAGTTGATAACCATCAACATCAAATCCTGCCAGCTGCTATACTCAGTGCATAGTTGCTCAAGAAATTCATTGTATGTTGTTTTGTTCAGTTAGGCGTAACACATGCTTGTCTGTAAACTTCAACTTCATGATAGTTCCCAGAAATTTGTGAGCCTTACCAATATTTGAAGTTTCCTGCATGGTGTTTTATGCTGTGTATCTCATACCTGTGTGGCTTCAAAGGTGGCCATTATTGGTGCAGCTTATGACAACACTACTTCCTCTCTTGTCGCAGATGGGAATCAGTTTATGCCAGCATTTGGTCTTGCTCATTGTCTGAGCATGAGACAACAGTTTACTTCCATGGACCGTGATATCATGGCTGATGGAAACATAGTGCAAAGGTCAATTCATTTACGCAGAAAGAGAAGGGATCTTCCACAAACATCATCATTACCCAAGTTTGCTGAGAACCACGAGCTTGGAAGTGCCAATATCTTTATGGATCCATCTTTTTACACTAAAGCAACAGAGCCTAGTTCTACAGAAAACAAAAGTTCATTAAAGCCTCCCAAATTTCTTGTTGAAAATAGTAGCCGTCGGCCACATCATCGTACTGTGAGTATCTTATTGTCCATTTTATATAATTCTCTTTATCCACTATCCACTTTAGAAATTGCAGAACCACATGTACATGTACCATACTACCATCCTAAATGTTTATATGACAAATGTATAGAAGGTAAGGATGGCTGGTTTAAATTCTGAAAGTTTTGATCAATTTCAACTTCTCAAGGATTAATTGAGTGGCAGGGATAGTAAATGGACCTACATGTACATGTGGGAAAACTATTCTCATATGTTATTTTCCAAAGGCACGGATTTGTAGTTTCTGGAATTGCATTTATCTGTTGACTCCTATACTGAATTTGACAATATTGCTTTGTTGTGGTGTATCTCTAGGTTGGCCTACCTGTTCAATATAGTGATTTCTTTATCACCAGTTTGGGAGAAATCGATAAACGGCCAAGCTACCATAATTCCTACCAGATATGGCCAGTTGGTTTTACGTCTTACTGGCATGATAGAATTACTGGATCACTGTTTGAGTGTGAGGTGTGTGACGGAGGGAATTTTGGGCCTTTGTTTAAGGTGAGAAGGCTATCATGTTCAGTGTTCCCGCTTCCAGATGCATCAACCATTCTCTCTCAAAATAGTACAAGAAAGGCTGAGACAATAGAAACAAATGAAAATAACGCTTTGCTTGAAGATACTGCTAATGATACAGATGATAATATCTTAATGCTCCTATCAGACTCTTCTGAGACCAATCAAGATTTCTTATCATGTTTTAGCAATGATATGGAAAGCAAAATGATTTCTTTAGGTTGCAATGATTTGCATAGTTCAAATAGGTCGGTACCAACAGTACCGTCACACTCTGGGACTGACAAAATTGGCGAGTTTACGTTTGAGGGAACATCTCCTTCCTCAGTATGGAGGATGATATCTTGTGCTATGATGGAAGCTTGTGAAAAAATGTACAAGGAACACGGCCATTTGGTGTTCTTCTGCACACATGGTACTGAAAAGCATTCATTTGACAGTGGGAGTGTATGTCAGAACTTTAATGGTCCTTACACTCCATTAACTAGATTTTGCTCATCTTATGGGCCCAGTATACCGAGAATTGTAGAAAAGGAGAATGATGTGGAACCTACTTATTCACTCCTCAAAGAATGGCTGTACCAAGATAGAATTGGGTTTGACTTGGAATTTGTTCAAGAAATTGTAGAATCTCTTCCTAGATCTAGGGCCTGTTCAAATTACCAGTTCTTGTGCAACAGGGCTGAATTTGTCTCTTCTTTGACAGTTGCAAGTGGTTCACTTAGAGTTGAACATAAAAATGGTCAGAGTAATGGAGACGTCATGTCCTATGGCAGACATGGATCCGTGGTGACTGGGCTACAGGATCATACCCAGCCTAGTGGTTTTAGAATCCGTGAACTTCCTTTGGGACGTCCTATTAGCAATAAGCTTCCGCCAGAGTTGGCAGGAGAGGTTCTCCAGGTATAACTCTATGCATATGTTTTCCACTTCTCTGCTATTTGATCGAATGTACCTGTACATACTTGTCCAAATACTAATTCTTGCATCTGATACCCTTGCAATCTTCTTGTAGATATGGGAATTCCTGGGGCGCTTCTCTGAAATAATTGGCCTGAAAGAAATTCCTTCATATGAACAGCTAGAAGATGAACTTATTGACCCATGGCCAATTTGTGCAGATCAGAAAGAGAAGTTATCAAATGATATTCATAGGGATCACACTTCACCGATTAATTCCCCTGCAAATGTTTCTACATCATATTCAAATGGTGAATCGGGTCTAACCACTAATGAAGAGATAGTGTCTCTGTTTATTCCTGTTGAAACTTCTTCTATGAAGGAAGCTGCTCAAGATAAATTGGCAGCCCAGACGCTTGGAAGATGTAGTGGTGTAGTGTTGCCTGGGGTTCACCTTACACTCTTTAGGGTTCTTTTTGGTGAGCTATTATCTAAGGTTGCAATTTTTGTAGATCCAAACATTGATCCTAAAGAATCAAAAACTAGGCGTGGAAGAAAGAGAGACACTGAGAATCTCATTTCAGCAAAAGAATTTAAGTTTGATATGCTAACAGCTAACAAGTTGACTTGGCCGGAATTGGCAAGAAGGTATATTTTAGCCATTTCGTCCATAAGTGGGTGCATGGATTTATCTGATATTTCAAGTCGAGAAGGAGTGAAGTTATTCCGCTGTCTACAAGGTGATGGTGGTATTCTGTGTGGCGCACTACCTGGGGTTGCTGGCATGGAGAAGGATGCATTGGTAAGGAATTGCTTCTTGGTTTAGCTGAACTTCTGTTTACGATGAATATATAGTTTTTTATGTATCATGTATGGAATATTGGCTTTTTTGTTTTAGTAGCACCGATGTAACTTTTAGCTAACTTCTCTTCGATTTTTCTTCAATTTTTAATTTTCCACTCATTCATTTAGACATTATCAAGTTTTGTACTTCTATTTCTACCCTTATACGATATTGTCTTCTTCTAAATTGTGAGGAAAAGAGATATGCTAACAAAACTAGCCAGCAGGACAGAAAATTTTGATATCTCATAATATGCTGTGAACTTTCTGCGCTGTTTATCATTATTATAATTCTATAAACATTCTCTGTTACCAGTCATATCAACACTTTTACCTTATCTTGAGGGAGAACAGTAGAACCCCTTATTTTGCTTGTATAATTCTTTGTGTTTGTTGTTTTATTAATAATAGAAGAAAGGATGTCGCCTACCAGTGCAGGATAATCAGTTAAGCAAATCTAGGAAGATATTTCCTATGGTTCTATAGGGAGCCCCTTTACCTGTTTTTAGAGACTTTTGCTGTTAAACCATGTCTATGGCGACATAATTCTTAATCTTCTCTTGTTGTACTAGAGATTTTTTCATGTTCCGAGTCACAGCTGAAATTGAGATTTCCTAGCTACAGCAATTACATGTCCAGCTACATCATTCTGAATATAAATCTGACCTGGAAGGATGCGTTAATGCATTACTGTCTGTCGTATAACTTATCTGTAACCTTTTCTACTTCATTTCCATCTGCAGTTGTTAAAAAAACACTACAAATACAATCTCCATGTTAAGTAGCCTTGTGTTGTCTGAGAAAATGTAAATTTTCTTATGCTGTACTTTATACAATAATCTTCTTGTATTTTCAGCTGCTTGTGGAGGCTGAAAATTTGATACACAAATCTTCTGTGAGTGAAGAAAGTAAGGTTTTTATGATGGATCAAAAGGATACTGACATGGTAGATTCTCCTGAGGTGCCTGCTACTGATAATAAAACATTGCCTGACTGGGCAAAATCACTGGAGCCTGTGAGAAAATTACCAACAAATGTGGGGACACGAATTAGAAAATGCGTTTATGAATCTTTGGAGAGAAAACCTCCGGAATGGGCAAGGAAAATTTTGGAGCATTCAATCAGTAAAGAGGTCTACAAGGGTAATGCATCTGGACCAACCAAGGTTAGTATGCTCCCTGTGACTATGGCTCAGTCTTCCGCAAAATAGTGAACTTCAAATACTGGTTTATGTTAAGAGTATTTGACCTCATGTTAATTTAGGTTTATTACCATGTGTTGTTCTGCTTATATTAGGACTTGGGAGCCCTCATGTGCTCTATATGTTTGGCTCTTGCCAAGTTGACATACAACATCAATTCATCTGTTGAGTTCCTGTTGTAATACACATTGCATGATAGTTCTGTATCTCCCCAATAGTTTGTGCTTTTACTATGTTGTGATACAGACTATTGGATTCCCAAAAAAGATGTGATGAAAAAAGGGAGGCCCATGAGAACAATCTAGGTATCACTGTGACCATGGATTTTGATGGGAGGCTTTGGTGGTCCAACGAGCTTTTTATGTTTATCTAGTTGGTTGGTCAAGGTTTCCTCTTGTAGCTGTAGGTCATATGTTTTAACTGTTCTAATTTCAGCTCACATGCCTTTCCTCATCACTGTTGGATTTTCTGCTCATGTGATGATGCTTGATGCTTCCATGGCTTAGTTTAGCTGGAAAATTGTTGACATTAGCTCTGTTGAAATTGCATTTCTACTAATATAGCTACTTCTAGGATTCAAATTTGTCTCGAAATACAACTACTTCTCCACCTACCTCTCAACCAATCACAACATTCCCTCATTTAATTTTTTTACCTACTTTCTCATCTCAACTGATCACAACCATTCCTCACTCCGACCTTAATCTCGTCAAAGAAATGGCATAAGTAGTTGTATTTTGAGACGGAGGGAGTAATATACATGACAAAACGTCACCTAATGGCAAGGCTGTGCTTAAACCCCATTCAAAAGAAATGAATCTGGCATTAAATTAAATTTGATCTCCATAATGATATTTTGTGTTTCTTTTTTGTTCTTAAGAAGTTCCTAGCCCTATGCCTAAAATATTATTTGGGTTACATACTTTTTTTTTTGTTACAGAAAGCAGTTCTATCTGTATTGACAGAAGCATGTCGTGTAAAAGTACCACATAATCCAGAAAAGCCAAGAAAAGAGAGAAATGCTATCTCCATCTCAGAGGCTATCTTGAAGAAGTGCCGTATTGCCCTGCGCTCTGCTATTTCCTCAGATGAATCCAAACTTTTCGGGAATTTGCTCGGAACTACTCTAGTGAATTCCAATGAAAATGAGGATGAAGGCATACTAGGATTCCCTGGTATGGTGTCCCGCCCTTTGGACTTTCGCACAATTGATATAAGATTGGCTATGGGAGCTTACTATGGATCTTGGGAGGCTTTTCTTGAGGATGTACAGGAAGTATGTTTTGCTTTAACACTTATAATATTATTCAATTATGATGCACATGATATATTTTGTAAGATTTTTCATGGATGTTTTGCTTATGTGGATCCAAGGAATTCTGTTTGCATTGTTGTGACAACTTGGAACAGCAGTTGGTTTATTTTGTGAATTTATTAGGGTGATATTTTGTGAACCTACTATAGTAATACTTGCTCATCTACATGGCAAATTGAGCTGCTCATTTGCATAACTGATTGAGCAGTGCAAAAATACTGAAACATGTGTTCTAATTAATATTTTGTTTTCGACTGCAAGTTCCCTGGTCAAGTTATGCTGCCTTTATCCTTTCCTGCAGGTAATACGCAACCTGCACACTGCATTTGGTGATCGCTCTGATGTGCTTGAAATGGTTGTTGCATTGTCCCAGAGTTTTGAGTCATTATACAAGACAGAGGTTGGTTAATCTTATTTTTCTGTTGTGTCTTTCTTTTCTGTTCAGCTTTATTTCCCCCCTTTTTTTCCTTCCAAATGCCATCACAATAACTAGAATTTATACAAAATACCAATAGCCATTACATTTTCCATTCATGAGTTTTGTCATAACTTTTTTAAAAATGTTAATTTTGGACCCTTGAGCTACATTGGTCAGACCATTGTTGTAGACAATCGTCAGTTTAGTTCACCCATCCGATTTAGTTTCATAATCTAATGGTAAAACAATGCTATTGTTACTTGAAAAAAAACACCATATTCTTTGTGTGTTATCTCATGTGATTGCTAATGCTGATTTGAATACATAGATCCTTTTATAGTTTCATATTTTAAAACATTATACTTTATAGTCAGGGTTATGTAGTAACTACCTTTATCTTCTCATTTCCCTTCTACTTGGCTGGTGCAGGTGCTTGGCCTTGTTGAGAAATTTGACAAATACCTCTCGGACAAGAATGCTGGTTCAGAGATGCACGAGGAGCTACATGATATTCTAACTGCAGCTAACAGCTTACCTAAAGCTCCATGGGAAGATGGCGTTTGCAAAGTATGTGGTATTGATAGAGACGACGATAGTGTTCTGCTATGCGACAAATGTGACTCAGAATACCATACTTACTGCTTGAATCCCCCACTAGCCCGTATACCAGAAGGGAACTGGTACTGTCCATCATGTATGTTAGGTCAAAAGAAAGCACATCATGATCAGGGTGTTCAAGATGTGAAACGGCAGCAAAAGAAATTTGTTGGGGAGGAAGCCCATGCCTTTCAAGAGGAACTTAATAAATTAGCTACAGCAATGGAAGAGAAGGAATATTGGGATCTTAACATGCAAGAGGTTTGTCTATCTTTTTTTTATTTGAAGTAAGCTTTCTAAGTTGTTAATGTGTGCATGTTTTAGTTCTATTTTCTATAATATTTATTTTCTCTGTCTCAAAATATAACAACTTTTAGCATTCGAATTTATTTTCAAAATATAACAACTTCTTGACCTACACTCTTTTTACAACCAATCATAACCTTCCTCCATTTAATTGTCCACCTACTTCCTCTTCTCAACCAATCACAACATTCTCCCATTTAATTCCACCTTACTTTCTTAGTACTTGTGTCCAACCGCAAAAGTTCTTATATTTTAGGAAGGAGGTAGTATTTCTTTGTCCCCTTCATCTTTGATAAAGAAAGTGTGACCACTAGACAAATCTACCCTGCTCATAGTAGGCTAAGGAACAGTGAAGTTGTCTAACTTGTTTGAGGTTGATGAAACTTATGGAAACATTCTGCATGGCTGCACCATAAAAGGCTTAGGCCTATCAGACGACCTCAGTTTGTAGTTAAACCAGAACTTACTGATGGCCTATCTGGCCATAGATTTGGGGATGCGCATGCAGAAAAAATCCAGATATTTTAGATTACCACTACGAGATGTGGGTTCCTTGAATTGTGTTCCACCACATGTAAGTTTGCCAATTTAAGAGCCTATATGGGAGAACTTAAGCTGGATCTTGGACCTGTTATAAACCTAGATGCACTTCAGTTAAGGACTTAAGGCAGGTCAATAATTTGGAGCTTTAGGTTAATTTTGTCATCCATGGAATAGTATAGTAACTACAATGTTTTGTTGCTTTGGACATCCAAGTTATGCATCATGTAAGGAATTGATGTGTTTTTCTTATTTCTCAGTGGTAAAATATGTACTGTTGGATACAGTTCTTTTTGCCATTTCAAATATACCTTGTTATAAGTATGTCTACTTCATGGACATTGCATACAATTTGTCTGGTTTGATTTTACTTGAGAGTCCTGCCTTCTATCATTGTACTGTACAATAATATAATTGCCTCAGCATTTGCTGGTATGCTTATTTCCATAGTTGACAAAGTGACCTACATATTTGTTTTGATATTTTATTGTGATCTTTGAAATGCAGAGGATATATTTACTGAAATTTCTATGCGATGAAATGCTCAACACAGCTCTAATTAGAGAGCATCTAGATCAATGTTCGGATAAGTTAGGCGATCTTCAGCAGAAGTTCCGTGCTTCAAATTTTGAATTGAAAGATTTGAAATATAAGGAGGAGATGAGGACTTCATATGCTAGACAAAGTAGATTGAGCAAAACTGAACAGCATTTTAACAACAGTTCTGGACCCGTGGAAAATCAACAGCAGTGCACGCCCACAGCATTGGACCATCTGGAAGAGGCTGAACAAGGTAATGTCGGAGTTAACCTAAACAACCCAGCTGAAGGGGTTCCTGATGGGCAACCGAATGTAGGCAAGCCTTACAAAAGTGACAAAGACATATCCAGTGCATCTATGGTTGAAGAACACAAATCTTTGGGACTTTCTGAACAACCATCAGGAATGGCTATTGACCAGATTGATGGGGATGCTATTGATGAAGGGTCCCAGAGTTGTGAGAAGAGGTCATTAGGTGCCAAAAGCAGTACATGTGATAACTTGAACTTGAGAGACACTGAATTTAGCACACCTGGAAGAGAGTTGCCTGATGAAAATGCCAGCACATCATTTCAAGATAATCTTGAAGCGTCATCAACTAAATCAATTGAGCTTGATGCTGATAATAATGAAATGGATACTTTATCGGATGACATTTCGAAATTGCAGGATTCAATTAGCTTACTAGAGTCGCAGATTAATATGGTATCATCGAGAAGAGAGTGTCTGGGAAAGGATTCCATTGGTCGATTATATTGGGTTATAGGAAGACCGGGTAAACGTCCTTGGTTGGTGGCTGACGGAAGCATGCTGATATCCAAGGAGAGAGATATCAGTATGGTTAACAGCTATCCCCCGTCCGCTTTTGATTGTAAAGGTTGGAATTCAGCATCTATTTTCATTTATGAATCTGATGAGGAAATCCAGTGCCTTCTTGACTGGTTAAGAGACTATGACCCAAGGGAGAAGGAACTGAAAGACTCTATCTTGCAGTGGCAAAGGCATTTCTGTCATCAAAGCAGTTATTCTCTCGTTGATCCTCCAATTTCCAGTTCTCCAAAGGGTGAACAGCTTATGGACCTTCCAAATACCAAGGCTGCAGTAATTTTGGAACAAAAGTATGGTCTGCTATTGGACCAGGACACAAGTGATTTATCGAAAAAGCGAGGAAAGAAGATAAAGTTGAGTTCTGAAGATAGAACATATCGCTGTGACTGTTTGGAACCTGTATGGCCTTCTCGACACCATTGTTTAACATGTCATGAGACTTATCTCATATCTACAGAGTTTGAGGGGCATAATGATGGAAAATGCAGTAAAATCCACCAGTCTACTGATGAAAGCAGAGAAAATGATGAGCCAAAAGTGAAGGTTACCAAATCTGATATGAAGGAAAAAGATTCCCTTGAACGTAGCTCTGTCATTGAACCATCTAGTGACAGAAAATTGATGCAATGCCCATATGACTTTGAAGAAATTTGCAGAAAGTTCATCACAAATGATTCGAACAAGGAGACAGTAAAGCAGATTGGACTTAATGGATCGAATGGAGTTCCATCATTTGTGCCTTCACCTGCATTTTTTCTTGAACCGGCAATTGTACAAAGTCAAAACAGAAAAGATGATGAACTCAATGATTGGACCTCCTCTTTAGAGGAATGCAATGCAATGTCTGCCCAAAAGCTAGTTCAAGAGGTTTCCAAGTCTGGTCAAAGTTGTCCTGGCAATGTGGGTGATGAGAAGGTGCAAAAGTCTAAAAAGCCCACCCCTGATAATACTTCTGGTGAGGAAGCACATTCTACAACAGGCAAGCCAACACGATTGCTAGCTGTTAATGGGGGCTTGGTTCCGGAGTCATCCTTGAGGCCTATTATAGGACGGAACTCTCACATACTAAAGCAGCAAAAGATAAACTTGCTTGACATCGAAGCAGCCTTGCCTGAGGAAGCACTGAGAGCCTCAAAGTGTCAGCAAATAAGAAGGCGTTCATGGCGTGCATTTGTCAAAGATGCAGAATCAATATCTCAGGTACCTTAATCTATCTATTCACTGTTTGTTACAGAAATATATCTTTGTGGCTTAATGAGTTTGTATACACCAATTTGGATTTTCTTGGGGTAGCATGAGTTTATGGGTAATCTTGGCATACTGCATTTGGCTTACGTACATTGAATTGATAGTGCTTTCCGAAATTCTAAAAACACTCTCAAGCATGCAACGTTACTTTACCATGTCTTTGTTTGTGTCTGCAACAGTTCAATTTAACTGTAAAATTACTTATACAGGACCCGTTATTTAACATTTTTAGAAGTACAAAGATTCAAGTGGTTAGTTCATAAATCGTAAGTATAGATTCACAAGTAAACAGGATTATGGGCCACCAAGACCTGAGCTATAATTTAGCCCTTTCCTTTTTAACTTGATTATGTGAAAATGAAGTATAAATTATTGTTTGAGAGTTCTTTTGCATTATCCAGTTTCCTGATTAATGGCATCCATCCTCTTTTAGATGGTTTTGGCGGCTAACTTGTTGGAGGGCATGGTAAAAGCTGAGTTCTTGAAGAACGATTGGTGGTACTGGTCTTCCTTCACAGCAGCTATAAAGACATCAACTGTATCCTCACTCGCGCTCAGGATCTACACTCTAGATGATTGTATCATCTACTGTAAGGATCAAGTTCCAAGTGTTGAGCCAGCTGACAATACAAGGTCTGGAAACAGAGGGGGGAGGAGGAGGAGGGAGCCTGAATCATTAGCATCGTAATGTAGGACTCTCCGTTGTAGACTCCAAAGTTAGAAGCCTCTCGGGCAGCAAAAGAATATTATCCTGCTGTCAAGTAGATCGATGATAGATGATACAAAGTCTCCTGTTATGTCGTTGCTTAAGGAGGTTAGCGTGGTAGACTTCGTTCCGGTACCCCTGCAAGAGTTCAACCCTGACTGTTTTCTTTTACCTTGTATCTACCGGCCCTACCGTTTTTCGACTTCTGTTGTGGTTTTAGGTTCCAGAAGGAAGAATGGTACTCCATGTGCGAGCATTTGATCTTGATGCCACCATGTAAATTGTTTGAGGCACCAGCAAGTGCTTGCATTTTGACCTGATCCGCCAGGAGAATCCGGTGCAATTTTCTCTGTTGGACTAACCCTATTCATTGTAGAGGTTATTCCATAGGAGATAGAGGAGACATGTCAGGTAGAGGATATGTCTCATTTTCTACCCACTTTCACTTTATTAGCCGCAGTGGGTAGTGTAGCGGGTGTTGTTTCTCATGGTATGTACTTGTGTGGGTTTTGGGGGGGCTCGGGGGCGTTGTATTGATCATTGTTTGATGTTTCTAGCAAAGTTGCAACATCTGATAGGAATGTAGATTCATCTTGCGACAGATATAGTTTTGATTGTAACTAAACTGAACTGAAACCAATAATGATTAGTCAATAATGATTCGGCTGCCTGAGCGAGTGGCCGTAATATCTCACTGGTTTCTAATTCTGCAAAATCTGTTTTTGTTAATGTTTACGAAAAATCCCTTCCAGTGAAATTATGTTCTGGTTCATATTAGTGAAAAATGGAGATTCTCAGGATGGAAAAGGGACGAATGATGAAAAATCATCTGCTTCTGATATTGTTTAGGGTTGCTACTCTTGTAACTTCTTTGTAATTTTCTAGCCCAAGAATGTATTTATCCTTAATTAAAAAAAAGAGAGTGAATGAAGCTCCTAATTGCAAAGAAAAAGGGTACGTTGGTATGTTCCTCGCTACGTTTTCTCAGATGTCTTCTCAGATGTATTTATCCTTTTTTTTTTGGACACATCTCCTTGCCTTCTCAGATGTAGACGTGTTGCTGTGGTACACTGACGCGGTGCACTGCCATTTGATGTAGCCTCTTTCTGTTTGGGAGACTATTCTTTTTGTTTCATGTCTTTGAGAAGGAAGCACGTGCGTTTTTTTTACTCTCATTTTTATCCGTTTCTCGTGTATTATGTAATTGTACATTTCCCTTTTTTTACAATGTTGTTATTGTACTTCTCTTCCCGACAATAAATAATAAATAATAATACTTGGATGTCATTTTAGCTCAAGTGGTAAGAACACAAGCGAACGAAACAAAAAAAAATGTTGTGGAATGCGAGATAAGGCTGAACATTTTGGTTTTGTCCAGCACTTGTCTGACCTTTTTTTCTCTGTATGTTATTACAGTACAACGGAAGCAGTCATCCTGCTCCTCTTAAGCATACCACTCACGTACTTTGCTACAAGCAAAAACACATCACAATATCCTCCTCCCTTCCTCCTTGCCCAGATGACACCAATGCCCTAGTTTTTTTCTTCCTGCAGTGACCTTACACTGCACTATTTTTTACAATAGCACATGATAGAGAAAAGGCAAAGGAAAAAAAAGAAAAGAAAAGAAAAGAAACGGAGAAAAATGAGAGTAAAAAAAATGCTGCATGATCTTTACTTCAAACTGATTATATAACTACTAGACTCTTGCTGAAGACATGGTGAATTTGAAGGCGGCCAATCTCGAAAATATATATATATATATATTGCTTCTCTTCTGTTATGATTGAGGAACAATTGTGCCAACGTATCCAATACCGACGATGAAGAACGCCGCGCCTTGGAAGAAGAGGTAGATGAAGAAATGGTCCTTGCCAAATGCAAGATCATACCATCCACAGGAGAAGAGGAATGCCGCCACGCCGAGCTCCGTGACGTTTAGCCTAGAAAAAAATTTGCCACTCGAAATCAGTGAATCATGAGCTGAGAAAAACAGTTAAAATTTTGGCAAGAGTTGTGTTGTTATCAATTTTTTACCTGTCCCATACCCTCATGAACGATTTCTTGGCTGATGATTTGCTTGATGATTTCATCTTCAGAGCGTTGCCGAGCTTCTCGGTGACGACCCATTCGTTCGCCCTACCGGCCTCCAACAAGCCGATGAGGGTGGCCTTGGTTCTATGCAGTGACATGACATTCTCAAAGAGGATCCAGAAGAAAAGCAAGTGAAAAGACCTGCAAAAAAATTGATTCTTTGGGTTTAACTAAACATGCAATCGATCATGAACAATTAAAAGAGCATTAGTGTTGGTCATATTTAACTAGAATTATGATTTTTTTCTAAAAGAAGTTCTTACCTGGGAGTTCCAACTGAATTGAGAAGGGTGATGATTGTGGGAATGTATACACAGCCCCACTTTGGTATCCTGACCTCAGGGACAAAGATAGTTGCTGGGATAATCAAGCAGTAGAACGTAAAGGTCACGATGTGCGCGACGATTTTGCGGATCAAAAAGAAGTTGTAGATGACATGAATCTTCTTCCAGATTGTCACTTTCTGCAACAATGTCAATAATAGCATGTTAGATGCCAACCCAAGAAGCTGCATGGCTTAAATTTTTCTGAATTTTTTGGCATTATGTTTGGGGAGACCTTATTTCTCACAATCTCCATCAGCATCTTCCTGAACAGGTTTGCCGGTCCACATGACCATCTGTGCTGCTGAAACCGAAAGGCTTTGAAAGTACTTGGCAGCTCACTTTTGACCTGAAAACAACACAATTCTTGTTAAACTCATTTTTTTCTCTTTCTTGGGCAACATGAATCAATGTACTATTTCCTCGAGAGAGAGAGAAAAAAAGAAGGGATATGCAATAGCAACTTAGCAAGAGCAATGACAAAGGATGCATTGGATGCTATCTCAAGCTGATCATGTGTATCCATGATTGGTGTGTACCTGAACATCACCAAGGTAGACAAACTTCCATCCCTTAAGACTCGCCCTGATTGCCAGATCCATGTCCTCCACTGTGGTCCGGTCCTTCCATCCTCCGGCCTCGTTTACCGCGGAAATGCGCCACACACCAGCAGTTCCTGATTGAAAGATCATTGAATCAATCAGCTGTTATGTACGAAAATTATAACATGGAATGCACATTCTATCCTAGAATCTTCAGAGACAAAATCTTGGTGAAGAACAGATGAAATTACTGAAGGATGAAGCTTACCATTGAAGCCGAAGAATGCGCAGACAGAGGAGCTCACTTCCTGCTCCACTGTGAAGTGGTAATCCAAGGACATCTCCTGCATCCTTGTCATCAAGCACTCGTCTGCATTCACTGATCACCAACAGAGACAAAAGACAGTATCAATATTATTGTAGTTCACAGACAACGTCAGCATCATATAGTTCAAAGACAGCATCAACATCATAGTTCCATGAGAAATAATTGGCAGGTAACAACTGTACTATATATGCATCATTAAAACAAAGAGACCTGGAACCAGACTAGCAAACATTTTACTACTGCAACACTGTTGTGAAGAGATGCAGTGTAGTGACAAAGGGTGTATAGTTTCAACCCTGAGGCTTCATATTTAATTCTCTACACGCTCACAATTTTTTCTTAAAAAATTATTTGGAGCCACGTCTCTCTCTTCAAATCTCTTTTTTCAATGTTGTGAAGAAATTGTGCAACTGTGGATGCCTGCACTGCACTGTCCTCCGTAGTAATTATTTATTTGCTTGTTTCTTTATTTTTGGCAGGTTTTGTCCTGTTTCTTTACTACTGTATTAAGACTAGTACACTCCCACTGCTACTACTACTAAACAGTACCTTGGGCAGTGGCCAATAATAATCAAAACCTACTACACACTAATCTCTGAATTTAGCTGCAGGATCCAATGCACATCGCAGCACAATCCTGCTCGTGCCTAAACTCTGAAGATCTCACATGCCACTGTCACTGTACTGCTGAGCTTTGACAGTAATTGCAACTTGATGACACTGTTGGAGAGAAGGACCAAATTAAGCTGGAGCTTCAGGGCACGGCCCTAATCAATCGCTGCAGCATTTGACAGCAGGACATGGCCGGTGGGTCCCACACGCACAGAGGGAGAGAGAGACCCCTACGGCTCCAGGATCACCGACGAGATGGGCCCACCCGTCATGTACACGCCACATGGAGGCGGCAGTGGCAGCACGGGTGGGCCCACGTCACAGTGACTGCAGCGAGATGGGTCAGCTCAGGCTCACTGCTGCTACCTTGGAGTGTCAGGACAAGCAGCTGCTTGCTGTAGCTGCTCTCGGACGCACGGCTCCTCTACTGCATGGAAGCCAAGGAAGGAATTGGGCTTGTACTTTACTTGGCTTATGCACTCGTGTTTGTGGTAGCTATTGGATTAGTGCTAATGGAAATAGAATTAGTTGTAATTAAGGGAAGAAGATCTTTGCCTTTTCCTTGTTAATTATGCTTACTTTAGAGGATTTTATAGGAAGCAAACAGTAGAAGGTGTTTATGAACCCACTGATATTTTTTTAAACGAATAGCGTCAGACAAATTGACGTTTCATATTAATATAGTAAAAAAATTATAAAATTATATTTATATTTTATAAACAACCGATATTTTAGGTCTGGCCAAGTACAGTCATGTTAGATATAGAGACCGGATTTAATTTATTGTAAATGAAGAAATGATATTTTAGATCATATGACCAAATCTCAGCTCTTACTAACTGTCGGTCAGTTTATCGAGTCGTCATAGAACTAAAGAGGCACGTGGATCCTCTCCATCATCTTAATGAAGTCCACACTGCCACATTCCCTACCAACTAACCCTTAAAATTAATATGTAAACACAATTTGCATCCCGGAAGAAAAAGGGACACATGATTGCAGACGCAATCACCGACGACCCTCCATGCCGGCCCAGCCGCGGCGTGATCACCGACGGCGACAGCAACAGCCGTGGGCTCGACTCCGACCCCGCCGACGACCGTCGGTGGAGCCAGCCGTCGCCGCCGCCGCCGGCGATCGTCGGCGACACGCGTCGTGCCTATGTACTCGCAACACATAGTTAATTAATAATCATCGGGATCGGATCGTGAGATCCGGCTCGGTCGATTGATGAGAAGATCTTAGCTAGATCGATGCTGGCGTAGTTGCCAGTACAACGCTAGTATTTGACAAGGCCACGAGGGAGATTAGCTTATATACTCTAGCTGTCAGAAATGTGCAACGTACCCAGCACGTGTCCAGTCAGTAAGTGACACTCTTCACTCTCGCCACCCAACCAACAACCCGATCGCACGGCCCAGCCACTGGATCACCAATAAATGGCCCAGATCGATCGACCAGCAACCCCAATTGGATAAAATCCCACTATATATTTTTAAAAAAAAATGCGGAATCTCATACTTCAGAGTTCCTTATTTGCCCCTGATGTCCCACCGACCGACATAAGCGAACATGTAATAATGTTTTAGTCGACACGGAATGTGTCGATGCCATATAGGGTCGAGATATTGGTGTCGATTATACTACATCATTTCCAAAAAAGTTTATATAATTTTAAATAAAACAAACAATCAAATATTATGAAAAATTAACAATATCATATATTTTGAAATTAAGATAGTAATACTTACCGAAACGCCATCGAGCCTGAACGAGAGCAATGTCGGAGTTGTGGACGAGGAAGGGGATGGTGCGGCGGAGGAAGTCGGGGTCGGGCTGGAAGTCGGCGTCGAAGATGGCCACGTACTCGCATTCGCGGACGTAGCCATGCTTCATCCCCTCCTTGAGTGCACCAGCCTTGTACCCCTTGCGGTTCTCCCGGATCTGGTACGTTATGTTCACCCCCTTGTGGGCCCACCTCTCACACTCCATCCTCACCATCTCCTGCAAGAAAAAAAAAATAAACATGCCCCCACTTGTCAGTCACACACTCATCACTATAATATTAACAACAAGGTTAATTTAGTACTACTTACTGCTTGGCTTGACATGAGACATGGTAAGTAGGCAAGTAGCAACCAATTGCAGCTTTTGCATGGGACCAAATGGACAATTTAGCATGGGCCAACCTAAAATAAGCTGATGATGGCTATCCTAGCTTAGCTTATAATTGACACAAGTTGTTTATAGCCTTTCTAGGCCATGTAGCTTGTCTTGTTTATGGAGAGTAACAACACATATATACTTGCACAGTTGTGTACTGCTACCACCAGTAATGAATCCAGAAATAAATAGCAAAATGATCCGAATAAAAATAGACAAAGGTACATTCCATTTTGTATCTACGTATGAAAAAAAACATTAGTGACGACTTCGCGAAGACTTTTATAATTTTTACGTCAATATTGAAGACTCGAGACTCCGTCGTCCGCATGAAAATCCGCCCCCGACTACCACACCTAGCTATTGAAAAAAAATTAGCGGTAACATGGCCGTTTCAGTTTTCAACGTGGCCTGCACGCCGCTTACCCATTGATCCCGGTGATGACAAGTGATTAGCAGTAATGACAGGTAGACTCAGTAAACTACTGTCTAGTGACAGGATTCTTCTGCTGTCACGATCCAGTAAGAGATAATCTTTCTCGACTAAAAAAATGTCATGGCTATTGTACTGTTTCTGAAGTACACCTGTCGCGCATGAAAATAACCTATCCAATAAAAACTAATTAGTATTAAAACTGATAAAAACCATATCTAACACTTCTATAAATTTATAAAAACCAAACCTAAAACAACTTAATTCAACAAAAAAAATGCCCCCACGTTCCAAACATACCTAAAAGAAAACAACATGCCGGCTTTAAATTTTAAACCATTTTCGAAATAACAACCTCACAGATTTCCCGCCATTTTGCACTAAAAACCAACACAAATAAGGGCCATATATATCCCTGACGAATCGAATCCTATGGCCTTTCCAGATTCGAGAGAGCAAAGAAGTGAGAGAGATAGCTTAGCTAGCAACGCTACACTTGTGAGCGTCCGTACTGTGATGGTAGCGTGGCGAGAGGAGGAGAGAAAGAAAGTTGGTCGGAGGCTAGAGCGGCAGAGTGCCCTAGCTTCACGGCTTTTCTTTTTTTTTTTTTTTTTTTTTGCCTTCTTCCCCTTTCTTTTAACCAAAAGAGCAAAAAGAGACAGACTCTACTCCATTCACGATTTGACTCTCACTCACCGACAGGAAGAGTTTTTTTTTTTTGAGTCTTCCTCACCGACAGGTACACATGACGCTGGGGTTGAGATTAATTACGCTGCTGCTATGCTAGGGCTTTCAGTAATTAAGTAGTAGTACAGGAGTAGATTAATAATTAATTACAGCATAGTAGTAAAAAATGGCATTAGTTAGGAGTACTGTGTTGGTGTGTGTTTTACTACCTTGATGACGGGGTCAGTTGAGTCGTCGAGCACCTGCACCACCAGCCGATCCGACGGCCACGATAGCCCGCACACCGCCCCGATCGACAGCTGGTACACCTACACCCCACACACACACAAACATATAATAATAATAACTGATTATTGTTTCCACAATTACAGTATTCTTATCGTGAGTAAGTAAACCAAAAATAAAATTTAAAACTATAATCTCACCGTGAGAAAGTAAACTAAAAAAATTATAATTCCATCGTGAGTAAGTAAACCAAAAACATTTAAAATTTAATAATTATAAATTTATAATCTCATTGTGAGAGTAGAGTAAGTAAACCCCTCCACATCTCGAACCCCAAAAGAAAGGAAAAACATAAAATAAAATTTAAAAAAAAAAGCAAGGGAGTGCTCTGGAGGATGGCGGCAATGGCGGGGTAGTACATACCTCGCGCTCGTTGAACATGGGGATCTGGATGAGGACGACGGGGAAGGCGGAGGTGCCGAGCTCGGGGTCGTCGTCGGGGAGCGGGTCGCACCGGTAGCGGCGCTCCGGCCGCCGCCGCAGGATCTTCACGCCGGAGATGACCACCGCCATGTACATCCGCTCCAGGAAGAGCAGCACCGACATGGTCAGGCACACCGCCACCGCCAGCCTCAGCAGCGGCACGATCACCGGAGCCCGCACCTGCGACCACGCCTCCGGCAGCGCCGCCCCACCGTTCACCTCCATTGTATACTTTCCTCCCCGCCGGCGCCGACGACGAGACGAGGCGGAGGAGGCAGCGGCGCGCAATTAATGGCAGTGGGATTGGAGTGGAGGAGGTGGTGGGAGAGCGTGGGAGAGAGCGGGGTTTTTATAAAATGCCCACGCACATGTACTACTACTAGTAGGGTTTTGTGTGTGTGCGTGTGTGCACTCACCAAACCATAAAAATCCCATCCAAAATCTACTCTTTTTTCCCAATAAAAAAACGTTTTACATATTATTTTTTACTGTCGGTTCAAAACAACTTACTTGTGTGTAGTTTCTTTGTTTCAAATAGAATAATTTTATCATCCTTACCAGAGATACCAAATAAATTTAAAATTTTTTATGTAAAATTTGTTACAATCTGGTGATTAGGTATCTTAGGCTACTGTAAAAGATACTCTTTTAAAGATTACAAAAATTTCTCTTCTAAATATGTCGTACCGTGGTCGAAACAATTAAATTTGTATGCAAAATAGAAACAAAACAAAAATAGACTAATGTGCGTGTAATTTATCGGTTCGTTGCAGAATCGTCGAAGGGTCTAAATTTACTACTATATTTCAATTTTGGAAAACTTATGAATCTATCTAGCCAGAAATAATTGTGCATGTGAAAGTTGGGCTCCAGGAGACGCTCCACAGTGCAAGGGAAAAGAAAAAAAATCACACATGATACATGATTGGGTGGTAATGTGGTAATAACAGCCCAAAGTATGTTGAAGGGGGAGGCCATGGCTGTCGAGTGGGGCCCACAGTGAGGGTGTCGGTGGTGAGGGGGGTGCATTAAACAAAACCAACTGGAGGTCAGTTAACTAGTTATGGGGTGGTTTCTTGTGTGAAGGGGTTAAGTGGTTACTAGTGATGATCAATCTTGGGGTTAGGTTTTGCTTATGGTTGCTGCATGCCACATTTTTAGGGTTTCTTGGCTTTAGCCAGAAGGGCATATCATGCAGCAAATTGAGAAGCTTTCTGTTACTCTAACAGTGTGGAAAGAGCCGTAGATAGATCATGAGTGTAGTAGAAGCTTTTGTGCGAAAACTCGCACTGGGCTATGTCATCTAGATCTTCAAACTTACGAGTATTAGAATTTCTTATGTTCAAATTCTTTTTAGTAAATTCAATGCTTAGCGTTATGTATTTTATGACGGTGCTGACGTGGCTATCGAGGTAAGGTGGAATAAGGTGGAAGATGAACAATAACAACAACCGCAACAACAAAGAGAGAAAGAGCATATTCACAATGGGAGGATGGGATCTGACATCCCTACAAACACCACATTGTGAGCTTGTGTTGCAGCCATCCCATGTGGTTTTGTTTGCTGGTTCTTCTGACCCAATCTCAAATAACAAAATGATTTGCACACTGAGCAGTTCTCATGTTCTTCATTCAGTACTGTCACAGGCTCACAGTTGAGATTGAGTTGGGGAAGAAAGAGACAAAGCAACGGAATTTATTTACAGTTCATGGGCTTTTGTGCAAAATCAGCCACCATCTGCAGATATGGAGGGAAAGCTAGACGACTCCCGCCAAAACCGTCGCATCATGTGCCAGCGCTTATCACGTGCCACGACACCAGTTTCATGACAAAAAGAAAAAAAAGAGAAATTTTTTTTTGGTTGATGAGAAATTAATGGTTGGGTTTACATGTTGACCAAAACATTATTGCAAGTGCAGGAGATATTTCTGAAAAATGGTTTGGGACATGTACTTGAAACCTTCACACTGCCTGTTTGCCTAGTCTAGCTAGGCCCTGTGTTTTGGATCATTGGATGCATAATTTTTCTTTGCAAAATCACGAGTTCCACATAGGGGTCTTTAACTAATATGTGTGCTATCATGCATACGGCAAGTCGTTATGAACTAGGGCTAACTAGGGCTACTTCTAGCTCTTAAGAGAATCGGATGAACTAGGGCTAACAACACTAGGCAGTCGTCTGGGCTCGTCGGTGTGCGGTAGGATGTCAGCGGTCAGTCATAGCGGGTTTTATGTGGGCTGTAAAAAAAATTTTGAGCTCATTATCGCTCGAAAGTATGTATCTTATTTTTCGATATAGTTTAATCAATTATAAAAATTCCATATAATATAAATAACATATATAATTTTGTCACATATTCTTTCTCAAGAAAATATATGATATATATAGTACAATAGTCTAACAGCCCCGTCTCATTGGCTAACCCATTGGTTAGCTAAGAGCTAATTATATTGTATGCCAAAACGGGTTATTAGAAAAAAATATAACATTTATATATATATGTGTGTGTTTTTTTAACGGCTAAAAAATACTACATTCAAATATCCTAAAATTATCCTAAAATTGACATTGACTCTGATCCAAAATTGAGTTTTAAAATTTAAAGTTTTGGCAACCGTTGATTCTTTCTTGGGCAAACTATGAAGCCTTAAATCATCTTTTTTTTCTAAAATTAACTCAACTATATATTTAGATCATATAATTATAAAAATTCATTTCTACAAGTAACTTACACCATGCCAACAACATTTATGTTAAGGCACAAAGCTAACAACTTTATTATCTCTCTTTTGGACATGGCCTACGCAGATACAGAGTCCACAAGACAAGGCATTAAGGGAGGAGAAGACAGTGTTTCCTCCGACCCGGCCACATGCAGCTTAATTTCGGCTCCTCTTGCCGCGCCACAACATGCGCAGCTTTATACTTCACTTACACTAATTAACCTTCCAAAGTGATCACTAGTATACTAATCAATTAATAATCCTAAATGTGCTTTGCTAAAGTACAATTGCAATGCGATTCAACGAAGACTAGATATATTATTGGTGATTAATTAATTAGTTAATGAAACGGCACCATTGGTGACGGCGCCGATTAACAAATCGGCGGCACGCTTTTTCTCCCTTCTTCTTTGTTGGTACCTGGCAGCAAAAACCGGGTGTTTTGACGATAACCACGCCATGATCTCCGCTGCCTAACCCTAATGCATCAAGTGAGAGCTACTGAGGATTGTGTAGCCACATGGCGAGCGAGATCCCGTTTGGAGAAACGCCAGCTTCTTGCTTGCAACCGACACAAGACATGAGATGGTTATATTGACATGAATAAACCGATGACATATTCAATGAAAACGACTGAACATATTCAATGTAAACAAGTTAATTAAGTGTTTGAAACTCATATCATACCTGAAAATTTTATAAAATCATAAAAAATTAATAGATGATAGATGAATGTAGATATAAACTATATTCTTATCAAATTTGAATCCAAACTCAATAGTAAGGAAAAAATAAGTTTCATGTGAATAGTAAGAGAACATTATTCACCTTAAATTTGTCTTTTTTAAAAATAAAGTTAAGTTTGGACTTCAGATTTGATGAAAATATATTTCATATCTATACCTATCTCTATTAAATTTTTTATGAATTTACAAAATATTTATGCATGATTTTACGAGTTTTCAACACTTAACTTATTTTTATATTTTTATAGAATACCCCAATAAACCATGATTTAGGCGACTGCTATCTGTATAAACTTTATACATCGAATTAGTATGATACGGATAATTTAAGTAATAGTAGGTTGCTTATTTATTAGATTTATGTAATTGTATTTAATCAGATAAATAATATGATATATATATATATAGACTGATAGAATAAGCGATATCATAAACCCAAACACAAACACTAATTATGATGATAATGATAGGAAAAACATTTAATGGAAAGGAAACATGAAAAACTATCGTTATATAAAAAAATAAACATCTAGTAAAATATTTTTATGAGTAAATTTACAAGTAAAATTTTTACCCGTGATAACATGAACGAATCTCGAACGTTTATTTTTCGATTGGTTATATGGTTTTCACCATATATTTTCGCATGATGATATAACGGTATATCGTTTCCCGGACACCCAACCAGTTCGAGGGTACCAGATGCAAGCGGTTAATGAATGAAATGTTAGACCGTGAAATGTCACCGGTGACCGGGAAACCCTCGTCGTCGCCTAGGCTTGACGGCGCAACTAACTCCAGCACTGAGTGTCACCGGTGTCCTTTTCTCTACTCTTTCCCATGTCTCCGCCTCGTAGAAACCCCTACGTAGCATCTTCTCCTTGATGCTGACATCACTGTGTTCATGTCCTCTTTTTAGACGATGGCTTAGATCTGATCCGGCCAGCAAGAAACCGTCGGTCGCCCAAGTCAACTGCAAATGCAATTCAGCTAATGTGTTGTGCAATTTATGGAAACGCCACGGGTTGATGTGGAATATTCCCTTCTACAGCAACTTCCCTGTCAGTAATTTACTCCATGTGGGTATCTCTCTATCTGGCACCCAGTAATTAATTATGTTTTGACAGATGTACTCCCCATGCCACCAATTTGCAGCAAAATTAACAGCTTGGAGCTAGATGATATGATCAGATGAATGATGCAGTTGACATTTCACTCCTAATTTTCCCAAAGTTATGTGTGAGAATTAATTGTTCAGTTCATGATCATATATCAGACTCAATGACAGAGGAAGCAAGAAGAGACCGACACTGATTTTCAGTGGGCTCTGCTGTTTTGCTTGTACTAATAACTTCACTGTTTCGTACAACATCAAAATTTATAAGTTCCAAGTGGTAACAATGGTAACCATAATTATCTCATGACAGAAACTTCAGCAAAACTATTGGCGATCGAGAAGGAATAACAGACAAGCCGGGTTGCTTGATCTGAACTGACGAATTGGCTTCTACTTGGCTACATATATATGCAGACATGAACTAGTGTGAGACTGTATTCGAATCTTCTGATCTTCTCTGTAAATTATAAGATACTTAGCCCTCTTGCGTATTCTTGAAAAGAAAATTCTTTCCTCGGGTTCTCTAATCACGTTCTACCATAATGTAAAACGAAGTATGATAAAGTATCAGTTGACCCAATTACAGTATTACAGCAGCCGAAGAGGAAGCTCTGACGTCGAGCTCCGAAACATGTCATCTTGAACAATTCTTTAACTGAATATTAATGAAAGTCAAGAAAGCCAGTAAACGCTACGACGATGTCGAAAGAATATTGAGACCAGCCAGTTCGGCTCACCCGAAAACTTACACCGACAAGACAAAAATGACGAACAACGTTCAAATCTTCAGAGATGTTGGCATTGTTCTTCCTCCGATGCAGTGATCGACACGGCGTTTCTCTGTCGAAGATCGATCTAAGAAGACAAGCAGATGAACACGACCTGCGAAAGGTGACACCGGTTTACACGATGATTCGCTGTACAGGTATATATTTCTGCATCTCGATCGATTTCACCGGTCACGAGGCTGTACTGCTGCTGCTGGTTCTTCGCTTTGGATCATCACTGTCAGAGTCTTTGGCTAGATTTGCAAGAACCAAAGTGTGCTCTGACAGCAGTGAGTGAGAGAGTGTGATGATGATGATAGTGGGGATGAGTACTGTATTTACACAGCCCCACTTTGTGTGCTGCCTGCAAAATTTCAGGACCAAGAAACAGTTGCCTGCTAATTGCCGGAATTTACTCGCTCATTTAATCAGGCAGGCAGCACAGCACAAAGCTGACCATCTTGTTCTTCTTCTTGCAGGTCAAACAGCATGTAGTAGGAAAAAAGAACAGTTTTTTAATCCTTTTTTATCCTGAAAGGCTCAATGTGACCTATACTTGGTGCCGCTAATCTTCAGACTTTCAGGGGAAATTATGAATGGTAGGATGTGAGAGATAATGCTGGATTGCAGATCAAAGATGCAGTGGAAGATGGGACAAGGAAAGTTGAGTAAAGATCAAAGAGCTTTATTCTTTCCACATGAAAGAACAAGAACTCAGACCAACCTAGTACTGTCACCACAGAAAATCACTGCTAATATCACGTGCTATGTTCTACTGCTAAAGTTGTAACTAACGGTAAATACAATCAACTGTAGCTCGAAAAGAAACTCTGACGAAGCAGTAAAACATTTGGTGATAATAACTTTCATCTGAGCACCTGAGCTACAGCATTGTACAAGCAATAACTGTACAGGCGTAGTTCTGAACTGTATGTACCTATTGTTCTGCAGCTTCTGAATACGTAGCTTGGAGATCCAGCTACACGCCGGTTTGTTTATTGGCTTATCAGTGTATTTTTAATGTTTTTTAATCATAGTGTATTTTTCAATATTATTTTTAAGCCACTAAAAAGTATATGTAGATTTTATTCATTAATTACTTTTTTATTTGTTTTTTTACGACTTATCATGGGTAGACCAAGCTATCACGATGGATGACATATGGTGTTGGACCGAACAGTGTGGGCTACAATTAATACATGTAATCATCTTCTTCTAGGTTAATTAGAGAGGACGCATTAGGAAGAGGAAGAGAAGGGAATCATGGCACATGGAAGCACAGGCCCCGGAATGCCAGATGCCATGCGCAAAGCGAGGAGATATGTATGAGCACTATGCACTTTTGGTCACCCTTTTTTTCTCGCCGGACTTTTCCGGATACAACCTTCTCAGAAACCTGAATTTGCAAAGATAGGCCCCTCGTGCAAAGAGGAAAATGGACCACTTATGGCATATTCGTGTTGGCTGCTTATGCCATCACCTCTCCGGTGAGACCGATGAGGTCGTATCACATAGTGTTTGGTTGAAGGGACGAGGTAAAAACAGGCGGTGGTATTGCGGAAAATATTTGTGACGCGAGAGTTGAAGAGGTGATGTGTGAGGATGTTATGTGGTTTACTACGTACTTTCTTTACCTTTAAATATAAAAATTTTGATTAAACGTAAAATATTCTAATACTATAAATTTAGACATAATAAAATATATCATATTCGATCAAAATTTTTTAATGTACATGTGATAGGACCCTGTAGACAGGCGCGAACGCAGAATGGATCGTAGTGTTATCATATAGATTGAAAATAGTATTTTTCACAGGAAATATTCATTATAGTTAGATTTGCTCGAGCTCTCAAAATCCTCTGTCTCCGCTACTGTAGACAATGTAGTTAGCATAATAAGAATGATGAAAGATTAAGATCGATAAAATCTTGTTAGTGTGCAATTCAACAAACTAATAATGGGCCTCATTGTGGTCTCTTCGGCCCTTGGCTCGATTCCTTTCAAGAAAAAGCAGTGAGCGAGTCTTATCGGTGCATGGCCCACACAAAACAGATTGGGCCGGTTGACCTCCATACAGCAAATATGTTGCACTATTGGATTATTGGGCGTCCAAAAACCATAGGCCGTCGTTTGTAGTTCAAATCCGGCAGAAATCGTAAAATTTTCTCCACATTTCAAGACATGACCTAGGTTAATTTCCCAACTGTTCACAGCTTTGATATAGCATCATTTCGTCAAACACATGGTGTGCAAAATTCAACAACAACAACAACAAAACTCTTTTTTTTTATATTTGGTCATTTCGTCGAGCACATGGCATGCAACATTCGAGTATTGTACCAAAAAAACACACAAAAATTCCTCTTCACAACGACCACACTACTACGCACTCACCAACGTGAAGAGAACGCGCGAGAGAAGCTCGGATTCCATCTCAGAGCGCCTTGAGCATCTCCTCGGCGCTGCTGGTGGTGAAGGCGCCGCCCTCCTCGAGGTTGAGCACCTTGACGACGCCGTCGTCGGCGAGGAGCGCGTAGCGGCGGGACCGGACGCCGAGCCCCATGGGCTTGTCGGAGAGGTCCATCTCAACGCCGAGCGCGCGGGTGAGCTCCAGGTTGCCGTCGGACAGCAGGAGCACGTCTCCGTCGCCGAGGCCCAGGCTCTCCTTCCAGGCGCGCATCACGAACGCGTCGTTCACCGACACGCAGGCGATGGTGTCCACCCCCTTGCCCCGGAGCTCCCCGGCCTTCTCCACGAACCCCGGTAGGTGCTTCTGCGAGCACGTCGGCGTGAACGCCCCCGGCACCGCGAACAGCACCGCCTTCTTCCCGGAGGTCAGCTCCGCCACCGTCACCGTCTTCAGCTCCCCGTCTGCCGGGTCGAAATAGGACAGCGTCGCGTCGGGGAGCTTGTCCCCGACGGCGATTGTCGCCACGACGGTGGTGGAGGACGACGCCGACGCCGACCTCCGCGCCGTTCTCGCCCCCGCGGCGCGGAGGCTGACGGGGGTGGTGAGGCGGCGGGAGGAGAAGGAGAGGGAGAAAGAAGAGGTGATGAAACGCTTGCCAGCCGCCGAGGCGGAAGCGGCGGCCGTGGCGGAGAGGGTGGAGAGAGCGGCGGCGGCGTGGGCGGCCATGGAGGGCGGCGACGACGAGGTGTTCGAGGAAATGGTTTTGGGAGAGCGCGGCGTGGCGCGACGCGAGAGATAGGAAATAGCGGGATTTGGTTGGTCGGTGGTGATGGCGGGGCGGAACGGGTGGACGGCGTGGTGTCTCGCTGGATTAGGCGAGCAGAGACGGCCCACGGTCCTAGCAGCCACGGCCCACAGATATCCGGCCTATTTTTCTTGGGCCGAAACGGGATTGTTCTGCCTGCCTTGATGATTCGGGTTGGACCTATTAATATTCGGGGCATATGGCTATTTGCCTTATTTGTCATCTAACAATTTGTCACATGGACCTATATATCTATAATCTATAATCTATAACTATAACTATATATATAGCAAGTAGTGTTTCCACCCAAATTTTGTTCTGCCTGGCTATTTTGCAGAAAACCCCTTAAGTTTTTTCGAAATTAACCCATAGTCAGCCTAACTATTTTTTTAAAAAAAACCCAGTTAAAGAAGAAAAATGAGTTATTTTTCAGAAAACCCCTTGAGTGTTTACAAAATTAACCCGCAATCTCAATGCGGAAAAGAAACGAAGGGTTTGGATAAAAAAGACCTCCTGCGTCCCTCTCTTTCATCCCCATCTCGCCGCGCCGTGCCCCTCCCTCCCGTCATTACTCGGAGCTCCCGCGCCACCACCTCGACCTTCGCCCTCCGCCTGCTTTTCTCCCTGCGTCGTCGTCCCGTTGAAACGCATGGGCATTTTGCTAGTCATAGATAAATGGGACAAATAGTATTCAGACCGTCGCATTTAAAAATGTTAAAGTTGGAACACAAATTTTCATTCAGAAATTTGTCACATATAAAAATAATGCAATTATAGTGTAATTACACTATATTTTACTATAACTACAGTATAACTTATAGGTAACTTTAAAAAATCCTGATGTTACATGCTATTTCCGTGAACCGAGGTCCGAATTTTTTGTTTTGGCGCTTTTTTTAAAAGTTTGTCACAAATATACTCCTCGTAGTATCAATTACAAAATGGATCCTAAACTCAACGACGTCATTATTGATGCCGAGGTTACACGACTAAGCACATCCTTAATTGGCGCTGAGTTTGTTGAGCCACGTCGACATTGAGGTAGTCGTGACACTGACGTGGCCGAGCTCGGCGCTAATTAGAGTGGCACAAAGCTCGGTGCCAAATCACTTGTTTTAAGCCCTACCCCCGTTTCTCCCATTCTTTTTCTTCACCCCTCTCCCATGTTTTTTCTCTTCCCTCTTCGCCCTTCCTCATGAATCTGTATATTGGACCGTAGAAACTTGAATTTAATTCGTAGATTTCTAGTAGCAAGGTATCCTCTTCTTTCTCCTAGTTTTTTGCGCACCAATTCCGTATGTATTAGTATATTTTTGACGATAAAATAAACATTACTTAGTGTTTATGCATTGTTTTATAGGTGTTTTTTAAAAACCGTAGGATGCCAAGGTGTGCAAAGCTAGCAAATAGAGGTAACAAAAGTGGTTCTTGCGATATTATCCATTAATTGTTGTGCATCAAATGAGAAACCATAGGTTTATGGTTTTAATGTACTTGCTTTCTGGTTGATTTGTAGCTATCGCCAAAAGACTGGATATGTATTCGACCCAATGCCTTTGCCTAGTGATGTTCCAGTGCCCATGTGCTGATACGGTAATCCTTGCAAGGTAGCCGAGTCCGATGAAGAGGACACGTATATGCGGAGGTAGTGGATGTATGCCAATTTTGAGTTTGAGCGTACACCTCAGCAGCACTTGCATTAACATGATGGTGAGAAATGGATGTTTTGTAATAATTATTGAGTGTGTTAAGAAGTCTTGCACGATTAATTTGTTTTGTAAATATTACATTTGTTGCAGACCCTTCATCGCCATGTGATTTTTAGCAGTGGATCAAGATCAACCCAAAAGACAAGGAGTGGATGCGGTACATATTGCGGTGGGATGCAAAGCACAAGAAGAAGATGAAGAAGAGACGCAGAGAGGAGGCTGCAGAAAAGGAGCACAGGGAAAAGGAGGAAAGGAGGCATGTTGCTGCGTACAGGGAGGAGCAGGAGCAGAAGCTTGAGCGTGCGCCCCGAGCAAAGGTAGCGATGGAGGAGAATCCAGATGCCTAGAGAAAGTAAAAGTGACCTAGTTACACTCAGTAGTCTGCCATGAGTTGGCAGTTCTATGATTTATTCATGAACATTGTTGTCTATATCAGAACTTCACAATGTGTTGCGACATAATGCACTTAAAATGTTATTTGGTTTGTTGTAATGTACTTAAAATGTTATCGTGTTGTCTAATGTACCTTGTTATTGGACCTATCGTAGTTCTGTTGGTTACATATTCTGTGTTCATAATCTCAACTTATTAAAGCATGAGTTTGACCTCTTGAACTTCAGCAGTTCACACAGTATACAACTTGTCCAATAATACAAGCATAACTTAGATTTCATTGATGCTACAAAACATGACATGATGTCACAAAAGGTCATTTCATAAATTTTTTTTCTCAGAATTCAGCCACAAAGGTCGCTAATCAATTCTGTTTTTGTCGTTTTTGTTTTCAGACTATGAATAGTAACATGATGTTCTTCATTTTGTCAATTCTGATTAAGGCATTCTTATTTGAAGTTTACATTCCAATTTCATTCCTCTAAGTTTGAAATACTTCAAGGGACTCACTTCATATTTTTCTAAATTTTTATCTTTTGAAATTATCATATTTGCCCAATTGGCCAAATCTCTACTCTTTTAAACTTCGAGCAGAAAAATTTGGCAGAGTTTCCCCTGTTTTTCTATTCAATTCTTACACAAATATCAAGTTAGCATATAATTTATATTGTAATTATATGCTAGTTATAATGTAATTACATTATAATTATATGGTATTTACATTTGTTGGAGAAACGGGAACCATGGTCCCCGTTCCTCCAGGGACCAGGTGCATTGTGGGCCTACAAGATCGTCCACACATACATAGAATTTATTGCTTGTCAGAAACCACTGAGGTGATAGGTGACATGTGGCGTCAGGTAGGAACTAGGGCCTGGTTCAACCTGTGCCCTGGGGCCTCGGCGCCCAACGCAACACAAGGTTTACTTCTTCAAGGTACTGAGAGGAGTGTGGAGACATATAAGATCTACATCTTCAAGGTACCAAAAAGAGTATGAAAACCTACAAGTTCTACATCTTCAAGGTACTGAAACAAGCATATCTTAACATCGACACTCCCTTCGAGGCCATGTCCACGTTGAACTCTTTCATCAACGACATCTTCGAGAAGCTTGTCAGAATTAATAAGACACTTCGTCAGGTAGCAAGGGAGTGTGCGGGGCCCTGGGGGTACCTGCGGGCCTTGGGCACAGATCCAGCGCCAAGCGCGAACCGTGCCCAGGACTACGGTCTGCTTGCAAGTCCGTGGTATAAGTTCGGCCTTCAAGTAAGACTAGATAATATTATTACTATGTTGGAAGGTGAGCCTAGTTGTGCTTGTTGCCTGAGCTTGACCTAAAAACCATATCAGCGACGCTCATTGCCCTGGGCTAGGTGAAAATCTCCTCCTAGCCGGCTGTGTAGGGTGGCGGGCCCGACGATGGAACGACGAGCATTGGCATTAAGCCATAGCAGAGCAGTGACCAAATAACTACAATTCAAGATTATAGCTCAATTACATGCAAGAAAGAAGTGGCAAGTTATGAATGACCAACCTAGCTACACCACCCAAAGGAATAGGGCCAGGACGATGCGCCATGCGTCAGCGAGCAACACTTGGCGTGGCTGCATGTGTGTTACTAAGATGGTGCCAGAAGCTTGTTCCAGCTATCCTGGGCCCCCTTGCTCAGCTCCCCAAGGCACAAGCGCTGGCCCGATCAGCAACAATTAATACGCTCAGACTAATGTGACAAAAGATGACAATGACAAGACTAGACATAGATGTGTTCTCATGTAAAATGTAATTGCACGCTCCCCTTCGAGGTATAAAGGTGGTTATGCAACTTAGCAGGGGGTTAGACTGATAACATTCGGAGCTCACACAAGTCTCATATCTCATTGTAATCTAAATTCCTCACAAATAATCTACTACACACAAGAGTATGGTGTTACACGTCTGTACGACCTGAACATGTATACTTGCTTTGTGTTCTCGTATCTGATATATCCCCGCGCGAGGTCAACTCGCCCACTGGTCAAATTTTCAAAGAGGGAGTGTTCTTTTCCTCGTTGTTGGGGATCCCATCTCCAACAATATTTGACAAATTTTTTCGAGAAAAAAATATCAACAAATTTTGATCATACCGAAAATTAAATATCTCATTAAAATGTAGCCCAAAAGCATTTTTTGTGGGTGTGGTGCTTTCATGGTAAAGCAAGCGGCTAACTCAGGTTTGCAAAACCGACATTAACCGCTCGGCTTCTCAATGGGATTCGCATAGACAAAATTCGGCGATATTCAACCAACTTTGAGTAAAATTCGACTATCTATCTATGATCCGCCAAAGCCTGGTTATCAATCATAGATCGATTTTGTTAACTCTGATGGCGATGACATCTCTGATAACCTGATTGGAGATAGAGAAGAACGAACACAGTAAGTATGCTCGAGTGCTGGGTTGATTGGTTAGCATTTAATAAAAACTCGCTGTGATTATTGAAACGTGGACGCTATCGTCCTCGGACTAACATATCAGGGACCACCTTCATCTACCAAAATTTTAACTATTTGACCTTTCTCGAAAACTTGTTTTAAATATATACCCACCAAAGCCCCCGGTTATTTACCACAGACCGATTTCGTTAACTCTGATGACGGCGACATCTCTAATAACCTGATCGGGGATAGAGAAGAAAGTAAGCAGTAAGCATGCTTGAGTGTTTGGTTGATTGGCTAGCACTTGACCAGAACTTGCTATGACTAAAAGAGATTTGTTTAACATAGTGTATTTTTAGATTTATACGTGTTGTAAAAAAAACTGAAATTAAAAAAATAACTTCAACTTTTTCCATTAAATATTTATAAATTCGTCGCTGTTTCATCCAACGTGATTACTGACATGCCAACACTATCGTCCTCGGACTAGTATAGCAGCGACCACCTCCATCTAATTAATTCTAACTTTATTAGTCAGTCGCGGTTGCGCTTGCGCGTCCCGTTAAGCAAACGGACACCTGAATTCGCTCGGAAAAATCGGTGATGTGGACTCGAGTGGGCTGAACCCGCGTAGTTGCGTGTCCCACTGATAACGGGACGGTCTTTGAGTTAACCATTTCCCCGTACTGCTCGCTAGCCCTTTGGTTCTTTGACCATTTCCCCGTACTAAAAATAATACTATTCTTAGCCATTTGCTATTACGTTGCTTGCGAAGTTGCAGTGACAAATCGAACCAATAGTGACTAAGTTCCACGGGTTTATTTGGAAACAAGTTTTACTACTCGGCTAATATCCTGACGACGCGTAATATAGAAACAAAAAATAATTTGAAGTATATAATTTTACTGTCCTAAAATATAACCATAGTTGAACTTTAACACGACTTTGACGATACTTTTTACATAATTAATCTTTTTATTTTTTTGTTAGTAATAGTTAAAGTTTAAAATATTTAATAATACATTTACATTTTGGAAAACAGTGAGAGTACGATTTATGTACTTCTATTCTTACTAGATTGAGAATTAAGAAAAACAGACAAAAAAATCCTTTAAATTGACCTCTAAAACTACACAGGTTAGCTCACAATGTATAATCATCCCACGCACTGAATGGATTCACCGCCCAGACTAGTCAACAATAACCCAATACTCCCTCTGTCCCGGCGCGCACATAAGATTTAACAACCAATAATTATTTTTAAATTTTAAGAAAAATAATATTATTAAACCAATATTTAAATTTATTTTTATATGATTATAATTATTATAGTTAAATGATTAGTTTTGAAGATCCAAATTTAACCACTCAATGTGAATGGAAGGAGTAATAGAACAGGGAATGGATTGAATGCGACACTTTTTGGCAAATACTCATCGAATTCATGACAAATAGGAGTACTCAACGTGGTAAAATTTATCAAAAGTTTTTCAAGATCCATCGCTGCATCCACACATAGAAAAGGCGCGACATGTTTGACTCGTCACCGTTGACCTACTGGCTCCAGCTGCTGCAGCAGAGGACAGCAGCCAACCACCAGTACAAGGCCGCGCCGGCGACTGCGAGGAGCACAGCACGCCGGAGACGGAGACCAATCCGCCCCCGCAACCACCTCGACTTTTTTACTCCCGTACCCCTCGTCTCCGTCCATCCATCTCTTGCCGCCGCCGCCGCCGCCGCCGCGCCACTCTCCCATCAACCGATCGATCCCCCATCACCAGACCTCGCCGATGGCGGAGGGGCCACAGCGAATCCGAGGCGGCGGCGGCGGCGGGCTCGCCTCCCCCGCGGCGCTCGCGCTCGTCCTCGTCCTCCTCGCCGTCGCGGCGCGGGCGCAGCAGGAGTACGAGGCCAACCTGCAGAACGCCTGCTACGCCACCAACGCCAGCTCCACCCTCGGCTACACCTGCAACGCCACCTCCGCCAACGCCGCCGCGCAGCCGTGCGACGCCTACATGGTGTTCCGCTCCTCCCCGCCGCTCTACGCCTCCGCCGTCTCCATCTCCTACCTCCTCAACGCCACCGCCGGCGCCGTCGCCGAATCCAACGCCGTTGACCCGGTCGCCTCCGTTGCCGCCGACCGCCTCATCCTCGCCCCCGTGCCCTGCGGCTGCACGCCGGCCGGCTACTACCAGCACAACGCCTCCCACACCATCCGCGACACCGGCGTCGAGACCTACTTCATCATCGCCAATCTCACCTACCAGGGGCTCTCCACCTGCCAGGCGCTCATCGCCCAGAACCCGCTGCACGACAGCCGCGGCCTCGTCGCCGGCGACAACCTCACCGTCCCGCTCCGCTGCGCCTGCCCCTCGCCGGCGCAGGCCGCCGCGGGCGTGAAGCACATGCTCACCTACCTCGTCACGTGGGGCGACACCGTCTCCGCCATCGCCGAGCGATTCCGCGTCGACACGCAGGCCGTCCTCGACGCCAACACGCTCACCGAGGCCTCCATCATATACCCCTTCACCACCCTGCTGATCCCGCTCAAGACCGCGCCCACGGCGGACATGCTCGCCTCGCCGGCGCCGCCCCCCGCACCGACGCCGCCCCCGCCGCAGCCGCCGTCCGGTGGGTCGGGCAGCGGGAGAGGAGTCGCCGTTGGGGTAGGAGTCGGTTGCGGCGTTCTTGCGTTGGCGGGTGTCATTGGCTTGTTGTTCTTCTGTCTCCGGCGGCGACGCGGCGTTGGGGAAAGTGCTCGTCCTGGGAAGGTGGTCGTCGACGTGTCCTCTTCGGCGGAGTACGGCTCCCTGGCGTCGGGAAAGCAGACAACGACCACGACGACGACCTCGTCGTCGTCTTTGTCCGCGGTGAGGTCGCTGATGGCGAGCGACGTGCGCGAGGCATTGGAGTCGCTGACGGCGTACAAGTACTCGGAGCTGGAGAAGGCCACGGCGGGGTTCTCGGAGGAGCGGAGGGTGCCCGGAACCGCCGTGTACCGCGGCGTGTTCAACGGCGACGCGGCGGCGGTGAAGCGGGTGGCCGGCGACGTGAGCGGCGAGGTCGGCATCCTGAAGCGTGTGAACCACTGCAGCCTGATCCGGCTCTCCGGCCTCTGCGTCCACCACGGCGACTCCTACCTCGTCTTCGAGTATGCCGAGAACGGCGCGCTCAGCGACTGGCTCCACGGTGGCGACGCCGCTGGCCGCATCGGCGTTCTGGGGTGGAGGCAGCGTGTACAGGTGGCATTCGACGTCGCCGACGGGCTCAATTATCTCCACCACTACACTAACCCACCGTGCGTGCACAAAAACCTCAAGAGCAGCAACGTCCTCCTCGACGCCGACCTCCACGGCAAGATGTCCAGCTTCGGGCTAGCACGCGCGCTCCCCCAGGGTGATGGCGCCGTCGCCGCGCAGCTGACGCGCCACGTCGTGGGCACCCAGGGCTACCTCTCTCCCGAGTACCTGGAGCACGGCCTCATCACGCCCAAGCTCGACGTGTTTGCCTTCGGTGTCATCCTACTCGAACTCCTCTCTGGGAAGGAGGCGGCGTTCTCCGACGACGACGAGAAGAGCGAGATGCTGCTGTGGGAGACGGCGGAGGGGCTCGTCGACGGCGGTGGCGAGGACGCGGGTGCCAAGGTGCGCGCGTTCATGGATCCGCGGCTGGGTGGTGACTACCCGCTCGACCTGGCCATGGCCGTGGTGTCGCTGGCGGCGCGGTGCGTGGCGAGGCAGCCCGGCGCGCGGCCGGGCATGGACGAGGTGTTCGTCTCACTTGCAGCGGTGTACAACTCCACGGTGGACTGGGACCCCTCGGATCACGGCAACTCCGGGTCATCGTTGATTGGGAGGTAGCAAAAATGCCAAATTGGTGGCAAGTTTGGCTGGAATTGGCCTGAAAAGATCGAAATTTTCAAATGAAGTTTTGAATTTGTAGCCGCAAATATTATTGTATTGCAAATGATGGTGTGAATAAAGCTGTCCTCGAGCTGCAATGATAACTTGTCATGCTTGTCTGAGGAGGGCATCACCCCTTGTTTTTACGATCGATTTGTATCAGTTTTGAGTCATTATAGGTGGTTTTGACCTATTCTGTATCAGTTTTCGCAAATTTGGAGTTGCTTCGCTCTCGAGACAAACATAATTGCCTACTGATATCAATGCTTATACTCTAATAATTGCTCATCCCTACAGATGGGCCAGTGCGTGGGCTTTTACCAAACCAGGCTTATAAACTGACCTACTCCAGAAACACAGGGAAGAAGTTCACTTTAGGTTCCTCAACTATACGTCGAGTGTCATTCATATCCCTCGACCACAAACCGGATATAAAACATCCTTCAATCTATAAAACCAATGTAAATTAAATCCCTCGATGGTATTAACAATGGTTTCAGCTAACATAGCATCTAGGTGACACGTTTGATTCGATCTTCATCCGACATAGCGCCTAAGTATCACTCTAATAAGAACAATTTTATACTATGAGCTTCACATGTCAATGAAACATTTCTTCTAACCCAAGAACGTCGTTATGTTCCTGACAGGTGCTGCAATCTCTTCTCGTTGCCGCAAGTTTCCTTGCGGCAAGCCGGTGAGGATGTAGTGGTGTAGTGACTAGATGCAGCCGAGCGAATTAGCGATAAGCGGATTTGCGCCCCGGGCTGCCCGGGCTGTAGCCCGGGACGAGGCCTCCCTGCTGTTGAATCGCGTCGAGTCAGACGCCCTGCCTGCGCCTGTCCCTGACCGACGGCTGCCGGCTGCCTGCGTTGCGCCCGTCCCCGATCGACGCCGCCTCGGGCGGCTCAATGGCGGTTGGTCCTTGGCGGCATATGTCTGTTTCGTTGTTAGTTATTTTTGTTAAATTAGGTGAAATATTTTTCTAGTTGCTGCTGAAATGTACATGATCCTGTCTCGAATGGATTAACAATGCTTTACTGTGGCATGCAATGTATGATTGTGAATTCTTTTATTGTCAGTTTTTTCAGAGGTTTGGTCATTGGGATTTTTCTCTCACTAATTGGGATGGGATCATGGGAGTGTTGTAAATGTTCCTGATCTATTTTTTTGATTGGATTAGTACAACGGATTAGTATGTTGTACTGGAGTGTATTTTTTTCGTCCCCGACCGACGCCTGCCTGCTGCCTGCGCCCGTCCAATGCCATATCCCCAAGCCTGCGTCCCCTCTTGCCGGCAAGTGACAGAGGACATCATGCATAGATTTTTTTTATTAAAGAATGCTCTTTTGTATATGGTAATTTTGTATCCTCATCATAGTTTTATGTATCTTTGAGCACTTTGAATTGATATCAATCTTTGTTATATCTATAAGTAGTATATTGTGTACAGCGAGTAAAATTTTTTTTGTCCTTTGTTATATTTAGCCCTCCTCTTGATCTGTTTCTGGATCCGTCACTCGCGATTAGTAAGACGAACTACAACAATGATGTGTCTCGGCCATCTAATTAACAATCCAAGGAGTGTTAATCCTGCAGGTTCATACATTCGCTAGCTTCTCAGTGTTTAGAACATTTTTGAAGTGCATCAAAATCCATGGGTGCAATTCAGCTTCGCTTTGCACACTGGCACGCGTCGAAGTGCCTCTGGTTTAGGCGACACCGCTGCGGCTGCGGCTGTTGATGCACGTTGACCTCGATCGTGCGGTTCCAACCAAGGGAAAGCGGTGTCGCCGCTGAACTTCATGTTGCGCCCGCGTTCCTCATCGGCGGCGTCCATCGCGGCGCCGCCATCGTGACGCCTCGTCACGCATGATGTTGAGTCCGGCCACCTTGCGACGGTGAAGGCGCATGAGCTGGGCATCGGCAAGGGGTGACCGCGGCCTGTGGCTCGCACAACGGATGGGCATGGCGGACGACCTCTCCCTAGCGCTATGCCGGCTTCCAGGTAGCCGGCGATGACGACTGCTGTGGGCAGAAAGGCGAGGAGGCGGTGGGTCCTCGCTCCCACTCCCACGTCATTCAGCACCCTCCTCTCTCCTTTCTCTCTCTCATGTGACTAACGTGTGGACCCCACTCAGCCATGTAGGACAAAAGTACTATTGAAACCACTTAGGGTATGTACAATCGAAAGATAGAAGTAAGATATCATATAGAAGACAACTTATATAACCCACAGACGAAAGGTCTATCTCTAAGCTGTTTAATGTTGTGCATGTAGGTAAGATTAACTATAAATAATTTTTTTCATGTTGTGTTGTTATTTGATAGAAAATATATAGAACATAAATAAGAAGAGATTACAATGAAAAAGCAATTGAAGATTTATCTAATAATTCATATATAAATAATTCATATATTATTTACTCAAATAAAAACCAAAATATATAGTACATGTATAACAGTAAACAAGTCACTGGCAAGAGCAAAATATTCAAAGTGTTTACTTCTGCTTCCTCTTGCTGTAAACAGTACAGAACCCATAAACCTCAGCTTCTCTCTCTTGCTAGCTCACACTGTATGCTCCTGCTGTCCTTGCTGCGGCTAAAAAAAAGGCAAAGCAAAGCAACTATTGTTGTCCCTGTTGCGGCTAAAGCTAGCTAAGCCGAGAAGCTTCCAGTGTACACTCATCCGGCGAGAAACTTCTAGCTGCGGCCACAGCATTTCCGCATCCGTCGGCGGCCTGCCATCCCCATCCCCATCCGCCGCCGCCTCGGGAGCACGGCGATGAGGAGCACGCCGGGGACGGATCCGCAAATAGAAAGGCGAGGAGGAGCAAGGCATGGGCGGAGGAGGATGCGGCGATGGCGGGAGCCCCGCGACTCCCCGCTAATTAGAACTCCTTCTTCCCCTCCCCACGGCGGCGGCTGCGGAAGACCGACGGCATCTGCGACGGCGTATGCGGCGAGGTGAGTCATTGCCCTCTTCCCCTTCCCCTCATGCCCGTCTCATCCAGGTGATTCATCCCTCCTCGCGCACGCTCATCTCTGTCGACGATTCAGCACCGGGCGACGTACAACGCGTTTCACCTTGTCTACAAACGCTTGGACCACGAGTCGGCGTCGTCGCTTGGTGAAGCGACGAGCTCTCGTTCAATACGGGGTTGCGGGATGTTTTTTGCAAAATACACAGCACAGAGACGAGTTCAAGCGCCGCGTTCTACATGCCCACGCAAAATGAAAACTGAGCAGCACAGTATATCCGGTTTCATGGTTTGATGGACACGAATCAAACTTAACCTATAGTTGAGGGATGTAATGTGGATTTTTTTTGAAACATGGTACTAGCACTTCTTTCGTTTGAATTTGAGCGGAAGAATTTAGACAATGAATTCTGATCCCTCGAGAGATATCCACTCGTGTACCTTTTTCTTGCAGATTCAAAATAAATGGATGATTTTATATTTATTTAGAAGGTATCGGGAGGTATATTTTTTATGTAAAATTTGGTACCTCTTGATATCTCCTAATACAAATTTGCATTAAAAGTGTTGTATCTCCCGGTACCTCTCAAGGATAGTAAAATTACTCTAATACAAATAGTTAGAAAAAACTAACACAAAATTAATACAGTGACATTTAAGTAGTCCACCAAAAAATAATTTCAAATACGATCTACACATTAAGGAAAAAAATACAATTCTAGGTGTGGACAATACTGTTATTATTTGTATGCTGAATTTGTTTTTTTATATAGGATGGACAAAAACTCAAAACTCATGGCTCGGATCGGCTCATAGTGAGCTCAGTTCATACCGATTCGAACTCGTAGTCTTAATGAGTCAATCCAAGCTAGGCATTTAGCTCATGAGCTTCTCGCAAGCTGCTCAATTAACTCGTTACGACAAGAGATCAGATCGTTATATCTTCATAGTTAGTACTTTTTAACTAATGATTAGTCTTTTTTGTTACATCCAAACTATAGTTTGTATTTAGTGAATTCTCCGCTGGTGAAAGTTTTTTATTAAGTTTATATATGATAATAAAATATATTCAAAATCATGAAGATGGTATAAATATGTTTACTAGTCGAGTTATGTTTTTAGCTTGTTAACCTTGACGAGCCAAGCTGAGTTTCCTCGTTAAGATAACAAGCTCAAAGAGACGAGCTGGCTCATTATTCACCCATATCTCTTGTAATTTGAGTTTAATTTGAGTTTGGATTTAAGATTTTATGGAGTTATATATATATATTATGAATGTCATCATTTTTCAAAATTGTTTAAATCTATTTAAATAGCTTTTTGACAAACAAGAAGGCATCTCCTGAGTGTTTAAAACAGTTTCCCAAGAAATTTATTCATTTTTGTTTAGAATTCGTCCTATTTCTTTATGGTTGTATTTTACCTAGGAATTTAGTAAAATTAATTATTTGAGTTGTTCTTTGAGATAGATTAAAATAAAGATGAGGTTGCCATACGTAAAACGAAAAAGTCATTAGCACATGTTTATTGAATTTTAACAATTACAAACCTAGAAAACAGATCTATATGATTATATGATATTTTAAAGTAGCTTCTACATCAAAAATTTTTGCAAGAAACATACTGTTTATAAAATTTGAAAATCATGTCAACAAAAATCAAGATAAAATCTGCATCTTAATCAAAAAAGAAGGCCAGCGCATCTTTATTTTTCTTTTTCTCTCCTTTTTCTCACATATGTATTTAATGCATCAAAATTGAAGAACTAATATATTTTCTTTATTTGTCTCTCTCCCCGCATATGCTTACTGTTTTACTTGCTCTTAGTAGTTGTTCTTAGTAGTTGTGTCCTTGTGTTGTGTATTCAAATTTCAATAATATGTACTTTCCACGTGATTAAAGATAGAAATGAAATTCTTTTATCGCTTAGAACTGGCCGGTACCTTAATTAGTTGTGGCTGACATTTTTGTTTGGTACCTTAATGGGAGACCACAGCTTCATGGGAGGAAGCCGGCAGCTCCCTCAGCGAGCCGTCGGCGGTGATGACCCTCGCCGGCGCCGGAGCTGCGGCCGCGTCGGCGAGGACAACACGGTCCGGCCGGTAGAATATGCAAGAAAGCTTCGATCCCATGAAAAAATGGAAACTTTTTTTTTGTGTTTGATGAGATTACGTAGTGTGTGTGTCTGAAATTTTAATTTGCAGGTGGATTAAGGAAGAAGCAGAATTTATTTATAGAGTGGCAAAAGCAGGGTTGGACCGGGTGTCTTCTATTATTCAAAACAAAACAGATGATGCATTAATTGATTAATTAAGGATTTGCCGGGACTGATAGGGCATTGTGGTTTTAGTATTTTGTGAATTTTCACTGAGGATATTTTTCTTTCTAAATTGACAAATTTGAATTGTAAATACCTAGTTAATCTAGCGTGTCCTCTTTCTCCATTGCAAACCCCCTGATCTACGTCAGCGGTAGCAGTTATAAAATCTATTTTTTCATGCTAATTAGCATATCGATGCGCAAGATTTTTACTTGTTCACAAAAAATTGAAAATACCTTGTTCGGGCTAAATCACTTTTTGTACTGAAGGAATCCTCCACATAACTAATTGACTATGGGCAAAAAGGTAACTTTATGCGTTTGAGAGTTTAAAAAAGGAGTAAAGAGATCTGACTGAATGCACAGGCAATAGCCATACCTAGGCATTTATTAGTTTGGACTCAACAACAACTCGTGCAACGAGAAAATTGATCCTTGAAGAAAACTAAAAATGTAATGGAGAAGTCGTATATACGACTTCGTCTGTTATAATTTAAATTTTACTACAAATTTACAATAACCTCTGTCTCTTTGAACGTGTCTCTTTAACGTCCATATACATATGCATGTGCATAAGGTTTTTATAATCGAAGGATTTCGAAAAAAATCCTTTTATTTTAGAATCAACATATACCTTTTACAGTGTCACTTTTGAATTCATTTCAACAAAGGGTTACTTGTCATTTCACACCCCGTTGGTTGTTGGGCAACTTAGTGTCCACTAGCTAAGCAACCAACGCGCTTCCCTTAGCGATGATCAGTGACTTAGAGCATGCTAATTCCATAGCAGAATGTTCCATGCCAAGTTGCCAACAGAGCTTAACTACTACTCCCATGGCTTATCTGATCAACTTTGTGTAAAACCATGCTTTTCAATTCAATAATCAAAACTATCAGTGTTTATACCAACGTTTGTTTCGGCAGGTAAGTCGACGGATCATGCGTACGCAATCCATGATGTGTGCATACCAGTTGCTATAATTTGCTAATAATTAATCTTCTAATCTTTCGTGTGCACGACAGCATCAGCCCGAACTGAAATTTTTAAAGAACTTGTGCTAATTGATGGTCCTATTCTCTGTACGTGAGCACTTCATTTTAGAGTGCTTCTAATTTTAATTATGAATAAACTACAGCTTAATCTAGATTAATTAACTACACGACACACTGAACAATCGGCTAATTATGAATCTCTGATTGCAGGTCACAAGCGCGTACGCATTCCTGGACTTGATGCTAAATTTTTCCAGCATTCTCCCGTGTCAGTGGTCAGTCTATCTCCTCTTTTTTCTTTTTATCATTTTCTTTTTTTTACAAACACGTAAAAAAATTACACAGCACAATCAGTCCGATTGACTTATACTTTTCTCTTCCTTTTCTTTTTTTCTCTTATTCATAACTTTGTAACTTATCATTTCTTTCAATGAAATGACTATAAGGTAAAGCTGACTTTACCTTCTTATCTAAAAAAAGCTATAAGGTAGAGCTTATGTCAAAAAAATATATTCAGTGGTCAGTCATGCAACCATTTCCTATTTGAGAATGTTGGGTGCAGAAAAATGCAGATAAGTTCTGAAGATCACCAACCAAACATGACAAATCCGAGCCCTCTTTCATACTCTCCTTTTGTCTGTCTCTCTGTTTTCAGACTCATCTGCTACCTGCTTAGTTTTAATCATGCAATCTTCAGAGGACAAAAGAAGAGACAAACTGAATTAGTTAAGGTTCAGAAGCTGATCAGTGCCACTAATTTTCTCCACGGGATCATCCATGTAGTCGACCTACCTCGATGCACATTTGGGTTTAGGAATGAGGACACATAATTGCAGCTGGTAGTCGTCATAATCAATCAAGAAATTGCTTAACACAGAAGATTAAGGTAGCTGTATAACCATTAATTAGCCACATGATGCAGGCCGAGATGAAGCCTTCATCAGTACAAAGCTCTGATCTAATCATTGACGCCATCAGTCTTTCAGTCGTCGCATGCATGCAGCGTTAGTCATCAAGTAAAGCAAGGATTACATATAATAAACACCAAAACAGATGATTGCAAAACGATCTGGGGGCGTAGCTAACTGACGAACTTTGACTGATCAGTGGATAATGTCATTGTTTGTCAAATTAATCTGTCATTTTTAATGCTTCCTTGACCATGACCTGATAGCTTCCTATCTGCTTCTAATTTTGACGTTTCTGATAGTATCTTAATTAGCATCGGTCCTGGGAGATTACTTCACTTGATTAATCGTCTAATGATGATTACCGTACGTACAGCTATCGTTAATTACTACCAGAGATTAGCAAGACCAGATCAGTGGCTTGAAATTTCGAAGAAACTCTCTTTCTGGTGAATATTTTGACCGATTCTTTACTTACCTCGTCGGGAAATAGAGAGCACCGATATATACGGCATCTGAAAAGGAGTAGAATACAATAATCTTCTAGTGCATTTTGCTTTCTTCAGAGAATGTAAAAATTCAAGGATGATAAAAATTAAAAGGGAGGTACGACGAAACTGTCCTGATCAAACTGACGGACCTATCGTTATGCTAGAGATTCTAATGAGGTGGTAACCTGGTAAAATAGTGCATTGATACATCACAATACTTAAGGTCATGTACTTGCATTGCCCCATGATTACGATTCTACCAACATGCAAATTACAGTCTTACTACCTAGGATTACAGTTCTGATTTTTTTGTTCATTCGGTGACTTCATTTTTTTCTTGAAAGGAACATTCAGTGGCTTCTGTTGATTGTAAATTACTAAATTAGTTTAAGGCTCTGAGCAAGTTTAACTACTGTGTAACTAAGATGTACTCCTATTTGTTTAAGATTTTAAGGAGTAAAAAGGATTAACCTTGGAGTTGAAGTTTGTTAACAAGTAGACTGAAAATTTAGTAAGAACATTTCGATTATCAAGGGTGCACTGATTTCACAATTACTGCAGTGATGTCAGAATAATACAAAGTTCGAGTGTGATAGCGAGGAAAATGCCACTAACTGGCACCATGTAGCTTCTGTTCTACGGCCTGAATTAATTCATTAATTCTCCATCTTTTTACATAATTAGCAGAAAATCAGAGTCTGGGAAATGTACATCAGAAAAACTTGTACAAAATCAACTTTTACATTGTTGTAGTTTTGCAACTACAGATTGAAGTCATATATACAAGAGGGTGATTCATCCATGAATCTTTCTCCCCAGTATCTTTTTTCTTTCTAAATCTACTAATTAAGGCTTTAAGCATGTATTGAGCTTCAAGCATCTGAACAAAAAACTGAAAAAAATTGTTTCCCCAAAAACGAAGGGGGGAAATTGAATCTTTATACATCTTCTTGGATTATGCTCAGCGCCCGCTTCAGCCGCGACCGCGCCGTCGCGGCGAGCTTCTCGTCGCCGCTCTTCGGCGGGCTCCACGACACCGGGAACTCACCCAGCGTCCGCTCGTTGAGCTTCTCGTGGAGCAGGACGTCGCCGGCGTCGAGGCGCTCGTCCCGCAACGGCGTGACGCGCACCGTCTTCCTCTTCTTGCCGCCGCGGCGAACCCCTCGGCGCGGCGCCTTGGCGGCTGCGGCGGCAGCGATCGCCGAGCTCGCGCGCACCGCCAGCGCCGCCATGTCGGCGGTGGACAGCGGATGCCCGAGCACCGCCGCCGGGAGCACGAAGTATATCTGCCCCGGCCGGAGCGCCTCCCCTGGCGCCAGCGCCGGCGGCTGCTCGTTGAAGTAGAGCGCGTCGGAGTTGCACACGAAGAAGGAGTCGCCCTCGCCCTCGCCGCGGAGCACGTCGGCGACGGCGGGAGAGGCGGCCGCATGGAGCTCCTTGAGCGAACCGTCTGCGGCGATGACCTTGGCCGGCGCCGGCTGGTGCGACGGCGAGCCGCCTCGCCGGCTTATGCAGGAAAGCTTCAATCCCATGGGAATCTTGGCGAAAATGTTGGAATTTTCTACTAGTGATTTGGAGGTCGGATGCGGAGACTGAAAATGGCTGGTGTATATATAGAGTGCGAAATGTGGAAAGTGATGATTTGTTTCGTTTAAGCCCCTTGCTTCTTGGTAAATTATGAAGAAAATAAGTTTCTTATTTTTAGGTCAAGCACTAAGGTTAGTAGACTGGATCATGCAGATGTAAGTAAGGTTATGAGATAAATGAATATAAGCTAAGCTACTATCATGAGTGTTGATATGTTATCATGGTAAAGTATGAACAATTCTTAATTACAACTTGGAAACTAGTATAAACTAAATTAAGATATCTACTACATTTGTCGGATTCTCTAATAGCCCCTGCTCACGGAACGAGATGATATTTGTCAAGAGTGATTAGTGATGGATTATCACTCCCCGCTCCCTACAGTAGAGATGTTCACCTGTCTGTCTTAGCGACAGCATCACAGTTGCTGCCGTAAAGATCATGTGCTATAACTGTTTCGCTGCTTTGCAGCCATATCCAGGCCTACCGAACAGCCCCACTGCCTCTAGAAGCAATTGAAAAGGCACCATGACCAGCACCAGCAGTTTGAACTTTTTCTTCTTTTGTTGCTGTCTTCCTCCACAAAATGACACTTATGAAGGGACCAGAAGGCAAAAACGGGATACAAGTCAAACAGAAAAGCCGTGGACTCGTGGTGTCAGTCAGGTGTGAGCGCTAAGCTGACGATTCCGCGGCAAAAAAAAAAGCAAAAAAAAGAGAGAAGACGGCAGCAGCGGCCAGGCCACAGCCACACGCGCCACGCTCCCACAGAATGCCCACCGAGTAAAAGTAGGTGGGGCCCACCTGTCAGTGGCGCGCTCCTCTCCGTCCGTCCGCGTGCGATGCGGGCCAAGGCGGGTTCGGGAGTGGAGCGGACTTTTCGTGTGCGCCACGGCGCGTCGCGTCGGAAGTCGGAACTTCTAGATCGGATGTCGCCGACGGACCGTGTCGCGTTCGCTACTGCGTTATTGCCTCGTCCGTTCGCTAATTTTGAAAAGCCGGGACAAAATTACGACTTTCTCCGCGGACGTCATAACAGATTATGTTCTGTTGGATCGTTATGTATATAGGCGGCGTTCGGCTGGTTTACCAGCCACCTCTCAAAAAATCAGCCCATCAACCAACCAAACAATATTTTTCTCTCACAACAAATCAGCACCAGCCAACCCAACCAGCCAGCCGAACAGCCCCATATTTTAGAACAAATGGGTAGCTGTTAGGTTTTCTTTTTAAGTAAGTTATTAGATATTTAGTTTGAGTATTAGAAATCAGCTAATAATGTTTCTGTTTTATAATTTTGATTGCTCAAAAAATTATATATTTTGAATTACTTGTATCTCTTAAAAACTTAAAAATAAGATAATATATATCCTATCGTTTTATCAGTTTTACGTCTAATTTATTATATCAATAGGTTTGAATATTTTTATGTCTAAAAATATGAGCTCTAATTGTACTCTTACACGAGAGATTATTCTGGTTTCTTCCTCGTACCTACTTACGTCCCATCGATCCTAGTGTTCCTAGCTTTAATTTGGTTGCCGTCGCCCCTCCGACACACACGTTCGCATGTAGCTTGTTACAGTCTTACAGACAGATCGTATCTTTGAAAAATCACCAAAATAATTTTTGACTAATAATCATACTAATATCTATTTTTATACATCTTTTATCACTATATTTATATTTCAAAATTCATATCTCAAAGTAATTTTACTTTATGCTAATTTTATATTCGTCCGTAACATAACATTACCTAAATTAATGATCAAATAGGTTATTAAAGATTGTGTAAAAAAATCTAGGCTATTTTCAGTGATGAGTTTTATGAGGTTTTATGCATATTAATTAATATGACATGTAAAATTTTTTTATGACATGATATAAAATTAAAGAAGAAAGAGAAGGAACCAATTTCATCCATTAATTTATGTCACGTAGAATTTTTGGATGACATGACATGAAAAAAGAAGAGAGAGGGAACCAGTTTTATCTGCATGAAACCATGTGCATACGAATACCACATCTATGAGTAATAAAATTAAATACGATTTTAATTTTATGAAATTATACCATGAAATTATACATTAGAGATGATAGTTTCAAAATCATTTTATTTCATTCATATTTATGTTTACGTGTCTGTCTTAAAAATATTAATATAAATTTTTTTATTAAAAATATTAATATAAAACTTTTTATTAAGATTAGCTTTATAAGTTTTATAATTTGAAACCGAGAAAATACTGTAGATCTTGGAAAATATGAAAGTAAGGCCTTATCCAGAGCGCCGGCCTTTTGGACTAATCCACTATAGGTGTACAGTACTAATTACCGATCATGCAGGAAATTGACCTTTTAGATGAGCACGTACCTAGTTTCAGCTGGCTTATCAGCAGCTAAACAGCTAATTAATTAATAACCTGATTATCGGCCGGCCAGTCAGTCATGATCATATCAGTTAGTGATGGTGACCGTCTGACCGGTCGAGTAATGCAACATCATGCATATCTTTTTCGTCGCTGACTGAAATAGCTACCTTTCCATTCAAGTAATTAAGTACACAGTCAAACAAGTGTTACTTCCCGAGCTTATCTAGGGACAAACTTAACTGCTTGACTTCTTAGTGGAAAATCACTACAAAGTATTGAGGAGTGGTTTACACTAATAATCGGAGAATAAGGTATAACAAAGTAAGAAGAGATTGTCACTGCTCGTGATGAGAACGGAGCAGCCTCCAAGAGCATGAGAGACGATGTTAGATCAGAGAAGAAGGCATTGACGTTCCAGCTCGTGTCGCAGTCCTTCTACATGCCAATCCACGCAGCCACACGAGGGTTTAGGGTTTAGGGTTTAAAATAGGGTTTAGGGTTTAGGTTAAGGGTTAATGGTAAAAGGGTTTAGGTTTAAGGTTTAGGGATTAAGGTTTAGGGTTTATGGTTTAAAATAGTTTTAAATACGACAAATATTAATTATATGTTTTATTTTAATTTAATTTTTTTTCAAATAGGCCATATGTCAAATATACATTGTTACTTAAATTTTAAATAGTTTGGAATATGACAAATGTTAATTATATGTTATTATTTTAATTTATAATATTTTATGTTAATTATAGGAACATATGTTAATTATATATGAATATATGAACATATGTTAATTATAATTATATATGAATATAACACAATATAATTGGGCACGGTAATAATTAGTCCCGGTTTTTGAAACCACCCGGGACTAGAGGTGAATTTCAGTGGGCGGAAAAACATCTTCTCATGTTTGCATACAAATCTAGAGATGAAAATGTATATAAAATAACCGCAAAATACGAAGTGCTAAGATTGTAGATAGCACATGACATGTAGATAGCAAAATATATAAAAAACAACCGCATATCTATAAGAGTAAGAAGTTTCTAACCTTATAACCTTATAGATAGCAAATATTTGTGTATTATCACCAAAGAAGTTGCTAACCTCCGCAGCATCGGACCTCTAGTTGAGAAAATTTTTGAAGATGTACAAGTGTGGTTGGCTCGGGATGGAGGAGGAAGGAGTATATAAAGAAAATCTCTAGTCCCGGTTGGTAACACCAACCGGGACTAGAGATGCCATCTCTAGTCCCGAGGCAACGGTATAAAAAAATTTCAACGGCTCTCTAGGACCTTTAGTTCCGGTTCGTTTCAAGAATCGGGACTAGAGATGATGGTTCAAATGTTGTCGGCGCGTGTCGAGCGCGGGGACATTTAGTCCCGGTTCGTAACACGACCGGGACTAGAGGTAGCATATCTAGTCCCGGTTGGTGTTACCAACCGGGACTAAAGGTCCCCGACACTCGACACGCGCCGAAAACATTTGAACCGGGACTAGAGGTTATCTTTAGGCCTGGTTCTTGACACGAACCGGGACTAAAGGTCCCAGAGAGCCGTCGAATTTTTAAACCGGGACTAGAGATCATCTCTAGTCCCAGGTGCAACTCAAACCGGGACTACTGTGTTTTTTGCCACTTCAACCAATGATGGTTTCTCCAGTAGTGGTTGGACCGCACGGGAAAATGTATTATCTCGTGCGGTCCACTTAAGCGCCCGCACGGGATAATTACGTATTATTCCGTGTGGCCCACTTAGCCCGTGGAATAATGCATTTTCCCGTGCGGGTCGTTAAGTGGGCCGCACGTAATGATGCGCCATATATGATACCACATTTAACATGTGTTTCTCTCTCTGAAAAAAGACAATTATAGGGGGAAGGTTTTCAACTCGAATTCTTTAATTGCAATCAATACAAAAGGTAACATGCTTGATCTTCTTTTCCGTTTGCATCTATTTTTTTAATTTTTTATTGGTTGTATGCGAAGATATTTAACTTTTTCAACTCGGTGTTTCTCTCTCCAAAAAATAGGCAATTTCTTTGGGTGAGGTTTTAGACTTGAAATCTTCGATTAAAATCAATATAAAAGGTAACATGCTTGATCTTCTCTTTCATTTGCCTTCGTTTTTATAAAATTTTATTGGTTGAATGCAAAGATATTTGAACTTGTTTGAATAGGCCATTTTGAACTATTTTTGTAATTTGTAGGTCAAATATATTGTTTTTTGAATGACCTATTTTTTTGTAATTAATAGTGTATAAGCATTATTTTTTGTTGTGAATGAGGGTTTAGTTTATAAAGTAGGAATTAAGTTTAATTTGTTTATGTAGAAAATACCGGCGATATAATATTATTTTTTGCTCTGAATTTTTTATATGAATTGAACATGGATGTATGAGACGCGAAGAACTCATCCGATGTTTATGAGAGAAGGATCAATATTTATTAATAAGGCTAAGGCCCACACGCTTTGAGGGAGAACAGGAAGGATATTTTTTGTCCTTGCGGGGATTGCAAGAATCGAAGATGTGAAAAGACCCGATATAATTCTGGGTCACATAATTCAGCTTGGATTTGTGGAGGAATACACAGTTTGGACTTATCACGGGGAAGTAATCGCTCCTGATGAGATTCCTTATATTTGGTTCGATGAGGCAGAGAATATTATAATTGAGGACATGTTCCGTGAAATGACGGGTGATTTTGGCGGCTCTGGTTTTGACAATGCAGAGGTTGGTATTGATATTGATCTTGAGGATATGTTGCGGCACGCTGAACCAGAGGTCTTAACAGACAAAGCAAGAGATTTAAACAATTGGGAGGCGTTGCAGAAATTAGCGAAAGATCTTTTGTACGATCAATCAAAGGGATGTGACATGGACTATACAATATTGTGGTTGGTGCTAGAACTTCTTAGAATTAAGGCCAGACACGGATGGTCTGATACTAGTTTCAACGACTTGATGGGTCTCCTGAGAGCTATGCTTCCTAAGCCTAACTTGTTGCCAGCTAACACCTATCAAGCCAAGAAATTGATATGTCCATTATCTCTTGGTGTTGAAAAGATCCATGCATGTATTAATCACTGTGTACTTTATCGCAAGGAATACGCTTACTTGGACAAGCGTCCAACTTGTGGAGCGAGTAGGTACAAAAAGGATAACAGTGCTGCTGATAGTGATGTTGCCGAACCAAATGCATTGGTCGAGCCAGGAAAAAGGATTCCGGCCATGGTGATGTGGTACTTGCTAGTGAAAGATCGCATGAAGCGATTGCTCTCATACCCCTTTGACGCCGAGTAGATGAGATGGCATCAAGAGGGTCGAAAGAGAAATGGTATGATTCGACATCCCGCTGATGCTCGACAATGGAGAAACTTTGATTCAAAGCACCCAGAATTTGCAAAGGGTCTGAGACATGTTAGGTTTGCGTTGAGCACGGATGGAATGAATCCGTTTGGTGACCTAAGCAGCTCGCACAACACTTGGTCTTTTCTGCTCACCATGTATAACCTTCCTACATGGTTATGTCAGAAACGAAAGTACATTTTGTTGACTATCCTTATACAAGGGCCAAAACAGCTTGACATCGACCTAGATGTGTTTCTTGAACCTTTGATGGAGGATATGCAAGAAATGTGAAAAGAGGGTCTACGATTGTTTGATGCGTATCGCCAATAGTATTTTACTCTGCGTGCTATCATATTCGTTATTATAAACGATCTACCATCCAATTTTTTCCTCTCCGGACAGATTAAAGGAAAGATCGAATATCTGATATGTCTGGACAACACATCATACATATACATTAACTCGTCAAAAAAGTTAGTTTACATGTGTCCTTGTCGTTTCTTACCACAGAAGCATAGGTATCGTGCGCTGGCTACCTTTTTGACAAAACTGTTGAGAAAGGTACTGCCCTCGAAGCAAAGGATGGTTCAACGGTGTTCAAGTTGACAAAGAACATAAAGGTCATGTTCGACAAGGAAAAGACTGCTGCAGGCAAGAGGAAGAAAGAAGTGATAGAAAACACGCGACCCTTCAAGAAACATTTAATCTTTTTCAAGTACCTGATGTACTGGAAAGACCTGAAGATTCGTCATGCCATCGATGTTATGCACCTCGAGAAAAACATGTTCGAAAGCACCATCGAGACTTTACTTGACATCCCTAGTAAAACAAAGGATGGGTTGAAGTCACAGATCTCCACCTGATAGAGCTAACGAATGGTAAGATTGAGATTCCACCGACATGCTACTCAATGACACTAGAAGAGAAAAAAGCTTTCTGTAAATGTTTTCGTGGTTTGAAAGTGCCGACTAGATTCTCATCGAATATCTGAAAACTAGTATCAATGAAAGATTTGTCAATTTCTGGATACAACGCTCACGACTGTCATAAGATGCTTATGATATTCATCTCTATCGCTATAAGGGCGGTGAAGCCAATACACACCAAGGTAGTGATAACAAAGTTGTGCTATTTTTTTAATCGAGTTTCACAGAAAGTTTTTGATCCAGAAGAATTAGAACCCCTTCAGAAATTCGCAGTCGAGACAACTTGCCAGCTAGAGATGTTTTTTCCTCCATCATACTTCGACATGATGGAACATCTCATTGTTCACATTATCCCTCAAATTATTGAACTTGGTCCTCTATACCTACATCAAACGTGAGCATACGAGCGATACATGACTGTTCTAAAAGGGTATGTCCGTAATCGTGCTCATCCGGAGGGCTCGATGATAGAGGGTTACACAACTGAGGAGGTTATCAAGTGTTGCCTACATTATATGAAAGATGCCAACCCCATTGGGATACCAATGCCTCGACATGATGAAAGGTTATCTGGGAAGGGTACTGTGGGAAGAAAATGCTTCTATGACAACGATTACAAAGCGGTATTAGATGCATACAGCAGTGTTCTTTAACAACTCGCCATCGTTGCGCCCTACATTGAGCAACACATTTCCAAGATTAGAGCATGTAATCGAGGTCGATCCGACGATTGGGTTTCGAAAGAACAGAAAGCGCAGTTTTCCCAATGGCTGAAGGATCAAAAGGTACCGTCTGGTGAATCACTCGAGGAAAAAAATGATAGAAAGACTTGCAGCTGGCCCAACAAGCCTTGTGACCTCATGGCAAGGGAATGACATCGGCGGATGTTCTTTATACACAAACAACAAAGACAGGAAAAGCTCAGCATAGAACAGTGGGGTGCGTGTCGAAGTGTTGGACGCAACAGGACACAAGAAATCTTACTACGGGATCATACAAGAAATCTGGGAGCTTGACTACGGTTTAAACGTTCAAATCTCTGTTCTCATATGCCAATGGGTGAAAGACAACATGGTAGATATATTTGAATTTACGTGTGTTGAACGGCGTAAAATTGGACACAAGGATGATCCATGGGTCCTTGCCGAGCGTGTTGCACAAGTTTTTTATGTGAAGGACCCTTCCGATGAAAAGATGGACATTATTGTAGCGGACAAGAAACACATTATTGGTATTGACAACATTGAAGACACGTCTGATTATAAATCAATATGATGCCATTTTGTTATTCACAGGTCTTCCTACGCGGATCAAACACATTGAGACTGTCCTCGACGAATCAAAGTTTTCATCCGTGCGAAAGGATGTTAATCCAAAAATTATGAAGCGTTAGTTTGTTTTTGTGTACAATATATTTTTACGAGCGAATGTATCAAACTTATGGTGTAATGAGTGAATGTATGGTTCTATGTGATGAATTGATATGTGCGTTGATGTATTTATATTAATTAATAAAATTAATATGTGCATTGATATTTTATGTGCATCGATATTTTATGCGCACTGATATTTTATGTGCATTGATATTTTATGTGTACTGATATTTTATGTGATATTTTATGTGCATTGATATTTTTTATAGTTTTATAATTTTAATATAAGGGCAGTGATTTTCCCAGGCGGGTGGCTTAAGCGCCCGCACAGAAAAACCATCTTTCTGTGCGGGCCGCTTAAACCGCTCGCACGAGAAAATCATCTTCTCGTGCGGGCTGTTTAAGCGGCCCACACGAAAATATGGTTTTTTTCGTGCGGGCGCTTAAGTCGCCCGCATGGGAAAATCACCACCTATATAGAAGTCATGCGGGCTCATGAAATTTTTCTAAGTCCCCAGGCGAAATTCGAAACCTTCTAGCTCCGTCAGGCTGCCCAAATCTCCCACCGTTGCCGACCGCCGACCTGCCGGATCCCCGCCTACTACGCCTAACCGCCGCCGAACCCCGCTACTCCGCCGACGCCGCCGGATCTCGCGCGCCGCCTTCGCTAGCCACCGCCCGCACCGCTAAGAACCGCCGCGCCCTACCGTCGAGAGCCGCACGCGGCCACTCTCACCGCCATCCTCAACCCTCACCCTCACCGACGCCGGCCTCAACCGACGCCGTCGTCGGCCTCAAACCCTAACCCTCACCGCTCAACCGACTGCCTGTCGGCCCCGTCGCATCCCCGATGCCGTCGACCTCCACTGCCCGGCCCCGTCGACACCGTCGCCGCCATCACTTCCGCTAACACTGGCGCCTCCACCGCCGCTGACACCGACGTCGACCTCCACCGCCGTCGCCGCCGCTTCACTAAGGTACAATCCCTGCCCTGCCAGTGAATATTGTGAATGAAAGTGATGGATGGATGAATGAAAGTGATGGATGGATGTGAATGAAAGTGATGGATGGATGTGAATTTTTGTTAATTTTTGTGAATATTGTTGTGAATGAAAGTGATGGATATATTGTCGATGAATTATTTCGGAAACTTTTTGTGTAGCAAATTGTTTGATGTCAATTTTTAAGAGTTCATGTTTGGTTGCAAGCCAAGTGTTCTACGAAATGGCCACAACGGTTAGAATTGGCTAGGGTTGTAAAAATTTTTAAAATTAAGTAGTTGTAGTAGTAGCAGAGTAGTAGTAGTAGTAGTAAAAGTGATGGATATAGTGTTTGATGATTTAGTTAATGTTTGATGAATTTTTGATATAACTGTAAAATGGACTGAATGTAAAATGGATTGTTATTGTTTGATGAATGTTTGATGTTGATGAATATAGTCAATATAGAAAATGGACTATTGTTTTTTTGATGTGAAATAGTTGTTGTGAATTTTTTGATGTGAAATAGTTGATCTGAAATACTTCATGTGAATATTTTTGATGAATTTTAGATTTTAGGTTAGATTTTAGATTTTAGGATTTTAGGTATCCTTATTGTAATTTTATTCGACTCCTCGTTTTACGTTAGCGTATGAAATATATACCCACCCCTACCGAATGACCTACAAATCTAATCAACCTCTGTCCTCTCCCTCTCCTTGGTCTCTCATCTCTTCTCCTGCCCCTATCTCACCTCTGCTCACGGACAAATTTTGGTAGAAAATATTAAAAGCATGGAAATAAACATATAGTCAAACATATGTATTTTCCTAAACCTAAACCTTGAGGATGTCGCTTATGCTGGGGAATGCGATGAGAGTAGTTAAGGGAGCTTGAAGTTGAAGGGGCACATACAATTCCACTATCGGAGACCCCTATACCAAATCGTCAAATGTATGCATATATATAACTTACATTTGATGATTTGGTCTAGGGTCTCCGATAGTGGAATTGCTTGTGCCCCTTCAACTTCATGCTCCGATAGTGGATATAGTCTTGTTTTTATAAGAGCAAAAAATATAGTATTTTAGAAGTTAAAATATAGTCAATATAGAAAAACCTAAAGAGAAGAAGAAGGAAAAAATACAATTTGTTTCCTTCTTCTTCTCTTTAGGTTTTTTCTATAGGTTTTTCCTTTAGATTTTAGACTTACGCTAAATTATTGTAAATAAATTATTTTGCTCGATGATGAACTGGAGCCATTCAGACATGTTGCAAATTGCAACATCCAAACACGGTTCAAATTATTTAGGTGTGTTGAAGGCTAGGTGGCAAGCAAAGATCTTCGCATCAATCCTTGTGTCAAAGGTCACAACGAAGATCTTCTACTTGCCAGCCAACCTACCACAACACCTCATGCTATTACAGATATAGTCTTGTTGTTTTGAGAGCAAAAAAATATAGTATTTTAGAAGTTAAAATATAGTCAATATAGAAAAACCTAAAGAGAAGAAGAAAAAAAAATACAATTTTTTTCTTCTTTTTCTCTTTACGCTGCGATTTATGCATGTCCTTAACACTTAATAATCTAACAGAGGAAAATATAGAACCAAAAAATACTCGATCCAGTTGTGTACATCCATAATGGTCACATTCTTCAGAAGTCTCTTCCAGGATTGAGAGAATCAGTTGAGATTCCGAATCCTCTTCCTCATCAAAAGGAAGTCATCATGGCGATGGAGAACACAGTGCCAATGGGGACTCTTGATGCAAAGTGTGGACTCTACATGAAGAGTACCTATTTGCCACTGTGTTCTCTATTGCCATGATGATTTCCTTTTGATGAGGAAGAGGATTCAGAATCACAACTGATTCTATCAATCCTGAAAGAAACTTCTGAAGAATGTCACCATTATGGATATGCACAATTGGATCGAGTATTTGCTGGATCTCTGTCATATATACACCATATTATAACTGTCTACTCCCTTCGTTCATAAATTTCACAAATTGTATATTATGAACAACCGTAGATCAAATGTCTAACGAGAAAGCTCCGTCGGAGGCACCAAACGTCGAACCAACGCAAGAGGCTTTGAGCGAAGGCACATTACAGACACCAAGCGATCCTTTTGAGATCGAAGTTACGCCGGCACCACCGGTTGAAGCAGACCCCGACTACATCCCTATCGAGCAAGCAATAAGTCGAGACGTATTGTTATGAAATAACCCGTCTACCTCACCGGATCGCGTTTAACATTTTCTGATGCTTGACGGATGGAGACAAGGCGCCGCTCAAAAAGAAAGGCCGCCAAGTCTGCCGTTATAGCCGAAGTCGAGACGGACACAGCAACGTCCGGTCCGGTAGAAACTGACACGTCCACGAGCGATGGAGGACGTCAAAAGAAAAGACGTGGTCAGAGAAGTAAGAGCAAACCCTCCAAGAAGACATACTATATCACCTCTCTAAATCATGATGGGAAGCCAATGGAGCCCAAGGTAGCAATGATAAAATTTAGTAGCACTTGCGAGGCACTGGCCAGAACCCACGGACCTTTAAATGTAGATTCCTGGGAGCAGGTGGATGACAACCTAAAGAACTTTATGTGGAATGAGTTGCAGAAGTGGCTTGTATATCCGCCTGGTTCAGAGGCTCTGGGGAAAGAGTTTGCCTTGAAAACGATGGCGCATCGGTGGAGGCAGTGGAAATCGGACATGAACACTCACTACGTGCAAAAGAACAAGTCTCCATTCGAAGAATACGGTGGTATAATGCCCGTCGAATGGGACAGGTTTGTGGTGAAGATGACAAGCCCTGAAGCGTTAGCGCAGAGGAAAAATATGTCCGAACTAGCAAAAAGGAACATATACTCGCACCGATTGGGCTCTAGCGGTTACGATGGCCACGTAGAGAAGTGGCGAGCAACCGAAGAGAAGTTCGCCGCCCAAGGCAAGCCACTGCTTGAAGATGCACTCAAGGAAAGAAGTAAAAACTGGATTTGGGCATGGAGCACGGGCCAAGTCACCGACGAGGGAGAGATCCTTTTCGAGGATCCGGATATTGGGCGTGTGACCAGCAGCCTGAAGGATATTGTGGAGAAAGAGAAGACAGGAGAATTCATTGCCAAGAGGGAAAATGATTAGTTGACAGCTGCATTGGGCAACCCCGAACATTCCGGACGAGAAAGGGTGTATCGTCAAGTACCAGTTGGAAGGAAGGGTTTCCTGAGGAAGCTACGAGTTACAAGAAACGGGACAGGTACAGACAGAAATTGGAAGAGAAAATAGCAAAACAAGTTGAAGATCATTTCTACTCTCTTGTTGCACAAAATCGCCAAGCCTTCCCACACTTGTTTCAGCAATCCAAAGAACCAACAATACAGATGTCCAGCAACGTCGGGTCAGTTGACACCGCATCTTATCCAGTAGATAACATAACTGCTCCGACACCGTGTAGCCTGCTCGTGCCGATAGGAAGGGCCGGGAAGAGAAAGGAGGTGGGTACAGGACTTGCTATACAAGGGCGTGAATTTCACAACACGTCAATCCTTGAGGAATATGTAAGGATGCAAGTGACCAAAATGCATGTAGAGCATAATAGCTTAGAGCTAGATATTCTAGCACCAGAAGGGATAGAATTGCTTGGGGACACGGTGAATCAATTTATACTATGACATCGACGAGATATCCTGCTGGTCGGTCCATCGCCTTCAACCCCAATCCCGCCAGCTCCTCGATTGCTGCTGCGCCTGCACTGCCTTCTCCACCAGGGCCAGATTCGCCACCTAATCGGCCTGCTTCCCCACCTTCCTCCCTCCCTAAAATAAAAGGTCCTGATTCGCCACAGCTGTCAGCCCCTGAAGTCGCCGCAGAACAACCTCCAACCGATGTACAAGATATTCATCAATCTTCTCCGACACCACAGTCAGCATTTGCGCTACCTGAAAGGCCTCTTCTAAAAACCACCAGTCTTCTAAGTCTGAGCAAGCTTGAACCTCGTCGGCTTATCCCAAAAATGGTTAGATCAACCTATGATAAGAAAGAAATGGCCATGTACGAGGGAAAGTTAGTGTTCCAGGCTTTCATGGGGAGAGCGGCGACTGACAAGAAGCAGGATGAAACTCTAAAGTTGTCATATTCACAAAAATCGATGAAAAACCAAATGGAGGACCTGCAAAACTAGACTTCCGACGAAGTGCCAACAAAGTAAGAGTACGGGAAGTCGTTCCTGCCGTGGCACATCATGGAAGACATGCCTTGAAAAATGAGGTTGATGCATGACTGGTATCTAAAGGCGACCAAAAAGGGCCTCGGCATGATTACTGTGAAGGTCCCGGATCACGCTTTCACCATTGGACCAAATAGGATGCTGGTAATCGATTTCAACGACCTTCACGCATTATTCAAGATGGAAAAAATGGATATAAATCTCGTTGCTGCGTTTTGCCTATAAGTATCAATCACATTTAATGTCATAAATGAATTCATTTGCAAACTAACTTCTGAAAAATTACCCACTACATTACTTAGGATGTAATTCCACAACGCGGATAAGGGCAACCATCCAGTAGGATACATTAACCCAACAATGATTTGCTGGACGGAACACACCATTAATATTCGTCCAGATTCCGATGAGCTCAAAGGTAAAATGAAGTCCCAAAAAGACGCGATCATCGAAAAAATGCACAAGGAGAAGATGGTCGCGGTAGCACTGTACTTGGGCTGATCGATGTTCGAGCACAAAGAAAAAAATGTCTTCATGGTCCCTTATGCGCTACGGTACATAATACTCTTCCGTACAACCGATATTTTACTACAATATCACCTACAATTAACATATCTTCTTCACAGCGATTACTACATACTTTTTCTGGTATATCCGCGGGACCACTTAGCCGTAGTGCTCGATCCGGCACAATACAAGGAAGGATCATTCAAAGAGTTCCTCATTATATTAAATTTGTAAGTACTATCATGCATCATTTAATAAGTATTGTCTGTTGTTACTCTCGAAGAAACAATTGACTCAAACAATTATTTTGTCTACATAGAGCACACATACATTATGTACGACACGGTGGACCGATCGATAATCCACAAAAGAAGAAGCTTCTCGTGAATACACAATGGTCGGTAATTACATGTCCGCTATATGCTGACATTTTGTACTGTGTTTAATTTGAAATATTGACATACGTATATAATTTTATTCAACACAGTGTTATAAGCAACCACCAGGCACAAACCTAGGCGGCTACTACGTGTGTGAGATGCTTAGAATTTATGGGAGATACACTACAAAGTTTGAAGAAGTAAGTCTAGAGAAAATATCTTTTTACATGTTAAGATCGATCTTGTATAAATTTTCTACCTATATCAATGTATATTCCTTCTTAAACAGATTGAGGCCATTCCAATTGTAGCAATCCGGTTCGACAATCGAACCATGCTCAACTTGGTTGCAGATATTTGTCGCTTCATCCGCCACGATGTCTGCAACCATTTGGGCAATTTCTACGATCTGGAGAGCGAGCTTGCGACGGATGATAAATTCAAACGACTTAGAGAGTGGAAAAAAGACCATATGTAATCATTTCTAATTAACTCTATATTTTATGTGCTTTTGAACTATTGTAAATTACGACACGAAACATGATATATATATATGAACATGCATGATGTGTACATTTATATCTTTTTATGAGAAAATAATTAAATGTTTCTTGTGCGAATATATATATGTATACATGCATAATCTCGATCGATCGATAATATTATTGAGAGAGAAGAGGAGAGAGAGGAAAAAGAGGGACAGACAAGAGAGAGCCCTACACACATGCCGCACATAAAATAATACACATGGGAAGATCAATCTTTCCGTGCGGTCAACTTAACGGATCGCACGGAAAGATCAATTATCCCGTGCAATCGAGTAAAGTGGCCCGCACGGGATAATTGATCTTCCCGTGCGGGCCGCTTAAGCTGATCGCACGGGATAATTGATCTTCCCGTGTGGTTGGGCCGCCCACACGCGAAAATGGTATTTTCCCAGATCATCTCGGGCATGCGGATAGGCCTTTCACATGGAAAGATATCTTTCGATCCGCATGAAAAAACGTTTCTCCAGTAACGTTACCATAGTTACAACAATCTTAATCAAAGGTTTACCATAGTTACAGCCATCTTAATCAAACGATTCACTACTGGAGAAAGCCACAATTGTCCCGATTCGTAACCCTCAGTAGTCCCGGTTGTCAAACCGGGACTACGAATCCGGGACTAGAGATGAGCGATCTCTAGTCCTGGTTAAATAACCGGGACTAGAAATGCATCTTTAGTCGGTTGAAGCCACCAACCGAGACTAAAGATGGCGGAGCTACGTGGCGGCTCGTCATCTTTAGTCCCGGTTGTGGCTTCAACCGAGACTAAGATTTTTAAAATTTTTTTAATTTGCCCTTTCTCTAGCCCACGCCCTCGATTCTTTTGGTTTTTTTCTTGTCAAAATCCTAAAATCATCACGAGATACGAAATCAAATATCACGATTCACAAATAACAATGAACAATATATATCCCAAATGTTTTTTTCATTTTTCTCCACATATCAAATACATCTTCAAAATAAAAAAAATCACAGATCAAATACTATCACAAATTTGTTCACACATATATACAACAAAATCCACTATATACAATAAAATACAACAACATCAATTTTTTGCTCTGCCGCCGCTCCTCAGCCGCGCTCCCGCTGCGCCGGCTCCGCTCCCGCTCACCGTGGTGAAGATGACGCCCCATCGCCACCTCCTCCCCCGTTGCCGCCATTTCCTCCCCTCCCCTTGCTTGCCGAGGAGAGAGGGAGAGAGAGGGAGAGGGACAGGGACAGGGAGAGGAAGAGAGCTAGAGAGAGGGAAAGAGATCCGAAAATGTGCTAAGTGTTAGATCTGTGAAGAAGACGATGCGAGCGGGGATATATATAGCCAATTCATCTTTAGTCCCGGTTGGTAGCACCAACCGGGACTAAAGATAATTTTCCGCTATTTCCAATTCATCTTTAGTCCCGGTTGGTGGCATCAACCGGGATTAAAGATAATTTCTCGCTATTTTCAATTCATCTTTAGTCCGGTTGTTGTCACCAACCGGGACTAAAGATAATTTCCGCTATTTCTAATTCACCTTTAGTCCGGTTGGTGCCACCAACCGAACAAAAGATAATTTTCCGCTATTTTTCTAATTTATTTGGTCGGCTAGGGTTAACAATTAAATAATTCATTAAATAGGGTCAAATTAAATTCATTAAATATAGGTTTAAAACAATAATATTAAAATTTAATCAAACATAGATAATGTTCCTCTTTTGCCCTCGATTTTTTATTTTCATCTCTGTTGAGCAAGAGAGGAAAAATTTGACTTTTTGTTTTATTTTTTTATATTTTTATGGACTTTGGAGCACACGAGAGGTAACCATATAAAATTTGAGCGTAAACAAGCAAAAGACGTGGCCTGTAAAAAATTCGGAAGACACGCTCAAAATCGGAAAAAAGCTTTCGGGCTCGAAAAGGCAATCTTCTGAGGCTTTTTGGGGAAAATAAAATCGCCGAACGTGGCAAAACGGCGAACGAACGCATCCGAAATTTTTTTCTGATCGATTTTCATATATGGAACGTCTCGATCGGAGTCTGTATGCGAAAGTTATGACCGTTTTAAAAACCGACTCCGAGTTAGAGGACGAAACGGGAACAATGCGCGTAAAACTTGTTAAACGCGCATAAACTAATGTGACGACCAGGGTTTATATGTCTTTATCAATATTGTACATCCCTCCGATTCGTATATTATCACCAAAATAATTTTAAAAAAGATTTTGTATATTGAGAATCATTAGTTAATAACAATATGATGATATGTAATAACAAAATTAAAGCTTCCTTCTATCTTCAATCACCCACCTTCACACAACAACACACTTTGAAATTACAGATCCTCTTAAATTAATTTTTGGCCATTTGAATCATGTAGCAAAATTTATATATTTTTATTAGGTTCGTTAAAAAATAAGCACATTCACTTTTGTCCGGTTGGTAACACCAACCGGACAAAAAGTAGCAGGTTTTGACAACATTTGAACCGGGACTAGAGGTGATCTTTAGTCCGGTTTGTGACACGAACCGAGACTAATATTCCTAGACTTTTTAAATCGGGACTAGAGATCATCTCTAGTCCCGGATACAACTCAAACCGGGACTACTGTGGTTTTTGCCACTTCAAACAATGATGGTTTCTCCAGTAGTGATTGTCTAATAAAATACGACGCGTCTAATATTTCGTGTGGCAAACTGTGATAACTAACCAGACATCCTGATAATCTAGTGTATATATTCTCCAGCCTGAGCAAGTGGGCATATAATCCTGCATCCGTAGGCCCCTCCGAGGGAATTTGGTAGCACTGTCCAAATCAATTGTCATGGTGTAGAATTCGTCAATTCTTCGACACGAAGCAAGCCTTAATATTCTTTTCGTTTTAAAATATACTTGTTCAGATAAATAAAACAGAAGATATGTAAGTAGTCGGTGGCTTGTAGCTAGCTGCTCAGGTAATATGGTTTTTTTTGTCCATCTACTTAAAAAAAGAGATTTATTTTTAAAAAAAATTATGAGCGTGTAGTAAATTGAACACGAGACTTCAGAATTAAAATCACACATCTTTGTCACTGCCAAGTGCATCGCATGTAATCAAGTAGATATAAAAAGTTATATACATATGAAATCACAAAATTTAACTACATTGCACAATATACTTAGAGCCCTTATCTTTAAAAAGAAGTATTTTGAATTATCTCCGCGAGACAGAACTATCCCATCATCGTATTCTCCCTTCAACTATCTATCAATTATATAATACTATTATGAAAAGCCCCATGGCTTTAAATTTATACCGAATTTAACTACAGATAATACATTTAGCAAATTTTGGGGAAAAAAACCCTAACAGTACTATTCTCCCTTCAACCAAAACGGTTTAGTAGTGTTTCTGGTTTCACTGCTAATTAAACCATCCCAGTAATGTAGCAGATTGTTAGCTAGTACAAATGTATATAGAACATAAGTACTTTCAGTTTAGATAAAAAGAAAGAGAGTTGTACAACAAATACAATTCCGCTCTAAGATATATATAACATCGTACAGTTGCAAGGGAGATTCAAATCCTTGAGGATAAATGTCACCAAAATGTCTAGATTCTTACCCACCATTAATTATCAAAATGCAGCATACATGCAAACGAATTTCACCACAGAAAATTTAACTAACCAAGTTCAAATTCTTTGTAAAAATAAAATAAAATCGGGTGATTCAGACCTCGCATGCAGCTACCACCACCGTGATGCAACGACGACGACGACGTGCGTCTCCTCCGCCGTTGATCGTCACACGAACGGCGCCCGTTCCGGCGCGCGGTGCGCGCACTTCCTGGCACGCCGCCGGTAGCTGTTGGAGTCAGCGGCCGAAGCGGCCGGCACCGACCGCGCTGCCGCGGCGGCGAAGGCGAGGATGGCGGCGGCGGTCTCCTCTTCCTTGTCGCCGTCGTTGCCGTTCCGATCACCTCTAGTCACCTGGCGTCCTCCTCTCCTAGGTCGCGACGACGACGCTGACGGCTGTCTCTGTGCCGGCGGCGGCCGACAGCCGCCGGCCTTGCTCTGAACAATGCTCGCCTTGGTTGGGTAGAACGGCTCGTCTTCTTCCTCGTCGTCGTCTTCCTCGTCTTCCGGTGGCCCTGAAATCTGTAGCTCTGGGATGTTGTTGGGATCGATGGCAAATGTCAGGGTAGTATCGGATTCCATGCATTTGAGCTGACATCAACAGGAGACAGATAGGATTAATTCAGTAGTATGAAATATGAATTACAGGAAATTCTTTTAGAAATAACACATTTTAATGAAAAATAACAAAAATATACGTTGGCCGGCTAAAATTGCAAATTTAGCACCCTGTCAAACAGCCATAGTTCGATCAGCAATGAACATGCCGGCCCATCGAACGACCTTAATACGATCAGCTACGAACATGTCAGCCTATCGAACACTTCGGTTGCTAGCATCATAAAAAAATTTTGCATGCATGCACTGGCATGGCATGCAGGGTGACAGATCGAACAACACTAGTCAATATGTCCTCATCATGTACTACAAAAGCAGGCCATATGCAGTATGGCATGCACATGCATCACAAGTTGTTAAAAAGTTGTTATCTCGTCAACCCTGTCGAACAATCTCGACAAGTACTTATCAAATAACGGCCGTTTTATATGTAACCTATCGAACTTTGATTATTTGATAGGTATTAAACTTATGATTTTAGCCAATCAACCTTTATTCTTGCAATTTTCCATTTAAATTTATTATTTCTTAAAAAAATCTGAATTACAGTGGTATAATAGGAGTAATACTACTATCATCAGTTAATCAGAAGTGATCAGAGAAAATATAAAGTGGTTCGAGTTTGAATGTTGGAGATGCTTTCATTTGATGGAGGAAATTCATTGAAAAAATACACGAGTTTCATGGTGTTGAATTAACTAGCATCAGTTTCATGGTTTTATTGAGTTTGCCTAAATGCAAAATGAGAAAAAGGGAAAAAAGAAAGGCTAATTTCCTAATGGGGCCGGATCAGGCCCACGGATGAATGGCCCAGCAGGAGGGCGAAAGGAAAAACATGTTCCCATTTTTTCCTCACGTCTAGATCTATCTGGGCCGTTGGTTCCTAATTCAACGGTCCAGATGAAGCGCAACGCACTTGTGATACGAGACGCGTCTCCTCGGACTTGGCCCAAAAACGGCAAGATCGTGGCGGAGACGACGATGGGGCCAGAAAAGGAAAGGAGCGTGACCGGCCGGCCGGAGGAGCTCTGACCTTGCAGCCAAGGGAGCAGAAGCGGAAGGCGACGTCGAGGAGGCCGCGGCCGCACGCCTCGCATGCGGTGCAGGCGGCGGCGGCGGCGGCGGCGCACCGGCCGTTCCGCGGCGCCTGCGGCCGCTCGTTGAGGAAGACGACCCTGTCGCGGTTGATGACGTAGGTCTGTACCCGCGACATGTCCAGCGCACGCTCCAGCTCGGACACGCGCACCACGTTGTGGTACGACGACCGCCGCACCTGGACCAACCGGTGATGCCCCACGCCGTGCGCCGCCACGCACCACTGGCACCCCACGGCCGCGGCGGCGGCGGCGGCGGCGTCCCCGCCGGCGACGGCGCCGGCGGCGCAGGTGAGGCAGTACTGGTTGCACTCGCTCCTGCTCATGCCGCGGTGCACCGGGCACGCCATGAAGAACCGCGCGCCGAGCAGCGGGAGCAGCCACGCCGGCCCGCGCCGCCGCTCCTCCTCCGTCTCCCGCTCCGCCAACCCAGCAGCCATCGCCGCCTCCTCCTCCGCCGCTGTCGCCATCACCGACCTCCCAAACAAAAAAAATGCAGCACCCAATCAACACCACCACGCCGGAGACGAAGACGAAGGCAAGAACAAACAATGCCGGATAAACCATTGCTCGATCTTGCTGCCAAGCGACTACATATATATACCTTCGCTACCACTGCTCGCTCGTCAGAGAGTCGATCGAAGACGACGGGGATTCGATCGGGAGTGTGAAGATCTATGCCAGATTGGATTCAAGATTGCTCCATTTTTTTCTTGATGAGATTAGGGGAGGGGATGGAAAGGGAAATGAAGTGATAAACACAGCACAGCGTCTGGCGGCTGGGTTTACACTACGGACGCGAACGTTTTTGCACAACGGGATTCTTTCTATAGACGGATGGCACGAGATGCAGGAGGTAGTCTCTCTCTCTCTCTCCATGTTTTCTCGATTTTTATGTATCTATTTTTGTACTGAAATTCATCAATGTGATCCTAATCACTAGGCATAGAGATTAAGAGGTGTACCTGGCTAATTGTCCAAACTAGCTATGGCACAAACCCCAAGGGCCATCAAATCATCATAGATGAAGTAAACCACCAATCAGTGAAATAAAATGTGTACCTTAATTGCATCTCCAGTGATCACAAAGAATTAAAATAAAACCATATAAAAAATAAGTTGAAACTTAAAAGTTTAGATAAGTGTACGACACTCGGACTCAATTGTAAGACCGCTTGAATCACCTTCTTCAACCCGATAACTGGTGCTGCCAAAACTGTGATCTAAACACTAATGAAGAACGATCTTTGGTTCACTCACTTGCCAAAAATCATAATAGTCCCGGTTATAAAAGGAACCAAAACTAGAAAATATTTTTAATCCCGGTTAAAAAAGGCAACGGTTCTCTAGGATATTTAGTCCCGGTTAGATGTGTCTGAACTTGTCAAGGCGTCATTGATCTTTAGTTCCGATTGGTTTTACAAACTAGGACTAAAGATATCTTTAGTATCTGTTAGTGTTACCAACCCGGATAAAAGATAATTTTGATCTTTTGTCCCGGTTGGTAACACCAACCAGGACTAAAGATGAAGTTGCCTTTTATACTTTTTTCTCCTCCAGCCCGAGCTAGCTGCAGTGTCTTCAAACTTCTTTAGCTAGAGGGGAGGTGCTGCCAAAATTTTTTATGAATTTTTTTGTTGATAATACGCAAATCTTTGCTATCTACAAGGTTAGCAACTTCATCCTCTTATTATCTACGCTTAGCATTTTGCTTTTTACGATTGATTTATATATATATATATCTCTAGATAGGTTATAGAAAAATAAAGAGAGAGAAAATTTGTTTGGAAAAATTATTTTACTAAGCACATTACATTTTGTTGAGAAAATTATTTGAAAAATGAAGAGGGAGAAAAGTATGCTTAGCATATTATATTTGTAGGTATATTTTACGTACAATTTTATCTCAAAAAATATTTACGGAAAATGATGAGAGAGAAACCTTTGGACAAAAATGTTATAAAATAAATGACAAAGGAAAAAATATAGAAAATTCGATAGTAGATTAGAAAAATGAGGTAATTTAAAGATCGTTAAAATAGTTAGAAAAATGTATACTACGTACATTAATTAATTTTATGTTTATAACTTTAAAAAACTTTTAAATATAATTCTAATTTTTTAAGTACAACATATTACGTATGTTGGACTATTATATAATTATTGTCTGATTACATATATAATTATTGTAATATTATATAAATGGTTTGACTTTCTTGAATTTATATTATAATTTTTTTGTATTTCATGTAGATAGATCGGCAATGGATATATAACGCGGACCGACGGTTGACAGAGTTTATTCAAGGTGTGTAATATGTTTTGAGTGTGGCTGATGCCAACAAGCAGAAGGGTTTTATACGTTGTCCATGCAAAAAGTACAAAAACGAGAAGGAGTATTCTACATCAAGAATTATTCATGCATACTTGTTTCATCAGGATTTATGCCTCACTATAATTTCGACCTATACCAGCTGGATGCCCTTGACGTCTCTCTTATAGCCACACAGGTTTTGTAAGTGTCATTCAGTTATATTTATTTCGTTCCTTAGCTCTTTGTATTTAGCTGACTAAAATTCTTTTAACCGTTGTAGAATGGCTATCCAATATTGCAACAAGCAAGACTGTTACAAATATGGATTCATGGACCCCTAGAAAACAAACACCACGATGTAGACAAGTATCCGGTGCAAACAGAAGAGAACATCTACAATATACTAGTGCAACAACATTTCAAGACATCTATACTTCTGCCATACAAGACAACATGAGTTTGTACTACCTTCCGTATCAACATCAATTCTGTGCATACATACAGTTTCATATAATATGTCATCTCACGTAATTTGCAGATTTCACTAGGCTCTGTTTGTAATTAACGTTGAGAGCTCGCGGATCCATGTATTTGACTCAATGGATAAATCAGAGTCTACGTACGCAAAGATTTTCGAAATGTTAATCAAGTAATGCTATCTTATTTGCTATTGCATATATGTGGTTCTCGGATAATAGCTTTCAACTACACGTAGGGCATGGGCACGGCTCCGTGAGACGGTTTGCGGGAATTGGAAAGAGAAGCTTTCTGTGAGGATGATTTTTCCAGTGAGTAACATGCTTCAAAGTATATTGAAATGTATATTAAAATAGAAATTTATATTAAATTTGTCGTTGTTTCTCCTTCAGTGTGCAAAACAGGCGAAGGAGACAAACTTATACGGCTACTACATCTGCGACTATATTCACCGTCTAGTTACCTAAGTCACAGGTCCCCAAGATCTAGATCTACGTATAACAACCATTAATACATTACGTCTCGATTTTTTAATTAATTTTATATATTTATTTCTCATTTATTCGAATGACAACTTATGCACGTTAGGGACAATCTTCCCCACGCGAGTTTCATACATGCTGCTCAAGAAGAACTAATGGGATTTATCAACGAGCAGGTTATTGATCGTGCGGGGGAGTTCTACTTTAGTTCGAGCACCATAGACCCTAGATCCACAACGTAGAAATTTTTTTGTAACATATGATATAGAACAGTAAAAGAATGTAAGATATGTGTGTACATATGTGTACATATTTTGATAATATCTATAATCTATAACTATCTGTAAAGCAAGTAGTGTTTCCACCCAAAATTTTCGTCCACCTGGCTATTTTGCAGAAAACCCCTTGAGTTTTTGTAAAATTAACTCGCAGTCCCGTGTGCCCATCTATCTAGGAGGTCGGACCGACCGAGCCCACTGCGCCACGTCGTGTAACGCCCGAGTTAGCAACGCGTTAATATTTAGAGGCCCACATGTCTGTCCTGTCCTGTAGGTGAGATCAGATCCAATGAAGAATATGTAGGTGAGGTCCGACTCATCGGAGGAGGCCGTGGTCGAGTTACTCTGCGCGCTGCAGGCCGTGCCCATGACGTTCGAGACGCTAGAGGCGAGCAAGATCGGCAAGATGATCAGCGGCCTGAGGAAGCACTCGTCGGAGCAGGTGCATGACCTCGCCACCGCGCTCTACAAGAACTGGAAGGCGCTGGTCGACGAGCACCTGATCACCAGGAGCAGGAACAGCAGCAAGCCGTCGGTGCCGACCAAGACTGCCTTCGCTCTCGTCACGGTTGATCACGCAACAAGGCAAACATGGCGGCTGCTCATAGGTCGACGCCAGCGGTGGCGCCAAAGAAGAGCGTGCAACAAGCGCAAGGAGGCGCCGACGCTTCTACCGGATATGGATGAGGCGAAGCTGGAGGCGGCGAGGAAGAAGCTCAGAGAGCGTTACAGAGACGAGGAGACGACTAAGAAGCAGAGGAAGATACATATGATCAACGCGTCGGGGAAGACGAAGCAGCGCCTCGCCATCGTCGAGCGGCGTGGCGTGGTCCAGCGCACGGTGGTGAGTCACGCTCCGATGGCTGCTTCTGTCCGGACGTAGATGGTGTTGTGGTGGTGTAATACTTGAATGAATACGACTCTGCTTTGCTTTCTGTAGATGGATGATTTTCTTTTCGCATGTTCAATCGTCCTGAACGCAGAGTTATTTTTGGTGTAATAATGTAGTACAAAATTCAGGTGTATGTATTACTAAGTCAGGTTATATGAATTAAATAGCAAAGCTGAAGCAATGAACAAATTTCCGTTGTATGTGGTTTCAGAAAATTCAGAAGTAGCCCATGTTGTGTGTATTAGAAATTCAGAGAATGTACATATGACTTGGTTAGGTAATGACCTCCTGATTCACACTAAAGCCACATGACAATGAGAAGAATGTGTAGCAAGTCATGTTGAATATAGATCACATACCACTGCAATAATAATTATATGATCCTTCCAACGTGCTTCATCAGCAAGTTGCACCGGAATATATCACTTCCATCATCTTTCTGTGAGCATACAATAAGGACTCGCTTAGACTTTTTGAACAGGAAAAACATGCATTTAGATGCGGGCGGATAGGGGGATCAACAAGGGAAGCAGGTGAAGGAGTGTAGACAATTTGGGAGCCAAGTATTGGCCGAGCTTCACGCGAAAAGAAAACAAGGAGCAAAAGAATATTGGGTTGGGCTGCCTCGTCAATATAACTGGGAAAAGAAAGAAATAATTAGATATTACTGTAGATTTGGCCGAGCTCGTTGGATTTATGGCAATATTAAGTGCAAAGTTAGAGTTAGTCACATTAGATTTTTTTACATGATGTTGTTTACATAGTAGCTTTAGTTTGTATTTTGCAATAGAACAAAATAAAAACTTTCATTTGATATCCAAATTAAATTAAATTAAATCCAAATTACTTGTGGTATCAGGTGAAGACATAAAGAAAAAATATAAATTAGAATTACACGATACTTCAACTTTAAAATATGATAAAATAAAATGACGTCCGTTGTAACGTATGAGCATATTTATTAATATGTATATATTTTTTTAATTAAGTGCATTTTTCGATGTGGTGTCATCGAAAGAGAGAAACAGAGAGATGCGAGAGAGATAGACGGGTCGGCCGATTTGGCCCAGCCAAATTAGACACGTCTGCGGTCCAAGGTTTCTCATCAATTTTAATGATTTTTCTCATACGGTTTTCTTTAATTTTCATCAAATACAACAGATCCACATAGATAAAAAACGAAAAATTAATCTACCGCTAGATCAGCAGGATCGAATCTAATGCAAGCAAAGCATCCATAATATGATGAAAATCAAGAAAACACCTAATCAATCTATCAAAACATATAGACCGCACAGACAATTTAAATGCCCGGATGTATCTATAAATTAGTAAATTATATAGTTTAGGAACCAAAATCTTACTAATTACCTACCTTGGTTCACTTGCTTGATGAGGTCACGCGTTCATCTCCTGGTAGATGTGTACATGACAATCCTTACGCTTGCATGCGTGTGTACGTCGGCCAAACCAGCCGGCCAAGTCCAAGCTCGTGGCTCTGCTCTTGCATTGGGTGCATATGGGCGATCTCCGTGGCCTACTGCGCAAGTCGCGCGCTCGCGTGTGCCGCCACGGCCGGCCACGCATACCGGCCCGCCTGTGAGAGCTGCAATCCCGGTCGGCCTCCTCTCGCGCGGTTGACAGGACGGAGGAGATGAGGTACAGGTCGAGGCCGGCAGCACGTAGCTCCTGACGACTCATCCTCGACTGCTCAGCACGCATGCAGCCGCTAGCCTATGCGGTGGTGCGTCCGTACTCGGATCTCCATAAGTTTTTCTTCAGATGCAAGCGGCACTAGTACAAAATGTCTATAGGTGACGGTTCGGAACCCTCAATAGGTGTCGGTTTTGTACCCGACACCTATTGGTCGGTACCAATGACAAGAGTTATTAGTGTCGGTTCTTCACCCAGCACCTATTAGGATCAATACGTGCTGGTTTTGTATTTAGAACCGACACCTATTCGGCCTAATAAGTGCCGGCGACTATTAAAAACCGGCACCTATTATGACTAATTGGTATTGGTTCTCAATTGAAAACCGACACCTATTATGACTAATAGGTGCCGGTTCTAACTTCGAACCGACACCTATTTGGGATAATAAATGTCGGTTTTTGTTTAAGACCGACACATATTTAGGAAGAATAGGTGCCGATTTTTGTTTGAGACCGATACCTATTAGTCGTAATAGGTGCTGGTTTTTGTTAAAAACTGGCACTTATTTTCCTGAACGTACAAAAAAAATTATATTTAGCATAAATATTCCTCCATACAACAGTCACACAACATTCAGTTACATTTGAATTCCCATGCAGCATAATATTTCATAGCAGGTCACATAAGAAAAGGCTCAAGTTAATATATCAGACATTATCACATTATCACAGCTGTTACAAAAGTGAAGTGCAATATTACACAGCTGACAAAAACACAGCTCATACGAAAACACAGCTGACAATATTCTAACTCCTTCACTAACTGCATCCCCTTCATTGAGTAGAACTTATTATCAGTAATCAGAGATTTCCTTAAAAGACATTCAGTATAGATCACAAATTTGGTATCATAAATGAGGTATGTTTATGAGAAAAAAATGAAGAATTACTTGTTACAGGCATGTAAGGAAACAAAAAAATGGCAACAAAATGAAAGCAATTGAAATATTTCCAATCTGACATAGAGAAGTAGAGAACCAAAAACTAAACCTCTTCTATATTGTGATGGGATACATATCCATTTAGTCGAGCTCATAGACTGCATTATTAATTGATAAATTAATTGATAAAAAATTAACAGATAATATGTAAAATTGACAATTCTGCATTATTAATTGTGATGAGTGATGGCATTTGCATATATACGAAAGGGACTCAACAGTAGTTAAATTATCAGCAAATTAAAGAGAGATGTCTCTATCTTCAGTACAGTTAGTACTAGTAAGAGTGCGTGTGATGCACTGTATCTAGATGATTTGCTTAATAAAATTGATGCACACCACTGATCATTGGCATGAGCATGCCTTGCATATGATCACATACTAAACCATCTATTGGGCAGTTAATTAAATTACTGCCATGGTTTAATTAGCAGGAGTAGGTGTGTGCTAACTGGCTAGTTTAGTTAAGCTTAGCTAGGTACTGCAAAAGGGAAGATACTTTGGGGGGTGCTTCAGTTAATTGCATTTCATTAGCATAAGACCTGAGATATTATAGAGGACACAAAATATTACTCCATTAGTCTCGCAAGGCGTAACATATAAAACCCGAAGCTCGAGCGAGAGAACATAGGAGATATTGCTGGGACTCGGCGTGCCGATCCAACTTCAGCTGAGACGTGCCGTCAAACCACACGAGGCGGCGACCGGATGTGTTACACATCTCGGGAGACTTGACAAATATTCGCTTAAGCTCTACAACATCTCAAATGCTCTAAACTCATACTCCTATGAAAATTTTAGTTACACATACTTACCTGCATACGGGGACAACGACGACGATACGGGCCTCATCCATGCCATCCAGTCGGTGAGATGACCTGTTGCTTTGAGGGATAAAAATATTACCTAGAAAAACTTAACACATGATTAGATAATTGTACAAGAAATACAAATAGATAGACATTACAAAAATATATAAACTTAGATCAAGTTCGATACAACAACCCAAATAACCGATCGACATGCTTAAAAATGTAAGTTCTGCCCACTAATGTTGTCTGCATATCTTTTGTGGTCGATCAGCTCTCTAAATTGGCACTAGGGCCGCCAGCCTCAAGGAAACCCACTCATGAAACATGATATGTGCCAGTCTCTGAGATGACATGTTCGAAGATGAACCCGCAGAGTTGTTCAGCGAGGGCGAAGCAAACATGTGGCAACAACTTACTTGTTGGGAGCTTTAATTTCTACAAATGGAAGGATTGAATATGTGAAAACGCACTATGAGTGTAGAAACGCGTATTTTCGTCTTAAAAAAATTGACGAACCTCCACATCTGTAATGTTCCAGTTGTCGATCTCCATGAAAGTCCACATAAATTTCATCGTGTAGAACCCACATGTGCTCATTCCTTGATCTTGACGTTGGCACCAAGGATGGCAGGTTACCCAAAATGTATTTGAACAGGGAGCGTGTCGAATGCACTTCTTCTTGTACTTCACTAGTGTCTTATTGAGGATGCCAATTACGGATTGGAAATCTTCTCACGGTTTCCTCAATCCATCCAGAACGAGGATTTTGGAATCATTTAAATGGATCACAAGAAGGATCCAATGGTTCCTACGTACAAAGGGACAGGGCAATTAACACCGAGGAAGGACAAATGGTAGGTAGAACGATAACCGCCTCACTTACTTAAAGTTGTAGGGCGAAGAATCGTATTCATGTCCCGAAGCTTCACAAAGGAGCTGTACGGGTAGTCCACACCATTTTTTGGGACGTTGGGCCTCCATCAATCGATTGGAGTTGACAATGTTGGATCGAGGAATGCTAGTTTGTTACAAGTCGCTCTACATTCAAGCGCCCCCATTTTGCATAAGGAAACAAGTTAGACAACTTACAAAGGCTAATAAGGGTATGAACTTAGAAATACTAGCTAGAGGTTCGAGTATGCTTACAATGCCCATATTTGAAGTATAGATACGTCTAGCTCCCTTAGATTGTATAGCTGAAATAGTTCATCAAATGGGACCCAGATTACACCATCGTCGTGATGAAAGTCCTCGTTCTTGTAATAGACACCGAACGTCTTCTTAACCTCCTTTGCTATCTGTAGGTACCACTCTTCTACCCTTCTCATCTGAGTGTAATTTGTAATGACGTTGCGATATTCGTCGGTGGTCAAAGGACCATCTAACTTGAACTTAGCTGCCAAAGGTGCCTTCGCAATATTGTCCACATCAGACAAACTCTTCAGCCCTGCACTTTGGAGAAATTCTTTCTCATTATTCTTGGTGTCTTTTGTGAATTGAGCCTTGGAAAAATCTTACAATTTCTTTTTCTGGATCGTGCGTTGAAAGTCCGAAATAGGTTGCGTCGGAGCTGGTGGCCTTGCCATGCGAATGAAGTGGTCTGTACTTGAACCGACACTTTCGGGGATGGCTCCGACTTTGTAGAAATAGTCGCTTTCTTGCCCTTCTTAATAGTAGATGGTTCAGACATATCTGTAGATTTGCACAGTCGACCCCTCTTCTTGGGTTGGTCATCAGGAGCTCTTTGTGCCGGCGGAGGAGACGGGCTCTTACGTGGCAACGGTGGTGGAGTTGGCATTCTTTGGGGGGAGACAGCAGGCCCGCTAGAGCTAGACCCGCCATCGCTTGGCTCGTCATCACCATCTCTGAAGGAAAGACAATGAACCTCTTGCGCCACATGATGACGTTGTGGATAGCTTCTCCAAGAGTGTTCACCCCTTCCTCCGGAGGAAATTCAAGCTGGATGGCCCTATATCTGCTCGACACGTCCTCCACTTCAACCCTTGAGTAGCCAGGTCGTATTGGATTACCGTGTATCCTTCCTCCCTCCACTACAGGATGTGCCATACCGCGTGACACCTATAGCATTTGAGTATGGGGTGAGTACCGACGTAGGAGCTGTAGGGTTCCCGTCTGGATCTAACGCTGTTATAGTGTAAAGGCCCGAGGGCATCCTGGTTGGACCTCTCCCCCTTTTTGTCGATGAGGTCCCAGTATCACCAGAGTTTACAATGGCCGAAGGGGTAGCCTCCTCCACGCTTTCAGTGTTCAAGTTTAGAAAGCCACTTGGGCTACCAGGACCACCGTCGTTTTCTCCGGAAATTGCAGGCATACTGTTATCTTGTTTCCGGGACATTTTCTACACTATAATGATCAAAAGTTTGAGAGAGTTAATCCAAAAATGATTCTGAACATTCGTGTAAATTGGACTTTTTTAACAGAGAAAAGGAATTTCTAAAAACCTATATATATAACTTACATATATATATAACTTATATATATAATATGTATATGTGTGTGTGAAAATATTACTTCTCATGTGCTCATGTTTTTTTAAAAAAATGCAGAAGGAAAGAAGAGGGGGGACACAAGAAGGAAAGAAGGAAAGAAGGAACGCCGCTTGGAATTTTAGAAATGTACGAAACAAGACCTAGATCTTTTATGTAGAAAGCACATTTTTGTTCTGCCATTTAAATTGTCTAATTCACACTTGAAAACAGGCTTCAGAATCTGCCCAGATTTTGACAAAAAAAGCAACAGTCATACTCAAAAATTCATATCGCCTAAACCACTTGAGCAAGGCTTATTTTACCATCCAATAAAAACACATGAAAATTGGCTGAGAGCTAGATTACATCATTATCTATGGTTGGGGTTGATTCTACACTTTGCAACTAGATGGGCCTTAGTGACCAGCCAAAAGCCAAAGAAAACAAAAGATTAAAGAAGAAGAGAGCACATGCACAATGTCCTTCGAGATGAGAATCCAATGACTGCCAAAAAAGAAATACTCATTGCAACGCCAACTTCCACTGTCTTGTGCGAGAATTCTAGATAAATTCTTACCGGATCCATATAAACTATATAGTACGTAAAGTATTGCCATCTATGTTAAGCATCATATTACCAAAACTTCAAGTATATAGGAAATCCAAAACTAGATAACTGAAAGTTTGCGAAGGAGCTTTAATGGCGGGTGTACTTCATTGCAAGTGTTAAACTGTGTGTGTTACCATCGGACTCTACAAATGATTCTTTCATGTTGAAGTCGGTTTCTGTATAATGTGGTGAACCCGAGAGGCGTAAAAATATCGTAGAGGTGGCTAACTCTGTCTTGCTAGATCTAGTGAAAAAGATTAAACATCAAGAGAAAAACTGTAATTCTTGAAAGTTGCATCTGCAATAGTATCTTTGTAAGTGGTTTTCTAACCTAGAAAAGCATCGATGAAGTTAGCCGGTTTTCAAACGGACTAGAGCAATAAAACTAAAAAGTATCTATAGTCCTAAAGGGCTGTAATGCATTTATTGCACAAAATTGCTGAACACCCTTGTCAAGCAATATTAGTAAACAAATGAGTACTGAAATTAGGAATATTAGTAAGCAATATTAGTAAACAATTAGGAGTAACACATTTGAGTACTGAAATTAAGTGAACAAATGTTTCTCTTGAGAAAAAGAAAATATAAACCTTTTGCATAATACAGGTTCAAAAGGTCCCATTTAAGGTATAACAAATTTATAGGAATGTTCAATTTTCGTAAGAATTAAAAAACCCATGCTTTTTTATGGGCCGGCTAAATACAGTACAAAGTTCAAAATTTGATTCCAAGTTGAAACAACACGTGCTTAAACTATTACCGCCATTATTCTTATTATCACAGATACAAGTAAAAAAGAGAGAGAGAGATTAGGAGACACTGACTTTGACTGGTTGTCGTCGTCAGGCCGCCGCTAATATTTCAGATAAAGGTGAGCAGTCAAGAAAACCAAAGCCGTGTTGTGGCCCTAAAGAAACAAAACCCTAAAGAAAAATGCAGAAGGAAAGAAGAGGGGGGACACAAGAAGGAAAGAAGGAAAGAAGGAAGAAGGAAAGAAGGAAAGAAGGAACGCCGCTTGGACTATAAACAATACTTCTGCTTCAAACCTTTGTATCTTGAAATATAAAAACGATATGACTGCAAATAAATACATTTTAGAAATCTACAAAACAATACCTAGATCTTTTATGTAGAAAGCACATTTTTGTTCTGCCATTTAAATTGTCTAATTCGCACTTGAAAACAGGCTTCAGAATCTGTCCAGAATTTCGGAGGGTACATACTAAAACTACTATCCAGATTTTGACAAAAAAAGCAACAGTCATACTCAAAAATTAATATCGCCTAAACCACTTGAGCAAGGCTTATTATACCATCCAATAAATACACATGAAAATTGGCTGAGAGCTAGATTACATCATTATCTATGGATGGGGTTGATTCTACACTTTGCAACTAGATGGGCAGTTTGGGCTAACTCAGCAGCATGAACTGTCCTATGCTATATGACTATTGGATCAATGTGGTCTAGTTGCATGGATTTAATAACAGATAGTATCATTTTTAGGATGAAGGCAGTTGATGCTTTCAACAGTCAAAACAGTGCAACACCCAACAGGAGCAATTAACTCCCTGGTGTAACAGACTAACAGTGGATTATTTGTTACTAGAAAACCATGGCAAACGGGAGTGATTTCACAAGATAAGAACAATTAACAGAACTAAAGGTTGATATATACCATTATTACAAAATCAGAACAGACTGTTTCAATCCAAGGTTTTAGGGACGACTGATCATTGCTTGAAGAAATACATTGTTCGGTGCCTTAGTTGGCCTTTAATCAGTTCAGCCAAGATCAGAAAAATATAGCAAGTTGGAACGCATAAGAGAGAAACCAGCAGCGGCATTTGTCCATCTTGATTATTTTCGGTGTACGAGATGGGTGCCTAACACGTCTCTCAAGAAACTACCATGAACTTAAAATAAATCAAAGTAGACAAGCTGTTTCCTTGTCAAGCGGAGAAGAGAGAAAAGGAGATAGACAGACCTTGTATGGAGTCCTTGTGCGGAGCCGGCTTTCGGGGATGTTGAAGAAGCACTTTTAACTTCTTGATGTTGAAGAAGCTTGCCCCCCTCCCCCACGTTGACTGCACAGTTCATCACGAGCTTGCTGTTAGCACTGAATAAGTGGAAAAACCTTAATGAAACAAAACCCTAAAGAAAAATGTGGAGGTGGGCCGGAGATCACCGGGCGGCGGAGGCGGCCGGAGGAGGGCGAAGACACGGGACGATGACGGCGGGCGGAGGACGGCGGCGAGCTGGGTTTGACGGAGGACGGGCGGGCGACGGGCGGGTGGGTGGGCGACGGATCCGGACGGCGGCGGCGGGCGGGAGGTCGGAGGCGGGCGATGGCGGGCGACGAAGGGCGGGTGGGCGGCGCTGGACGGGTGGCCTGGCGACAGATCTAGACGACACCGAGGAGGCGGCAGATCTGAAAATATATATATATACTAACTTTATAGGTGCCGGTTATCAATAAAAACCGACACCTATTTCTCGTAATAGGTGCCGGTTTTCTAAATAATCGGCACCTATTATGAGAAATAGGTCGGTTTTTATTGATAACCGACACCTATTAGGAGAAATAGGTGTCGGTTTTTAGTTGGATCCGGCACCTATTCTCCAAAACCCTATCCACTAACATTACATACGCATGCAACTTAGGCTGCCAATGGGCCGATATGTATGCATCAATTGATATATAATCATCCAGCAAATTAAATCCAACCATTGATTGTTACAACGGATCGCATGCGAATATATTCATTCAGTTCCAAAATTACGATTCATGTTTGTTACAATCAAATTCCAACTTATAAGTCGATCACTATTACTCCTTCTTCATGATCAATACGAACATATGGGGCTTTCTCCTCTTCTTCGTCTTCTTCTCTGTCTTCTTGACTTTCTTCACCTTCGTCTACATCTTTGCAAAAGGTGGTAACTCGTCAATTTGATCGTAGCCTTCCTCATCGGTGATATTCTCAACTCCAACAATGTTTCGCTTTCCATTGAGAACTATGTGGCGATCGATCACCGATGAAGGGTCCTTGACATAGAATACTTGTGTTACAGAGTTTGCGAGCACAAAAGGTTCATCTTGATAACCCACATTGTTTAGGTCCACGATGAACATCTCGTACTTGTCAATTTTCAAACCACTTGGAATTTTGACCCATTGACACTGGAAAAGTGGTACCTTCAGCGGTCCATACTCAAGCTCCCAGATTGCCTCTATATAGCCATAGTATGTTTGTTTTACACCATTACCGTCGAAGGCATCTATACGGACACCACTATTCTGATATTTGCTCTTGGCATCCTGCGTTCTCGCGTAAAATGTATACCCATTAATATCATACCCTTGGAATGAATGAATAGTGCTCGCAGGCCCTCGAGACAAAACGTACAACTGGTCACTATCAGGATTTGCAGCCATGATATGCTTCTGTAACCAATCACCAAAATGCAGTCTATGCTACTTAGCGATCCATGCTTCTGATTTGCCTGGGTTCTCGGTTCGGAGGGAGTTGTAATGCACATCAACAAATGGAGCCACCAAGGCCGACTGCTCGAGCACTGCGAAATGTGCTTGTCGTAGTGTTTCAAGGCTAGGAGCGAATATTGCTTTATGCCCTAAAGTCCCTTTCCCAAGTAGCCTACCCTCGTGTCGGGACATCGGCACACCAATGGGACGTAGATCCATATAGTCGATGCAAAACTCAACCACCTCCTCTGTTGCATAACCCTCTACGATACTCCCTTCCGGTCGAGCTCTGTTACGCACATACTTTTTTATGATCCCCATGAATCTCTCGAAAGCCCACATGTTATGAAGATACACTGGGCCGAGAATCTTTATCTCTTTCACGATATGTATCACTAGGTGAACCATTATATCAAAAAATGATGGTGGAAAACACATCTCGAGTTGGCAAATGGTCACGATTACATCTGCCTGGAGCTTGTCTAGTGTGGTTGGATCGATCACCTTCGATATATAGCATTGAAGAACGAGCACAACTTTATGATTGGGTTTCGCACCCTCGGCAAAATGCCTCTAACCGCAACAGGGAGTAGTTGTGTTATCAGCACGTGACAATCATGTGACTTCATGCCCACTATTTTCTTCTCTCTAATGTTGACAAGTCTTTTAACGTTAGCGGAGTAACCAGACGGGACTCGGACACTCTGCAGGCACTCCAACAGGCTGATTTTATCGGCGGCACTGAGGGTGTAGCACGCGGGAGGAGGTATTGTCGGCCATTGGGACGTTCTTGAGGATGTAGCTCGGACTGATGTTCATGTCTACGAGGTCTCTCCGGATTTCAACATATCCTTTGTCTTGCCAGGTATGTTTAGCAGTACTCCCATCAAACTCTCGCATACATTTTTCTCAACGTGCATCACGTCGATTGCATGACGGACATCCAAATCTTTCCAATACGGTAGTTCCCAGAAGATAGATTTCTTCTTCCAAAGAGGCTTGCCCGCCACACGTGTATTGCCATGCCCCTTACCAAATACATGTTCAATATCTTTTACCTCTTCAAAAATATCTCTGCATGTACGATGTATCGGAGCTGTCCCCTTCTCCACTGTGCCATCGAAATCTCTTCTATTTCTATGGTACTAGTGACCGGCAGGAAGAAACCTCCGGTGGCACATGTACACAGTCTTTCCAGAGTACCTCAGCCACCTGCTTGCTGTGTCCCGCATGCACGCACACATGCACAACCACCTTTCACCGTTTGTCCGGATGTGTTGCCACCGCAGGGTAATTTTGAATGGTAACGACAATATTGCCCTTAAGGTGAAGTACTCTCTTTTGTAAGCATCCCACATCCGCACCCCCGAACCCATAGTAACTGAAGATCATCTACTACTAGCCTGAAGTAGACATCGATATCATTGCCAGGTTGCTTGGGCCCTTGGATTAGCAGTGGCATCATGATATACTTGCGCTTCATGCATGACGGAAGGTTGTACATAACAAGTGCCACTGGCCATGTGTTGTGCCGCTGCTCATGTCACCGAATGGATTCATCCCGTCTATGCTCAGCCCAAACCTAACATTCCTTATCTCGCGTGCAAAATTTTTGTACTTTCTATCTATCTTTCTCCATTGAGACCCGTCGGCAGGGTGCCTTATCATCCCATCCTTCTTACGTTCTTCGGCGTGCCACCGCATCATCTTTGCATGCTTTTTGGTTGCATACAGGCGCTCAATCCGAGGGATTATAGGAAAATACCATACAACTTTAATTGGCACTTTCCTCTTCTTTAGGACGGGGCCACCGTTGTCATCATCGGCATCATCGTCGTTACCTCCACCCTTATACCGCGGTGCTCCGCAAACTGGACATGCATCCAGGTCTTCATAGTCACCCCGGTATAGGATACAGTCATTTCGACATGCGTGAATTTTTTGCACCTCCAGCCCGAGTGGACAAACAACCTTCTTTGCTTGGTATGTCGTTTCTGGCAGTACGTGACCCGCTGGAAGGAGGTCTCCGATCAGCTGTAGAAGCTCTGTGAAGCTCTTGTCGCTCCAGCCGTTGGTTGATTTTATCTGCAACAACGAGAGGATGACATGTAATTTGGTGTGCTCCTCGTTGCAACCTGGATAAAGCGGTGTTTTTGAGTCCTCCACCATGGCTTTAAACTTCTCGTATTGTCTGTCATCGCTGTAGGATGTCTCTCCATCCCGCAACATCTGATCCAACCCATCCGATTCGTCATTGTCGTATTCACCTTCGTCAGCAGGTAACTCCACATTGTCTTCATGCATTGCATCGCCATGATTGTCCACACTGTCATTCTCATCTTCACCGTGATTGTCTGACATGTGTGATTACGCATAAAACCTCTTGTTAGCGGATGCTCGTGAACTTGTTTTGCGGGAAACTGTCTCTCCTTCCTGCAATCGAAACATGGACAATGCAAATATTCTGTCATGCTCAACGACCAGGAACTCGTGGCCCCGATCACGAACTTGGTTACTCCCCTGGCATACTCCAAGGTACCCCGCTTCGCATCGTTCATCCCTCCTTCATCCATCGGTTCTACGGAAATTTTTAAAAAATGTGACGTCTTCATATAAATGGCATTATTTTATTTTAGTTACATTACTCTACGGTGATAGTCTCTTCAAATTTGACAATCCGAAATACTTTGAATTAAAGAAAGAGACACAAATGACATAAATGGTGTCATGCATCTACTAGCATATACACACAAATCACAAAAGAATATCATAAAGAATCACGTACACAAATAATAAACAACTAAAATATACTAATCTTTAGTTTTTCTGAAAATTTTTGGCAAAACCTTCCCCCCTCTGTTTCGTTCTACACATGAAGACCGAATAAAAATGAGCTAAGTGGCTGAAAGGTGGCATTTATAGGTGGTCGGAATATAGGTGTCGGTTTTTAACAACAACCGGCAAATATATTACGAAGCTTACAGCGTAAGGAACCTTATAGGTGTCGGGTGAAGAGCAAAACCGGCACCTAAAGTATAGGTGTCGGTTTTTACTATTGACCCGACACCTATTTAGGACAAATATGTGTTGGTTCCTTTTAAGAACCGCCACCTATACTATAGGTGCCGGTTTTACTGTTCACCCGACACCTATTTCGCACTATAGGTGGCGGTTATTAACAAGAACCGACACCTATTCTTTACATGCTACCTATATGCATTATAGGTGCCGGATTTGTTTTAACCGGCACCTTTTTGGACGACACCAATGAGCCTTTTTGTAGTAGTGCGGACGCCGGCCTCATCTCGCAAAACAATCCATGGCAAGACAATAGATCAATCTCTAGTTAGAAATTAATCTAACAAAAATAACATATCGAAACGAAAAACCGGTAATGATAAAGCGATTGATAACGTGTTGTAAACCAACGTGTCTATTAGCGGATCACCAGATCTGTTCCCTGTCTGTAGCTCCCATCGCAGTAGAGGCATGAGATGATATAGGGATCATCAGAACCGTTCTCTGTCTGTAGATTCCATAGCAGTAGAGGCATGAGATGATATAGAACACCCGTATCCTTTCCTTTGCCCTCGAGAACTTTTCAGAAATACATAATTGACACAAATATAGAGTGAATTTTTCTTTATTATAGATCTGATATAGAGTAGAAGCAACCAAATATGTCTTACCCTGTCCCTGTATATATATGAGTTTTAGGAAGGGATATACACTACTGGAGAAACGGTTTTTTCATGCGGGCCGAAAGGCATCTTCCCGTACGGAAGGCATGCCCGCATGCGCGAAAAGGTCTGGGAAAAGATCATTTTTGCGTGCGGGCGGCTCAACCGCACGGGAAAATTGATCTTCCCGTGCGGTCGGCTAAGCTGCCCGCACGGGAAGATAGAATATTCCGTGCGGGCCGCTTAGCCGACCGCATGGGAAGATGGTCGTGCCCATTATTTTATGTATACGTTATGTTAGCTAGCTATTGTCCTCTCTCTCTTCTCTCCTCTCCTCTCTCTCTTATCTCCTCTCCTGTCCTCTTTGTCCTCTCCTCTCTCTCAGTAATGTTAAATGGGTCAATATATATATATATATTTCGCTCATGAGAAAAAAAGACATTTAATATTATTTCTTTATAAAAGATATATATATATATATATATAACACAGATCGATCATGCGTAATGTTTATATAAATATCAAGCTAGTTTCGTCTCGCAAATTAACATAAGTCTAGCTAGCAACAAATTTACAAATTATTTAATGGTGGTGCTCTTTTCCCACTCCCTAAGTCGTTTGAATTTATCGTCCGTCGCGCCTCGCTCTCCGGATCGTAGAAATCGTCCAAATGGTTGCGAGACATCGCGACGGATGAAGAGGCAAAGATCTACAACCAAGTTAAGCATGGTTCTATCGTTGAACCGGTTCGCTAGAACTCGAACTTTCGTGATCTATTTTAGAAAAAATAGTACACATATACATACGATTAGGAAAATTATACAAGATCGATAACATGTAGAAAGATATATTTCTCTGATGAACTTACTTCTTTGAACTTAGTAGAGTATCTCCCGTAGATTCTGAGCATCTCACACACGTAATAGCCGCAAAGGTTAGTGCCTGGTGGTTGCTTAGAACACTGTGTTGAATAAAATTTATTATGTGCATGCGTCAGTAATTTGAAGTTAAACACAATATAAAATGTCAGCATATATCGAGCATATAATTACCGGCCAATTTGTCTTCACAAGAAGCTTTTTCTTTTGTGGATCCTTCATCGGTCCACCTTGCCTTACATAATTATGGTGTTCTCTGCAGACAAAATAATTGCATGTTTCACTGATCAATTTAATTATTCGATAGTAAAAACAGACAAAACTTATTAAATGGTGCATGATAGTACTTACAAATTTAAAATGACGAGGAACTCTTTAAATTTTTCCTGGCTATAGTGTGCCGGATCAAGCACTACGGTCAAGTGGTCCCGCAGATATACTAGAAATAGTATGTAGTGATCGCAGCGAAAGATCGAAGAGATATGTTAATTGTAGGTGATATTAGTAAAATATCGGTTTTACGGATGAATATTACTTACTACAATGCATAAGGGACCATTAGGACATTTTTGTCTCTGTGCTCGAACATAGCACGGCCCAAGTAGAAGGCTACCGTGATCATCTTGTCCCTGTGCTATTGTTTGATGATCGCGTCCTTTTGTTTCTTCGTTTTGCCTTTGAGCTCAGCAGAGTCTTCACGAATATGTAACTCGTGTTCCGTCCAGCATATCCTTGTTGGGTTAACGAACGTAGCCGGATAGTTGGTCTTTTTCACGTCTGCGTACTGCATCCTAAGTAATGCAGCGAGTAATTAATTATTCACAAGTTAGTTTGTAAATCAATTCATTAATGACATTAAGTTAGGCTGATACTTACAGGCAATTCGTTCGTTCGTCCGTCCGTTCGTCCACGTCTGTTCGTCCGTTCGTCCACGAACGAACGAACACTCGTTTGTTCGCTCGTCCGTGAGTCCGTTCGTTCACATCAACTAATTCACATAAAAAATTTCACAACAACTATTTCACATGAAAAATATTCATCAACAAAATTCATCAAAAAAATAGCAGTCCATTTTACATTTCCATCAAAAAATGAAGTCCTACACATCATTTCACACAAAAAAAATTCATCGACAAATCCATCAAAAAATAAACAGTCCATTTTATATTTCCATCAAAATTAACTAGAGTTCCATCAAATAAATAAAAGTTCATTTCACAGTTATATCAAAAACTCATCAAAAATTTATCTAACATTCATCCAAAATTTATCTAAAATTCATACATAATCCATTCATCCACATTCATTTTCTATAAATCCATTCATCAACACATCATATTTTTCTATACTCTACTACTATCCCAAAAACATCCATCACAGTACAATCACATCCATAATCTATTCATCCACATCCATATAATCAACTTAGCATAATCATCTTCTCGCAAGAACATAGCATAAACATCCACATTCCCAGGGGGGAGTACTAACCGGTGGCCGGCGGAGGTCGCGCGGGGATGGACCGGCGGTGAAGGGTGGCGGTCTTGAAGGCGACGCAACGGTGGCGGCGAAGGGTGGAGATCTTGAGGACGGCGGTCTCGGTGAAGGTGGTGTGCGGGCGGGCCGACGGTGGTGGGGCCGGCGGTCTTGAGGCCGACGCAGCGACGAAAGAGAGAGAGGGCGGTGAAGGGGCGGACGACGGCCTGTGAGGTCAGTGAAGGGGCACGGACGGCGGCGCGGCAGTCTTGAGGCCGACAGCGGCGACGGAGAGAGAGGGGATGGGGCGGTGAGGCGAGGGTTAGGGTTGAGCGGCGGCGGCGGCGAGGGTTAGGGATGAACGGCGGTGGCGGCGGTGGCGGCGGTGGCGCTGGATCTGGCGGCGCAGGATGGCGAACAGGGCGGGGATCCGGTGGCGACGCTAGATTTTGGCAGCCTGACGGCGCGGTGGTTGTTTGGATTTCGCCTGGGGACTTAGAAAAATTTGGGAGACTGCGCGTGAGTATATATAGGCCACCATCTTTCCGTGCGGGCGGCTTAATAGCCAGCACGGGAAAACGATCTTCCCGTTCGGCCGGTTTAAGCGGCCCGCATGGAAAAATGATTTTCCCATGCGGGCGGTTTAAGCGGCCGGCATGGGAAAATCATTTTCCCGTGCGGGCCGCTTAAATGGCCCGCATGGGAAAACATCTACCCGTGCGGGCTGTTTAAGCGGCCCGCACGGGAAGATATTTTTCCGTGCGGGCGGTTTAAGCGGCCCGCACGCGATAATCGAACCCCCCTCTCTTTTTTCATAAAATTGGATATTAATGAAGAAATTATCAAACTGATTCAAAAAATTATCAAATTTTTCCATACATCAATATATGCTAATTATTGCCTATGGAAAAATGTTTGAAATCAAAAGACAATTTGGCCATCACTTTCTCTTCAAATCTAACCAATCTTTCTCAACACTTCTAATCTTCTGTGAAGAATCTTCGGTTTTATGAGCGTCGTATGTGATAAAATATTTGAAACCTTCTCAATTTTTTACCACAGCCTCTACGTAAAATATCATGACATTCAAACAATTTTCATAATTTTCCGACTTCGTTTGCTATTTATACAATTTTAAAATCATTTGGTCAATAGGTTCCTAATCATGTTTCATGAAGAAAAATTCAAAATTTATTCTCATTTACAGGACAATGACTCAATCAGGTCTAAACTACATGAATATAATTTTTCCACTAATTTTATTCTATTTTTAATCACTTGTAGTTCAAATGTGAGACTTGGCAAAAAAATTCATGAAAATAAAATAAATCAAAGAAATATAGCAAACCAATCAAAAAATTACCAAATTTTATAATTAGGAGTTACATGTTGTATTTACATAGTAGAGAAAGTTTGGAGGATGGAGAAGAATTTTTTTCAAAATTTTGACGAGTGCGAGGCGCTTAAGCCGACCGCACGCGATAACGTATACGATAAAATTATTCGAAACCCTCTCAATTTTTTACCACAGTCTCTACGTAAAATATTTTGACATCCAGACAATTTTTATGATTTTCCGACTTCGTTTGTTATTTATACAAATTTAACATTATTTGGTCAATAGGTTCCTAATCATGTTTCATGAAGAAAAATTTAAAATTTATTCTCATTTATAGGATAATGACTCAATCAGGTATAAACAACATGAATATAATTTTTTCACTAATTTTATTCTATTTTTTAATCACTTGTAGTTCAAATGTGAGACTTGGCAAAAAAATTCATGAAAATAAAATAAATCAAAGAAATATAGCAAAACCAATCAAAAAATTACTAAATTTTATAATTAGGAGTTATATGTTGTATTTACATAGTAGAGAAAGTTTGGAGGGTGGAGAAGAAATTTTTTCAAAATTTTGCCGAGTGCGAGGGCCCTTAAGCCGACCGCACGCGATAACGTATCTGATAAAATTATTCGAAACCCTCTCTTTTTTTTACCACAGTCTCTACGTAAAATATCATGACATCCAGACAATTTTCATGATTTTCCGACTTCGTTTGCTATTTGTACAATTTTAAAATTATTTGGTCAATAGGTTCCTAATCATGTTTCATGAAGAAAAATTCAAAATTTATTCTCATTTACAGGATAATGACACAAGCATGTCTAAACAACATGAATATAATTTTTCACTAATTTTATTCTATTTTTTAATCACTTGTAGTTCAAATGTGAGACTTGGCAAAAAAATTTTATGAAAATAAAATAAATCAAAGAAATATAGCAACGTTGGCATCATCGCATGCGGTCCACTTAACGCCTGAAAAATGCATTATCCCGTGCGGGTCCTTAAGTGAACCGCACGGGATAATACGCTATTATCCCGTGCGGTCGGTTAAGTGGCCCGCACGGGATAATCACATTATATTAAATTAAATCTAGTTATTATTATGTTCCTCAATAGGGATGTTAGAAATAAAGTCGTGAGATTTGGTTCAATACCCTGTGTCTTCATATAGCCGTTTCATTCATTAATAGTAAATTAATTCATCCACCCGTTTGAAACCAAGCAAATATGCCTCCATCGCAAAAAACCAAAGACAAATTGTGACTGTGGTTTGCCGTTTGCCGTTTTGTCTTTTTCTATTACTGACGTGGAATGAAATGATTGGTCGGGAGGAGCGCCCCAAACCGGTGACTGGCCCGCCCGGTTTTACCTCCCAACCGGGCCACGTGCGGCCCAAATCCATGCGATTTCACGCGATATCTCGGCCATCAAGCCTCCATCTCTCCGACCGTAAGTCCGCAACCTAATGGATCTCCTTGTCGTCTTTTTTGTGTCGTATATATCGTATCATGTATGTGTTTAATGTGAGTATATATCATATTATGGATGTGAGTAACTTTTTCTCTCGTGTGTTTGGGCTAGTGACTAACCTCCTTTTTTACATTCTCTCGAATTTCTCCTAAATTCCTAACATGTTTAGGTAAGAAATGTTTTGTTTTGAATGAAATAAAGAAACAAATTGATTAGATTATTTTTTAGAGAGAATCCACTGTGTGTCACTGAACTTTGTCACCGTTCTATAATATGCCACTGAGTTTGTCAAGTTCAACAATATGTCATCGTATTTTGCTAAACTTCTATAATATAACATCACCGTTCAATTATACTTCGTTAGTACTATATAATTTTGTCCTAATGATCGTGAAAGTGTATCTTGGACCCCTATTTTATTTTGGTGTTAATGGCAACACAAATAGAAATATAATAATGTTTTTGTTGAGATGGATGCATGGATGCAAGGATCAGGAGTTGAAAATTGAATAAAAGATCAACGACATCTTAATTGTGGTAATTTATTGTAAATCTTGTTTTATTGTGTTTAGGATGTCGTCCTATTAAGAGAGATACCACATGCATATAATTGGTTGACCACTAGTGCTCAAAATCAGTTAGTTTAAGTGTTTTTGATGCTGTTAAGTTAGACTATCCGATGTTATATTAGACTATTTGTTTTTTACCAAATGTCACACACACTCTCTCTTTGGACAGTGTGCTATGCAAAAAATATATATCAAATTGTCTGATGTGACTTCGGACTGTCTGATATTTCAGACTATCCAAAATTTCATGGAATTTGAGTCTATGTTTGAGGACAAAGCCTTGCTCTCAAAAATATTGGACCGTCTGATATGAAATCGGACTATCCGATGGATCAGACTATTCGAAAATTCAAAGAACTTTGTTCTCTCTCTCGCTAGCTTAGGGGCCTAAAATGTCAGACTGTCTGATGTTGTATCAGCCTATCCGACATGTGATGAAAAGATTCCCTTCCAATGGCCATATTTTGGGGATCTATAAATAACCCCCACCTAACCTCTTTATAGGGTTACCCAACTCATTCAATTCTCATTCACTTTGGGTTGAGCTTGGTGCTAAAGTGCTTTGGATCTTTGAGCTCTTTCTCTCTCTCAAATCCCTCCTCGTTCTTTGTGTGTTGGATCTTGGTGGTTGTGGATTTTGTGTATGGGAGCCTAGTGTGTGTTTTACTCGATCTTGGGCACTAGGGTTCGTCCAAGGGTGATGTGGTTTTTGTTACTCTTGGAGGTTGAGGACCCATAGATGGCTAGGCGTCGCTCTTGAGCCACCAATCTACTTGTGGTGAGCCAAGAAAAGTTTGTGAAGGTCATATCTCGTCCCTGCAAGGAAAGAGATACCTCTAACGAAAAGAGGAGTGCATTTGTGCAATATTAAGAGGAAAGGATTGGAAAAGACTCGCCTTTTTATGAGCCTCTCAACGGAGAGTAGAATTTCCTCAAGGATTTGAACTCCGGGAAATAATTTGGCACGGAATCTTGGTGATATTCATTCTCATTCTTTTTGTATTTGTTGTCCTATATTATGTCGCTATAGCTTAGTCGTTGGGTGTGCATATATTCTTACTTGTGTATTGGATCTAGAGTTTACATCCTTGCTCGCTTGTTGTGCATCTCTATAGGTCACACAATTTGATCTCATTTTGAATAGTCTGATTTATATCGGACTGTCCAACTAGAGATCAGAATATCGACTTATTTTTAGTTTTAGCTTTTGCTTTTTGTTTTAAATTACCTATTCACCCCTCTAGGCTTAAGTGACCCTTTTAGACCGAAATACCCCTGGGACGAAAATTTCCAAAATTTTTCCAAAAATTCCAAAATATCAAATTGTAAAATAGCATAGAAGTTTGCCATCTCAAACATTGGAAGTTTTACAATATGATATTTCAAAAATTTTGACCAAAATTTGGAAGTTTTTGTCCTAGAGGTATTTCGGTCATTAGGACAAAATTATACAATCCTGGATGGCAATATGTTGACGCGAAAAATCAACACGTCGGCCTGAGAGATCCGCTTAGCTCCAGTGCAGGTCCTAAAAACGATGAAGCGTGGGCGTGCCAGTCAGTTTGATCCTGCCAAGCATATCGGCTGGTAGGCCGATATCCAAAAACTAGCTGATCGGATGATAAACCGATGGTGCAATTCCAGCCGATGCCGGTGCCAACCGATGGTGTTAGGGTTTAAATCCATCGGCTGTGTGTTGCACAAATATCTATATAAAGGCGATCGGCTGACGATAACATGATGACATATAACATTGCATAAACCAATCACATGATAAAATAGATACTGATTTAAAGATTAAAGCACACATCGGCTGGAAGTCCGATGTCTAAAATTCAAATGATCAAATATTCAATGAAACCTCTGCTGCAATCGACTAGATACAACTTGTGTACAATCCTTGCAAGCCGATGCAATATCCAGATAACTCATCGGTTGAAACCCCGATGAAACCCTTAGTGGCAACCAACAGACACGCTAGAGATTATGGTTCTAATCACGACTTAGTAGATCAAACTGAACTGATGCAGCACTAAGTATGAAAAGAAACACAATATCTAGACATCAAGCCCTTGATTGATTTTCAGGGTGGTAGATGCCTAAGCTAATCTAATCTAGTAAACAATTTAGCCGATATCAGTAGAAACCCTAAAGCGAGAGACAACCGATAGAACTAAATTGAAATACCAGGACTAGATTAACAAATGCATATGATAAATAAGTAGGCAAACATGTTAACCAAACTAGAATAATCCAAGAGGTCAAATGTACTGATGTAGCCTTGGACAACGCCGATGTAGCCAATACAATTGCCTGGGCCAGCGAAAGATTAGACTTACCCCTTCGCCGGAGATCGAGGCCGATGCAGCCCTGCGTCGGGTGCCAAATCCCATCGGGTGATGAATTAAGTAGAAAAGGTAAAGGGTGACGATGCGCCGAATTGTATTGATCGAGAGATGAGTTACATGAACTCCGGGCTTACATATTTATACCCATGGGCTAACAGACATCCTAACAGATTACAAATCCAAACTTTTCTAAAGATAAAAGGAAACAGACCAAATCCTTACCGGATACTGACACACTTTCCTATAGATAAAATAGGAAACTAACATACTCTTCCTAATTAATAGATACAATCACCTTTTTAGGACTCTATCCTTATATGACATAGATACAATCACCTTTTTAGGACTCTATCCTTATATGACAATCCTCATGAAGCACATCATCTTGATCCGACAGTGTCTTCAATGTTGTCGTACCGAAATCGGTTACAGCTTGCCTTGTCCAATTCGGTATCAACCGATGGACACCTTAGTCGATTCGGGCTCCGGGGCTTACCAAATTCTGGCGTTAACACAATGGTGCAATGGTATGTTATAGAAATTAAGCCAAATGCGATGGCATACTATAGAACTTGACAAACCCAAACCCAAGTGGCATATTATAAAATAGGGACAAAATCAGTGGAACACAATGGATTCTCTCTATTTTTTATGGTTGTTCACTTAACTACCTATCTACTATGGTGCCACATTTTTAGAAAAATTCAAATCTTATACTATAAGTCCATATCTACATTAAATTACGTACACTTATAACATAATTTTCAAATTATACAATGCACTATTCACATTTTATAGGAAAAATATGGAAAAATGGTTTATTATCTATTTAATTATGGAAAAATTATTGGTCCAAATTAACATATATGTAAAAAATAAAAAATAATATTAGGAAAAATACTAATATAGTTACATACATACTTGTTAGTGATATGCCCTAGAGGCAACATGAAGATATTGGATATCATGGTAAATGTTTATGTATAAATGAATAAAGTGTTATTCAGTTCCATGAAATAGACATATTGTATTGATCAATAAGTATGTGACTTATTTATGAGACTCTATATGTATGAATCTATTTTCTAAATGATCCCTGATCATATATCATATTATTAGAACTAATATGATTCTAAGATCGACATGTTTATTGATTGATGATCATGTCTCATAGATCATGATATGGAGATACCAAATCAATGAATATGGACACATGTTAGAAAACATGTTGTTGAATAGACCCACCATGAGACACTATAGAAATTAATGTGCCATTAGTTAGTAGCCTACTTTGGGACTATCAAACGCTATTTCGTAACTGGGTAGTTATAAAAGTAGTCTTCGGGTTTGCATGAAACATGTAGTGAGATGTGAATGATCAAGATGAAATTTGCCCCTCCTTTGGAGAGATATCTCTGGGCTCCACGAGGTAATGGATTATGGAAGTGTATGACCATGCCGAATTGATTGAGGAGTCAATCAACAGACAGATAATCCAATACGATTCGAGTGAATGGTTAAGTTATTGAAGGGATGGCACACACATCTTGCCTATAGCTTAATTGGTATCGTGAGGCAAAGGGATTTGTGTACACATTACAGGTTCAGAGCCGATATTATATTCTTGTATACTATGGTGTCAATATGTGCTGCTAGACGCCGCTATTGACGGTCGGCTGAGTTGGACTCGAGCCGACGGTCGAATGAGTTGGACTATAGCCGAAACCGAGTATACTTGAACCTACAGGGTCGCACGCTTAAGGGTATAAGAACAAGCATTCGAGTTGGACTCGGATACGGCTCGATTGGATAGGGATATGATCGGATAGAGTCCTATGGCTTATGAAGTCCGGACGGCCAATTCTATGAGATTCGGATAGGATCCGATTCAAAATAGAGTCCTGATGGGCCTCTAGGACCAACCGGCAACTCTATATAAAGGGATGAGGGGTGGAGAGCTGCTGAATGCAATGGAACCGAATCAATCTAATCACGCGCGGCTTCAGAAGTCGGCAAGATCAATCTCCACGGAAACCATCCCCACCTTCGAGCCAAAACCCTAGCCTTGCATCTTGTGCTAGCACACGGGTGTTCGGCGTTCTGTCCCTGGACGTGTGGATACCGGTAGAGGCGCTGCTACGTTGCGGTGCTCTTCGTCGGCTACGAATCGGCTGTGGTGGAATCGGTTGCGGTCGAACGCATCAGAGCGAGGCGCGCGAGCGCGGTCGGACGACTCGGCGAATCTGCTACTCGGTGAATCGGTCGATTGTTGAATCGGCTGTTCCCAGGAATCGGCTGTTGGCTTACGGGAATCGGCTGTCGGCAAATCGGCTGTCAACGACCAGCACTGCTTCGGATCGGATAGCTCCTGATTGGCTATTTCCGCTGCATACTCTAATCGGTAACGATCTATCGACCCTTACTTGCATGTGTTTCTGGTTTGCGCGGTAGAAAAGTTTTGTTTTTTAGCTAGCGTAGCCTCCGCGTAACCCTTCAATACTAATTAGAGATAGTCATCATATATCATGCAGTGAGAAAAGGAGATCACAATCGAATGCTTTATTATTGAGCAAATTGATGATATTATTTTTATCTTTTCTTATTCGGATCTATCTAACCATAATTAATCAGCCCGTGTTAGCAGAAGTCTGTATCGTCATGCATCAACATATCATAAGATTATTAGTAATAGCTAAGTAGACCAGTCCAAACATAATGTGCAGAGACGATAAAACTGTAGTGGGCTTAACATAGCACGAGTCTATAGGCTAATGGACAACTCATCTTTAATTGTGCTAGAGAAAAAGTTTTCATATCATATCATCCTTTAGCCATTCTTTTCATTTACACAATAGCTAACTTTATATTTTTGTTTTAATTTGGACCATCCATTCTATCCATCTCCAAGTCGGGTGACTCCATCGTTGCTCCACCTCCAAGTCCAATGACTCTACAATAACTCCGCACACTAACTCTCTTTCTCCTTTTTCTTTTTTCCTCCGGCAGTTGGGAAACCGCCAGATCTAACAAGGAGGAGCCCAGATCTAGTGTCTCCGCTCTCCGTTGGGTCGGCTATAGTCTTCCCGAGTCCCCACAAGCCGACATCCCTGGCCTCAACGATGCCCATAACAATAGTGTGCACGACAATGGGAAAAGAGAAAAGACATGTCGGTGACTAGATGGTACGGCTGCGCATGAGAAGCCGAAGAGGAGGAACGATGGTGGCTCATGGAGAAAGAGCAATGGCGACGGTGCATGGAGCGACAGCTAGTGGTTCCCGATGGTTTGAGGAGTTTGTTGTTGACATTGTATTTTTATTCTCTTAGTACTGTTGACATGTGGGTCACCAATCATCATAAAGAATTTTAAAGTGAAAATTTTGAGATAAAAGGTGGAGTTTAACAGACCAAATGGGAGGCCTGGCCCAGCACGGCCACTAAGGCATAACCCGTTAGACATGACACAATTGTAGCAGGCCATGCCATGTCGACCCACGTGCTAAGGCCTCGGCTCAACCATGATCCAAGGAGGTGCTGGGCCATGTCGGGCCGGCATTGTTACTGTTGCGGCACATGGACTGATAGTCGGTCCAACGACATGCATGACCCATAAAATTTGATTAAGGGAAAAAGATAATATGAAAGAAAAATTGATAAAGATAGAACAAATGTAGTAAAAATTTAGGAAAAATAAGAAATATATCAGAAACTATATGGTAAAAATGGGATAAAATGTGAAGAAAAACAAAAAAATACAAGAAACATATGAAAAAGTTAGAAAATTATTAAGAAAATTAGATGGGTCAGCTGATCATGCTCGTACCGATCCATCGTATCACATGAGCAAACGGGCCGTGTAGACCCTTCTCACACGCTGACGTATCGTGCCATCTCTGGGCCGAAGCCGGCTTAGCACATCTAGTCGAGTATCTCCCTCTTCCCTTGGCGTAAAAGAAAATCTCGCCGTCTTGTCGTCTCCGCTCCTTGCGCCATCTCGCGGCTGAACAGGGGAGGGGCGCCGATCTCCATCAGGCGAGCAGAGCAGGGGAGGGGAGGGGAGGGGATCCTGGTGAGCATCCACATCCTCTTTCTGATTCATCTTCTCTCCCCCACCGGGAGTACTTTTTCTGGAATTTGCTTGCGTTCGTTAACCCTAGCTTCTCTTCTAGATCTGGAAGAAGTTCTTCTCTTAATTTCAGAGCCTTAACCTTAATACAAGTAACAATTTGTTTGTTCCCCCAAAAGTTTGGGAGTTCAACTGAACCCCCCTGTCCCAGGTTGGATCCGCTCCTGTTCACGAAGCCACGAATTCAGTTTCGTGAGTAGGGGGAACAACGGATTCAGTCGTGGCCTCATGCGGGAGTAGGAAACAGCAACATTAGGAGTACGGATTTGGCAGAGATTATACGGTCGCATGTTTGCGCTTACTCCCTCTCAGTGTGCCCTAGCGTCCGGCTGGACATTGGAACTCCAGGACCAGGAGTATGAATAAGTCTTTATCTTGAATGGGGATAGTATCATACTTACCGCGAAATTTAGTTTGTGCGTTTGCGCATTCTGATAATTAGATTTGCTTGAGGAGCACCTTAAGAAGTAGTCTTCCACACGGTGCTAAATTCTGATCAATCCTATTGAATTGCCTGCTATATTGTTTTGAGAACGAATTATATGTTTAGGATGCTCTAGTAAAATTTCTAACTTGAGTTGCATTGTTCAGGGAGCTGTGACCGGAGGGAATGCAAGATCCAAGAGGTACGCCGCGAGATGAATTCGCAACCCCGAAGACCCCGAAGACGCATAAGAGGAAAGTTGTTTACCGCCCTTTGCCTCCCGGCCAAATAAAAGATGAAACTGAGCTGCTGCGGAGGGAGGTTCCACGCACATCTGGCAAGACCAAGAAAGCCCCTAAGATAACCTTCAAGAGTGAGCCTCGCCTTTCTGCTCCACAATCTGATTGGGGAACCCCAGATTTGGTGCCAGAGTTTGGTCCAGCCGATGAATACAGAGCGTTACGGAAGAAGTACCTGCTGCTGGAGGATGAGAACGGTGAGCTGGACAAGCAATTGAGCCAGGCTGAAGAGGAAGCCAGTGTTCTCGAGGATGAAAAGTTCGCGCTGCTGGATCAGCTTGTTGTGTTGGAAGGCCTTGTGGATCCTTCACAGATGCAACCACCGAGTAGGCCATGAGGCATTCTATGCGTGTTCGTTGTCTGTTCATAGTGCAATTCAGCTACCTGCTAGTGCTTCCTAGATGTAACCAATTGTAATGGAAGAGCAAATACATATTATATCGTTTAAATATGGAAGTCTGAACATTTAGAGCACTTGTTTGGAGTTCTTTTTGTGCAATATGAAAGAGTGCTATCAGTTTAACTGAAATTTTGTCGTGGCAAAACAGAAAATTCAGTAAATATGAAGCTTTTGCCTCAAGTTTGAGTTATGCTTTTAAGAACGACGCAACTGATCTTGGGAAAAAAAACTGTACAGTTTCTGTTTCATGTGATTTGAAACTAAATCTGTTCATGTGAAGATTAACTGATCATCACAAACTTCTGCGTTCGTTGTAATGTTTGCACAAACATACACAAATTAAAAGCAATAACTAACAAATTAAAGTCAACATGGTGAATTGAAGTGGCACTTCTTTTTAAGAACTGAGGGCCTTTTTTTTAGCTAATGGCTAACGGGGGGTATGGATTATTTATGTCACGCTTATAGAAGTATGATTTCTCAACAAAATTTCTACATCAGTATTGTTTTAGATAACTTTTTCTAAGCAATGTATTAACTTCATAATCTACAGTATTTAATTTCTACATCAGCATTGTTTAGACAACTTTCTAAGCAATGGATTAACTTCATAATCTACAGTGTTTAATTTCTACATTAGTATTGTTTATATAAATTTTTCTAAGCAATCTACAATATTTACTTAATCTAGTACAGTATGAATATATGGGCTAATCAGCGGATAAGCTGAACAAGGCTGAGACTGAAATTTTTTTCTAGTGACTGCTGACCGTGCTGGGTGCTGACGCAATCAAGAGCCCATGATTTTGGGCCCATGTAAATTTTCCAAGCCCAACTCATGAAAAGCCCAATTATTTTTCACCTTATATAAACTCGAGCGAGCAGCGGCATCTCACCTCAGCTCAACGGTCAAATTCTCCAATTTGAATCTCTCCCAAACGGTCGGCTCCGGAGCGGCGCCCGGACGAACACATGGCGGCGGCGGCGGCGACGGCGACGGCGGCGGTGGCGGCAGAAGAGGCGGTGGCGGTGCTCGACAAGGAAACGCTGATGCTGATGGGGGGCGGCGACGCCCCGCCGACTGCGCCGTGCGCGGAGTGGGAGACGTTCAAGGAGAACGTGCGGCCGCTGAAGCGCGGCCGCAACGTGGGCCTCCTCAACCGCGCCCTCAAGGCGCAGGCCGACCCCGCCCAGCGCGCCGCCCTCCTCGCCGCCCGGAGGTACCGCCGCCGCCTCCGCTTCTCTTGGTTCTCGGGTTTGGTTTTGTTTGCTCTGGATTTGTTGATCCGGGGACGCCGGGAGGGGATTCGTCTCTGGTGATTTTCTTTGTCTATTGTTTGATTGATCTACTGATTCAGGAAAATGATCGAGGCAATCGACGAGTACAGCGGCGAAGATCCGCTCCAACCATGGCTAGAGTAAGTAATTAATCCCTCTCTTAGTCTTGTTGATTCGTACCAGTTGGTCGAGCCGAAAGATTTGGCATTTTGGGGATTTATCTGTGGTTTCCGCAAGCTTGCTGCTCATTGCTGGCCTTGTCTGCTTAATCTTCGCACAGCTGCATCAAATGGGTTCAGGAGTCGTTTCCGACAGGAGGGGATTGCTCAGGGCTGGTGGTGATCTACGAGCAGTGCGTGCGTGCCTTCTGGCACGACCACCGCTACAAGGACGATCTCCGCTACCTCAAAGTGTGGCTGGAATACGTGAGTTCATGAATTCAGGATTGATTCTGAGGTGGATTGGTTGGATTGGTTTGGTTTCCTTTTGACATCCAGTTTGGCTTGATCTTAATCTGTATGCAGGCGGGGAATTGTGCTGATTCTGAGGTGATATTCAGGTTCCTGGAGGCCAACCAGATTGGTCAGAGCCATACCAATTACTACTTGTCCTATGCGTCGGTACTGGAGTCCAAGAACAAGCTAAAGAAAGCTAATGAGATTTTTAACCTTGGTATAGCCAGGTGAGAATCTTATGGGGACCTGGTAGTTTCTTCAGATATGAGAAAGGCTGTGGATTTTCTTCAGTGGTAGATTCTTATACAAAGAAAATGGATAGGAAGAGTTTGTTTTGAATTTCCCTACAGCCTTTGAGAAAGAGTTCATGTACTAGATTTAAACACTCTGAAAACATAGCCTCCAGGATTTGTGATTTTACTGAGTAATTTGCCAAAATTCTCTGAGTGTCAATATATTTTGTCTTCTGATTTTTAGTCAACAAAACTATAGTCTTACATATCCCCATTCACTATTTTATCGCTATGTGTTATAACTAAAATGCATTAAACTAATCGTGGAGTAAGCTTATGAACCGTTGTAGCTGAAAACAATGTATTGCTGACTTCTCTTTTATTTTGGAGGGATATGATATAATTTCTTGTTTTGCTGCTCTACCTTTACCTTAATACCTAAAGGATACTATTTATACATTTGTTTGATTGCATCGTGCATATTAGACCATAAAATTCTTCGCTTTTTTGGGGTCAGGAAAGCAAAGCCTATGGAGAAGTTGGAAACTAAATACAGGGCATTTCTTCAGAGATCATCCAAAAAGAAGGCACATCCTGAGGTGCAGTATTTTGACTGATTTAAGTTTTTTTAATCCATAGTCCACTGCCACTGGATGAATTTTATTCTCTGCTGTAACAGGATGATACAGCTACGGATGATCAGCAAGTGCGCAACTTTGGGACTGTCTTGAACCGTGGCGAAATCAGTAAGTTTGTTGTGATCGTGTGATTAACATCAATTTCAAGTGTCTGGATGGGTGAACTCATGTTGCATACTTGCATTTGATGTGGCAGGAGGGCAGCATGCAGAAAACTCTCACCTGGTGAAACCTAGGGCCACACTGCAAAGGTTATTGCTTTTCTTTACATAAGTAAAAAAATTTCACATGCAATCAGCGTAAAGAAATCTAGATGAACCTGGAGGTTCTTGACTGGTGTTGATAATGTTGCAAATTTGCAGAATTGATGTCAATAGGCCACTTGCAGTTTACACAGATGAGAACTCGTTACCTAGCCATGGCCTTGCTAGAACCAGGAGCAACAACACGGCCTGGCAAACCCTTGGATCACAAGCAGATCGGAACAAAGAAAATAACATGAGGCCTGCTAAATGGACATCACACAAGGTATTTTTTCTCCCCCAATCCACTAGAATTCTTCAAAAGGTCTCTTTTTGCGACATGTCTTGACTCTTGAGGTTCTATCGATTCAGTAATGATCAATGAACTGATGATAGTATTGCACTGAACAACAGATTCCTCAGAAGGTTGGATCGAGAGCAGCAGTTCAGCCGACTCGTATAAGCTCCATTGAGGTCTTTGTAGATGACGAATGCGCCGAGTATGCTACTGTGCCTTTAAGTTAACAATTTTGAATAGTTCTTTATAAAGAATAACTATAAAAACGTATAACTTGTATATACCTACCATTGATTATTTCAGGGAACCAGTTCCTCAAGTGCCAAAGAGTACAAAACCATCTATTCTGAAGCTTAGGCAAGCAACAAGCAGAAACCTGAAGCAGTAAGAATAGTTCAGCTTATATTATGTTTCCATAGGTTCTGTTCCTTTCTCAGTTTTTTTTAATGTACACTTGCTTTTTTTTTTTTAACAGGGAAACTGAACTGCTTATGGAGAATCCGCTGCGGAATTTCCCTCTAACCAGCCTTAGATAATCAATATTTATGTGGTGCAATGCTGTATTTTCAATCTTCTTTTACTGATTTATTGTTTGAATGTTTGTGACATTATGCCGAAATAAGCTTTAGCCTCTAAAGCTTAGGCAGGCAGCAGAGAGCCTTTCTTTAGGCTTGCCATGAGTGTTGTAATATTGTAGTACAATAATTTGATTGTTAAATCCTCGACGGGGGTCGGGGTGCTTAATTTGGTTGGATGCTCATGAACTAAGTGATGCTAATTTTTAACGATTCTCTGTTTCTTTTTGGGCTGAACCGACAAACAAACTGAAGTTGGAATTTAGTAGCTCTTGGGAAATTATTTCCTTTCAAATAAAAATCATCAAGGCATTAGATTCTCCAAATAAGGTCACAAAACACCAAAACGGGATTGAAAATTTTCTCAGGTCTTATCAAATGTCCCCATTGCCAGCATAAAGTGCAGAACGTAACGTGTAGGATAACAAGATATTTTCAGAGAAGAAAAACGAGAAGAAAAGATTGGGGCATTTACAAATTCACCACTGATTTTTTTTAATATTTTACAAGAATACCATCCGAATGACAGTTCAAGTGGAATTTTTGTAAATTTCTAGTGGCAATTTTGCAATAGCAATATAAAACGGTGGTAAATTTGCAATTGCCCCAAAAAGATTTAATATGAAACAGAGCTGGGGAAAAAAGTTAGAGGAGATGAAAAATATTACTCGATCTAATCCAGCATAGCAAAAATGAGAACTTCAAAAGTTGATGACCTTACAAGCTAATAGCACACACACTTCAAGGCTGTAAGCTGCAAGCTAAGCAGAGAGTATGGTAGTCGCCATGCAAGCTGAGAATATAAGTAGTGACAGCACCATACAGCACACAAGGTGGTAATAAGTGAGATAGAGAAAAAAAATCGAACTTTTGATTATTTGATATTTTAGCCTACTGTCACGCATTTAGATGGTCCCATATATCATTGTCGCACGTATCGATATAATCAAAGTGCTAACTGATAAAGTGTCAAATCATCAACTTTTATAATAATAAATAGCGTATTACCCATACATTACAATAAATTTTAATTTAAAAATACCTCTATATACTTTCTCCATCTTAATTTGATCATCCTTTAAACAGACAAAAATATAAAAACATTCATTATTTTCATATTAATCTTTATTGATTAAAGTACTTTATCGTTTCGTGTCTCATGATTTGCTCATATTTTAAATATTGTATGTCATTACATCGTTCAACATATTCAATGATACACGTTTACTCTTTACATAAACAAACAAATACATATTTGTTAGATTATTTTGGAAAATCCTCAAAAATCTTTTTGAATTATCAAAATAGAATGGAGGGAATATTTATTACTTATAGGGGCTTTTGGGCTCGTGTTGTCGTTTTTGTGTGTGTTAGGGGAAGGGGTAATTAACACACACATGGTCATTTTGTTTTTAAAAAAGTAGATAGTTAATGGTGGGTGGTGACATATATTTTTTTAAAACCGAGCTAGCTTTGCTGGTGTTATACTAAATAGAGAAAAAAATGTATTTACATACTCACTCGACTCAAAATATAATAACTTTTAACACGATAATTTGTTTTAAAATATAATAACTTCTTCATCAATATTATCTTTCCAATTAATCACAACCCTTCGCCATTCATTTTTCTCATCCACCTCCTCCAGTTCTCAACCAATCAATATCTTCTCATTTAATTCTACCTAATTTCTTAATAACTGTACCCAAAGCATATAGTTATATGGAAAAAAGATTCAAAGAACAAATTACTGTTGAGCAGAGAGGATGAGATTGAAAAATGGATAAAATTACCCACTTGTTACACTAATCTTTGATACTCTCTCACGATCATACAAGTATATGATGGAAAAAAAAGAAACATACAGATTTTAATTCTCTCACATACACAAGAAATGAGTGCTTAACTATCCTAAATACCTATATGCTAGACTCAGTTTTGGATGTATAGATGTAATAATATGGTGCACGTCAAACGAAGGGGCCATGGTTATATGATTAATTTGGAAATCTGATTTTTGTTATGTGATTATCAATAGAATACAAGGAGTCACCTGGCCTTTTTGTTTTTTTTTTACCCTAATCTGCATGCACGCTGGCTGGCTAGTCTTTCTTCTTCATGCTCTCTTTCCACACGTTCGTGTTGCAACACAAACCCACAAACAGCATGGCACAGTACGATCCCTTCTTCTCGCAGATACCCGATGATCCCCCTAGCCCACCGACCACCTCCCCCACCACCACCCTGCCTTTGTCCACGACCCCTCCATTTGGAGCCTTGTGATGAACAAGATCATCTTCTTTGCCCATTTCATCGAGATGTCGGTGGTTGTTACTATCCTGCTCACCCTCTTCGCTTTCCTCTCTCCCTTCCTCTTCGAGAGGTGCATGACATAGGCGATGAGGAAGATGGCAGCGGAGGCATCTCCCAATCCCTTTCCTCGTGCCCCGCGGGGTGGGGCGGATTTAGCGTAGGTGTCAGAGGGATAAAGACCCACCCTCCTCGGTGTCCCGCAACCCGTTGTATCCCCATGAAGAGAAGGAGGAGATGGGAGGAGGAAAAGGAGGGAAGTAAGAGGAGTAGGGGGAATATAGAAGAAAGAAGAAGATGAGCCCCCTCTATATTGAAGCTAGAGGTAGAGATGGTTGTGGTCAGCCGCTTGAGTTGAGCTTCGACGGTAGGTGAGACACAGGATGATGGAATGACGTGCAGGATGATGATAGATTGGGAACTAGGGATACATTGTTTTTAGTTTAAATGTAGTTTGCACTATTTAGTTAATTAGATGTGGACAATTAGTTTGCATAAAATTTCTGTTTATTTAGTGGTGATTTATATGGGGTGTACAATTGTATTGACTTGACTACGATGGAATAATAAACAACAAGGGTTTGTTGCCAAAATTTTAACCTTATTAAAATTTAGCATTGTCAAATTTTGGCACACTTTAACATTACCAAATTTTGGTAACACTGGATGTGTTTAGTTTGTAGCTTTAACAAAATTTGATAGTGTTTTAGAAGAAACTTTTGAAAATACTAAAATTTAGTAAAGTGATAATGGCACGAATTTGTTTAGTTTGTTATCCTATCAAAATTTGGTAACACCAAAAATTGATAAATTGATAGGGTTGAAAGTGGCGGCCAAGTGAATAAGCTCTAAATTCGCAAGATTTGGCAGCAATTTGATTTGATTTGATTTGCACCTTAAAATCGGAAAATTGTTGGCTTATTCACTACACTGCATTCTCAAGTTTTGCTAAGGTAATTCTAGAAAATTTCATTCACAAAACCATACCAAAATTGGGTAAAGTACCAAACTAAGCAACACCTTCGTATTTTTGATCATACCAGAATTTTAGCAACGAACGGTAAGGTTTGTTTTGGTTAGGAAGTGAACAGACGCTGCTTTTGCTTGTGTGGTAATTTTCTCTTGTTATCGAAGAGTTAATTACGTGCTGAGGAGGCTGCACTGCACTGTGGCTAGCCGCGGTTGAAGCCAATTTATCTGCCACGTACAAGGCTACTATATCCCTAATAGAGTGACTCCCGAGAGTGAACCAGACAAATCCACTCCAAACACACAAGATTCATGTTATCTGGATCCGCTTTAATTTGCTTTCGAATAATTAAGAGGAAAGCGTCCGATCGAGTAGATGGGATATGAAACCACTTAATTAACCGGTGAGTTCTCGATATCTCATATTCTTTACATTTAATATCTTTACTTGTTTTTTTTAAAAAAATTAATTTTTGACTATACATCTGAATCTTGATTTTCTTTCTTTATTGGGACTAAGTACATAATAACAGTTTAATTTTGAAAACAAAAGTGAAGGGATGAAAAAAAAAATTTAATTTTTGACTATAAATCTGAATCTTGATTTCTTCTTTATTGGGACTGAGTACATAATAACAATTTAATTTTGAAAACAAAAGTGAAGGGATGAAAAAATAATGTATAATTCCGTTGCCGGGACTCGAACCCGGGTCTCTCGGGTGAGAGCCGAGTATCCTAACCAGCTAGACTACAACGGATTCTGCTAATATTGATCCAAGGTTATCTATAGTTTTCCTGTTTTTCTAATTTCTTCTTTGACAGAATGTGAAAGACTACCTTTTGATTTACCAGAAGCAGAAGAAGAATTAGTAGCAGGTTATTCAAACCGAAAATTCTGTTATCAAATATGGTTTATTTTCAGAGTTTTTATTTGACTGAAAGTCATTTGTTGGTTTATTCCTAAGTGTATGGTGAGTGGTGCATATATACTAATACGATAAAATCCTTCGCTTTTTTTTGTCAGGAAAGCAAAGCAAAGCCTGTAGAGAAGTTGGAATTTGTAACAACATGCTACAGGGCATTTCTCCAAAAAGAAGTCACATACTGAGGTGTACCTATTGAAATATGACAAATTTTACTATATAACATTAAAAATTTGTATAATTTATTGATAGACATCGCAAAAAGTGCCACAACTGAAAAGATACTTTAGGAAATTGATAATTTGCTAGAGGACACTTTCGGCTCAATCAAATAGATACATTCTTAATAAAGACAAGAATGCCCCTGAAGTCAAAAAATGAAATACGATGTATGCTATAATGAATTTGGGGTGATGGCAAATTTATAGTTGTATAATTTTTAAATTTTCACTCTAACACTTTGCATATGGTCTTCGGGACATTCTCGTCTTTTTAAAGAATTTTTCTCTCCGATTAAGCTGGAAGTGTCCTAAGTTACCAGTTTTTTTTATAGTTTTTAGCCATGATATGTTTTTACGACGTCTACCAGTAAATTACATATATTTTGAGTGTCCTGTGGCAAATTTTGCCTAAAATGATTCTAGTGTAGATATTTTTTTTATCAGGACTCCACTCTCCCCTGGATGAATTTTATTCTCTGTTGTAACAGGATGATACAGCTACAGATAATCAGTAAGTTGTCGTGTGATATTGTTACTAGCATCAGGCTGGGGTGAACTAATGTTGCATTTGATGGCCGGCATGGAGATAACTCTCATGTCTCATCTGCAGAAACCTAGGGTTAAACTGCGAAAAGGCTATTACTTTTTACCCACTAGGCCACCAACATGTAATCGATATAAAAAAAGAGAGAGAAATCTATATGAACCTGGAGGTTCTTGACTGTGTTGATACTGTTGCAAAATTCCAGAATTGATTTTGAAATCTATATAAACCTGGAGGAGCAACAACACCTGGCATATATACCCATTGGAACACAAGCATATCAGAACAAACTTACTAAATGAGGTCTGCTGAATGGACATGACATAAGTTTTTTTCTTTCGGTCAAGGACTTAAAGTTAATGATTTTGAATAGTTCTTTTAAAAATAACTTTATAACGTATGATTTCCAATATATCTTCCTCTTTCCATAATTTTAGGGAATCAGCTCTCCAAGTGTCAAAGAGTTCAAAACCATCTATACTGAAGCTTAGAAAAGCAACACGCAGAAACCTCATGCAGTAAGAATACTTTTAGCTTATATTGTGTTTCTTTGTCAGTTTTTTTGTCGCATTTGTTTTTTTTTTGGAACAGGGAAGCTGAACTGCTAATGGAAAATCCGCTGCACAACTTCTCTTTTAAGCAGCCTTTGATAAGCAGTATTCATGTGGTGCAATGCTGCGTTTCTTTTACTGATTTGTTGTTTGAACGATGTGACATTTTTTCCGAAATAAGCTTTAAACCTCTAAAGCTTAGACAAGAAGCAGAGCCCTTTTAGGCTTTCTTTGAGAGTTTGAATGTTGCAATCGTGTACTCTGATTTGATGTGGATTGCGGTGACCTTCGGTATTATCAAAAAGCAATAAGAAGTTCTTAATTTGGTTGCATGCTCATGTTAGTGGTGACCTGATCATGCTAAATTTTAATGGAGCTATGTTTTTTTCCCTGAATTGACATACAAACAAACTAAACTTGGAATTGAATAAACCTAAAAGTATTTTGTTTCAAATAAATAATCATAAATGAAATAGATTCTCCAAATAATTCACACTGTTTTTTTAATATAATCCCATCAGGTCACAAACACCAAAACGTGATTGAAAACTGTCATGCAAGTGGATCCAATGACAGAATGCACAAGATCACGTATTTTAGTTACAACCTTGTTTTGCCGACATGGCGAAAACATGTTTACCCATGGAACCCGAAAATGCTTAAAAAATTTTTCAAGTCTCATCAAGGTCCCCATTGCCAGCATAAAGTGCAGAACATGACAAAATCACAAAGCAATCGTTGCCATTTTCAGATTCAATTTCGAGAAGGATAGTGATGCAACAGAGGTGAGAGAGTGAGAGTGATCAGTGTTAAAAGGCCATTATTTGGTCATTATTTGATATCATCAATAGCATCAAGGCAGTCATCAAGAGAATTTTGAATCAGCATCAAAAGCAGCCATCAAGAGGATTTTGAATCTTTTGTAACAGTCATATTTAAGGGCATAAATCATCCTTATTGTTATATTGATGTAATTCACTAATGTCTAAAATTCTAGGCTTGTAATCTCTCTATATAATGGGTCATTGAGATCAATGAGATTAGTGAGAATTCACATTTCATTGTTCATCTTTTTCGTTTTGCAACACGTTATCAGCAGCTCTACCAAGCAAGAATAGTGAAAAGACTCACCGGCACGAGTAGGGTAAGAATGGCTCGTCCTGTTCCTCTCACTACCGACTCCTCCCTTCCACGCAACCTCTATCCACGCCACCTTCGTCGTCTCTTGCAGCAGCTTGAGAAGATCTTACGGGCTCCGGCACGCTGTCCTCGATGTGGTAGGGGCCGTGGTGCCGGCATTACCGGCCGTGATCCCCCGTCTCCTCCTAGCTTCGCCAGATGTGGAGAACGACGCCACGACGACAGCGTCGTTTCCTGCAAGAACACGAGAACCGACAGCACCATCTCAAGCACCCTCACGACTCGTCGAGGGTCTCAAGTGATGTCGGACATGTGCACAGCACCAGAACGAATTCTGGTGGAGGCACTGCACCACTGTAAGTCCCATGGGTGGACTGCACGGGTACGGAAGCAGCAAGAGATGCCCGATGTGGTGACGGCTTTTTGCCCGAACCACGGTTGGACACTAGTGGTGGCTAGATGGGCCGGGCTGTCGTGGGCCGGCACGGGCACGTTTGTACTGTTGATGGGCCCAGCACGACAAGACATGAATGGAGATGGGTCGTGTCGGCACGGCACGATTGGGCGTGCCGTGCTTGGCCGCCGGTCGAGCCCGTGGGCGGCACGGCACGGCACGGCTCTGTGCGTGTCGGCCGGGCACGGCACGGCCCACGGGCGGGACGACACCGTAGGAGTGGCCGGCCGGTCGTGGCGCGGGGACGGCGGCTCGGCGTCGGCCGGCGTCGGCGGAGGTGGTCGGGCGCGGAGGCGGCTCGGCGTTGGCCGTGTCGGCGCGGAGGCAACGAGGCGTGGTCGCATGGAGGTGGCGCGGCGTCGGCGGAGGCAATCCGACGTCTCCGCGGAGGCGACGAGGCGCAGCCGCGTGGAGTTGGCGCGATGTCGCGGAGGAGGCCGGCGTCGGCACGGACGCGGAGGCGGCGAGGCGGCGCGACATCGGCGGAGCGGCCCAGCGTCCCGGCGCGGCGTCGGCGGAGGCAGCCCGACGTCGACACGGAGGCGACGAGGCACGGCCGCGTGGAGCCGGCGCGATGTCGCGGAGACGACCGGCGTCGGAGCGGACTGCAGAGGCGGCAAGGCGACACGACGTCGACGGAGGCGGCCGACGTCCGGCGGAGGCGGCCGGCGGCGTTGGCGGAGAGAAGGGACTTGAGTTAGGGTTAGCGGGTTAGGGATGGAGATGAAAAAAATATGTGATTTTACCATAATGCCCTTAATGTATGTAGCACAGTTACAATCTACTTGTATAAAATGGTAATTTCGCGTTACCGAGCTAAACGGGCCGACCTCAGCCCATGGGCTGTTGGCGTGCCGTGCCGGCATGGGCACGGCCCCGCCACACATGGGCCATGCTTGGGCCAGGGGCGTGGCACGTGGGCCGGCACGGCACGGCCCGTCACAGTAGTCGTGCCTAACGGGCCGTGACGTAACCGGACGTGTCATAGCCGTGCCCGGGCCGGGCCGTGTCGTGCGGCCCATTTGGCCACCACTACTGGACACATCATATTCGCCGCGTCATTTCTCCACCACCATCGCCTGACTACACACCGGAGACGCCGCTGCACACAACGACACCAGCCAATCCACCAGAGTTCCTCCTCAGAGGAACCCTCGCTGCACGCCGCGGAGCCTCGCCATTCTACATGGCAGCAGGAGGCAACGGCGAGAGCTCCGCTCCCCCCACCAACCCCTCCATTCCCCAGACCCCGCCATGTCATCAAGACCGGGCATGTCCCGGCCAAGACTAACGGCGACGGCAAGCCTAGCCATCCCCCACCCTCGGGTGAGGGGGAGGCTTGAGCACAGGGGGGAAACGAGGTCTAGGAGGGGGGTGTAGGGCGGTGGCGGCGCTGGGCCGGCGGCATCACGGCATCGGCGGAGGCGGCGCCCGGTCGGCGGCACCATGGCGTTGGAGGCCGCGACGTCCGGCCGGAGGAGCATTGCGCCTCTCCATGGCAGGCGACGACAGCTGTAGGGCGCCACCGGCGCGCCGGCCTCTCCGTGGCAGGTGGCGGCGCCCGACCGACGGCGCCTGGCCGACGACATGCCGACCTCTCCATCGATCGGCGTCGGCGGCGCCCGGCGAAGCGGCGCGCCGGCGGAGGTAACGGCGCCGGCAGAGGCGGGCGCTCGGCCGCCATCTCAGTGGCAGGTGGCAGCGGCTGTGGAGGGGGAGGTTAGGGTTTTTCCCTAACCACACCCCCCTCCCTCCCTTATGTCGACTAGGCCACGGGGAGGTTAGGATTTCAAAACTGTAGACGAGTTCAACCATGCTATTCATAAGATATGCTCTAAGCTTCGGTTTTGTGAGAAAGAACCTTCTGAAGAGGAGAAAATTGAGAAGACACTGTCTACAATGCTCCCATCAGAACGGATCATCACTCAACAATACCGTGAGAATAATTTCACTGTCTACTCTTCACTCATTCAGACATTGAAACAGGCAGAAAAGAACCATGAGCTCACTGTATGAAACTCAAACCAGCGCCCTTTGGGCATTGCACTATTGCCTGAAGTACATACAAATGAGAAGAAACAAGTTCCAAATGGGAACACACAGACTGGAAATTCCTCAGGAAAGGGTAAACGCAAGAGAGCTAAAAAGCAACATGGGAACACTAAAAAGGGAAAAGGCAATTCTAAGCATAATAATGATAGTGGCAACAAAACCGCCTGCTACAGGTGTGACTGCTACAATCATATTGTTAAGAAATGCAAGACTCCTAAACATCTTGTTGATCTATACATAAAGTCTATGGGTCGTATACAGACCAACCAGAAGCACGAAGCACACTTCGCCTCTCAAGTGCTGGAGACTGGAGCTATGACCCCCATTCCTGAAGGAGCGGGACCAAGCAAAACCAAGACTCTGCCAAATGAAGGGGAAGGCTCTTTGGACATCGACGACATGCTCGTGGAATATGCTTCCAACGACATTTATGGAGATCTTAATTAGGCGCCATTACTCTAATGTTTAGTTTTGCAAGAGTAACCGTTGTAATAAAAGACATGATGTTGCTACCCCTATTTACAATTGTAATAATCACACATTCTATCTTAATATACTCCTATGTGGTTTTCTATATTTTGTTCTTATAAATTTAAATTATACATTATATAGATTATTACGGGAATCAGTCCGATGACAAAAAAGATGTGCCTAGTGGACAATTGTACCACTAACACTATACTTAGGGAAGTCAAATTTTTTCAAACTCTCACAAAGAGGGAAGGACAAGTTTTAACCATCGCGGGACGCGATGCTATGATTGTCGGTTCCGGTAGGGCCACTATCATACTTCCAATGGGTACACAAATAAACATCGAGGAGGCATTATTATATTCCGATTCAACACGTACCCTACTAAGTTATGGAGATATCCGGAAAAATGGTATTCATGTGGAAACATATGAAGAAAACAATGAGGAGTTTCTCCTCTTGACCAAAAATGCTGGATATGGCAAAATAACAATTGAAAAGGTGCCTTCTCTCCCATCTGGATTGTACTACACGTACATCAAACCTGTACCATATGTTCAATACAAAGTGATTTTTCAAAATGTGGATGCATTTAAAACTTGGCATGAGCACCTTGGCCATCCCGACATCAGAATGATGAGAAAAACCATGAGCAATTCAAGCGGACATGGTATGAGCAATATAAAATTCCCGGAATCCTCAGATTTTGTGTGCACCTCATGTGCAACTCGAAAATTAATTTTGAGACCCTCACATCTTAAAATAATGGCTAAACCACTAAAGTTTCTTGAACGCATTCAAGGAGACATTTGTGGCCCCATTCAACCATTGTCTGGGCCATTCAGATATTTCATGGTTCTAATAGACGCATCCACAAGATGGTCCCATGTGTGTCTCTTATCAACACGGAACCATGCCTTTGCAAAATTGATTGCACAAGTCATCAGACTTAGAGCAAGTCAACCTGAACACCAGATAAAATCAATCAGATTAGATAACGCTGCAGAATTTTCTTCCAAAGCTTTCAATGATTATTGTATGGCTTTAGGAATTGAAGTTCAACATTCTGTACCATATGTTCACACACAGAATGGTTTAGCCGAATCTCTTATCAAGAGAATAAAACTCATAGCCAGACCATTATTACAAAATTGTAACCTACCAACTTCATGTTGGGGTCACGCAGTCTTACACGCTGGTGACTTAGTACAATTGTGCCCAACTGCATACCATACAACCTCCCCACTGCAATTGGTTTGTGGTGATCCTCCTAGTATTTTCCATCTGCGGAAATTCGGTTGCGTTGTATACGTACCGATCTCACCACCAAAGCGTACATCAATGGGCCCTCACAGAAAAATGGGGATCTACGTGAGATATTTATCTCAGTCAATTATTAAATACCTGGAGCCCCTTACAGGGGATTTACTCACGGCCCGATATGCTGACTGTATCTTCAATGAAGAACATTTTCCGGCATTAGGGGGAGAATTTAAGTATCACACTGAATGCCTAGAAATAAATTGGGATGCCATAGACATCCTAAAGGAGGATCCTCGTACCACAGAATCTGACCTTCAGGTTAAAAGGATCATTGATTTGCAGGTTGCTGTAAACAATTTGCCAGACTCATTTACTGTGAGTAAAAGTGTCACAAAATCATACATTCCTGCAAGGAATGTGCCAAAAAGAATAGAGGTACCAAATAAAACTATTCAACTCCCTTTCTCAAAACAAAGTGGGAGAAGTATGGCAAATCCTCGCAAGCGCACGAGGAAACAGAGGAAAGAATCCTCTGACACAGTAAATGAAACTCAACCTCAAGTTGAGAGACACCAAGCGAGTTCATCCAATTCACTTCCCACATTAACAGTGCACTCAATTTCTGATGATGGGGCATTGGAACGCCCCGACGCGGTCATATTGGGAATACTGAGCCATCAACTGGGGTAAATGAAATTTCCGTAAACTATGTTGAGTCTGGAGAATCATTCAACCGTAAGACTATAATTGTTGACATATACTTTGCCTCATCAGTTGCAGAAACCATCCAAAATGATCCAGATCCAAAATCCATGGTAGAGTGCAAAAAGCGCTCGGACTGGAACAAATGAAAGGAAGCAAATTGAAACAAAGTTAGCCTCCCTCAATAAAAGAGAGGTATTCTCACAAGTAATACCTACACCTCCAAAAACCTTCCCCGTGGGTTTTAAATGGGTTTTCATCCGGAACCGGAATGAGAACAATGAGGTGGTGAGATATAAGGCGAGGCTTGTAGCACAAGGGTTCATGCGAGACCTTGCATTGATTTCAATGAAACATATTCTCTAGTCATGAGCGGAATTATGTTCCGATATTTGATATCACTGGCAATACAAAAGCGTCTATCTATGCAGTTGATGGATGTCGTGACAACATATTTGTATGGGTCACTAGATTCGGACATATATATGAAGGTCCCTGATGGGATCTCTATACCGAATGGAAGCGCAAACCGAAAAATGTATTGTGTAAAGCTCCAAAGATCACTCTATGGTCTCAAACAGTTGGGTAGAATGTGGTACAACCGACTAAGTGAATACCTTCTGCAGAAAGGTTACTCCAACAATGATGATTGTCCATGCATATTCATCAAAAGATCCTCCACAGGATTTTGTATTATATCAGTGTATGTAGATGATTTGAATATCATTGGCCACACACAAGATATTAATGAAGCCCGCCACCATCTTAAGGCGGAATTTGAGATGAAGGATTTGGGTAAAACCAGATTTTACTTAGGTTTGCAAATCGAACACCTTCACTTAGAAATTTTAGTGCATCAATATGTCTATATTTAGAAATTATTGGAGAAATTCAATATGGACAAAGCACATCCAAATAAAACTGTCATGGTTGTTCGATCTCTCGATAAAGAAAAGGACATTTTCCGACCACGGGAGGAAGGAGAGGAGATATTAGGACCAGAATATCCCTATCTTAGTCTCATTGGAGCACTTATGTATCTTGCAAATAGTATCAGGCCAGATATTGCATTTGCGGTAAATCTATTGGCAAGACATAGTGTTGCCCCAACTAAGTGTCATTGGACCGGAGGAAAACAAATCCTCAGGTACCTAAATGGCACTAAGGATCTTGGTTTGTTCTTTCAGAAAACTGCTGATCCTAGCTTGGTTGGGTACACTGATGTTGGCTATATGTCTGATCCCCACAACGCCAGATCACAGGTTTTGTATTCCTCCATGGAGGAACAGACATATCGTGGAAGTCATCTAAACAAACATTAGTGGCTACCTCCATAAATCATTCTGAAATCATCGCTTTTTTAAACTGTTTGAGGCATCACGTGAATGCGTGTGGCTTCGCAGGATGATAAACCATATTGAACAATCTTGTGGTATTGGTTCCTCAGAATCACCTACCATTATCTATGAAGACAATGTTGCTTATTTTACACAGATGCAAACAGGCTACATCAAGAGCAATATCACCAAGCATGTTGCCCCTAAGTTGTTTTATCCTCATGAGCTTCAGTAAAATGGAGAAATAAACATCTTACCGATAAAGTCTTGTGATAATCTGACAGATCTCTTCACAAAATCCCTACCCACTTTCTCGTTCGAGAGATGTGTTAAGGGAATTGGTATGAGACTACTCAGAGACTTGCAAGCTTCAGGGGAAGACTCTCTGAATGATGAACCCTGTTAAAACGCTTCATGTTATATTTTTTTCTTTTTGTGAGTTTTTTCCATCTGAGTTTTCTCATATAAAGTTTTTAATGAGACAATGATAGATGCAAGCTTATGTCTTATCTTATGTTTTCTCCCACAGGAGTTTTTCTAGAGATAAAACACGGCATGGATTACTCCTTTAACCTTGCAGGTTGATGATAGAGCAATCACCAGTTATATTATTCCTATTTTTTTCCACAAGGTTTTTTGAAGGAATTAAAGAACATGTTGATCTCAAAATGGACTCGATCAAAAGGGAAAGTGTTACAAAAGGCCATTATTTGGTCATTACTTGATCTCATCAATAGCATCAAAGTCAGCCATCAAGAGAATTTTGAATTAGCATCAAAGGCAGCCATCAAGAGGATTTTGAATCTTTTGTAACAGCTATATTTAAGGGCATAAATCATCCTTATTGTTATATTGATGTAATTCACTAATGTCTAGAATCATAGGCTTGTAATATCCTTATATAATGAGTCATTGAGATCAATGAGAGATTAGTAAGAATTCACATTTCATTGTTCATCCTTTTCGTTTTGCAACAATCAGAAAAAGTCTCAACCTCACAAGGCACAAATGTCCAGAATTCCCAACTCACAAGTACAATACAAGGTTGGTAAACATCTGAGCAAAGTCATATTGTTGAGCTCTTAATCTCACTGTTGTAATCTCCATGTTGTCGAATTAACAATGCGCGAAACCATTTGGGGCACGCAGATTTAAGATCGTCTGAATAGACAACTCCATCCATCAACAAACCTGAATGTCCAAATCTTCAGAGAGCAGAAGTAGCCATACTATATACTAGTGAAGGACCTCAGCTATATTTTCAACTAAGAATAGCATTCAAAGAGAAGGTAAGGCCATGAGAAGAGAAAATGATCCGTCCTACACAGCATGACAACTGACAAGTGGTTTCTCCAGGTGATAATGTATTAAAGAAGAACAGTGGCTGCCAGCTCGTGCCCACACAATAGTGTATTGCACACTACTTCTAGATCACATAATTTCAGAGTGACAAGAATCTATTTTTTAAAAATAAAATTCAGAGTGAAAGATGCAGCAGCTTTCTGGTTTCTGCTATATAAGGCCATCCATGGCGAGCAGTAGACCACAACTTCTTCTGCACATTTTCAGTTCAGTTTCAGGTCAGTGAAAACTGAAAAAAGAGTGTAGCTTCTTCTTCATCATCTTCTTCTTGCTCAATGACACATCAGGTGATCAGCATAAGCTGCCGGCCGGCGACCGGCCGCCGGGGACGGCGGGTGCGGCATGTCCGGCTGGGCTCGGTGCTCCGGCTGCGGGTGAGGCTGTTCGGCGTCGTCGGGCTGCTGGTCCGATGCCTGGAGGATCTCAATTGCTGCCCGAGGAGGTGGTCGCCGGCGACGGCGACCACCATGATGAGGGCACAGAGGCTGAGCCAGGACTTCCGGCGCCGGCGGCTGGAGGCCGGCGGGGAGAGTTCTTTCCAGGCGGAGGCCATTGCCGACTGCTTGGAGTTCATCAAGAGATCATACCTGCAGCCTACTGTGCAGGGTGATCATAGGAAAGCATCAGCTTGCTACTGAATTGTAATTAATTAGTGATCAAGTTCTTCAGTTCACTCCTCCTGTGATGTGCAGTAGCTTAAATTAATCTGTATATCTTAGTTTTGCTAGCTTTTGTTGCTTAATGCTCTTTCAAGAATGTACAGAGGATGTTAATTTTGATGAATAAAACATAATAATTATGTTTGCTGGTAGTGATGGTCTACTGGCCACATATTGGAAAGATATGTCCTTTTCTGTCTTGAAAATTGCGTGTTGATGCATAGTTAGGCGGTGATTTTCAACTTAGGAATTAGGTGATGTTCTTGTCATGGATAATGACTTGGGAGGTATCAAAGATTAGTTTGACAGGAGTGATTGGTACAAAACAAAAAGTAGTACATATCAGGATTGACCATTGTTGTTATTATTATATCATGGGGAATTCTTGATAGGCTCTGAGAAACCCACTCCTTAATTTTTTGGAGATGGACGGCATATTTCATTTGTTAAACTAGTGATGTCAATGAGCCGAGCTCAAACGAGCACATTTGGACTGTGTTTATTTTGAGCTTATGTTTTTTTAGCTTTTTTGGAAAGCTAGTTTTCTGAAAATCGTTTAGATCTTTTTTATAATAAATTTTTATCTTCTCAGCATACCAATACTTAGCAAAAGCTATTTCAGTCAGTTTTTCAACTTTTCATTCATTTTGTTAGAAACTAGTTTTTCATATTTTCGAAAACCAGATTAGGCTCGACCTCAGAATGTATGTCACCGTGTGTCTAGCAGCGTAATATCAGGGGTTATATAAAATTTACTTTTAAAGAAGTAGTAGTGTTTATCGCATCAACCAATAAGGAGGTATAAGAAGAATATTTGACAATCCACGTATTATTTTATCACTAGCATAACGCCCATTCGTTATAACGGATTTTTTTATAAAAACAATTTATTGTACATATGTTTAAAGCCTTAAAAAGTTATTTATATTGTCTAAAGCGATGAAAAAAATCCATAATAAAGATATTCAATTATCATTTTTTATAAGGTTTGGTCTCTAAGAGCTAATAAAACTTCAAAGTATTCTATTATGTTTTATGGACCCTAGTATTTGAGAGTGACGTGACAGAACCACCATCACTCTTCACCACTTTTTATAGTAGTCATTGATTTGGATACATGCTGAACTACTAGGATATCAGTTTTAAAAAAATTGCACACATAACCAAGCTTACGATGGTATTTGAGCTTTAGCTCGCAAACATCATGAGTCTGAGCATAAGCTCGGGCTCGTTTTGTCTCAAACCAAGCACAAAATAGACTCATGAATTTCATAGGAAATAGTTCAATTGCTACTAGGGGGTGGGATGATCATGCTTCTCAATGGGGCCTACAAATGCTAAAGAGTAATTTAGTAATGCTAGGCAATATGTTATCCTTTCTAAAAACAATAATAAATAATATGTTATCCTTTCCTGACAAAGGGAAATAAACCAATTGATTATTTCCACTGGACTGTAAAATAAAGAGTTATCTGTTAGCCATCAACTTTCATTTATTGATCCATTTCCACTAAGAATGACAAATACATGTTGCCTGCAGTTTGAGTATATAAATTAAAGGGAAAAAAAGAACAACTTGATGGACGACTTTTAAGTCTCTTTTCTGAAGAAAATACTATACAAAAGACAAGTAATACAAGGACAAAAGGCTACATTGCCAAAATTTTTGTCATTCGTGAGCAAACCATTTCTTTGTAAAACCTCAACAGACCTGCAAGTCAGAAAGACTTGTTATTTCCAATATTCAGTTGCTTCTGAAGTCCGAACGCCATCAAATTGAAATGTATGTTAGAAAAAGAATGTCAAAATTGAGCCTCAAAATGCCTTCTCCAGGCACCTGGGTCGATGCTAAATGATGCTGCAACAAATGGCATACGATTAATCCCACAGTTTAGTTGAAAATTTCAGCATATCAAGTGGTGAAGAACCAGAAAAAGATTTCACCTTCAAACAAAATTCTGAAGGCGCAGGTTCCAACTGCCAGTCATTTACAGCAGTGCCAAGCCGGTACCTTTTTTCTTATCTCATATTCTCATGTAACCACTATCAATAAGCTATACCTTATGAAATTGGAATGGCAAAATTGTACAACCGTTGAACAAATGATATACACTATGTTGATATTATAGGGCCTATCGATGACTGGAATATATCATACAGTGCAAGCTGAACTTCTCCAGAGCTATGCTCACAGCGAATGAGGTTAGTTAACAAGGGGAAAAAGAGGGGCAAGTTTCTCCTAAAGCAGTCCCTCTCTAGGCCACCCAATAACTGCATTACATGAAGGACCAATGAAGTTCTAGCAGACAGTTCCTCCTTCTTAGCAGAGCCCAAAGGCAGTATCCAACGTAAAGCTGGATCTCTGCCAGACGAATCGTTAGATCGTTCACGCCCTGCACAGTTGAGATACTTCCGTAGAATTTTCTCAGAAACAAGCATAATATGTGACTCAATTTTCATATCTTCTGAGATTGATGGGTTGTCATGAACCAGAGCTTGCAGAAGTTTGAGGTAGCTCTGGTAAGACTCATTCTCAAAATGAATGACTGCTGGCTCAGATACCTCCAAAAGGGAACATGCTTTATGGAATTTCATGTGCAAGGTAGATTCGGAGTTCACTTCACTTGCATGTGACGCAATGGCTGATAGCGTCTCTAAAATTATTCCCATATGCTCAGCATAAAAAGATCGCTTGTGCGTCTCATACAATTTAACTATGCCCTGAAAAGAAACCAGGAAATGGTGAGCTTGATCTTAGAACAATTGTTGGCACGTTGAACATGTGGGCAGACTATATTTTTTATTTGTTATATTACTATTTTAGTTGGATGGCCAAAGGAAAGTATAGTATTAAATTAAATCTAAGGCATGTTACATAAGGGAATTATTGACAGAAGTAACAAAAGCTGCAAGTACCTGAACAACTAAGAGCTGCTGCGCCATATGATTTTTCATTTTAATAATTGCGTATGATGTTGTTTCCATATTAGCTTCCTCTTCATCATCATTGTATATGTCATGATCTGAATATCGTTCAGCTTCAGAATAAGATTCATTTCTATCTGGAATTTCTATATCTTGCATCATCCTAACTATCTTGTCAAACACAACAAATGTTCTCACTGCTGAGTCTTTAAAACATAACAAGATCTCTTTCCATTCCTCCTTGGAGAGTTTGCTTGCAAGTCCTTCTGTTAAACGCTGAAAAACAGATAAACCTGTGGTAGCAGACTCTTTGTAAGGGCTTCTGATAAAGTTTGTGACAACAGCAGTAACTCTAGAAAGTTCTGTCCGCATCACATCAAAAAAGGTAATGTACAAATCCACTAAACACTTCACTGCTACTGTTTTAGTTTCAGAATTCCAAGAGTCATCCTCAGTTCTATTAATGTGCCCATTTGGTGTAGAGCTATCAGTGCTAAATAGAGGATAAACAACAGATTCAAAGATATTTCTCCAGAAGGACTGCGAGAAGAGGTGCCCATGATCCTTCAAAATGTCAAAGAGTACTTCTACTGCACCTTTTCTGATAGTTGGTCTTGTGTCAGTTGTCAACCTAGCTAGACCTGAAGGCATAAAACAAGAACTATGATACAAGCGCCGAGAACTTCCAAATTGACTGACCCAGAAAGACCAATCTAGTTTCGTGAAAGAAAAAATAACTCACCGGCAAGAAGAGGAACCCAGAAATAAACATGATCGTCCTTGTGCAGAGTGGCATTCCCATCAGAAGCATCTAAGTTATTTGGCTGGTGATCTGTATCCTTTTCATGACAAACAAATCCTTCCTCGGCAAGTTTAACAGCACAGAACCGAAGAAATGCAATAGCATTGAGACTGGCATCACTGCTAAATTTACTGCTCGTGAATGTAATAAGACATTTAACACAATCAGTAAATGTTGTGGTTTCAGTCTCAGTTATGTATGGAAAATAGTCCCGAACAATCTTTTCCATGGTTTCAAATGCCAAAAGAACAATACTTTTTCGATCATCAGCAGCAGCAGCAGTAAAAACCTGTATGAAGACAAAATATCGTAAATTGAGTGGCGATGCAGGAATGTTCCTCTAGTTGTTTCTTCAGAACTAGTTCCCCATTGTGCAGAGGGAATTATGAAAAAATAAAACTAAGCGTAGAACACCATACATACCGTAAAAACACTTTTCCATCCAGATTTTATGTTGTTAACACGACTCAAAACCATTTGGGAGATGCAACGCACGACAAGTTCCCGTACTTCTGAAGCATTGCTCTTCTGCATAACAACGGCAAAAGGTCGCAGGAATTCATTCTGGAAATTGTAATTTGCCAGTTCCTCTCTTTCCAGAAACTTCATCGCTAGCTGCCTCAAAGAGTCCATAACAAATATTGCAACTGATAGATTTTCTGATGATCCCACAGACACAAAGAAGTCTGATAAGACTTTCCAAATATGAGACCACACCAGACGTATGCGGTTCATATTGTAATGCCTGCACAAACAAAACTTTGAGTTAGATCCAGGTATAAAATTAATATAGTGGCTGCTTGCTATGACATTTCATTATCTGCAACATGTTCTTGGAGTAGATTTTGCTGAAGACTTACGCAATCTCCACAATCTTTGTTAGGCAGAAGATGCGAGGTTCTGTAGGCGAGTGCAACTCTGTCATCGAAACTTTACAAAGAGCTTTCACAAAAGCAACAATTGCATCACTATTTAATCTCTGGCTATGAGCAAATATATGATTTAATTCAAAAATGCCAATCTGGTCTAACAAATTTATGTTTGATATGAAGCTATTTATCTGTTCAGGAGTAACCAATGGCGAGGCATTATTTTTAGCTGTTGTGCTGTCATAAGAACCTCCTCTGACGGCAGCCATTACAGCTGGATTCTGAAGAGCATTAGTTCGCTTCGAAGCTGTAGTGCTACTTGACTTCTGTGTTTTATCTTCTGACTCAACCAGAGGCACTGTCAAAAAAGAAGCATCAGTAGGTGTCCCCTCTCCAAGGAGATGTAGATGCTCAAACCGTGAAAGACATGTTAGTACATGCTCCCAGGAATCCTGCAAATAGTCACCATCTTCAATTGCGATGGATATTATAGCCTGTAAAAATACATTAAGAACACACATCATTACTTGTTCTAATATTGACAAATAGGTCTATGTCTAACTGATAATATATTTAACATTAGTCAATATGGTGTTGATAAAAATAGAATCAAGTATAATAATCCAGTACAGGTGTAAAAGCTTTGAATAGTTCAAGCTCTAATGTACTGTGAAGCCATCTAAGTGTCCACACCATAATAGACCAAGGGACTATATAAGCTTGGGAATTTTGTCTACATAATATCAATAGGAAAATGCAACAGTATGTGTGCATTGCATTTAAATCATGAGAGAATCATTTTTTTTCAACAAAACAAAAGAGAAGCAAGTTGGCTTTCTAAGTTCCTACCTTCACAGCATCCACATTCTTTTGTTTCATGTCCGCAGCACAATGGAGGTAAGTGAACTTGGCAACAGATGTCACAAAGGCATCTCGCTGTGTCTGCATACACATGACAGCGGTGACATGCACTGCGGATCTAAATCCTTGCAAACACTGTGATGTGGCAGCCTTATCATCACTTTGGTCAAGTGTCACACTGAATGCAGCCATCATAGGGGCCCAACAAACCTCCATCATGAATCTTAAAATTATTGAATCAGTAATAACATGAAATATAGATCTGCAAAGACAAAAGCTTTAATCATTATAAAGTATTAGATGACACAAGTTGTTTGTCTATGAATAACTGTCTCTCTTACTCTGATTTCCCACTCTTTGCTTTGAATTTCTCTTGTATGTTCTTAATGAGTAAGTCGTTTGCTCCAAGTGCCTTGTCTTCAGCCTGTTTCCAGTTGACAAGGTTGATAATGTTATCCAAGCCTAAGAGCTTAATTACACTACTAGGTTGCTTGCTTTGTGGAACTGACGAATCAGCACTCATTTTGATCTCATTTTTGACAATTTGATCGTACAATGTACTCAGATAGTCTTCAGGCAAATCCTTCCCATCATCGATTCCTCGGTTATTGCGAATGAAATCAGACTTCGACATCTGCATACAGAAAATCCATTTAATGGTCAAAACTTCTGTTATTGACAGATAACAGAGGGAATCAGTGATATAGCTAACCTTATCTTTGACCATCGTATTATGAGCATCAGTATTGAGCATGATTACAGAATAAGCAAGAACATATGCGGTATCTGCACTGGTAAAAGAATTTGGATTGCATTTGCAGTATCGTTCAGCAAACTTTTCCATGATTCGATCAATTTTTTGCGCTTCTCCAGGCAACCTGAAACCTCGCAAGTAATACCTAATGGCTTCACCAAAGTCCATACCTTCGAAGTTCAGTGCATCTGCATATGCATGCATTACTTTGATAGGGAATTCATCTCTTTCACCCAAATAGTCCCCGATCATCGTTGCATTTAAACCAGCAGTATCTCTCAAGAAAGAAGCAACATCTTCTGGGGAATGACCTATTTTCTTGCTCTTAATGAGAAAGTCAATACCCTTGGAAGGTTTCCTATTAAACAAAGAAATTCCTTTCTGCAGAAGGAATTTTGCAGTTCAGTAAACCAAATGTTGAAACCCTTTATAAAAAGTTTTAACATTGGAGTTAACTTAAATGGAAAGCATGCAAATATTTACATACCTGAAGTTCTATTTTATAAGCACGACGCTGCTCAAGTGAGGAAGCGTCAGATTGGTCTGGGCTACCAGAGTCTGTTTGCAGTTCATAATCAACAGCACCCCCATCTTCTCCAACAAGGATGTTAGGAATGTCTATTGAATTTAAAGAGATTTCAGAAGGTTTGGGTGAAAATTCACCAATTCTCAGCTGTTGGTCCATCCATGAACCCATTGATTTTATTATGGTTGAAAGACACTTGACTGACTCAATCCGAAATGTCTGGTCTTGCGCAGGGGTCAATGTTGTTGCAGATCCAGGAGGAACCCCTAGAGCAGTCTTTAAAAGCCCATTGACAATCCTGCAAAGATCTGTTGGAATTAAAGGGTTGTTTAACTATGATGAAGAGAGAGTGAACTATAATTTTGTAGAACTGTAATCAGCTCACTGCATCAATTCTTATGCAGCACTTAACTTAAGAGCCACTAAATAGATGCATACCTGCTGCTACTAATCTGTGACAACAAAACTTAAGGTGGCCATTCATCAAGAACAAAATTACATACCTTTCAAAGATATTTGGTGCATCAACATCACAATCATAGTTCACAAAGACATCGATAATAACCTGGGAGTCTTTACAGATCTTCTCCAAAAGGTTCAGAACTGTCATTTTCTGCAGAAAGCTAGGTTGATGGACATTCTCAAGAATCCTCAGAACAAGCATGGGAAAAAATATTCCAATTTCCTCTTTCAGCCCAGATCTAAATCTTGACAGCAAACCCACAAATATGGAGCATAACAGTTGGAAAATACTCATTGCTGACAAGGCACTGTTCTTCAACAAGGACAAACAAAGATACTGCTTGATTGCTCCAAGGTACCTGCATTAACCAAAAAAAAGAAAAACACTTCAGTATAAGAGTTCTGTTACCCATTGGAGTCAGAGTAAACAGAATGCTCTTTATGAAATACCCTGCCCTAAACATAAAAGGTTTTAAATTGTAAGCGTACACTTGCAGGAAGCTTGGTGAACAACAATCATATTTTTCAGCATTGCAAATTAGATGGATGAGCATATTTTGAAGGAAAATAAGAATGGAATAAAGTTCAGCCCCTCTCCTGGCCATCATGTTACATCTGGAGCTCATAAATTAACACTTCCATGTTTTTATTCCCTTTCCTGTGTATTGTTAGCTAATTAATTGTTTTCTTTTTTAGTAAGTAAAGTGACTTAAACAAATTAACAGAACAACGTATAAATGCAGATTATCATCAGGACATCATTTGAAACATTTTAAAAGAATCAATGGCAATTCAAATAAAGCATAGTAAGTCACGCAAACATGTATCTACCACCATAGATTGACCTCTGCACTTTTTTACCTAGAAAAATTCTCATCCATCATAATACATTAAAAAGTATACCCAAAAGCAGATATTAGCAAAGCTTGTCTGGATTGAGAAAATAATGTATTAATATCAGAAAAATGTGTATCCATAGTGTCGGAGTTACTACTAGGCAAACATGAAGCTTCCATATCAATTACTATACTGCACATTTTATGCTTCCTTGCCTTAGTCATTTAAGCCATCTGCATTCTTCTAACTCACTGCAACAACAATATTTGTATGGATAGGCAACACAGCAAGTTGAACTGCTAAAATGTACAGAACTAAGACAATAATGAGTATCTCATACTTTTCATTTGTTCTCCAGAATGCCCCGGCATTGTCGATAACCATCTTGAGCAATTCAAGAGACAACACCTTTCCCCGCAGCAACACCTGATCTTCGGGATTATCTGGCGTCGAGAACTTCATGGACAGCTTACACAGGTTCTTGAATAGTGTCAACCCATCCTCCCTGATCTTGCTCATGAGAGCATCCTCCTTCCCATCCGTCTCAGCCAGTGCGACTGGAGTCCCCGGCTCAGGAACATCGCTTCCCTCCATTGCCTCATTTATGAAACTCTGTGCCGCATGAACAATGCTGGAGTCATTCAGGTTGCGATCAGACATGTCCATCATGTCGGTGATCGACACTGTCCTCACGCGCACATCCATGGAGTCCACCTCGACGCGCGCGAACACGATCACCAGCACCTGCGCCAGCGCCAGCTTAGCGCAGAGCTGGTTGGTACCGCTGCTGCTGCTGAGGTATATGTTGTAGCAGGTCTTGAGCATCTGGCCGAGGCCCTCCCCGCGGATGGCAATGGAGGGGCACCGCGCGGCGGCCACGAGGACACGGAGGGTGGAGAGCTCCATGGCGTCGTCGGCGAGCGCGCCGCAGGAAAGCACGGCCGTGAGGAGCTTGGAGGCCGGGGAGTCATCGTCGCCGCCGCTGGCGGCGGCGCCGCCGAGATCACCGACGAGGAGGCGATGGTAGAGCAGCTTGGCGACGCAGTCGAGCGCCGGGTCGGCGACCTTGGGGGACGCCGACTCGAGCGCGAGGAGGAGTGCGTGGAGGCAGGCGTCCGCGGCGGCCGCCGGTAACCCGAGCAGCATCGACGACGACGACGGCGTGTACGCCGCCGCCGACGACGAGGAAAGCAGGTCCAGCGCCGCCTTGGCGGCCGCCACGAGGCCCGAGTGCTTCCGCCACGCCGCGTTCTTGATGATCCGGTCCAGCGCCGGGCCCAGCACCCGCCCCGACGGCGACGCGCCACCGATGGCCCCCGCCGGTGACGCCATAACTCGACGCAGATGGCACGACTCTACGCGGAGGCGGAGGAGGTGGTCGTCGCCGTCGCCGTCGCGGTCATTGGAGGTGGGCGAGAGATCTGAGGCGAGGAGAGGAGGTGGAAGAAATGGGAATTCGAGAGGAAGACGAGAGCGTGGGGGAGGGGAGGAAGAGGAGGAGAGGTCAGAGGAGGGGTATGACTGAAATTACCCTTCTTTCAGGGGCCTATATGAAAAAACGTTGCGACCCTTCCTTCACGCGGGTGAGGCGTTTTATCACTTCACCCCCCTCGGTTTCTCGGAATTCTTTCTTCTCGTCTCCACCGCTGCAACCGCGACGCCCTCTGGAGGCGGCGGCGGAGAACACCGAGCGGTCAGTGGCGGAGCGGGGAGGAGTGGCTGGCTCTGTTCGGAGGATTCTTGCACCTTGGATCCGCTCCCTTCCCGCCTTCGCCGCCGCCGCGGGTTGTTGCTGTTAGGTTAAAGGTGAGTGATTTTTGTTGCTGCGAGGCAGCTGTTGGACGAAATTCTGCAGCGTGGTTTCAGGATTTGTCTCTTGCAGCTGCAGGATTGTGCTAGCGAGAAGCGGTAGGCTTGATGGAGTGCGTGGTGCAGGGTATTATCGAGACCCAGGTAATTGTTCTTCTTTTTCACTAATTCACTAAGCCAGTAGACTTGTATGCGTTGTGGTTATCTACGGGGTGAGTGCTGTTGAAGTGAGATGTAGTTTTACCGAAAATAAGTGATCTGTAGCTATGGAACGATGCATTTTTGTTCATATGAAACTGACTTGTTTGTTTATGCTGTAAAACATGACCAATTTGAATTTTTACCCGGAAAATCATACATGGCCCGTAACATAAGCCGGAGTGATGGTAGATGTTATGTTCTTCATGAATGCTTGGTTTTTGTATGATGGTAGGCCTTTCTGGGAAGTTAGTAGTCAAGTTTGCTGATCTGACATGAGTTCTTGCTCTCCTTACTTGTATTTTGTGTCTAGATTTGATCTAATTTTTGGCATAGGTTATTTGGCCTTTGGCTTCTGTAGCAACCTTATCCAAAGGAGTTGCAATGTAGAATGTCGATGTTTATTAAATGAACTTTCTATCACTTGATTCAAGATAGCATTTTTATTTGTTGGGAGTTTTCAGCATAACTATCTTCCAATACTAGTTTGTCAATTGCCTGAAAACAGACCTCTGTAAATGTTTTGAAAGGTAACACTTAAGCTATCCCAGGTAACAAATCTATCAACTACATAGCTCCAGTGTCAAATTACATCTCAATAGTCTTACTTAGGAACAAAGTTATTTTTTCCCTCCATATAGCATGAAGTAGTATTGGAACTTTATGTCCATAGAAATTTTTATTTTCTTGAATGAAACACATCAGAGAATAGAGAATAATAATTCATGCCACCGTTAACACTTTGTCGTCGATTCATTGTCTACATGACCTTTTGTTAGTTTCTTATAGTTTCCTCTTGTAAGCATATCAATACTTCCCTTCAGGATAATAAAAAATAGTATCCAGTTGATCATGCTGACCACTATATGGTCAACCATGTTTTCTCCACTCTGAGGGCACTACTTCTGCCACTTGCAGGCTTTTTTGGCTTCTCTGTTCAATATGTTGATATGGTTCTATTTTATATACAATTGGAGGAACCATATCGCTTATATGGTTTTTAATTTTACAGTGAACGGGTTAATTTATATACACATGTCAATGTCTTGTGCTTAGAACACCATTTAACCTTTTTTAAGTTTTCATTTCTTTGACATCAGTGTAACTTTTGGTTGGTCTTCTTGTTATGCAGCATGTTGATGCACTTGAGGTTCTTCTCCAGGGCCTCTCTGGTGTCCCAAAAGAACGTGTCAGGGTGCATGAGCTCTGTCTTAAAAGTGGGCCAAATCTAGGTCAGTTTGTAACTTTTTCATTGTTCTGATCATATGCCATTGTTACTCATATACATTTTCCAATCATACAGGAGTTGTCCCATCAGAGGTTCGTATATTGTGTGACTTAGCTCAGTCCACACCATCCTGGTAACTTTTCTTCCAGCTGCTCAAATTTACCTTTTTGTGATATTTGATGATATTCTGAAGCCAGTAGTATTCATGTAGGACCATAAGACATGTTGGAGGTGCCATGAGAGGTGCTGGTGCAGAGCAAATCTCAGTCCTTGTGAGGTCAATTGTAGAGAGCAAAGCCAGCAACAATGTATTGCGGTACTTCTACGGTATAGGGTACAAGTTAGATCATGAAGTTCTGAAGGGAGGATTTGCATTTCGTTTCCATCGAGGTGCCCAGATAACTGTGACCGTTACCTCTGTTAGCAAGATGACAAAACTCCATGCTACCAACGAAGCTGTGCCAATCACTCCTGCAATACAGCTAGTGGAAATCACAGCCCCTGCTGCTGCTGACAATTACAACGATGTTGTTTCAGCCGTCACTTCGTTCTGTGAATATCTAGCACCGTAAGTAACTAAGTGTTCCTTAGCTATCTCAAGATTATTACTAGACTGACGTAAACGAATTTTTACTCACTTTTGACTGCAAAACACACTGCAGGCTTCTGCATCTCTCTAAACCAGGCAATTCGACTGGAATCGTCCCGACTGCAGGCGCTGCTGCCGCCTCACTCATGTCAAGTGGTGGTGGTGGTAAAACGTTGTGATCGGTCATATGTGTTGGCTGCAATGCCATGATAATCTCCATTGACCATCCCACTTAAACAATGTTGCCATCTTTAGTTTTGTAACTTTTAGTCAGTAGCCCCATGGTTTTTCTTGTAATGACATGCTAAATGCTGCCTACCTTGCTTTGGAGGCTGGTAAAATGAACACTGATCATTGCTTGCTTTTACTGAAGGGTAGAAACTGAATGCTGGGAGAGCTTGACGATATTGGTGGTAGACTGATAGCTGGAGTTTGTCATGAGCCTGGCAATATATTTGGTGGTAGCTTTGTTTACTTTAATTTAGGTCACATACGTGGTTGGGATCTCATGGTTTTGGACGTTCAATTGCCCAGTAGTTAATTAGTGTGCATCAAATGGCCATCAACTCTCTATTTGCTCTAATATATGAGTTATTATGGTAAGTCTAGCAGCCAAGCTACTGTCATCACCATACCAGCAATCAGAATACACTGCACGCATTACTTGCATAGTCAACAGAGCATCTCAATGACAACTGATCTTCCTAAAAGTTGCTGCAAAACGAAACAAAAGCGGGGTGACGAGAGAGGAGGGAGAGCTAGGTTGCTGACAAGTACTAACAACTTCACGAGATCAACTCATCCGATGCTCAGTTCAGGATGAAGTGCCATCTTTCTCCAGATACTTGCTCTTCAGCACCAGCTCCTTTACAAGTTTGCATGCATCTTCTTCCTCTCCCTCGATTTCTTTGCGGGGCCCTATTCATCATTTGCCTGATGATTTATGACATGGAAAGCATCGAGAGTACATAGCTGGACCTACACTGTGAATGATAATTACCAATATTCTGTTTAGCTAGAATTTTTCAATATAATAATTATAGAGAAGTGTCAATCTTTTGGAAGACAGTTGAGCATCCTATACAAAATCCATCGAGTGACTGTGTTATGAAGAAGATTGTAGAACCAACAAAAGACATACACGTTTTCCTTTTTCTTATTTTGAGAGATGAATCTCATGTGAGTTAATCGATCTGAACAATAAATATAATCCACCTAAACCTCAAGTACCACAGTATACTAAACTCCTAATGTTTTTGCTCAACTGACAGCATTAGAAATTCCGATGTAGAAAAAACATGTTCTCTTCATACATATGGATCAATATACTTCGCTTCAGTTTTATCAACGTCATTGAACCAAAAACCAAAAATTTCGATCACTGAAACAATCATGTATCGATGTCACGGACACAGAATAAAGAACCATATAAAGTGTGCTGCAGTGAGGGATCTTTATTGATAACAACCAGTCTTTCACTTCCACCTGAGTCATTAATGATTATGGTTATAATATAATTATAATAATTATATAATAAAATATTGGATTGAGCTTTGGTTGGGGTGCGCCAGACCCGGGCAGCAGTGCGACGCCTGGGCGACGCAAGAGGGCCACAGTGGCAAGCCACTGTGATGAGCTCTCACCCACAAAAAATAAATTTAATATCAAAGTGAACACATGGCCCACATATCAGATATTAAACTGATAAGAACAGATACTACACTTGATCTTAGCCAAAAGGCCGAGAAAGGTATGAGTTGCATCGTTGCCCTGGCCCTCCACTTATACCCGCTCTTTCGCCTCTGCTCGCTCAGAATTGGCGAGGTGGTACTAAAACCGAAGAGACGAAGCCGTCGTATCGTCCCTCCTGTTGCTCTCTGCTCCGTGGCATGTTGGGCCCAAGACTCTTGGTGGGCCAGCGGATAAATGGGCCTCTACTCTCAGCATCGGGCTTGTTGCAAGTAAAGCCCAAGATAAACACGAACAAACCATTCTGAAATTATCCTATATTTCAATTGAATTATACGATATGTCGTTTGATAATCCAAAATTGTCAGGTTCCATACAACCTAAGTCAGCCAATTCATTGGCCTAATTCGTCAGTCAACCTAGAATTCTCAATCTGAAGTTCTCATCGTCTCATATTACTCCTGCACCACTGCTGCCGATAGCCTTTACTATGTATTATGTATTGTTGTTTCTTATTTGGAACTTTTTAGTAGTACACTAGCAAATTTCTCATGCGTTACAATGGTAAAGAAAAGTCATAACGTACGCACTCATCCTTCGAAGAATCTGCAGTTTGGCTCTTTCCAACCTATCCTTTCAACTATATGGATTTTTTGGCAGATAATATTGAATATTATTTTGTTTAGACATTGTTAATAGCACGCTGGAAATGTTGCATTTCAGAACATTATTAAAACAAAAAAATATGGTTCTTTTTGTGAAAAAATGCCCTATAAGATTTAGTGTATGAGGCATAGCACCAATAACCATCCAATGACCACCATCAGAACCGTATGGGGAATTCAATGCTTAGTCTTCATTTCCAGTAACTACCAAACCACCAATGAGCTTCCCTGATACTGATGCAAGGTGTTTTTGGAATAATGATTTCAGTAAATTGATTGAGAAATAAACTGCAGGGTCAATAAAATATATACGATAGAATAAATAAGATAGGTCCTGAAAGCCCTCAGTTAACTGTTCAGTCTAATATCATCCCTTGTGCAGTTTTGGATGCTTTCATCCATGTCAGATTGTCGAACCAACGAAAAAGAAAGAGAAATGAACCAGCAGGAGTAGAGCAATTCCATTGTCAAACACATTCACCTTGACTTACAGCTATAGATGTGCTTGTGACAGCATATATCGTCGTCAAGATTCAATGCAAAGGCTTGAAGGCATCACCTAAGCTAATCCATGACAATTCATCACATCACAAGTTGGAACTTGGGACTGAATCAGGCAAGGCAAGCATGATATACACATTTCATCATTTATCATCGAGCAAGTCATCAGTAGACACAAATCTTAACCGTAGGTACTTAAACCTTCAGCTTCAACAAAACCAAGACATTGTTTATGTTTACAACTCAAATTGGGTGTCTACAGCTCAAATCTCCACTCTTCAGATCGAAAGTAATTTGGTTTCAGAGATACGAACAGACGTCCCTGTTCTTCTTTTTCCTGTTACTGCCAAGATCCAGAAACCGGCTGCAGGCTCTGCCTCCTTCACCGCAGTCTCGGCCGGCTCACTTGCGACCGCAGCCTTCCCCGATGAGGTTGGCTGCCATTATTATGAAAGAGCTGCAAGAGAGAAAGCAGTTGCGGGTGGTCCCAGAAGGCTTGGATTGCACAGATTCTACCAGAGAATGTTGAGATGCTCCCATACGGAAAGGTGGCAGCGTTGGCGGCGGGGGTGGCCTGAGGCGTTGTCGCCATTGGATTTGAGGCCGGGCCGCGATGTACGAGGGAAGGTGGTGAGGTTGCCGGCGACAGCGATGGCCAAGAGATGCAGCGTAGGGGATGAGGAAGTGGCGGGAGAGATGGCTCCGTGGTTGCGGCGAGAAGTACTAGCAACCTCCGCGGGCTCTGCCCCTTTTGCGGGGAGTTGCCGTCATCGGAGATGGAGAAGCAGCGCGCGGCACGGCGACGACGGGATTTTGCCGTGGGCGGTGGTGACCAGGGGCGAGAGACGAGAGACGGGATGGGAATCGATAGACTTCGAGCTCTCTAATTTTTCACCCTTTGATGATATTGTAGGTCCGGTATCGATATGGCAGAATGGACACCTTCGATACAAACGCTATCGATATAAACATTTTAAAAGATGTAGATATATTAATTAAGAAATATAGATTATATGGTCAACATAGTTAGACCTGCTACATGCACTACGATATGTTGTCTTGTATTGATTGGTTGTGTATGCTTTGGTATGAACATAGATTTTCAAATATGGGATGATTGGGCTTTTGACCCCCATTTTGAACATGTTTATACTTGCTTTGAAATATTATTAATCTCTTCGCTCTAGAGTTTAGATAACTAGCAATACTAGGTATAAATATGGGTATTATACACACCAGATGATAATGAGACCACCGACAACCTCATTTGATTATATTTATTAAAAACTAACAAATACGCTGCAACGAAAAAATTAAAACTAAAATAAACATTAGATTTTTATGTTGATTTGGTCAAAATAGTCAATTGGACGTGCTCACCGTATTCGTTCGTCTTGTCGTCGCTTTGTCGAGGTCGGATGTAACCTTTCTAAATGACAAATAGATTGTTTTTAATTGACAATAGGCATCATTCCGTTTTCCTCGTCAAGAAATTTTTGAATAGGGATAAAGTCGTCAAGAAATTCTTGAATAGGGATAAAGTCGTCTCTGACGGCAGCAAATAACTAAGTTAACAGGATAAATAATTAAGTTGACGGATAGTAAGCAGAGTTGCACTGTCATATTACATCAAGTTAAGTTATTACGGGATCGGGAAAAAATCCGGATCGCATTAAGATTTGTTCCGACCAAGCATTATCTGTTTTTTTGAGCGAACCAACCAGTTGACTGTTAAGATCCATTAAGATCTGTTAAATCTGGTTAAGATGTTCCCAAATTGATGATCTCGGGTGTGACCGACGACCGTATGAGCTTCGGAAGAGGTCACCGGTGACAAGCATTAAACCCTAAACAGTTTAGATTTAGATTGAACTGAGATTTGGTTGGGGTGCGCCAGGACCGGGCAGTAGTGCAACGCCTCGGCAACGCATGAGGACCCTTAGTGGCAAGCCACTGGTGGGTCCTCTCCCATTAAAAATAAGTTGGATATAAAAGTAGGCCACGTGAACATGGTCCACAACATCCGATAACAGACTCGACCTACAATTGATGAGGGAGGCAAAGTGAACTTATTCCTGTATTTTCTGAACTTATCCAAGAATTCAAGAATAAGATCAGATTATACACATACGAATTGTCTTAGCCGAAAGGCCGAGAAAGGAATATAGTAGGTTACTTGCCCCCGGTCATCCTCATATACCCGCTCCCCCGCCTCCTACCGCTCAGAATCGGCGAGGTGGTACTAAACCGAGAGCAAGAAAACAGTACTCCCGCTCTCTGCTGCGTTGGTCGGTTGGGCCCAAGCATCTTGGTGGGCCGCGAGCTTGATAGGCTTCGCTGTGAGTGAAGCCCAAGACGGCGCGGTCTGAGACGAACACGAGACGCGCGGCCGTCTCGAGCTCTCATGGCCACGCCGTCGATGCCAGCGCCGGCGCCGGCGACCACGGCGACGGCAACGGCGAACTCCATGCCTGCAGCTTCGCCGCAGCCGCCCTCTGGGGCGCCGTTCTCCCAGCCCCCCTCGACGGCCGGCACCGTCAAGACGGAGGCCCCTCCGCCGGCATCCACCTCGGCTTCCTCAGCCGCCTCCGCCCCCGCCCACGCCGCCGCCGTGGCCGAGGAGTCGCCCTGCACCATCACCGTCCCGAGCTATTCAGGTAACCCTCCAGCGCCCCACCTGTTGTGAGAGGCTGAACTGAAACCTGAAACCCTAGCTTCCCTCTCGCAGCGTGGTTCTCCTACGACTCCATCCACGAGACCGAGCGCCGCCTCATGCCGGAGTTCTTCGAAGGGGAGGCGGCGGCGGCGTCTGGGTCCAGGGGCCCGGAGGCTTACAAGTACTACCGTGACACCCTCGTGAGGAGGTTCCGGGCGCGGCCGGGGCGGCGGCTCACGCTCACCGAGGCCAGGCGTGGACTCGTCGGCGATGTCGGCTCCGTGCGCCGGGTGTTCGACTTCCTTGAGGAGTGGGGGCTGATAAATTATGGAGCTTCGCTGTCAGGATCGAAGCAGGGAAGAGATAAGAAGGAGGATACAGCGCTATCGCAGTCTTCTTTGCCTGTTGGGGCAACAATGCCCAGTAAGCTTTGCACTGGGTGCCGCACCGTGTGTGGACTTGCTTACTTCTCTTGCGAGAAGGTGAGTGATTTGCCCTTGTTTTGATGTGCAGACGAGTTAGTTATGCATTGCTGTTACAGGTTTTGTTAATATGTATGCATCATTTACAGCTCTAGAATTACCTTAGCTCATTTGCATGAATTATTTCTGATGAGCTATGGCAGTGCTTGGCTGTTAATACATGAAGCGGCAAATATTTTTTGAATAAAAAAAAATGAAGGATACCAAGATGGAACTTGGTATCTAATTAATAGAAAACAAAGAAGCACCAAAGTTAAGCTCAAGAAGATTCGAACTTGGGTGGTGGTGGTGGTGCACATCCACGCCTCCCACCAACTGCGCAAGGTTGTAAATATTTGGATGTTCATTTTCTTATTGAATGGAACAAAGGGTCTCTTCTTTTGCTGTTATGAATTTATGCACGTATGAACGAATTTATTTGGTGGGTGTGGAGATGTTTTCGCTTGCAATTGTTCAGTTTAGCTAGTTTTGGCATGTCCCGTAGAAAGGGCAGGACAGATGAGCAGACAAAGTTGTTGACAAATAGGCTGATATATACTTTGTTTTGGGAACTGTCATGTTTAGTTTCTTATGAAATTAAATTGAGAGGGTAATCAAACATGTGTGCTAAAAATTTTCTGCACAGATTGAGATCTTTAGGTCTGTAATACTCATGGTTTCAATTAGACAGTAAGAGCGCAAACATTTCCAGCTTGCACTTGTTCTCAATAGTTCACAGCTTGCTCTTCTTACGGGAACAACAGGCCATTTGGCTTTACCTATGTTTTGTTGAAACTCCATGATGTGGTTTGGCTATGGAAAAAGGGATATCTGTGTCTCTGAGCAGTTCTTCTTGAAACCAACAGTAGTCTTGCACGCTGTGGAAGGCAGTCCTGGATATCCGTGTTCTTGCAAAATTCGTTTTTTTGGTTATTTTCTTAGGCACCTTCCTAACAAAATTTTTTTGGTTATTTTTCTTAGGCACCTTCCTAACAAAATTTAACTGTATGGATTGATTGCCTAACAAAGCATGTTAGATAATAGCAACCAACTTATCTCTTGCCTTCTTTCTTGTGGGCAAGGCCAATCAAGCCACAGCTTTGCTGCTTGCTGCGGTGATCTAGCATGCAAGCGCCGCTCTCTCACAGAACCATACACGACAGCTCATTTGTTCGTTGCTTGTTAAGGAGGTGGCAGGAATTCATTTTGAACAAGTGTACTCTTTGCACTCGTTTCTTACCAATTACCATTAAGAAACAAATATTTGCAAACGATTAGAATAACTTAGTGGAACTTTAAGTCTGGGAAGTTCTTTGCTAGTCACGCAAACTTTATACGTCAGTTGGGATTCTGTCTATCATCCTGGTGTATTGCTGAAAGTATCATTAATACCTTGTATCTTTTTAATTGGAAGTGTTACTGAACTCCTTAAATTCTGCTTATGACCAGGCAGATATAAGCCTCTGTGCTAGATGCTATGTCCGTGCCAATTACCGGCCAGGTCTTACTTCAGCAGACTTCAAGAGAATTGAAATTACTGAGGACGCAAAATCAGATTGGACAGATAAAGAAACTCTTCACCTTCTTGAGGCTGTCTTGCATTATGGGGAAGACTGGAAAAAGGTTTCTCATCATGTTGGTAGTCGATCAGAAAAGGACTGCATTGCTAGATTCACCCGATTACCTTTTGGGGAACAGTTCATGGGACCCAAGGAGGACAAATTTCAGTTTGAGAATGATTGTGATCTCAATGAAGAATGTGGATCACAGATCTCAAAACGACTACGCCTCACGCCACTGGCTGATGCTAGCAATCCAATCATGGCCCAGGTCTGTGTCAGTGATTCTGCATTTGAAGTTAATTGTTCTTGTATCTTGACTTTCTTGGTTATGCAATACACTTGTAGCTTATACTTGGAGCAAAGACTACAATGTGCAAGCTTGCAACCATACTTGCTAAGAGAATTGTATTTGTAAATTGTAACTGAGAGACCTGTGGCATATCTAAGAATGTCACTTTGGCTGGAACATCACAGTTAATCTTTTATTCAAATCAATAGTTGCTACACTGTTGTTATGTAGCAAGCTTTTGAATATGGGTAACAATTGATGCAGCGAACTGAGTAATGGCATTGTTTTCCCAGGTTGCGTTCTTGTCGGCCATTGTGGGTTCAGATGTTGCTGTAGCTGCAGGTCAAGCAGCAATTTCTGCACAGTCCCAGGTTGATATAAGTGGCAGTGAGACTGATTCTTCTGTCAACCTCACCAAGGAAGAAGGTACCAGCTCTGCTTTCTAATCCATGTGCTTGCCACTTACTTTGACAGCTTCTATTGTTGTATTGTTGGCAAACATATGCTGATGTGCACATAACTGTTCAGACAATGATGGTTAGTGAGTGCTGTAACAGCGTCAGTATGCAAACAATGTGCTGCGGAGAAGCAAATGATGTGCAAATACTTGCAACATCTTGATAAGGTCTTTTCGCTAAACGAGTGTTTTGTACTGTACAGCTTCTTCTTGCACAAATGGGCTTTCGGCTAATGATTTGCTCAAAGAGGCATCTGCTATCGCACAAGTGCAACTTGAAAAGGAACGGAAGGCTATAGAGCAGTCTTTGTCTGACATAGTGGGTGTTCAGGTAGGGCACCACAAAAAATTCTGGGATAAAATACTGTATAGAATTTCTATGCTTATATTGACTTCTTGCTATTTCCGGTCTAAAATTCTTTCCAGATGAAGGAAATCCAGGATAAAATACGTCGTTTCGAGCAGAAGGAGCTACTGATGGAGAAAGAGAGGAAGCAACTCCACTACTTGAAGGACTTGCTCTTCTCTGATCAACTAGCTGTTGTGCAGCACCAACGCAGGCCGCCGACCGTGACCACAGAGAGCAAGGACGATGATAAACCGAAACCCGTTATCAGCATAAGTTGATTCTAGCCGAGCTTCGTTGATCATCGACATAACATGGGTTGATGTACACCAACTCTTGACAGCTCTAGGTAGTAGAATATTCAAAAACTGTGATCAGCTCTTAGTATGAATTGTGCTTTGATCAAATCTTTGCAGTCCAGCTCATGAAATGGTGTGTTCTTGCTGAGTTCGAATGACGCACTGTGTGTTAATATTTCTAGCTTTGCGTCAGAAAATCGTTACGATGCCCTTAATGAATTTGTCTGACACGGCGTATCAAATCGTTGGCCTTAGTAAACTTGTCTGACACAAAGCGTAAGCCTTTGAGCTAGGCACCAGTAGGACTTCAAAACGATGATAGCTGGAGATGAACCAGCACCAGCAGAAGACTGGTGGAAGAAAATGAATCGTACTCGTGAATTCAACCAGGAAAAATTCCTTCAAAAGCTCGAAAAAGTTGTTCATCAACGAAAAAAGTTAGCAACTTAAAACTAATCACATTGTTGCCCAATGGCAGATCAACTATTTGAGCATCCCAACTGACGATGGTTACAAAATCCTACCAGCTGAGAGCATCTTCCTCTTGTTATTGGCCCGAGGGGAAAAGGAAGGTAAAATGTGGCTAACTCTTTCGAGTTTATGCTCAGTCATTAGCATCAAAGATGCCCAAAGAGTAAAAAGAAAAGAAATAAAAAGGCAGCCGTGTGTAGCTTCAAGCAGCAGCCTTCTTGCAGTGGTTTTCCAGCCACTCCATGGTGACACTCTTCGGTCTTTCGAGCGGCAGGCCAAGAGCACGGTCCCAAATGAGCTGTGGTCACATAATTTTTTTTTAAGTGTCACCATTAGAATACAAAATGCAGAGAAGATCCAAAGAGATTAGATAGAAAGTGGAAAACGAGAGATACCTGAGATCCTATTCCAATGCTCCTTGAAACTCCGAAAAGGACAGTGTAATACCTGCGCAATTAGAGAGGGTTTTCTTTAGTACTCGTTCTATAGTTAGATTTACTACTCTATCATAAGTTCAAGATTAAATTAGTTATGACATTAGATTGTTTAACCAATACAGGTAAACATACCGAGCTTCAGATAATCCAAAGTGGTTCAGTAGAACTCCGCTGTGAGCATCAACATTAGGCCATGGGTTTTTGACCTGACAATATGGAGGATGTTCTTATTTCTTAGCCAATAAGATGGAAGTAAACTAAAGGAGCAGTAATTATTGAGCAGTCAATAAGATGGAAGTAATTAAAGGAGCAGAATTATTGATCAAGCTAGTAGCATTACCTTGCCAAGCTCAGTGAGGATAGGCGGGACAACTTCATACAACTTGGAGACCTGAAAGGGGATAGGTCGATATAAATCCATCAAGATAGTTGGACTGAAGAGAGCCATGCAGCTAGATGGACATTTTAGAATTTAGACTAACCAGTTGGAAAAGTGGATCCTCAGGCAAGTACCTCAAAGCAAACTCCCTCTGACATGTATATCGTGGATCGGTCTTACGTAGAACTCCATGACCAAAGCCAGGAACAACCTACGAATGAATGTGTCATGGCATACTATCTGTGAATTTTTCAGTTTGCGTCCAACAAAAAAAAAGGGTAAAAGTGTATCCAGATCATTAAGATCATTTGTATAATATAACCAGCTAAAGAAAACAGATCCAATATAACATAACCAACTTAGAACCACTGCTTAGCAATGAACTCTCAGAAAGTAGTTTTCGTTTCAGTTAAAACACGATCATATGCACTTCCTCATCAAATAGATATCACACTGAGATGATCATATGCTTACCTTTCCACTTTTTAGTGTCTTCCACACAAACTCTTTGAGTTGATCAATTGTAACGTCACTACCAGTTTCACCTATTACAGATTTGATCCACAACAACACTTCCTACATTGCATGTGGACTATGGTTAGTTCACACACTAAAATATAGATTTTAAAATGAAAGGAACATATGTTCCTTCTTTCAAAGATCATCTACAACATATTTTGAGTAAACAATGCAGTGAGTCCTTGTTTAGCAGGACGTGGCACAGAAGATCCAGTGCAACAAACTGAGCATACCTGATTAGCCAGGCCGTGCAACGGTCCAGCTAAACCATTCAGTGCAGCTGCAAAAGAAAGATAAGGGTCTGACAGAGCACTTCCAACCTGTAATTGAATATCACGGACATGGAATGAAGAGATCAGTGCCAATAGATTAGTCATGAGAGAGAGAGGCAATTGCCAACAAAAGAGAAAAAAAAGTAGTTCTAGATCATAAATGGTAACACGTGGGACTTGAAATGGTCTGTGTACAATAGTGCAAAAATCCTAAAGGTAACAGATTGCAAGGTTTTGTGTGGCAAATTACGAGGCTACCTTGTACTATCATTACCACTTCTACCTTGAAGATAGAGATTCAACTCTCAGGATCAAGGATCACCGCACAACCAATTATATTACCTTTTCTAATGCACTAAAAGGCCACAATGATACACCAGGATTTTCCTAGACATACAATAGCTCCTCCAGCAGAAATAGATATATAGCTTCAGTCATAGCTTTGATGCTATTAGACAATAAAATGCAAGACTAATGACTCCATGAGTACTAAGCAGACGATCCTTCAATATAACAGTTAAACTAACGAAGAACTCAGCTAAAAACAGTTAAGTTTTAGTTTTGTTCATAGTTCATATTCCTTAAAGCCATCCTCCCTAATGGCTAGTTTGGTTTATCAGTACTAGTTTAGTTTATCAGTGCTTATTAATATATCTCTGTTTCATAGTAATCACAGTGAAGCAAATCAAAGGCTTGAAGTGGCATCCAGTGCAATAGTGCATGCCAAAACTGTAATATATATAAAAAAGGCACGAGGATGATGTAGCAGCCAGCAATGATCCATTGGCAAGTTTACAACAATGGCAGCGACACTAACAAGAAAAAAACAACATTGAAACCAAAGAAAAAAAATTACCAGATGTCCAGTATGAGCACTGACATTTCCACCTTCATGATCACTGGAAGAAACCAGGTGGAAGTATGAGCGAAAAGAAATCATACCAAGACTTTTAGAAACAAATAGAAACTAAAACAAGGATGGAATGAATTACGTGTGGATTGTTACATATAGTCGCATCAACTCAAGCATTTTGGGATCATCAAACCCAAGCATGTGTGAAAAATTCGCAGCGTAGTCCAGTGCATTATCAGCTTCTATAGTTTTCCCTTCCTTGAATATCCTTCAGACAACCAGAAAATAGGATTATTGCTATTGCAGTTGAAAATTTTTACAGATTGCCTGGTAAGTAAAGATGGTGAATGAATTGGTAAAAGACTACCTCCGGTAAACATATGAAGCCACTGATGGAAGGCGAGCTATCATATTTAAGCAATCTTCATAGGTAGGCTCCCAGAACCTATTAAAATAGCACCAGATCAGTAAATGACATGGAAAATCCATTGAACAACTAATGAAATTTTGGAGGCAATATAAAATCCCAAGCATACTTTGATTTTGACATTCCTTTGTCATAGGCTTTTTGAAACTCACTCTCAACCTGCAAATAAGAATTAAAATAGAAAGGAAAATTAATTAAGTGTGGAGACCTAGAAAGAATTACAAACAACAAAATAAGAGGGTTTTATTAATGGATTTTTTTTAAAAAAGAATGATTTTGTATTCTTTTTCCATACACCATCTCCTAAATAAATACACCTTCAAATAAGTGGCAACAGAATATGCTACAAATCAAGAAACAGGAAAAGAACAAGGGCATACCTGAAGTGCCATCACTCCTGTAGTAAACTGGGTCATCGGATGAGCAGTTACAGGGAGAGCATCGATTGCCTTATACACATGACCTGCATTCGTATCATACGTCAATCGAATAAGAGCCAAGTAAGAGCCAAGTAGGCAAGTGGATAACATACAGTATGTATATAGAAGCCCAAATTTGTAATGCTGTACTCCCTGAGGCATATTTTTCCAAAGATTGAGTACGCAACAACTCAAATCAACTTATCACAGATGAATACTTAAATGAGCTATATCATTATCAAAGGCAGGATTAAGAAAACTCAGGTTACTCTATCTGCAGAAGACATAAACAGTCACAATAGAGAACATCAACGGAACAGGCCGAAAAAATACTTTCTACAGTTGCCTTTCAAATTTCAACTACACTTATCCCGCAAAAAAAATCAACTACACTTAAGAATATAAGCATAAGTTAACAATAATTCATATTTTCAGGCAATTGAAAAGTTTTAACCTTAAAATCTCATATTACTATCAGAAATTCAGAATGCAGTAGCTTCAATTTATTTTCAAATTAACTAACTGAAGAACCATCTGGGGGAACATAATATACAAGAAACTTGGTATGTTTATGACTTCATGTGTACTTGTAGAATACAGCTTTGTAGGAACAAAAACTCCATAATCTCTTCATTTATCTGTGACTATTTTTTATGTTTTAAGAAATAGAAAATAAGATAATGACATGCAACTCATCTAGTTTTTTTTTACTAATTGAGCAAACAATAATGCAATAAACCAGCAGAGACAATGGCAGACCTGGAACACTCGAACGGCTAGCCAATTCCTTTGATAGAGCATCAACTTGCTCTTTGGTTGGCACCTGAAACAAACAAATACCTATCAGTCCACATTAACAGCTAAATGCTGACAAAAATAAGAACAGGAAAATCGAGTTTACAAGAAAAACATGTAAACAAAAGAAGCCAAACCTTTCCGGTCAAAAGAAGCCAAAGGAGACCCTCCGGCAAAGGTTCCCCATCTTTAACTGCTGTTGGCAGCACTTTCTGGCACTCTGGAATCGAGAGACCCCTAAAACGAATACCCTGGATAGAAAAGAGGTACAGATTTACATCCTACAGCAAGATATAGAGTGATGCACGTTTAAATTTCACAAATTCAAACTAAGCTAAAAATCTAACTTAAAATCTGCAGCAAAGCCACCATCCTAAAAAATAAAATCGTAAAAGCATCAAACTCTTGCAATGAAGCATGTTCCTACATAATGACTTCAGAAATCTAGACTATTTAGTCCCTGCACCTCTTTTAAATCAATGTGCTAAAGTTGATTACAGAACTTGATTCAGATTGACAAATACGAGCAATCATTACGCTGTTCCTACTGTGCAGTGAACAGATCATGCTCAACTGTTAGTACACTTGCTTGGAGATCATGAAAATATGGTGATTCATCATTCATTTATTTTATTTTCCAACTTTTGCATGTTTCAAGATATATATAGAGAAAATAATCCATATTTGCTTTTATATTATGCCATTATGGTGTCATAGCACCATAGTTTACAAGGATACCTCCTCCGGGTCAAGCAATGATGTTTCCCAAAGCATTCCAGTCATCCCTCTCATCCCGCCAAGGACCTTGGATAAACACCATTCAAGATTTTAGCCCAATCAATAAAGGATACCCCTGAGAAACAATCCATAAATAATCAATACCAAAAGCATACCATATCGACTGTTATATTTCCAAGTTGGACCTTTCCATGCTCCGATTTAAGTTTCTTTAAGCGATCCTGTAACAGAATGGTAAAGTGAGTTGAGCTTTTCTTTCCTGGTATTTGACAGGAAATGGCACTCTTGAATGGTTGAGACAAAGCATAAGGCATGGCTGGCAACTCATATATGGAGTTTGCAAAAACAGTGAAATGGTGAAGTTATTCTATATCAATCATGACGACTCTCTCATAATGACAGGTGATTAGAGCGCGGAACTAGCTGCAAGTAGGTTCTTCTCCAATACAGATTTGATTATTGCTTGGTGCAAAACTACTTGTGAACAAAACAATAACCTGATAGGCCAATCTTGTAATGCACTCTCTATATAGATAGCCCAGAAAACATAAGCCAGTGGCTGCTCAGAGTATACACGTATTGTGAATATATATATATATACACACACACACACATACATACATATTTTGGGGGGTCTTAAGGCACTGTAACAATATGTCCAATACAATGTTCATGCAGCATTTGCTTCCATGCATGCCCTCACATAGTGTTGTCCAATACAGCTTTTACAAAAAGAGGTAATCCACAGCATGTGGAAGTTGTAAGCATGCCCTCACATAGTATTGTCCAATACAGCTTTTACAAAAAGAGGTAATCCACAACATTTGGAAGTTGTAAGCATGCCCTCACATAGTATCGCATGAAGCAAGAAGATGATATCACTATAGGCTAGCGCAGTAAAGCGAAAAGGGTATATAAGGAACTGGATGCCATATACTTTTCATCTTTGTGTGAATTATTAGACGTGCTAGAAAGTAACAAACCTGTTGTTCGGGAATCAATTCCTGCAGCTGGGACTTAAGATCCTGCATATAATATTTAGAAACGCAATCAAACAACCTTTTCAGAGCACATTCCCAACTTTCGAGCCTAGTCACAGATGGCACATAGTAACTGGCAGTTTCAACCACACATTTAGCACGAATGAACAAACAAACTATTGACTTACAAGATCAGATGCACTCTGCATCTGCAGCCATCTCACACCACCAAGCGTGGTGGCCTCCTGTGCCTGGCAACACAAAGCAACGAAAATTCAGCACAGAAATGCTACGCTACTCCCGGCATACGAATGAATCTCCAGAAAACACGGCATGGAAGATGATGGATCGCCTCACCACGCGGGATCGAAGCCTCGACACCGCCATCAGGCCCCGGAAGAACGCCATGGCCGGAGCACGCGGCTACCGGGGAAGCTGCTGCGCAAACAAACACAAACAATACGATTTCGTCAGACCCTAATACATCCCAAAATCAACCAAAATCCCGCAAAAATATAGAACACGGCCACGCGCACGCGCAGAGGAACAGATCGCCACATCGATTCCAAACAATTTCCTCCCAAACCGAAAGATAATAATTAAAAAAGCAAAATAAATCTCTCGAAACTACAACGGATCCACAATTATTAATCCCCGCGTAGAAAACCAAAACCCAACAGAAAAAACCACCGAATTTCCACATAATCCATCTACACAACCACCCGCCCGGGAATCCTACAGCCTACGGCGCGAACAGGATCGCAACCGGCAGAGATGAAATGCTCAGGGATTCGAGGAAGGAATCGAAGCAATCGAGGAGGAGGCCTTACGCTTCGGAGAATTACACGAAGGCGTCGCGAATCGAATCGGAGAGAGAGCAACTGTTCAAAGCGCTCCCGGAGAGGAGGAAGAAGGGGAAGGCGAGGCTTCTTCTCCTCGCCTATAAATAAATCGCCCATTCGTTTTTTCTGCCCTTTCGCACTTTGCCCCCTCAAAAGTCTCCGTTTTACACTATTCGTGGAGATGCTCCAAAATTTTGGTCAATAAAGATAAATTTTGGTCAAATTTATTCCAAAAAGATGGATTCAAATTGCTTCCAGAATGAGGTTGTTGACACCTCACTACAAACAGGAAGACAAATTAGATTCGACCATGACTAAATATATTATTATTATCGCAGTGGTTGGTGCCTCTTCGGGGAGGAAGAAGGTTTGTGACTGTTCAACCACATCATTGGTCAATAATTAACTTGTAAAATAGTTTTAATTTTCAGCATGTACAAACGTAGAAACAAATAAATAAAAATTGTTGAATTTTGGATGGCCCAGGCAAAAAAATTGCGATGCAGGCTTGCTCCGCAAGAAGAAAAGAACATATCACGCCACGCGAATGCAAAAATGAAACGACTAAAATATTAAAGATAAGGGGAAAAAAATCCGACGAGTGATTTGGGCTGTAGAAGATAGAACCCATTTCTCTGCGGCCCACCAAGAAGATGCGGGCCCAAAGTGCGGGAGGAAAAGGATGGTTTCGGACCTCTCGGTTTAGAGCATCTCCATCAGTTTTACTAAATTTGATTTTCTAAATATCTATTTATTTGGACATCTAGCAAAAAAGTTCAAATTTGGGAAAGTCAAATTTGGGTTTCACTCCAACGGCCTCTCCATTACCCTCTCCAATCTGACTGTGGGTCCCATATGTCGATCTCTGTATTTTTTTCTCTTTTTCCCTCCACATCTTCCCTCTCCCCATCCACTCCACATCCCTTCCTCCTCTCGGCTTCGGCAGTGGAAGCTGTAGAGGCTGGCGACGGACGGCTATGACACCGATGTCCTCGGCAAGGGACGATGGACGACGGCGGCGTCAGCAGCGGACGACCTCGACCCCCACCACCACCACCACCGTCACGCGCTCCGCCGTCCTCGACCTCCAGCTTGTCGTCCGCAGCGAGACCGACCCGGTCCGCATCCACTCCTTCGTCGCCTCGGTGCTCTCCCGACCCGACGACAACTCGCGCCTCCACGGCTCACGCCCGCTCTTCTCCCTCGCCACGTCCCGCCCCGCGCGCCTCCACCGCTCGGACCTCGCCGCCTCGCTCCTCCACACCCTCCTCGACTCCGTCCCGGCATCCCCGTGTTTTCTTGCCAGTGCCTTCTCCCTCTTCTCGGGCCCCGACGACGTCCTTCGCACGTCCGGGCTGAGGGCGTTGGATGGGCGGGGCGGTTGAAGCGGACCTCGTAGACCGTCGCGGACGGATTGGGCCGACGACGACAGTGCAGACGATGATGATGACCTCGACAGCAGTGGCGGATGGCAATGGCGACCTCGACGATGATGGTGGCGGTGGCGCTCTTCTGTTTGGATTTGGATGGGTGCGAACAGAGAAAGGAAAAGAGAGGTGTCTGACGACGTGGGTCCCATGGTTGACAAACTGGTTTTGCCACCCGGGTAGGATGGACAGGTTTGGCTAGCCAGGGAGCGAATTGGCCAGTTGGATAGTTTGGCCATCGGTTGGCAAGGCTGATGGAGAGTATTTTTTCGTCAAACTAGCCGAATTTTAGCTTGGAGAGTCTATTGGAGATGCTCTTAGTACCACTCGTGGATTCTAAGTGAGTGGAGGCGGGCGAATAGGTATAAGAGGAGGACCAAGGCGACGAAGTAACTCATACCTTTCTCAGTTTTTGGCTAAGATCAAGTGTAGTATCAATTTATTTTTTATGGGGAAGGGTTCAATGAGGAATTTTTAGTATTTTAATTTTTTAAAAGATTTGCAAAAATAATTTTTGGTTTTGAAAAATTGCAAAAGTAACCTCCCATCGCCCTTTGGGAGGGCGAGATTTAAAAATCGGCCTACCAGAGGACGATTTCGTTGAGGTGGCAGACGACCGTTGGGCGTCGTCTGTCGCACCGTGGCTTTTTTATAAAATCATCCATTGCCGCCCTCAGCAAGGACGATTTTTCACTGTAAATCTGGGGGGTCGCCTGCAAAAGGGCGGTCGCCCTGACAATTTTGCTGGCACCGCCCTTGCAGAGGGTGATTTTTGCCAAATCTTGTCCTCTACAAGGGCGATTTTTGGCCACCGCCATATATAAGCCCACTCCACCGAGGAAGCTGTCATTTGCGCCGCACGTGACTCCAGAAAAAAAAAGAGAGGGGTTAGGAAGAAGAAGAAGAGCGACGAAGCCCTGTCGGTGTGCGTACTCATCCCAGGTAAATACAATATCCCGCTGTATGTTTGTGTTAGTTAATTTCTGTAGAATATTAGGAAAAATACATTTTTTTTAAATATTTGAATAGTTATTTAATATTTAGATCTAGATTTATAAATTAGGGCATGATTTAGTTTAGGGAGTTTGACCTAGGACAAATCGATTTAGATCAACATATGTAGAGTATATTCTGATCTATGTGTATATTATTTGAATAGATGTTTAGCACTATGATCTAGATTTAAAAATTAAGGCATGATTTATTTTAGGCAATTTGACCTAGGACAAATCGATTTGGATGAACATATTTAGGATATATCTTTATCTATGTATACATTACTTTGTGTAGAATTTTGTTGAATATGTAAATATATGTGTAGCACTTAGTTCTTGATTTATAAATTATGGCATGATTTATTTGAGATAATTTGACAGATTTGGATGAACATATGTAGAAAATAAGTAAGATTGGTCGTAGATCTACATGGTCAAACCGATTTGGTATATTTTAAGATATAGAACAGATAACATAATGTTAAGGAATTTAACTTAGGCACAGATTGATCTAGGCAACATATTCGTAGTATGAAATAAAATCAGTTTCAATTTGTTTTGTCAGGCACAATGCCAAGTAGGGTCATATTTCAGATAGTTCACGGTGAAGGCAACGTTAGATATGGTCTAGATGATGTCGATCTGTCAGAATTTAGGATAAAATCGAAGGGCATCGATAGGCCAACCGATAAAACATTTGAGTCAGTCTATAATTGGTTGCTACGTGGATTTAAAATGGATACAAGAGTGAACACAATTTTCCTATCCGTTGTAGTCAGTCATGCAACAGAAGGATATTATTGGGAACTAATGCCTATAGATAACATTGAGTCCTGTAGACGTTATGTGGACATGACTTTTGAAAGGTCCTGGCCCCTTGTTATTTTTGTGGCATTGCACGAAATCGATAGCAGTACTACAGTGCAAACAGAGTATGGTGAAGGTCCTAACAATATCGTGGAGAATGTTGGACCATCAATACGAACTTGGGGTAATGAAGTAAGGTTGGAGGAGGTGATTGGTGTGGCGGACAAGGGGGAGAGAATCGAAGCAATTGTTGACGAAAAGGAGAGGGAAGATTCTGAAAATGAGCAGACGGAGGGCGATGAATCATCATACGAGGAAGAAGATGTAATGCCCGTTGATTGGAGAAAAGCTGATTTCTCTCAACTTGTTATCTCAGAGGGGCAGCAGGTATCCTTTGAATACAAAGATAACAAGACAATCCAGGGTGTCAGGTATGCTCATAAGGAAGACATGAAAGAGGCGGTGAAGCATTGGGCGGTCTCCTTGCATAGAGAATTTAGGGTGCTGAAGTCTACCAACTATTTGTATGATGTGAAGTGCATGAAGGATGATTGTCCGTGGCGTGTTCATGCATATAAGAGAAAATGGATTGACACATGTTGGTTGCCAGGGGTTGATAAGTATCACCGTAACATCAACTCAGTGTTTGTTGTAGGTGAGATGTACAGCGATGTTGTTTGTAACACGGACTTTGAACCGGGCTCTATTATTAGACACATTGAAAACAAATTCAAGTATACTATAAGCTATTCCAAGGACTGAAGGGCGAAACAAAAGATATTGGAGATGAGGTGTCACATCCTGAGTTTTTCCCTAATTCATTTAAAATAATTTACCCGGAAATAATCGGAATTTCTGAAATTAATCTGGAGTCAACCTATAATTTTAAAATGCAATTAATAAATGGAAATGACATGGTAGGATTTTTCTTGAATTCTGCATGTCAAAATGCGCTAACAGGATTTTTACTGGAATTTTTAGAGCACTCTAAATATTTTTAATCAATTAAATAAGAAAACAGGAATTTAATTAAGTCCCTTTTCCCTTTTTCTTTTTCTTTTTCTTTTTTTTCCTTTTTTCCGTACGCCCGTACGGTTCCTTTCCCGCCCGTCGCCCTAACGGGCCGTCGGCCCAGCTCCCCGCGCGCGCCGCTCCTCCCTCGGTCGTGGGCCGAAGCCCACGGCCCCGCCGCCAGCCGCGCAAGTCCGGCGCGCCTCCTTGCGCCGCGGCCACCGACACAAAGTGGGCCCCACTGTCGCCGGAGCGCCTCCCCGCGCCCGGCCGCCCAACCGCCGCCGCCGCCATAGCCGCGCCGCCCGCCTCTTTCTCGGCCGTTCCGCGCGCCGCGCCGCGTGGCCCCACGCCGGCTCCGCCGCGCCGCCGCACCCGTGCCCGCACTTCCCACGCGCCGCACAGCCGCCGCCGCCCGAAACTGGCCGCCGTATATCTCTCTCTCTCACTCCGAGTCCGAGAACGCCGGCGACCTTATCCCCGCCGTTTCCGTGCCCGTTTCGGCCTCCTCTCTCCCCTTTAAACCCCTCGAGCTCCGCCTCGTTTCCCTTTGTTCGCCGTTGATTCTAGCCCGTGTCGCCGCCGCTTTCCGTCGCTCATCCGCCGGTGAGCTCGCGCCGTCTCCGGGTTTCTTTTGTTTTCGTTTGCTTCCTTTTCCTTTCGCGCGCGCCGCCGCCGTGCCGGTCGCCGCCGGGCCCCGCTGCCGGTCGCCGCCGCCGCCGTCCCGCCGCCGCCGCCACCCGTGGAACCCTAACCCTAACCCTAGCGCCCCCTCCCCGTGCCGTCCGATCTTGCGGATCGGATGGATCTGCGCCGTCCGATCGCGACGCATCCGCGCCGTCCGATCGTCGCCGTCCGGCCGCCCAGATCGCGCCACGTCGCCGCAATCCGGCCGCTCGGGTGCGCCACGTGGCGGCAATCCGCCGCCGCGCCCGTCTCCGCGTGCGCGGCCGCGTGCGGCGTCGGCCCTAGGGCGACGCGCCGGCCGACGTCATGCGACGTCAGCCACGGCGCGCGCGTGGATGACGTCATCAGGGACTTAATTGCGCAATAAATAATTTAATCTTTTCTATTTAGATTAAAAATCGCAATTAAACTTCTAAAATTCATATCTTTTGAATCCGAGCTCCGTTTTAGTCCATTCAAATTTCATTAAATCCATAAAAATGTCAAGAATCCATTAAAAATACTTTTCAGTGTTGTTTCAGTAGACTTTTTAGGGTGTTTGTTGAGTGCTTTGTTTGTCGTGTAGATCCCGAGTTTTCCGCGAGCCCGTTCTCTTCAAGTAGTCGCCGAGGTTCCTCAGTCTCCAGAGCAAGGCAAGTCATACCTTATATTGACCATATTGTACCTATTTTATGTAAATACCTCTATTTCATTCAAATAGCATATGTTTTAGAATGTCATTTCATGGGATGTTTATACCTATTGTACTCAACCATAGGATTGTTTACCCTATACCATTGATAACTTGGGATCCAATGTGACTAGATGATAGTTTAAGGTTGCTTAGTCATGCTTAGCGCAACTAGCTCACTTAAGGGAATCACACTAAGTTTAATGCTAAAGTTGACCTCCGTGATATTAAGATATGATCTTGTTCTTAATAATATTGACTTATAAGAAAGGTGGGTCGTGAGCACATGGTTGGTCTTTGGTTAGCGTGCTCATGACGATTAAGGACCGGTTCTCGGAAACCCTGGAAGAAATACCGTGCATACCACAAGCCAAGATGGGTAATGGTGGGCCGTAGCACACTGTCTCTAGTTAACGTATCCCGAGAGAGGGTGAGCGTGATGGAGTTGGGTCGACCCGGTTTTAAGGGTTGATCAGCTTCCGGATTCACCGCGGCACTAGAGGGGGCTGCCCATTGCCCGATGGGAATGGGGGCGAAACCTTGGTGTGGTACGATTGATTAGAGGGGTTGTGTGAAGGGTCTTGTCACAATTCCTTTCCGGCACCGTGGTGGTGCACCGGCGCACGTAATGTGTTGTGGGATTGTGTCTTGTGGGTACATTGTACACCTCGATCGAGTAAAAACTATTCGAATAGCCGTGCCCACTGTTACAGGCGATCGACCGATTCACCTTGATTAGTCTCATTTACTTTATTCGAATGAAATGTTGGAATATGACTAGTGCGGGTGGATGGATGGGCCTGTTGCAACGTGGTTTGAGCGTTGGACAGTGTTTATTTAATACTGCTTAAATGTTACTACTGTTTTGATGTCTTCAAATATTATTATTGTATACGCAAATGTTGTTTATGCAAATTGAGCCTCTTGACCATTCCTTGTTATTTATCTCGAATCATGTACCCTTTTCTGTGACTTGTTGAGTACGGTGGTTATACTCGCCTTGCTTCTTTTCCCCCTTCGGTGCGAGGTTGAGAGCGAGGTCTCCGAGGAGGTGTAGGCTTGTTCTCGTCAAGGTTTAGCCGTGGAGTTGGTGTTCCGCTCGCTCGTGTCAAAGTTTAGCTTAAGTCGCTTTATTTTCTTTTCCGCTGCATTTGTGTAACTCTTTTATATTGTTTCTAAGACGAGGATTCTGTATTATCAATAACGTCGATTTGTGTACCTCGGCTGATTCCTGGACGAGGATGTAATGCACAAATTAGCTGCAGAAATTCTGGTGTGAATTTCTGGGCGTGACAAGTTGGTATCAGAGCCTTCCTGTGACTGTAGGACAAGCCAACTGGAAACCTTAAGAGCCCTCTAATTCTTTTCATGTGCATATGTTTTGAAAAAAAAGGGGTGTTTTGAAAAGTGGAGTCAGTCTAGGGTTTAGGAATTGCGAAAATGGGATGTGGTCGTGGGTTTTGAGCATGTTTTGATTTTCCCACTCCTTTGTTTCTATAGATGGCAGGTTCCCCAGCGACGCACTGCGGAAAAGGGATGACAGGTTTCGTGGCAGAGCTGGCGCGTATGGCCCTTGCAGTTGGATATCCCGAAGCACCGGAGTATACAACAGTTGCGCCTCTCAGTGGCGAGTTGCCCTACCGTGTTCGGTTGGAGGTTCACGGGTTTGTGGGAACGTGTCTTCCCAACATGGAGGTCACAGCTTCCGGAGGCACGTCAGATCACGCTTGTCAAGAAGCCGCCTACCTGATGTTGGCCAGGATGAGGGAGCTGCATGATGCTGACCTTCGCACCTCCTCCTACCGCTACCATCCCCGTCGAGGTAGTTCCTCCGAGGTCAGTATATTCAAGTCTGCGGCAGAGGAGAATGACACTATCTTCGGTCACATGTGCACTGTGCTCAAAGGACTGGATCAGATGCACTCTGACCTACACAAGGCGACCAAGGAGCTGAACGACAAGAAGATGCTGAGGATCGTGCGGCTGCAGGACGAAGTGGTTCGTCCGAAGAAGGAGGTAGCCGAGTTGAAGGGACTCCCGCCACCGTTGGGGTTAGACTCCGCACTACGCCTCGGAAGAGCACCACCGCGCCGTCCGCATCCGGCTAGCACCTCGGATTCCACCGCCTTCTCCAGCTCCACCCGCTCCGCTTCAGCCGGTTCCAGCTTCTTCCGCTGCAGTCCCGCCCTCACCTTTGCTCCGGCTTCGGCAAATCCAGCGGAGGTGGTAGTAATGGTTGGATCTCCGTCTCCAGTGACTCAAGCTCGGATAATTCGGTGAAGACATGGACTCCGAAGAGACTCAAGATTCCTCGGAGGGAAGAGGCGGGATCGGTTGGGCTACGGCAACCGACTCGAAGATTCCAAGTCCGAGGTGACGCCCGAGGACTCCGGGAGCCGTTCGGAAGAATGGGGATCTTCGAAGGAAGCGTTTCGCCTCCTCGTCTCGTGGATCGTTCTAGTTGCCCTCCTTAGTTTTACCGTTTATCTTAGTTTGTCTTCTTGGTAGTTGCTGTGTGTTAGGCTGCTGTGTGTGGGATAGCGGCGGTCGATATCAAGTGTGATATGACCGACCAATTAAGGATGTTTGGTGCTTTTCCTTGTTTCTAGTCAAGATCGAAACAATGCATTTGAATTCAAATAATAAAGATTAGTGCTAAGTCTCATCTGTTTTTCTTCTTTTCTCTCTCCGGTCGGTCGTCTCCTTCGATGGTGAACACCAGGACCGGTGGGGATGCGAAGAAACAATGGGCGATCGATGCCGACAACCATGAGGCTCACGACGCCAATGGCAATGCTCCTCCACCGCCACCCGAGAATCCCACCATTGCTCAAGTGCTCGCTTCACGAGACACGAGATGATGGCTGCAATGATGCAAGAAATGCAACAACAAGACCACCAGATGCAATAAAATGTCTGCAGAAATGCAAAGCAACGAGCAGAAATAATCGCTTGCCGCCCCACCACCCCATCCAAGCCGCGAGTTCCTTCGTGTCCGACCGCCGACCTTCTCCAAGACCACTAATCCCATGGAGGCAAATGATTGGCTTCATGTCATAGAGAAGAAGTTGGATCGCTTCGGTGCACGGATCGGAGAAAGTCTCTTTTGCCACTCATCGCATGTGGTCCCGCTTCGCTTGGTGGGACAACTATTTGGTTACTCGCCATGGGAGCAACGGTTACAGGGAAGAGTTTCGTCAGTTTCGGGACCGCACATATTCCTGCGGGAATAGTTGCACGAAAAAACGTGAGTTCCGTTCTCTTGAGCAGGTAACGATCGTTCGAGTATCCGCACGAGTTCAATCGTCTTGCCCGTTATGCCCCGGAAGATGTGCGCACTGATGCGAAAGGCGAGAAAAGTTTTTGGTGGTTTGGATGATGAACTCACTGGACAAGCTCATCTCCTGAGAGTATGCTAACTTTGAGAAGCTGGTCGACAAGGCCATTCGACAGAAGATCGGCGCAACAAGATGATCAAGAAGAGAAAAGCATTTGACCACGACCTCCAACAACGACGGGAAATCGGTAGAGGCCGCGTTTCATGCCCGGAAGTCGAATGGACCTACCACCATGATTGTTCGTCGCATCGACCTTATCACCCGGGAGTTTCCAACCGGCGAGTGGCGTGGTCGGCAACAACGTACTCCACCCCCGCCCTCCAACGGCGCCATCCCAAGAATGATCCACACCACCACCTCCAAGGAAGGACTCGGGAGGAAAGCCGGAGTCTGTTTCAACCGTGGTGACCCGGGCATTTTGCGGACAAGTGTCCGGCCAAGACGCGCGGGCCAAGGTTCATCCAGCTCGAGTCAATCATGCATCCGCCGAGGAAGCACGGACCGCTCCCGAAGTTATACGGGTATGTTTCTGTAAACTATACTCCCGCCACGTATTATTTGATTCGGCGCTACACATTCTTTTATCTCAAAGCAATTTGTTGGGGCACATGGGTTGTCGTAATGGGACTTAAGATACCTATGCGGGTTCAAACCCCGGAAACCATTTGGAGACCACTCGATTGTCCCTCGGTGGCCATAGAAATCCAAGGATCTATGTTTCTAGCCAACCTTATCCTCCTTCAGTCCAAAGGCATAGATGTCATTCTTGGGATGAATTGGTTGTCCAGACATAAGGGAGTAATTGACTGCGCTAGTCGCACCATTACTCTAATTAATACGAGAGGAGAAAGAGTTGTTTTTCGCTCTCCCATGCAAGTCAAGCCCGTAGCAAGTTTGAATCATGTTTCCACCGGGAATCGTCCGAAATGGCGGCCAAGACCCCGTGAAGTTAGAGGATATCCCCATCGTCGAGAATACCCTGAAGTTTTCCTCGAGGATTTAACTCAGATGCCGCCAAAAAGGGAAATCGAATTCCGGATTGACCTAGTACCCGGGACCGCCCCAATACACAAGAGGCCATATAGGATGGGAGCCAACGAGTTGGCCAAGTAAAGAAGCAAGTGGATGAACAGTTGCAAAAAGGGTATATTCGCCGAGCACATCGCCTTGGGGTGCTCCGGTGATTTTGTGGAAAAGAAAGACAAGACCAAGAGAATGTGTGTGGATTATCGAGCCCTCAATGAGGTTACTATCAAGAACAAGTATCCCCTACCACGGATTGATGACTTATTCGATCAACTCAAAGGGGCCAAGGTATTTTCCAAGATAGATCTGCGATCGGGCTATCATCGCTTGAGGATTCGGGAAGAGGACATTCCCAAGACCGCCTTCACCACGGTATGGACTGCACGAGTGTATGGTCATGTCTTTTGGTTTAACCAATGCACCGGCTTTCTTTATGAATCGATGAACAAGGTGTTTATGGAGTTCTTGGATAAATTCGTGGTGGTGTTCATTGACGACATTTTGGTCTACTCTAAGTCGAGAGGAGGATCATCGCAAACATCTTCTGACAAGACTCGAAAAGTTGAGAGACCATCAACTCTACGCCAAGTTTAGCAAGTGTGCTTTCGGTTAAAGGAGGTACGTTCCTCGGCCACATTGTGAATGCCCAAGGAGTAGCCGTGGATCCAAGCAAATGTGGAATCGGTTACTAAGTGGACCCCGCCTAAAACGGTTACGCAGATCCGAAGTTTCCTTGGACTTGCGGGTTACTACCGCCGCTTCATCGAGAACTTCTCCAAAATCGCCAAGCCAATGACTCAACTGTTGAAGAAAGATGAGAAGTTTAAGTGGTCGGCAGAATGCAATAGGAGTTTTGAAGAGCTCAAGAGGAAGTTGGTGTCTGCACCAGTGTTGATACTGCCCGACCCAGCAAAGGACTTCCAAGTTTATTGTGATGCATCTCGCCAAGGGTTGGGATGTGTGTTGATGCAAGAAGGCAAAGTGGTCGCATATGCATCTCGTCAATTGCGCCCACATGAAAACAACTACCCCACTCATGATCCGGAGTTATCCGCAGTGGTTCATGCATTGAAGATCCGCGACACTACCTAATTGGTAATCGTTGTGAAGCGTATACGGATCACAAAAGTCTTAAGTACATTTTCACCCAACCGGATTTAAACCTCCGACAGAGGAGATGGTTGGAACTGATCAAAGATTATGACTTAGGGATACATTACCATCCCGGCAAAGCTAACGTGGTTGCGGACGCACTAAGCCGAAAGAGTTACTGCACCACCCTCGTGTCGAAGGAATGTGTGACCGATTGCAGGAATTCGAGAATCTAAATCTACGAGTGGTGGATTTTGGTTTTGTGGTGCTCCGGAAGCCCAACCCACTCTCATTGATCAAATTCGGGCTGCTCAGCGTCGATCCCGAAATGGCCGAACTCAAGAAGAACATGAGAGTCGGAAAAGCTTGTGGTTTTACGGAAGACGAACATGGCACAACTGGATGGGAAAGAGGTTGTGTGTGCCGGAAGACAAGGATTTGAAAAGGCGATCCTTACGGAAGTTCACCAAACTCAATACTCAATTCACCCGGCAAGACAAAGATGTATCAAGACCTTAAAGAAAAGTTTTGGTGGGTCGGCATGAGGAGGGAGATAGCCGAGTTTGTTGCACTTTGTGATGTTTGTCGGCGAGTGAAGGCAAAACATCAACGGCCCGCCGGATCAGTTCACCACTTGATTCCGTGGGAAATGGGAAGAAATTGGAATGGATTTCATCACGGGTTTACCCGCACAACGTCGGATATGACTCGATTTGGGTCGTGGTGGACCGACTCACCAAGGTGGCCCATTTCATACCGTACATACTACCTACTCGGGGAAGAAGTTGGCGAGCTTTATCTCGCAAGGATCATGTGTTTGCATGGCGTGCCTAAGAAGATCGTGTCCGATAGGGAAGTCGGTTACTTCCAAATTCGGAAGAAGTTGCAAGAAGAAGTTGGTACCGTTTGAATTTCAAACGGCCTATCATCCGCAAACAGACGGCCAAACCGAGAGAGTGAATCGATTTTGGAAGATATGCCGAGAGCATGCGCGCTCGATTTTGGAAAAGCATGGGACAAAAGCTTGCCCTATGCGGAATTCTCTTACAACAACGGTTACGTGCCGCATTCAAATGGCACCGTATGAAGCACTTGTATGGACGGAAATGCCGCACACCCCGTTTTGGGACCAGACGGGTGAGCGCCAATTGTTTGGCACGGAAGTAATAAGCGAAGCGAGAGGAAAAGGTCCGAGTGATTCGGGAAAGGTTGAAGATTGTGCGGTCCCGACGAAGAGCTATGCCGATAATCGTCGAAGAGATCTCGCTTTTGAAGCGGGGATTTTGTGTATCTTCGCGTCACACCACTCCGGGAGTACACCGTTTCCAAACCAAAGGTAAGTTGGCACCACGTTTCGTGGGACCATACGAGATTCGGGAACATCGAGGAGAAGTGGCCTATCACCGGAGCTTCCTCCAACATGACCGGTATTCACGACGTGTTTCATGTGTCCCAGATTGAAGAAGTGTTTAAGGGTACCGAAGAACAAAGAGTCCGGACGGTTGAAATCCAAGAGGACTTAACCTACGTAGAGAGACCAGCACGTATTCTTGAGGTCAGTGAGAGAAGGACTCGGAACAAGGTTATCAGGTTTTGCAAAGTTCAATGGACTCATCACTCCGAGGAAGAAGCTACTTGGGAACGAGAAGATGAGCTAAAGGCCGCGCACCCGCACCTCTTCGCGGTACCTCCGAATCTCGGGGTCGAGATTCCGTTTAAGGGGTAGGTTGTCACATCCCGAGTTTTTCCCTAATTCATTTAAAATAATTTACCGAAATAATCGGAATTTCAAATTAACTGAGTCAACCTATAATTTTAAAATGCAATTAATAAATGGAAATGACATGGTAGGATTTTTCTTGAATTCTCGCATGTCAAAATGCGCTAACAGATTTTTCTTGGAATTTTTAGAGCACTCTAAGTATTTTTAATCAATTAAATAAGAAAACAGGAATTTAATTAAGTCCCTTTTCCCTTTTTCTTTTCTTTTTCTTTTTTTACCTTTTTCCGTACGCCCGTACGGTTCCTTTCCCGCCCGTCGCCCTAACGGGCCGTCGGCCCAGCTCCCCGCGCGCGCCGCTCCTCCCTCGGTCGTGGGCCGAAGCCCACGGTCCCGCCGCGCCGCGCAAGTCTGGCGCGCCTCCCTTGCACCGCGGGCCACCGACAGGTGGGCCCCACCTGTCGGAGCCGCCTCCCTCGCGCCCGCCGCCCAACCGCCCGCCGCCATAGCCGCGCCGCCCGCCTCTTTCTCGGGCGTTTCGCGCGCCTCGCGCCGCGTGGGCCCCACGCGGCTCCGGCCGGCGCGCCCACTCCGTGCCCGCACTTCCGCGCGCCGCAACAGCCGCCGCCGCCCGAAACGGTCGCCGTATATCTCTCTCTCTCTCGAGTCCGAGAACGCCGGCGACCTTATCCCCGCCGTTTCCGTGCCCGTTTCGGTCTCCTCTCTCCCCTTTAAAACCCCTCGAGCTCCGCCTCGTTTCCCTTTGTTCGCCGTTGATTCTAGCCCGTGTCGCCGCCGTTTTCCGTCGTTCATCCGCCAGGTGAGCTCGCCGCCGTCCCCGGTTTCTTTTGTTTTCGTTTGCTTCCTTTTCCTTTCGCGCGCGCGCCGCCGCTCGGCGGCCGCGCCGCGGTCCGCCCCGCTGCGCCGGTCGTCGCCGCCGTCCCGCCGCCGCCGCCGCCACCCGTGGAACCCTAACCCTAACCCTAGCGCCGCCCTCCCCGTGCCGTCCCGATCTTGCGGATCGGACGGATTCTGCGTCCGATCGCGACGCATCCGCGCCGTCCGATCGCCGCCGTCCGGCCGCCTGATCGCGCCACGTCGCCGCAATCCGGCTGGGTTGCGCCACGTGGCGGCAATCCGCCGCCGCGCCCGTCTCCCGTGCGCGCAGCGTCTTGCGCGTCGGCCCTAGGGCGACGCCGGCCGCCGACGTCATGCGACGTCAGCCCCGAGCGCGCGTGGATGACGTCATCGGGGACTTAATTGCGCAATAAATAATTTAATCTTTTCTGTTTAGATTAAAAATCACAATTAAACTTCTAAAATTCATATCTTTTGAATCCGAGCTCCGTTTTAGTCCATTCAAATTTCATTAAATCCAGAAAAATGTCAAAAATCCATTAAAAATACTTTTCAGTGCTGTTTCAGTAGACTTTTTAGGGTGTTTGTTGAGTGCTTTGTTTGTCGTGTAGATCCCGAGTTTTCCGCGAGCCCGTTCTCTTCGAAGTAGTCGCCGAGGTTCCTCGCTCCGAGCAAGGCAAGTCATACCTTATATTGACCATATTGTACCTATTTTATGTAAATACCTCTATTTCATTCAAATACTGCATATGTTTTAGAATGTCATTTCATGGGATGTTTATACCTATTGTACTCAACCATAGGATTGTTTACCCTATACCATTGATAACTTGGGATCCAATGTGACTAGATGATAGTTTAAGGTTGCTTAGTCATGCTTAGCGCAACTAGCTCACTTAAGGGAATCACACTAAGTTTAATGCTAAAGTTGACCTCCGTGATATTAAGATATGATCTTGTTCTTAATAATATTGACTTATAAGAAAGGTGGGTCGTGAGCACATGGTTGGTCTTTGGTTAGCGTGCTCATGACGATTAAGGACCGGTTCTCGGGAAACCCTGGAAGAAATGCCGTGCATACCACAAGCCGATGGGTAATGGTCGGGCCCGTAGCACACTGTCTCTAGTTAACGTATCCCGAGAGGGTGAGCGTGATGGAGTTGGGTCGGCCCGGTTTTAAGGGTTGATCGGCTTCGGATTCACCGCGGCACTAGAGGGGCTGCCCATTGCCCGATGGGAATGGGGGCGAAACCTTGGTGTGGTACGATTGATTAGAGGGGGTTGTGTGAAGGGTCTTGTCACAATTCCTTTCCGGGCACCGTGGTGGTGCACCGCGCACGGTAATGTGTTGTGGGATTGTGTCTTGTGGGTACAGCTTGTACACCTCGATCGAGTAAAAACTATTCGAATAGCCGTGCCCACGGTTACGGGCGATCGACCGATTCACCTTGATTAGTCTCATTTACTTTATTCGAATGAAATGTTGGAATATGACTAGTGCGGGTGGATGGATGGGCTGTTGCAACGTGGTTTGAGCGTTGGACGGTGTTTATTTAATACTGCTTAATTGTTACTCTTGTTTTGATGTCTTCAAATATTATTATTGTATCTTGCAAATGTTGTTTATGCAAATTGAGCCTCTTGACCATTCCTTGTTATTTATCTCGAATCATGTACCCTTTTCCGGTGTGACTTGTTGAGTACGGTGGTTGTACTCGGTCTTGCTTCTTTTTCCCCTTCGGTGCGAGGTTGAGAGCGAGGTCTCCGAGGAGGTGTAGGCTTGTTCTCGTCAAGGTTTAGCCGTGGAGTTGGTGTTCCGCTCGCTCGTGTCAAAGTTTAGCTTAAGTCGGTTTTATTTTCTTTTCCGCCGCATTTGTGTAACTCTTTTATATTGTTTCTAAGACGAGGATTCTGTATTATCAATAACGTCGATTTGTGTACCTCGGCTGATTCCTGGACGAGGATGTAATGCATAAATTAGCTGCAGAAATTCTGGTGTGAATTTCTGGGCGTGACATGAGGTATGTCGATGTCGCAGATCGACACGCAGGGATCCTGGGGACCCCCTTTTTGGTTCGGCACGGGGAGCGATGTATCCTGGTTTAAACTCGTAGAAAAGATAAAGCAATGCAGACGAGGCGAGGGTTTATACAGGTTCGGGCCACCAGCGCGGTGTAATACCCTACTCCTGTGTGTATGTAGTATATGGGGCAGGTTGCCGAGAACAATAAGAATGTTCCTCTCTCTTAGACTTAGTGGTGAATGAGAGATTTCTGCAGGCTAGTTGGAGAGGCTGAGCCTCGAGTAGAACCTCTGTTCTATATGAAGGAGCTAAACCTATTTTCAGAACGGAACCTCTTTTATGAAGGGCTTGGGTCTCCTTTTATAGAACAAGGGAGCACCACAGTAGTCCTACCCTTTCTCTTCTACTCCACGTGGGGGAGTAGTTTTTATCTTGTCTTGTCGAAGAAGCCATTCCATTCCTACTCCTCCTTGTTTGCTGCGTCATGGAAAGCAGAAAAAGAGTGGTCGTCGTGGTAGCCATGCCGCTGACGTGATGATGGTTTGCCTACCCGGTCCAATGGGACCCACTGGTCAGAGACCCACCTCGCGGGTAGGCACTGGCAAGGCGCCTCCTGCGCTCGCTCTCTCTCTTCCACGCAGCCGCCCAATACATTAAATGCGACTGGACAGGGCGTGAGGGGGGCGTGCGCGGAGTGGGTGCGCGGCCATACCACGGTCTTAGTCAAAGACTTTCAGCCCCCTTTGCTTCGTAATAGGCAAAAAGGGGTGATGATGGAAGAACCTGACAGCCGCGCCTCACATCGCATTGAATGCGGCGGGGCAGGCGCTCAGCTTTCTTCTATTTGAGCATTAAATGAGTTGGTTGGTAGTTGGATTCGCCCCTCTCTCTGAGAGGTGCGGGGTGGAGGATGGGGGTCCGGGTGATCCCGGACCCTTCCGACCAGGGGTCCGGGAGATCCCGGACCCCGCCGTTGGGAGTATGATGGCCTCCGGGCAGCCTCCGGGCCAGCCCCTTCTGGGGCGGCCACGTGGCCGCCCGTGGCCGAGACTCGCCTAGCCTTTCAGGGCATAACTTTGACGCTCCTTGATGGACAAGGGCGCCTTCCTTTTTCTTAAATGCCACGCCCACGACATACCCCCGGGCCCATATCACCGACAGTAGCCCCCAGCGTTGACCGGGGCCGAGTCGGGCTCGGGCGCGGTTGACGCCATTTCCTTGAGCATGCGGGCCCGGGTATTTGGGCGCTTTTGCTATGGCAGGCGGCCGGTTACGCGACAACTGATGTCGTACCTGGCCAAGTCTTTCCTTAGGACGGGGCGAGTTTGTTTGGGCCACGCGCATGGGGGCCCATTCAAACCGCCTAGCACTCTCCGTCCCACGTAGTGCACCGCGGGCGCGGAACCCCAGGCGGCACGAAATCCGAATGGCGCGGGAATCCAAGGGGATGCGAAAATCGAAAGGGCGCGGAGATGAGGGGGCGCTTCATGTGGTAGTGGGGCGATTTTAATGCCGTAGAATCCGAGGGGGCGGTGGTAGCTTATAAAACCAGATCCGCATGGAGGGGGATCGATTTCTACGCTCCCCACTGCCATCTCCTCTCATTGCCATTCGCCCTTCGTCTACCTAGCGCCTCCTGCTCCTTCTGTTTCCTTTCTCCTGCCTTCAGCTTCCCTTTTCGTACTTCTGCATCCACCTCCGCAATGGGTCGTGACTCACCTCTGGAGCCGGGGAGTGTGCTCCCCAAGTCCTTAGTGCGCACTGCGGAGGCTCGCAGTCTCTTCAACAAGTTCTTGCCGAGCGGCACGCGCAGCGGCGGCGATATCCCGGAGGAGCAGCCTCCCACAGGATGGTGTTCTTCGCCTCCTTCGCCATGGTCGGGCTGGTGCCGCCCTTCTCCCGATTCTTCCTCGACGTCCTGAAGTTTTATGACATCCGGCTGCACCACCTCACCCCCAACGCCATCTTCTACCTCGCCGTGTTCGCCCACACCTGCGAGATGTTCGTGGGGGTGAGGCATTCTCTTCACCTCTTCCAGCAGTTCTTTCGGGTATGCCGGGCTGGCTCCCCCAGTGCGGTCGGGTACGTGGCGATCCAGCCACGGAACGATAGGGTGGTCGGTACTCCCTTCATCGACATCCATCCCCGCTCCAGGTGGGAGAACTGGAGGGCGTTCTGGTTCTACACCAGCTTGGGCAACCACCCCCACCTTTCCCTGTCGACGGGGATCCCGGTGAACCAGAGGAACTGGGGGGCACGCCCGCGAGCTGGGAGGGAGATGGACGGGGTGCTGGACCGGATCAGCTACCTTCGGCGGGGGGGCCTGTCCAGCCACGCGGTCTTCCGCGATTTCCTGATGAGGCGCATAGCATCGCTGCAGGAGCGGCCACGCCCCGTCTACATGTATACGGGCCCCAACGACGACTCGCGGACCTTCGTGGGCGCCGCCTTCGACTGGAACGAGAGGGACCTCCGGACCCTGGTTCGCTGCAGCCTCGGCATCACGGAGATGGACTTGGCGCAGCTCCTGCCCGGGCTGGTGCCGCTATGCCAGGACTCTGCGCGCCCGGAGATCCTGCACCTGCTGCAGGTGGTGGGCGACGGCGTGGGCTCGTCGTCGGCCGCACCGGGCTACACCGGGGCTGCTCCGGGGACGGAGGCGAGACGACGACAACGACCCCAACGACCACATCCCGATTGGGCGGTTGAGCCGCCGGGTCGGGCGAAGCGATCTGGGGCCCCTGGATCCAAAAGGGAAGAGGAAGAAGCCGAGAGGAGGACCCTCTCCTCCCCCATCTCCACCACGAGGCGGCGGAGCGGAGTGCGCCGCACCCCGGCAGCCGGGGCTCGCGGGCGGCGGGCCCATCCCGGGGCCGCTACGCGAGGGCCGGGCCGGCCACAACGGCGGCGACAACGACGGCGGGGGAGGCCCGGGGCGCGTCCCCGGCGAGCACACTGGCGGCGGGGGAGGCCCGGGGCACATCTTCGGCGAGTACGTCGGCGGCGGGGTCCATCGGCGGGACTCCGGCGTCGGGGGACGCGGTGAGCAAGAGCCCGGCGAGTCCTCCAGGCCGCCCTGCGAAGAAGAAGCGGGCTATCTCGGGGATCTTCTGGGACTTCAACCCCGCCCACAGGTATGCCTTGCTGATACTTGGATGCCTATCGGGGTCTTATATTTTTATCTTTGTTTCATGATTTCCTTGTTGTGTTCTTGTATTGTTTCCAGCCGTGAGTACATGCATTTTCGCCCAGGGGTTGTCCCCAAGGGCGGTTCTGCCTCGGGCTCGAGGGAGGGCGCACAGGAGAGGTCCGGGGCGCCCGAACCCCCAAGGTCCGGGTTGCCCCCTTCGGGCTCGATCCCGGATCCGGTGAGATCCGGGGAGGGGGCCCACCCAGCGGCTGGAGCGCCGGCCGACCATGAAGGGCAAGCCGTGGGCGGCGCCGGCACAGAGGGGGCAGCGGAGGGCGGCGGAGAGCAACCTCAGGGGTCCCCTTCGCGGCAACCATCGTCGCCGCCACAACAGCCCTCGCCCGCACCGCACTCAGCGGCGCCATCGCCCCGTCGGTTACCATTAATCCTGCCGGCGCAGGCCTGTCGTGAGTCCCCAAGGCAAGAAGCGGGCAGCGCCGGCCACGGGGGGTCTTCGGCGGCTCGGCCGACGCGGGTGGCCGATCTCGGGCCGGGCTCCGACACCGAGTGCAGGGCGCCGGTCGGGTTCGTGGCCGCTTTGGACACGGAGCCCCTCGTCCGGTCGCGGGAGCGGGCGAGGGAGGTCGTCGCCGAGCGGGGGCGGCCAACGCCATCTCCCTGGACGGGCTTCGGGCCCAGGTGCAGGCCTTGGCCGCCAGGGAGGTCGAGGTGGCGCGACGGGAGGCCGAGGTCGAGGAGGGCCGTCAGGAGCTGGCGGCCACGGCGAGGACGGAGGGCCTCATCCGCAGGCGGGAGCTGGCGGAGATCGAGCGGCGCCAGGAGGAGCTCAGTCAGGTGTTTGAAGACACTGTCGCTGAGCGGCACGCCGCCGACCTCCATGAGCAGGTCGCCGCCGCCGCTGAGGAGAGGGTGCACACCACCGCCGGGCAGTTCCTCCGCGACCTCAAGGAGCGCGCCCAGGGCCTCGACGAACGCGAGCGCACCTTGTGCGACGCTGAGGCCGCCGCTGCCGGCACCGACGTTGACCTCCAGGCCCGCGAGGCCGGCCTGGCGGAGCAGGAAAGGGCCCTTGAGGCGGCGTGGCGGGCGGTTGAGAGCCGGAGGCCGCCGTCGCGGGCAAGAAGACTCCGCCGCGCAGAGGCCAATGTGCCCCGAGAAGGCCGTCGCGAGCGCGAGGTCGCTGTGGGGGCGAGAGGCCGCGGTGGTGGAAGCCCGGAGGAGGCCTCCCGATGCACGAAGGCCGTGTGGGACCGCGGCATTTGCTCGCCCGCCGCCTCGGCCGCCGGCGGGGCAGTGGAGCGATGGGAGCGGGAGCTGGCCACCCGGGAGCAGGTGGTCATGGACGCGCAGGCGCAGCTGCGGGGCTAGTGCCGGAACTGGAGGAGGCGCTCCGCCGGATCGCGGAGCTGGAGCGCGTCTTGCGCCTAGGGATCCAGGGCCTGGCCTCGTCCGTCGAGTGCCTTCGGGAGGCGGCTCGCGGGGTGGGGGTGAACCGTACCTCCCCAGCGTCCCTACCTTGGGGAGATTGGCCACACACATCGACGATCGCGCGGGGATACAGAGGGTGCCTGGAGGAGGTCAACGACGTGGCGAAGGAGTCATCGTATGACTTATCCCGCCAGGTCGCGTCACTCATCTTGGCGAGCTACCAAGCCCGCGACCCCGAATTCGACCCCTATATCCCCACCGAGGACTTCCCCGAAGGCACCGAGGAGGCCGACCGTCGCCGCGTCCAAGACGCCGTCGACTCCATCATGATGGGCTTCGATGACACCCCGGTGGCCTTCCAGCTTGCCCTCCGCGAGGACTCGCCGGATGCAGACTCCCCGGCGGATGCTCCCAGCGATCCCCCGGCCACTTAGGGCCCTCTTGCTTCGGCTTGTATCTGTATTTATGTAAAAAGATATTTCTGCATTGTTTATAAAGTTAGCGAACTTGCCTTTACTTGCGCTGCGACAACTCATCGTGGCTGCTTTTTATGATTCATGTATGTGTATGCTGGGAGCCCCCGGCCAACTTAGCGCACACGTAGTGGCGGTTGGTTGGCCCGAGCCCCTGTATGTTAGCTTCCCTACAATTGATAGTTTAAGACTTAGTAATTGCGATAATGCGATAGTGTTGTTCTCCCCGTGATTTGTCCCATGCCGCTGGGGGGCTGTTCGAGTTCGGGCGGCATGCAGGTTGTTGGTGGTGCCTTTCTTGGGGTTCGGGTAGGAGCGAAGGCATAAAAAGGCCGGCGAGGGCGGCGGGGGGGCGGGGCAGGTGTGTTAGTTCGCACCTGAACCCCAAGGCGTTGACTGCCCCCAGGCGTGGTAGTATGCAGCATCGTTGTACCCTCGACACCCTTAGGGCTCTCAGGCTAAGGCGGGCAAGGCCGAGGAACTTATTGGAAAGCCGCATCCACAGCACATGCTTGAGCACATGGGGGAAAACACACTGCAGCAGGTATTTGCAAGGGAAACATATAGATTGTAATAACAAATGTATTGCTCACGCCACCGAGGGCAGTGGATGAACTTCTATGCATATTTCAGCGCACCATGCGGCTTATGGGTAGAACCTGCACAGGTGGGAAATATTCCACGGGTTCGGCAACGGGGTGCCGTCCTCTGTGGCTAGGCGAACTACTCCCGGACGCGGGGTGCTGATAACCTTGTATGGCCCCTCCCACATCGGGGATAACTTGCTTAGCCCTGCGCGCGTTTGGACACGGCGCAGGACCAGATCATTGACTTGCAGCGCTCGGGGGCTGACTTTGCTTTGATGGTAGCGGCGGAGGCTCTGTTGGTAGCGGGCCGCGCGAAGTGCTGCCCGGCGCCGCCTCTCCTCCAGGTAATCCAGATCGTCCTGACGCTTTTGGTCTTGATCCGTTTCGGTGTATAATGTGGCTCGGGGCGATCCCAGGGTGAGCTCGGAGGGTAAGACCGCCTCGGCTCCATACACCAAGAAGAAAGGTGTTTCCCCGGTGGCACGGCTTGGGGTTGTCCGATTGGCCCAAAGGACCGTAGGCAGTTCATCAGTCTATGAGTCCCCATGTTTTTTGAGCACATTGTAGGTCTTGGTCTTGAGGCCCTTTAGTATTTCTGCGTTTGCACGCTCGGCCTGACCGTTGCTTTGGGGGTGGGCGGGCGAGACGAAACAGAGCTTGATGCCCATGTCGTCGCAATACTCGCCAAACAGCTCACTCGTGAACTAGGTTCCGTTGTCGGTGATGAGCCTGTTGGGGACCCGGAACCTTGCCGTGATGCCTCTCATGAACCGCACAGCCGAATGCTTGTCGATGACGCTGACTGGATAGGCCTCTGGCCACTTGGTGAATTTGTCGATGGCGACATACAGGAACTTGCATCCTCCCCGCGCCTGCGTGAACGGGCCCAGGATTTCCAGCCCCCAGACCGCAAATGGCCATGAGAGCGGGATGGTTTGAAGGGCCTGGGCCGGCAGGTGCGTCTGCTTGGCGTGGAATTGACATGCTCGGCACCGCCGCACGAGGTCTGTTGCATCCTCCAGCGCGGTGGGCCAATAGAATCCCAGGCGGAATGCTTTTCCCACCAAGGTTCGGGAGGCCAAGTGCGCCCCGCATTCGCCTTCATGGATCTCGGCCAGAAGCTCGAGACCCTGTTCCTGAGCAATGCATTTCATGAGCACTCCATTGGCACCGCGTCGGTAGAGTATCCCTTCTACCAACACGTACCTCTTGGAGGTTCGGGCAATGCGTTCGCCTTCCTCACGTTGCTCGGGCAATGACGTGTCTTCTAAGTACGCTCGGATTTCCGAAATCCAAGCCACCTGGCGCGTGATGTCGGTCCCAGCGGGGCCAGGCTGTGGCTGGCCCGCCGGGTCCGAGGCGTCGGGACCGGCCGAATCCTGCCTCTGGGGCGGTTCGAGGCGCGCCGACGGCTCTGTGAGACTTTCCTCAAAGGCACCTGGTGGGGCTAGGGCTCGCGCGGACGCGATCCTTGATAGCTCGTCCGCCAGGGAGTTGTCTCTTCTGAGATTGTGGCGTAGCTCGAGGCCATCGAAATGGCGCTCCATACGCCGTACTTCCTTGACGTAGGCTTCCATTTGGGGATCGGTGCATTGGTATTCCTTGGAGACCTGGTTTACCACCAGTTGGGAATCCCCGAGGACCAGCAGACGACGGATGCCCACGCCTGCTGCCGCTCGCAACCCCGCCAGGAGCCCCTCATACTCGGCCATGTTGTTGGTTGCTCGGAAATCGATCCGGACGATGTCCGAAGCACGTCGCCCGTTGGGAAGTTAGCACCACGCTGCTCCGGCTCCGTGCAAGGTGAGTGAACCGTCAAAGTTCATCACCCAGTGCGCGGTTCCTTGGCCGCGATCCTCCGCACTCTCGGGTTCCCCCGGGGGTGGATCGCTTCCGGCCGTTGGTGTCCACTCCTCCACGAAATCAGCCAAGGGTTGGCTCTTGATTGCGTGCCGGGCTTCGAAGTGTAGATCGAATTCCGACAACTCGATGGCCCATTTGACTACCCGTTCCGTGCCCTCTCGGTTATGCAGAATTTGTCCGAGAGGGTAGGACGTGACCACCGTTACCCGGTGCGCCTGGAAATAATGACACAACTTCCTGGAGGCCATAAGTAGAGCGTATAGCATTTTCTGGGCCTGCGGGTAACGTGTCTTCGCGTCCTGTAGCGCCTCGCTGACAAAGTAGACCGGCCGCTGCACCTTGGTGCGGGCCTTGACTACTTTATTAGGGGCGGCGGGTTCGGGTACACCGGGCGGGTCGTCTCGTGTGCAGGGCTTCCGAGCCGTCGCCCCCACCGGGGCCTCGGAGCCGCTCCGGGTGGAGGGGCTTTGGGAGCCCCGGGACTAGGGCGGGCGGCTCCACGGCTCGGGGGCCAAGGGCCACCTCCGGGTTCGGCGCTTCCTCGGCCAACTCCGTTCCGAGGCTTCCGCCACGGGCGCTTCGGGCGGGTCATCTCGGTGTCCAGGGGCTTCCGAGTGTCGCCCCCACCGGGCCTCGGGCCGCTCCGGGTGGAGGGGCTTCGGGTGCCCGGACTAGGGGCGAGCAGGCTCCTGGCTCGGGGGCCGGGGGCCACCTCCGGGCTCGGGCGCTTCCCGGCCAGCCACGTCCGAGGTCTCCGCCTTCGGTTTTGACGAGTGCGGGCGGCGAGCCTAGCTCGTTGTCGCGCTCCACAACCAAGGCCGCACTAATCACTTGGGGGTCGCTGCCAAATATAAGAGGAGGGGCTCCCCTTCCCGAGGAGCCACCAGTACGGGCGACGAGGAGAGGTAGCGCTTGAGCTCGCCCAAGGCTTTCTCCGCCTCGTCCGTCCAAGTGAAGGGGCCGGTTCGTTTTAACAACTTGAATAAAGGAAGCGCCCGCTCTCCTAACCGGGATATGAAGCGACTCAGGGCAGCTACACAACCCGTGAGCCTCTGCACGTCCTTGAGTTTTCTAGGGGGGCGCATCTCCTCTATTGCCTTTATTTTAGTGGGGTTGGCCTCGATGCCTCGGGCAGAGACCAAGAACCCTAATAACTTGCCTGCCGGTACCCCGAACACGCATTTTTCTGGGTTCAGTTTCATGCGGGAGGACCGGAGGTTATCAAATGTCTCGGCCAAATCCGGGAGCAAAGTTCTTTGATCCCGAGATTTGACTACGAGATCATCGACATATGCCTCAACATTGCGCCCTATTTGGTCCTTTAACGTGATGCGGACACCACGTTGAAAGGTGGACATGGCATTTTTTAAACCAAAGGGCATATACATGTAGCAAAAAGTACCCACAGGAGTGATAAATGAAGTTTTCTCCTCATCCTCTACAGCCATGCGAAATTGATGATAGCCAGAGTACACATCTAGGAAGCATAAAAGGTCACATCCCGCAGTGGAGTCGACTATCTGGTCTATTCGGGGTAGAGGGTAGGGGTCTTTGGGACATGCCTTGTTGAGGTCGGTGTAGTCGATGCACATGCGCGGCTTGTGGTTGGCCTTCGGGACGACCACGGGTTCGCCAACCACTCCGGATGCAGCACCTCCGGATGAAGCCGGCCTCCCAGCCGTGCCACCTCTTCGCGGATGAACGCTGCGCTCCGTGCTCGTCGCCTCACCTTTTGCCGGGCCAGGGCGTGCGTCCGCCGTCTGCGAGTTGGTGCTCGATCACCTCCTGGGGACCCTGGGCATATCCGACGGCTTCCAAGCAAACACGTCGGCATTCGCCCGCAGGAAGGAGACGAGCACGTCTTCCTATTTGGGGTCCAAGCCGCCACCAATGTTGGCGGTCTTGGACGGGTCGTCGCCCAAACAGATGGACTTAATCACCACCTCATTGGCAGAGCTGATGCGTTGCTTCGGGGCCCGGGAACCCGACGACTCCCCTTGGGGGTCCCCGGGTTCAACGCGGTCGGCCGCCGCAATGTCGTCCACGCGTGCCTCCGCGCAGTCTAGCGCGGTTTTGACGTCAGCGTGGACGGTGAGGGGGTCTCCGGGGCCCGACATCTTGAGCTGGCGGTAGGCATAATGCGTAGCCGCCATGAACTTCACCAACGCTGGCCTCCCAAGCACGGCGTTGTAGGGCAGATTGAGATCCGCCACATCGAAGTCGATCCGCTTGGTGCGGAAATTAGTGGGGGCCCCAAAGGTGACCGGCAGAGCGATCTGCCCAAGGGGCCACACCTTTCCGGGCGTCACCCCAATGATGGGGTGAGAAGGCCCGAGTACCATTCCCGGGGCCTTGCTTGCCTCAAAAGCCTTCGGGGATAGCACATTGAGGGCTGCACCTCTGTCAATTAAGACTCGGGTGACCTTGACGTTGCAGATGGCGGGGGAGGTCACGAGGGCCAAATGGCCGCTACGTGCGACACTCCCTGGGTGGTCGGTCTGGTCAAAGGTGATGGGCACCTCTGCCAGCGCGATCTCCGGGCCGCCTCGTGAGACGGCACGGCTGCGAGGAGCTCGCGTCTCATAGACTTGAAGCTCCGGCGGGACATTTGGGCGCCCGCGCCGCCGTCGATGGTGGCGACGACATGCTGGGGATCCTGGTAGCCCAGGTCGTCGTCACCGTCCCCGGCGGGGGCCGTATCCCTGGCCTCCTCTCGCCGGTTGTTCGGGCGCTCCGCCAGTGCCATGCCCTTGCGACGGATCTCCTTCTCGTTCTCCCTCCGCTTCGGCTCATACATCTGCACTCGCTCGGCCAGATTTTTGACCGAACGGCACTCGAAGAGGTCGTGGTGGGAGGTTTGGTGCACCATGCACCATTTGTCTCCGGCCGGCCACAGGGGCGAGGGTGCAGGGACCGCTGTGGTTACCCGTGGGCTTGCCCTTCCGCGAGGGCTTCTCGGCTCCGTCGGTGGCGAGGACGTGGCCCTCCTCGCCACCGCGCGATGGCCGGCGCTTCCGTCGTCGTTCATGCCGCTCTTCACGGGACGCAGAGGGGGCAGCGCCGGTGGAGGCCGGGGTAGGATTCCTAGGATTCCAAACCCGGGCCTCCTCCTTGCGGGCCACCCAGTCTGCGAGCTCGAAGAGCTCCGTAGTGGTCCGGGCCTTAGATTCGATCTTCTCCAACATGACGTCATGGCATACGCCACTCCGGAAGGCGAAGATCACCGCATGGTCGCGATGGAGGGTATGGTGTTGTGTACCTGGCAAAAACGCTGAATGTATTTGCGCAGGGACTCGTCCTCCCCTCGTCGGACCATGTGAAGGTCTGCCTCCACCCCCGGGCGCGGGTATGTGCCCTGGAAGTTGGAGGTGAACTGGCGACACAGGTCGTCCCAGGAGGTGACTGACCCGGCCGACAAGTTCATCAGCCAGGAACGGGCCTGGCCCTTGAGCGCCATGGGGAAGAAGTTGGCCATGACACGCTCATCTCCTTCGGCGGCCTCAATGGCCGTGGTGTAGATCTGGAGGAACTCGGTAGGGTTAACCGAGCCGTTGTATTTCTCCGTAAGGGCCGGCCTAAACTTGTTAGGCCAGCGCACGTTACGGAGGTTGGCAACAAAGGCCTGGTAGCCATTGCCAACCAGAGGGAGCGACAGTGGCTGCGGGGCCTCGTTGGGCATCGCGGAGCTCCCCGCTTGCGGCTGGGCCATTACGGCCGCTCGCCGTCCGCCGTGGGGCTCCATTTGCGGTGGGGCCGCTACGGCCGCTCGCCGTGAGGTGGCGCCTCTTGACGAGGAGGCGCAGTCCAGCACCCGCCCTAAGCGGCGCTCGTCTCGGCACTACTCGATGCATAGGCGAGCGTCGCGTCCTGCGTACAGCAGATCCCGGGGCGGCTCTGGTTGGGCCGCCGCCGAGAGGCTCTCCTCCACCCTCACGGCTGCTGCTGCCCTTCGAGCCCGTCGCCGGGAGGAAGAGCTTACCGCGACGTGTGAGCCGCGCGGTTGGCGGCTGGAGGAAGCGAGGTCAGCAGCCAGCTGGCGCTGGGCCGTGCCTACGAGCTTTTCCACGTCGTCGAGCCACCTTTTGGCGTTGGACCCTTCGCCAGGGGTGGCTGGGGGGTGACGCAAAAGAGCCTCTGCCACTTGCAGGGCACCCTCAGGAGTGCCAAACTCCAGGCGGCGATGGACGTCGCCTCGGCGGGGCTCGCCGGTACGCCCGCTAGGGCGTGGTCCGTGTCCCACAGGAGCGTTGTCGGTCCTACGGGATACACGGGCCCCTTCGCCCTCGACCGCTGCTTCAGCGGGGGGCAGAGGGGATGGCGCGGGCGCAGCTGCCACCGTCGCCGCCAACAGTGGTGAGGGAGACAAAGATCCCTCCCCCTCGAGCGGAGGTGGCAGAAGTTGGGGTTGTGCCTGCCCGCGTCGACCTCTTCTGCCGCCTCGTTGGCCAGGCCACGCTCGCGCGTGGCGAGTGAGCCTGACGCGGAGCGCAGGGCGCGGCCGTGGACCATGGATGAGACGGGGAGAGGGGATTCCCGCCAAAAAATGGATGAAAAACGGGAGTTTAAACCAAAACACAGCGCGCTCCCCCTACCTGGCGCGCCAGCTGTCGATGTCACAGATCGACACGCAGGGATCCTGGGGACCCCCTTTTTGGTTCGGCACGGGGAGCGATGTATCCTGGTTTAAACTCGTAGAAAAGATAAAGCAATGCAGACGAGGCGAGGGTTTATACAGGTTCGGGCCACCAGCGCGGTGTAATACCCTACTCCTGTGTGTATGTAGTATATGGGGCAGGTTGCCGAGAACAATAAGAATGTTCCTCTCTCTTAGACTTAGTGGTGAATGAGAGATTTCTGCAGGCTAGTTGGAGAGGCTGAGCCTCGAGTAGAACCTCTGTTCTATATGAAGGAGCTAAACCTATTTTCGAACGGAACCTCTTTTATGAAGGGCTTGGGTCTCCTTTTATAGAACAAGGGAGCACCACGATAGTCCTACCCTTTCTCTTCTACTCCACGTGGGGAGTAGTTTTTATCTTGTCTTGTCGAAGAAGCCATTCCATTCCTACTCCTCCTTGTTTGCTGCGTCATGGAAAGCAGAAAAAGAGTGGTCGTCGTGGTAGCCATGCCGCTGACGTGATGATGGTTTGCCTACCCGGTCCAATGGGACCCACTGGTCAGAGACCCACCTCGCGGGTAGGCACGGCAAGGCGCCTCTGCGCTCGCTCTCTCTCTTCCACGCGCGCCCAATACATTAAATGCGACGGACGGGCGTGAGGGCGTGCGCGGAGTGGGTGCGCGGCCATACCACGGTCTTAGTCAAAGACTTTCGCCCCCTTTGCCGTAATAGGCAAAAGGGGTGATGATGGAAGAACGGACAGAGCGCCTCACATCGCATTGAATGCGGCGGGCGGGCGCTCGGCTTTCTTCTATTTGAGCATTAAATGAGTTGGTTGGTAGTTGGATTCGCCCTCTCTCGAGAGGTGCGGGGTGGAGGATGGGGTCGGGTGATCCCGAACCCTTCCGACTGGGTCCGGATCTCCGGACCCCGCCGTTAGGGAGTATGATGGCCTCGGGCAGCCTCCGGGCGGCCCTGCAGGCGGCCACGTGGCCGCCCGTGGCCGAGACTCGCCTAGCCTTTCAGGGCATAACTTTGACGCTCCTTGATGGACAAGGGCTCCTTCCTTTTTCTTAAATGCCACGCCCACGACATACCCCCGGGCCGGTATCACCGACAAGGTATGACACATTTGAAGCATTCTATGACAATTTGTCTCGTCTTTTAGCCACCATTGCTCAGAGAAACCCCAATACCTACTACGACATTCGATATTTCCGTCATCTAATGACCCGAGCAAGAGCGTCTTGCAAGAAGCATTTTCTCGGGGCACGTTAGGGCGCAGTTGGTCGTGTCGTGCCCCCTGACAGGCTGACGTACTCTCAGGGGCACGTTAGGGCGTAGGCTAGGAGGGGTAGGGGTAAGAGGCCTCGCCAGTAGGTTATGAGTGCTACATGTTTGTAATATTTACACTTATTAACTTTATGTTACCTCTTTGTATATAACTCTGTTCGTTCGTCGCACTCACATGCCACGATAACCTTTCATGTCATTCGCTACAGGATACTCATCGAAACGACGAAAAACTTTCGACGCGTGACAGACGTGTACGATTGGTCGCTATCAGCTTTTGTCCCGTGACAAACGTATACGATACGTCGCTGTCATCTTTCGGCGCGTGAAGGCATCCTCACCCAGCTTTTGCCGATGCTTTCTTCAACATACTCATTCAATTTGCGCTACGTGAACGCCTTGTCAAATTCGTGCAATAAGTGAACTCAAGTTACATGGAGATGAGCCTCTGCTTCCTTCACTATATATTATGTAGGTCCGAATACGAGCTCTTCATATCTTCCTTCTATTTTCTACACTTCTACGTACAATGGAGCATCCATTTGCTAGTGTCTTGACTGATGACTCCATCCTTTGGGCGGTTTGATTCCACTATGGTGTGACCGTCCGTTATACCATTATGGGGATGCCTGCATCCTTACGTCATCCCTCACCACAGAAACTTGGGGGAAGCGATTCTTCCAATGCGTCAACATGGATCGGGCATTTGCAATGCTTTCTAGTACAAATTTTGCACACACAAAACGCTAACTTTATCGCACATCATGGTAACATGTTACGCAGGCATATCGTCGGGTGTGTAACTTCGTTGAGTGAATAGATACGGAGAACCCACGAACCGATGGAACACGTTTCTACCCACTAAGCGAAACAAGGTCAGACTACCTTCGGTGGAAGGCTGAGTACCAACGTCGAGTTGGTGCTGAAGCTTTGGATTGGCCTCTGGATCAACTCACACTACCCACATGGCAGGAATGTCCAGAATGTCATTGTGGTCTTCGTTTCCAGGTGATAAGGTCTATTAGACATGCAACTCGAGGACAAAGATGCTTCGTGTGTCCTAAGATTGTGAACGACGATTTTGTCGTGAGTATCATTTTTCCTGGTGAACCTAATCGCTTGTTTCACTTTCTAACCCTAAACATCATAAATGTACAACCAGGAGGATGTACGTCAGTGTCGATTCGAAGAGTGGATCGATACGATTAGACCTGCTTTGATCGGTCCAACGGTAACGCAACCTGAGTCGACCGAACAATTCATTCAGGCATGAATGGAGTACGACCGTTGGACCAAAATCGCAAGCTTAGATTGGATGAACAACCCACTAGGTTTCCCTAAATGGTCGGAGCGTCCCACGTGCGGTTGTAGGGATCGTTGCAAGATGGCTACCTCCTTTGAACCACGAACATATGGCAGGAGATATTTCATTTGCCCCAACTTAGACAACGACTTCATCATATGTTTTTCGTTTTATCAATCCCGCTAACGTCTTCACTCTGTTGCCACTCTAACTGATCACACGTGTTTCTTTACTAGGGCATTCAAAGGAGGTGTGGGATCACTATGTGGATCGACAATGTCATTTCGCAATATAACGGCCTAAAAGTAACTGAATGTGAAACACAAAAGGAGTACAACGCCGAGAAGAAAAGGGAAAATAAAAGACACGCTGAACGCCATAGAAGGGTTCCGTAGGAAAGCCGAGCCTCGACTCGTCGGGTCTGATTAATTTGTATCATGTATGCACGGTATAGGTTTCGTGGTTTAATTACGTGTAATAATTCTTATGAAACATATGTCATGTATTGTATCATCCATATATGATGAGTTATGCAACAATGTGAAACACAGCTGCTTAACCATTACTTCTAAGTTAATTTGGTTACAATGATATATTATGATTGTGTACGGTGTTGAGTTTGAGTGTGTACGGTGTTGAGTTACGAGGCGAACTCGAGTTATGTAGCTATTGTTGCCCAAATTAGAATAATACTTAACTCATATAAAACCTATCACATATTGTATATGTTATCCTCTACTTTATTTATAAATGACATGACCAAACTTCCTTTAGATTTTGAATAATACATATTATGGACGAATTTTTAGGAAAAAGTGATCCATAGAAGCCATTTAGGGTTTAGGGTTTCATGTGGCTCAGCCCGAGAAAAATCGCCCTTGCGGACGGCGAGATTTAGCAAAAATCGCCCTCTGCAAGGGCGGCAAAAGGGTCGCAAAATTACGGGACGACCGCTCTTTTACGGCGGCCCCATATCTACAATGAAAAATCGTCCATTGCAGGCGCGGAGGCGATTTTGCAAAAACGGCGCGGCGGACGACGTCCAACGGCCGTCGCACGTCGGCAAAATCGCCCTCCGGAAGAACGATTTTAAATCTCGCCCTCCCTCCCAGAGGGCGATGGGAGATTACTTTTACATTTTTTCGCAATCTTTTTTAAAAAAATAAATTAAAAATGGCTCAAAATTCGTTCACTGAGTGGCTTGCTACTGGGCCCTCCCGCGTTGCCCAGGTGTTGCACAGCTGCCCGGGCCTGGCGCACCCCAACCAAAACGTAAATTAAAATCCTTGTAACGGGCCGTTCGACCAAACCAACGTTACGCTTGGCCCATCAGAGTTATGGCTCACCTCGGTAGATTTTGGATTTACAACTGACCTCTTATACGTGTGATATTGTGATGCAAAAAAATAGTTTTGGATGTTTAACGTGCAGTATTTTGCAAGTTGATGATATTTTGTTGCAATATTATTATGCAGTATGAGACATGAATGGAACGTTGTAAAAAAGTGAATCACAGTACATTCTCCTTCGTTTGCACTAAACCTACCGTGAAGTTCTTAAATCCCAGAAATTGAAGATCGTTTGCACTGAGTTGTTCTCAAATCCGAGAAATTGAATTTTATTTCAACTTGCAAGATTATAGTGCAGTTTGTTTTTTCAAGAGCAGCGAGTTGACGACAGGGTTTACATTACCGGTTGACCACTGAATTTCGAGCGTATCACGGTTTTCGACAAATTTCGACTGAATTTTAATCAAAATTACTGTTTGACATTTAAATTTATTCAAAAGCATTTGAAATTCCAATAAAAAATAATTCCCAGCCACATCGAAATGTTGATCCGGCCGGCCACGAAGCAGAAAGCCCACCACACCACACCACTCCACATCGTGCGGCCCAACACACCACACCACTCGTCCACTCTACATCTCTCACCTCTCCCACTCGCCGAATCCCCTCCCCTGCCTTTTCTGCCTACTACCCGCCGCCGCCGCAGCAGCAAAGACCCGGAAACCCTAGCCGAGCTCCGGCGGCGCGCGGGAAGGGGCGGCGGCGAGCCGAGACATGGAAGGCGGCGGCCGCAAGAGGGGCAAGCCCGACGGCACGAACGGCGCCGGCGGGAAGCGCGCGCGAGGTGAGTCCCCGTGGACTGGAACCCGCTAATCCCCGTGCCCGACCTTGCTTTCGTCTTCCCGAATCGCATTCCTCCCGCGAGATTTGGTTTTCTCGTTGCTTAGATCGAGCCTCCCAGTTTCTGCCTTGCCGCTTGTTCTGCTAGGGTTTAGGTTTGGAAAGAGAGATATTGTGCGGCGATCCGCTCGGATCGGTGGCTCTTGTTTGGTAAAGGCAAGCCGTTTGTGTGTGGTAATTAGAAGCCAATATTTTTCTATTTCCGAAGTTTCGCCGAGTTGGCCTGTGTTTTTCTTTGCAGATTGGTTAGTCTACTTAACCAGATCTGTTGTTCTCGTTGCTCCGTGTTCTCCATTTCAAGGCGTTCTTTGAATTAACGATGGGTTTTAGAACTTGGAGGGAAGCTGTGGGTAGTTGATAAAGAGTGTAGTAGCTACTTCAATTAATGCGGTATTTTGCACTGTTTTGTAGTAGTAACATAACAGTAGTTAAAGGAGTAGTATTAATGTTCTCTTGTGTACCAAGATTAGCAAATCAACAGCTATTAACTTGGAACGCATAATTAATTTGATGCAACAGAATCGGAGTCATTTCAAACCGGTGTAGGAAGCAAATCGAAGCCATGCACCAAATTTTTCAGGTTATAATCCAACTTAAAATGAACTCCACCTGGTAACATTTATTATGCATGGTTGTTATTTCATTAAAATTTTGCTTCTGTTTTTTTAAAGAATGTCTTCTTGGTTGTTGCTAACAAATGAATCAAGTAAGATTGTGATACAGGTTGTCCCTAATCCAAGCTTAAGAAACACTCACTGGAGTAAAATTGGAATGCGCACAGTTGTGCGAAATCACTTTGAATCCGTGAAAGATGCAACAACAGTATAAGGATATGTAACTCCTTTTCAGATGAACAATCTGTCAGTAATATCATGATGCAGCCTCATCTGCTCAAATTGAGAAAAGAAGATTGAATACATGACTTGGGAACTGCAACTGAACCCACACTTTGAAATCATGCCACCTATGTCCTTCATAACATATAATATTTATCCTAACGTTTGCTACATGCAGGGACAAATTTTACTACTCTATGGTTTGAATCTATACTTCCATCAATAATTGCTCCTGAAATTATATTCCATCAAGCTTATGATATTAGGAGGCAGTAACAAAATTTGTGCATATGGTCCAGATCTCTTATTAGCACCCGTTGTTAAGCTCCACATTTAGAATGTAGTTTACTGCCATGTTATTTTTAAAGGTTTTGATGGTTCCAGAAACTTCCTGTAGTCCATAATGCATCTTAAGTTAGTACAGTTTGTCATGGAATAACATTTCTTCACCTGTTAACATCATTTCTAATAATTGTTTATAAGATGTTGACCTATTAAAGTTAGAATCTTCCAAGTCAACATCAGCTGCATTTACAATGAAATCTTTTGTGCAGTTCTTCAATTAGGACATATTATTTGCAGCATCTTTTGCTTGCACTCATGATATTCTTATTGTGCAGTACCTCTGGTTGCCCCTTTGGTGAGGGTTGCCACTTCCTCCACCACTTCCCTGGTGGCTACCAAGCTGTTGCAAAGATGACCAATCTTGGTGGCCCAACTCTTGCACCTCCTCCAGGAAGAATGCCAATGGGCACCGCTGTTCCTGATGGGCCTCCAACACCCACTGTTAAGACTCGCCTGTGCAACAAGTATAACACTGCAGAGGGATGCAAATGGGGGGACAAGTGCCACTTTGCACATGGTGAGAGGGAGCTTGGCAAGCCTATGTTGATGGACAGCTCAATGCCACCCCCAATGGGACCAAGGCCCACTGGTCACTTTGCACCTCCACCAATGCCTAACCCTAGCATGTCCACTCCAGCAAGCTTCGGCGCTTCTGCCACAGCCAAGATCAGTGTTGATGCATCCCTTGCAGGTGGCATAATCGGGAGGGGTGGGGTTAACACAAAGCAGATATCCAGAGTCACTGGGGCCAAGCTGGCCATTCGTGATCATGAATCAGACACCAACTTGAAAAACATTGAGCTTGAGGGCACATTTGATCAGATCAAGAATGCTAGTGCAATGGTGAGGGAGCTGATTGTCAGCATCGGTGGCGGTGCCGCTCCACAAGGCAAGAAACCTGCTGGAGGATCTCACCGCGGGGGAGGCCCTGGAAGCAACTTCAAGACCAAGCTGTGCGAGAACTTCACCAAAGGGTCGTGCACTTTTGGCGACAGGTGTCATTTTGCCCATGGTGAAAATGAGCTTCGGAAATCGGCTGCTGCTTGAGATCCATGTGGTTTGTAGCGATTAGTCATTGTAACTCGAAAACTTTGAGGGCTGATGCTGAATTTTCTGACTGTTTAGGCTTATGCTGTCTTATTACCTCTGGATTCTATATTGCATTTTATTTTTGAGCTAGTTCTCGTCCGCCTGGTTATGTGATTATGTTATCCTTTTTCTCCAGTGATGTTAAGTCTACTGTGATTGATGATTATGCTTTCCATAAAATTAATGCTACTGTGACTGTTTCTCTGGCAAAGTGGCAATCTCACGTTGATTGTTGGAACTACCCAAACAAGGATGATCTGCATCTGCCCTTCCTGTTGCTGAACTGCTACCTCAACGTGTTGGTTACAGATAATTTTCTTAGTCGTAGCTCAGAATTATGGGTCACGAATACCTTGCGTACCTGGCCATCAAAACACTCCCAGAAAGATTGCCGCGATCCACTGGTGCTCCTAGTACAACATCGGAAGGATTGCAGCAGCCCACTGGTGCTACATTCTTCCAATGAGCAACTTCTAGCGACCTTTCGTCACACCACAAGTCTATAATGATCTTTGGAAAAATCGAAGCTGCCTGATCTAAATTCTAGAGAGTTAAAAAACAAAGAACATTAGTTACATCTAAGCTGTTACACGAGCTAGCACGAGATGAGCTACGTCGCCCGACTGTTGTACAGAGGCAAAACCACAGCGGGCTATATAACTTATAAATCTTCTCCCTCTACATACAACACGAGAGAGCAGGCAGGCGCCAGGAGCGCACACGCCGAGCCGAGCCGAGCCGAGCAAGTTTCGCTTCACGACTGCTGGTCTCTGAAGAGGCGCCTACGCTTGGAGGTTGGCTGCTTCTCCTCGGGCGTCTCCGCGACCACCATCTTGTCCTGCTGCATCACCAGGCCCCGGTTCCGGGTGAGCTTCCTGATGGGTGTTCTTTGCGCGCATAGCTCTGGTGGATCAGGCTGGTCATGATTTTCGGCGCAGGGGATGTTCTCGGGGGTCCTGTGTGGCATCAGTTCTTCCCCATCCGCGACGACTTCTTGCATAAGCTGGAAAAGGATGACAAAAAAGAGGGCAAATGTAGATTTGCCCTGAATTGTAAGTGAAAATAGAGAAGCGTGCGAAAACAAATTGTCATTTTATAAGGGAGCTGGCGAAAACAAAAATCAACAAGAATTTTTCTTCCTAGCTTAGGCCTAATATACAGCAAGCAAATGGATTGATATCTATCTATACTACTTAAAATGTTAGTAGTGGTGGTGTCCCACACTACCACACTTACCCCTACGGCGACATGTGAACCCCATAATATATACTATTACATCACTCTTCAATGAATCAACTCTCACTTTATTATTGGTTCTCCCAGATTTTAAAATCATCTACTTGTTCAATAAAGAAAATTATAGTATTACTTAGACTAAGTGTTTATTAATTGATTTAAGGTAAAAATCTAGGCTAGTCAGATAAATGAAGACAAAGGGCATTCACTCCTGAGAAAAACAGTATCCCTAAATAGGGTGGTAAAACTTAAGGATAATTCTATAAATCAGATCTGCAAGTTGAATTTTGTACAGTTCTACAGAATTAACTCACACCCAACACTGAAGTTGATTCATCAAAGTCAAATATCTGAAGGTTTATCAACAAAAAGAACTACTAACACACCTTCCAGTCTTTGAAATCAAATCTGAAAACAAAATGGCTGTAGGAGACTTCTCCTGAGGCTACCGCACTAGCAGCAGGAGCATTTCTAGGATCTGCATGGGACCAATAGAATTATCTTAGATATGTATGTCACTAAAGAAGCGGTATCTTGTAATTTCATTTAAGGAAACAAATGAGGGCAACAGAAAAGTTTCTTACAGACTATATGATGCCCGTTGTCATCTATGTTTATTGCCACCCTGCCATCTTTAACTAGGAAGGACAATGCAAAAACGTTCTCAACAGTTTGGGCAAAAGAACGCCTGTTTAAAACAAGGTTCTCCAGCCTTGCCCTTTTATTCCTCCTTAGGATATCAAATATAACAGACACATTCCTATCAGTGTCTGTCTTTACTCCCTCCGAAGATTCAGCAAGCTGCATATAATGTAGCATCATATCGATCCGTTATTCAGAGTAAGAAATGGAACAGTATACAAGCGCAGTGATTGCACACAGGTATAAACAAAATAAATTGCCGTGAAAAAGAAGATAAGTCTGTGCCAGACGCCTGGACAAGAAACTTGATAGTGAACAAGGAATATAAATGGTTATGTCGCAGATGTTCCTTTAGAGATAAAAGGTTATATGGTTTTGAACATGTAAGCAACACAGTTACAAAATGGAATCCAGTAAGATAGATATGTCAAGTTCCACCCAATGGCATGAATAATAGCACCAGACCTGCTATCTCACAGACTCATGGAGGGAAAAATGAATACCGTGATGAAAGAAATGCACAGATGGCTATTATGGTTTCATTGATGACTACCATATCCTTTATAATATACAAAAGCATATGACTAGTTGCCTAGTTGGCTACCTGTTCAGGACGAGCATTTTCGGTTGGCCTCGCAGTTCGTTTTCTATTGACAACCACAGCCTTCCGCTGCTTTACTTCTGTATTCATGGGTCCAAGCCTGTAAATATTCAAATTTGAGTCGTTTAAGTCATTTGCCAGGAAGATAGAAAGCAAGAAATGATGCGCATATATAAAGATGGAGGAGCTTCATTACATAGTGCAGCATCCAGGTGCAGCCCTGAAGACATGGGACACAGAAAGCCCAACATCACCCCAGCGCAATGAAGCAGCCTCAGAATCAAGGCCCCCTGATTGCCCAAATTTCTTCAGCATTGCTGTTACGAAATCAGAGGGAGTGATTCCTTCACTTGACTGAGACCTCACGGATGTTACCAAAGTGTTTGCAATGTCCAACAGAGCTTCTGCATCAGCTATTTGCTCCCTAGGCCTCTGCACTGCATTGTAGAAGGATGCAGTCATTTTGTGTTCTTCATATAGCACTTATGCTTAAATCCAAACCAGTAAAATATAGCATAAGCAGCTATTCGAAGTACTAGTACTCATTTTGGCATGCCACAGTGAGTTCTAAACTTTTAATATTAACATGGCAATAAACTCAAAGTTTTGCCAAGAAATGTCTTACAGAAGAAAAAAACTGAGCAATTACATCGACATTAGCATGGGAGAACAACCAACTCAACTAAAATTACAGTCACAGACTCAAAGCATATGCATATTACCATATCCAACTCCAACGCAGAAGTACAGAATGTTTTAGAAGAAGTCTCTATATTTAATGAACAAATCTTGATGTAGTTGGAATGAAAATAAACTTGCGCAGATGCTACACATAACTGCTAAGGGGGGTGGCAACACAAAAACCAACACAGATGTTTATACTTTGATCGATAATTTGCTGATGTTCTGATGTTCGAGTAGCAATTTGAAGTAAAATATCAACAGTAAGAATGAGACAGGAACATGAATTTTGATCCTTAACCCCACTCCTAGGCATATTTAGTTATTGGACAAAGTTGTGTCTCAAGAATGGGGAATATGCTTCATGAAGTTTTCAAGTGAAACCAGAATCTAGTAGTGCGCAAGAATGCTATATCAATTTTCTGAATACCCACCAATGTTTGAGGTCCTGCTGGGATTTACTATACATCCAATGCAGATCAACAACTTGTTAATATCCTTTTATTCTGAACTTGCAACAAGTGCTCCAGCAGCTAACACTAATAGTCTAAGCATGAGGTTCAAATATCACGATGTCTTTCTAATTTGTGACTCAGATGCAACACAAATCGGAAACAGCGACTCCAAGGCAAGGATAATCACATCAAACTCCAGAAAATACACGGTTTAGCAAAGGCGAAAGGCGATTTCGTACCGAGCTCGTGCAGGCACTCGACCTGCGTGATGATGGCGGCGAACGTGTCGGAGTCCGCCCTCGCCATGTCATCCTTCTCATCTGCGGCGGACAAACACAGAACACACACAGCTCAAATCACACCCCGCATACCGAAACCCACTCGACCAAACCAAACCCCCGAAACCCCACCCACGACGAGCGGGAGCCGAGGAGTAGATGCCCCTACCGCTGATGAGATTCTTCACGGCGAGGTACCGCGACCGGAGCAGCCGCCGCTCCGCAACCCCTGCTGCTGCTGCTGCTGCCTCCGCCCCCACCGCCGCCGCTGCCCTCCGCCATCGGGGACCGACCTGGTGCTCCCAAACCCTAAGCCCCCCAACTCCAGATCCCCGAATCCCCAAAGCGCTCGCCGGCCTCGAACCGAGGCCCGATCGGCGAAGCGAGCGCGCGGCGAGTGGAAAATTTGGGCGAAATTTCGTGGCGGAAGCAGCCGATGGGGAGGCGCGGATTTGAAAGCTCGCGGTGGAGCCTTCCCAAGGAAGCGTTAAACGCTTGCGGCTGGGAGAGATTCGTTTTATTTTTCTTTGGGTGGGGCCATCTTGTCAGTGACTGGGAGGTGATGTCGGTGGTAGGGATTTTTTCTAGAGTTTCGTAGGCCCCGTATGTCAGTGAGTGGGTGCTCGCCTCGGCGTTGGGTGGTGGTGGACTGGACGGGCGTGCGGGTTGTGCGTGACATGTGTCTGGTTCAGTGGGCTCGTGGAGTTTTGGTGGGACCCACCTGTCAATGGGTAGAGGCCTACGATGGACTATACATGGTCGATGGGCCGGGCCACGCCGGGCCGGCGCGGCGACGAGGCATTGTAGCTCAACTGGCACGACATGACATGGTTGGTGGTGGGCTGTACCAGCACGGTCCATTTGCTTGGGCCGCCGACCAAGCCCGTGGGCCAGCACAACACGACACAATCCCTGTAGCGTGTCGGCCTGGGTACGGCACGACTCACGGGTCGGCACGGCATAGAGGGGAATCAAGCCAAGCGTCGGGCCGCCGGCTAGGGTTAAGGTTTCGACAGCGTCGCGGCGGCGACGATGGTGGTGCGAAGGTCGACGCCGGCGTAGAGGGTGGGGCGGAGGCTGTGGCGGCAGGCGGGAGGGAAGAGGAGAGGCGGGTGTAGATGTAGTTTAGTCGGCTAGGTTTTTTTTCTTTGTAGTTTATGTATGTGTTCATTTTTGCTCTGTAGTTTGTCAGCGACTGAGGTGGTTTTGGCCCGTGGGCCTTAAACGTGCCGTGTCGACACGGCACGGCCCCGTCATCCGTGGGCCGTGCTTGGGTTGGAGGGGTAGGCACATGGGCCGACGCGGCACGACTCGCTACAAGAGCTATGCCAAGCGTCGAGCCGCCGGCTAGGGTGGGAGCGATGACAGAGATTAGAAAGAGCTAGAAGGAAGAAGCGGTGAAGGGAAGATGAGTAATTTGATCCAAAATTTTTTATAATTGTATGGAAGGGGTATATAGCGACATAGCTTTAATTTTATAATTTTAGTCCAGTTATAAAGACATTACTTCAAATAAATAAATATAGTAATTGTATTTTTCAAAATCGAAGAAGTTAACATTTAACCACGGAGAATTCAGTGTGGATTTGATTCCCGCTCGCTATTTCGAGCTGTGGCGCGAGGTCTGGGAATTGCCGAACTGGGAGGTTTGCCGGGTTCCCGATTTTGGTTCAAACATTTGATTGGTTCTCAGTTGCGTCAGAACTCGCGAGGTTGCAAACTGTTCGGTGATTCGGTCCCATTCGGAACATAGAAAAAAATTATATTCCGAGATGCTTTGGTTCGAATACACACCGTAACATCGTACAAGACTGGAAAAATTGCATCGTCGAACCAAGTTTTCGTTCCAAACCTTGGTGAACAAAGAGTCGTTATTGTCCAGCTATACATCGAAATCAATGGATTGTCGTTTGTGTATAAGTAGTGTTTCTTCGGTTCTAAGGGTTCTTTTCAGCATGCCAGCCGATTAGCCGGCTATCAAATCAAACAAAAACACCTCATTAATTAAGTATTAATTATTATAAACATAAAAAATAATTCATTTGAATTTTTAATTCTTTTTCCAAAAATCATACCGTTTAACGATTTAAAAAACGTGCTCGTGATAATCTAAACTTAAACATCAGAAAAGGACGCGGCCTAAAATGTACCAGCAAAGCAAAAGGAACATTGGAAGATGGCGGACCGTACCAAATTATTGTTCCATCGTTTACTTATAAGCGACATTTAAATTTTAAATCGCTAAATATAATTTTAGAGCTAATCTGGCATCAGGAGAACATGTGGTGCACTATACCATGATGAAAACTGCCGAGAGAAAGCAAAAGGTTGCCCTTGCAGATGGGAGAAACCGCAGTTGGGATGGATGAAATTACATATTGCTTGGTCACGGTGCAAGTGCAACTGATCCAAACAAAAGAGGAGATGTCAGAGCTTAGCTGTTGGAGACCTGATGACGGTAAATAGGGAGGTTATAATCAAGAAAGTTTATCGAAGCCAAAACTATATCAGTCACGCTTTAGCTAATAGAACTTGAGTATGTTTAGTTCATCAGTTTTGCCCATTCTCCCGCAGCGTGAATGGGGTGCGAATGAATAGTGATAATATGGTCTTAGAGACAGTTGTAATTTCATTGCACAGCTTGTGTGAGGACTGTAATATAATCTCCTAACCACAAAAGAAATTAATTGCTAAATACAGTTTTAGAGTTTATTTTGAGGTTTTTATTATAGTTGATTTTTAGCATTGATTTTTATTGACTATTTTGACATAAAAATTTTATCCATAATTTTGTTTCATTCCGTACATTTTTCCACGGTTTACCAGCAATAATAAGAGTAAATCTATAAACATTTCATATATTCTGATAATCAATAAGAATGCACTTAAAGTAATATCACGCGATATATGTAGGTATCAACATTTCATCTGTTGGTTCTAATAACCAACAGAGGCTAGGATGGACATGGATTTCTACAATTGCACCTAGGCATTAAAAAAACTTTTTCAGGCTAGGATAGCTCGCTGTACAGTATGGTTTTAGCCTAATGAGCGGCTTGGTTGTACGCAAAAAAGGTGTTTGATGAAATGCCTGTGAGGTATGAACTTGTTAGAAAAATGAGTTTCTGTTGCATCTCTGTCTCCACAACTCCACATATGAGATGGGATCAAAACACCTTAATTCACAAAAGGAGCATGATGCACTACAATATACAGTATAGTTGCAGCAAGATCATTGCATCTCCGGCGGCTCGCCACTGGACACTGCCACCAGCCCGCGTTCCATTGCCTGGATCGCCTCCACCCTCCTGGCCACCTCCGCCATGGTCGGCCTCCTCCACGGCTCGTCGGCGGTGCAGTCGCGGGCGATGGCGAGCACCCGCGCCATCTGCTCCGCTGCGCGCCGGACACCGGCAGGCAAGTGTCGAACACCTCGCCGTCACGCCCGCGCGCTGCCATCCACCGCACCCACCCGACGAGGCTTCCGCCACCTCCGGGTTCGTCATTGCCCTCCACCGCCGCCGCCGCCGCCGCCGACCACGTCGGTGGCCGGCCCGTGAGCAGCTCCAGCATGACGACGCCGAAGCTATACACGTCGCCCTTGGCGGTGCACCGCATCGACAGCGCGTACTCCGGCGGGATGTACCCGAGCGTGCCGGCGAGGACGGTGCTGACGTGTGTCTCGCACGCGCTGATGATCCGCGCGAGCCCGAAGTCGGAGACCCGCGGCTCGAGGCCCTCGCCGAGGAGGACGTTGCTCGACTTGACGTCGCGGTGGATGACGTGCGGCACAAAGCCGTGGTGCAGGAACGCCAGCCCGCGGGCGGCGCCGCCGCAGATCCTGAGGCGCTCCGGCCACCCGAGCGCGTCCACCGCGCCGCCGCGCAGCCGGTCCTCCAGGCTGCCGTGCTCCATGTACTCGTAGACGAGGAACCTCTCGTCGCCGGTGGCGCAGTAGCCGAGGAGGGAAACGAGGTTTGGGTGCTTCACCTTGCCGACGGTCTCCATCTCGGCGCGGAACTCGCGTTCGCCGCCCTGGAACCGGAGGCCGCCGTGGAGCCTCTTGACGGCGACCCTCCGGCCGCCCGGGAGCTCCGCCCTATACACCGTGCCGAAGCCGCCATCGCCGACGACGTGCATTCCGTTGAAATTCTCGGTGGCTCTCATGATCTCATCCACGGTGACCCTCACCGGCGCGTGCTCGAACGTCGCGAGGTTGATGCTCGGTGGCTCCCTCTTCTTCTTCTTCCCCAACAGATTGTCACTCAAGGTTGTCTCATGGTAAGCCATGGCATTGTCACTGGCAGGGACAAAAACAAACTGCCTCCTTCTCAACATCTTCCTCCGCCGTCTCAGATAAACCACCAGAATCACCAGCACAAAGACAATGGCTATTGCAATGCAACAAATGGTTGCTTCTAGTACATGAAATGGATGATCCGGCATCTTTTGATCGACACGGTTAGCGGCGCAAACACCGCCTTCTTCAGCAGCACAATCTGCCAAGGTGAAAGTGCCGTCGCGGTTACTGGAGAAGTTTGCGAAGGTGAGGCAAAACATATTGCAGATACCACAAGGGATGGTTCCACTGAAATCATTGCTTGATAGGTCAAGATAGTACAAAGAAGTGATCCCTACTATTGCTGATGGCAATCTTCCAGTGAGGCTGTTGTTGTGGAGATCAAGATAGGTCAGCTTTGTGAAGTTGGAGATCGAGTCGTCCAGGCTCCCGGAGAAATGGTTGCTGCTTGCATTGAAGAAGATAAGTGGGATTGGGGATTCTTTGTCCTCATGACAGGAAAATGGGATTTGTCCAGAGATGTTGTTGTCACTGACATCCAAGTGGTTTAGGCTCATTTTGCAGAGTAGATCCAATGGTAGAGTGCCGGTAAGCGCGTTATCCGACAAGTCCAGCATTGTGATCTGGGGAAGAATGCTGCCTATGCCAGCAGGAATGGAGCCACTGAGTCTGTTGCTCGACAGAAGAAGTCCTTGGAGGCTTGCCAATGGTAGAGACCATGGAAGGACAGGCCCAACCAATGCATTGGAAGATAGATCAATGGTTGTAATGTTTCTCAGCTCAGCAAGTTCCACAGGTATAGTGCCACTTAACAAGTTCTCTTGCAGGTGTAGCTCTACCAGTATAGAACAATTTTTGATCGCTCTCGGGATGTGGCCAGTCAATCTGTTCCACGACAAATCAATCAATCCAACGTGTTGAACGTACTCCAATTCAGAGTGGGACTCTCGCGAGAAAGCCACACATAGCTCAGAAGGGATAGCGCCTGACAGCCGATTCCAGGACAGGACCAAGGTGTTGAGCTTTGTCAAGTGAGATATGGCCTTGGGGATGTGTCCTGTCAAATTGTTCGAGCTCAAGTCCAACGTGACAAGGTTACTGCAGTTGAAGAGCTGTATTGGAATGTCCCCAGATAGCACGTTGCCACTCAGAGACAGTGCTGTCAGATTCTTCAGAGCGCCGATCGACCGAGGGAGAGGCCCTTGCAAGTAGTTTCTGTCTATGCTCAACGATTGCAAGCTCAATAGCTTACCAATGCTCTCAGGGATCATGCCAGTTAGCTGGTTATCACTGAGAGAGATATCCAAGATGGTTGATGATTCCCAAAACTTGTCAGGGATCATCCCTGTGAAATTGTTATGGGATAAATCAAGTGACACTAGCGGTAGCATAGCTAAGTATTCTGGTATCTCACCCTGGAGATGGTTACCTAGCAAGCTTAGCTCAGTAAGATTCTTGCATCCTTTAAATGTCTCATCGATACTCCCGGTCAGATTGTTATCATTCAATCTAAGTATCTGCAGAAAGGTGCCTTGACATATCTTGGCAGGGATAGAGCCTGACAGCTGGTTGGATCCTGCAGAGAAACTAACCAGATGTAACGGAAGAACCGGTAGAGGACCGTCGAACATGTTCTGCACAACTGATATAGATGAAACATTACTCCAGTTCTGAATCCAATCAGGAATGTGGCCTGAGAGTCTGTTTCCTTCCACATCAAACAAGACAATGGCAACTAAATCTGCAAGTTCTTCAGGTATAGTGCCACTGAAGTTATTGCCGGACAGAACTACAGTAGTAAGCTTCTTGCAGTTGCCAAGTTCATTCGGTATGCTCCCAGTGAACCCTGCACTCTTCGCCATCAGCTGCGTCAGATTGTGCAGCTCACCAACAGATGCTGGAAGCTCACTACTGAAGCTGTTAAATGATACATAAAGCTCTTTCAGGCTTTTGAGATTGCCGATCGACAAAGGGATGGTGCCCATGAGATTGCATTTGAGGAGATTAAGTACTTCAAGCTGCTTCAGGTTACCAATCTCTTCTGGGATGCTTCCAGTTAACTCATTGTCTGATAGAATCAAACTTTGCAGATTTTTCAGTTGACAAAGCTCCTTGGGGATTGGCCCCACCAAACCATTTGATGATAAATCGAGCTTGACAAGGTTGACTAACGCTCTTATTCCCGGGAATATTGATCCGGTGAGATTGTTATTGTTTGCATCAAGGTACAAGAGCCGAGATAGATTACCAAAAGATGCCGGTATCGATCCACTAAATGCATTTGTGTGAATGTCGAGGTACTCCAGGTTCTTCAGACTGCCTAGCTCTGGAGGGAGGCCTCCAGAGAAGGAATTCATGGATATGGATAGCACGGTGAGCTGCTGAAGGTGAGCAATGGCAGGGCTCGGTTGTCCAGAGAACATGTTGTTTTCAAGCACCATAACTTTCAGCATCTTCAAGTCAAATAATGAGGCAGGTAGAGGGCCAGCAAGCTGGTTATTACTCAAGTCTAGGTACTGGAGATGCTGCAGATTCACCATGGCTTTTGGAAGCTCACCGGAAAACCCACACCCGCTTACGTTGAGCCGAACGAGTGACCGGAATGCCATGATCTGTGATGGAAAATCGACGTAGAGTGGCATAGATGACAGGTCTATGGCCACAACAGCAAGCCCCATGCATGATATACCTGACCAGTTGCATGGAGGAGTCTCTGACTCAAACCAGTTGTGGAGGAAGCCTTTTCCTACAGCGATTGCTTTTCTCAGAGCAAATAAATTCTTGATATCGGATTCCGCCAAAGCAGGGATAGGGATGAAGCAGAGAAGTAGAGTGAACAAGCAAACGCGATACTGGAAAAAGGAAAGGGAGAGTTACAATGAAAGGCATTGTTATTCGGGTAACAAAATCAAGAAAAATACCAACAGCTGAAGGAAAGAATTATCACACTTAACTTATGTTCAAGGTTCTAATTTGCAAATGCTCAGCTCTTACATGTAGACTATAATACGATTAATTTGATGTGTATGGTGTATGCATAGCTGATATGAATCTTATATTTTGAGATAAAGAATTGTTTTCTACTCAAGGCTCTGTTTTTGGGGGCTGTCCAGCTTATACATCTTTTTAGATAAAAGAATCTAGCTTATGCATATCTGCTCAACAAATGAAGTAAATGTAATAGCAAAGCTAAAGAAATACAATAAATATGTTTAATACAAATTCAATATAAATATTAACAAACTAGTGATATTTTCACGTGCAACCTAATTAGATAAACAAAAAAAAACATCATTGTTCAGGCAGCAGAGTTCTCAACAGACCAGAACATCGACCCAATGCAATGGAGTGTCCAGGCAAACAGCTGAAAGAAACAACTTAAACCAAGTACCTGTAGAACCATTGCTCGTTCTTCTTCTCACAAACCGTGAGACCGTGAGAGTTATGCAGATTGCCCAACTTCAGTAATCTGAAACGGGTAGTCTTTGAGAAATAAATCCTGCAATAAGAAAAAGGTAGCACCCTGTCAGCTACTCAGTTTTATGGAACCGTCGACAACATACAAGTACAAGAAATGATCAGCAAACAAGCCTAGTCTTTTCTTTGTCAATTTGTCAAGAGCGCCAACCATTTCATAAGCAGAAGAAGGCAATACCCGACTGGACAAGGTACCATTTCATTGCAAGGTAAAATGGACAAAGACGTGCCTACCCAACTCTCGGGGTCTGGGAATTCTGAACTTGGAAAAATTCACGAGAACTTTGCGGCTACGTTGGTTGTGGCATGAATGGAAAGATCCAACCAAGCCATGGGTGGGACTAGAGACGCCATATGATAAAGTTGACAAGAACCTTTTCGTCGCCTCCACAAAAGTAATCATTGGTGACGATAATACAATTCATTTTGGAACTCCGCGTGGGTGGAAGACGGTCAAAGACTGAAGGACCTAATTCCTTTGGTATACATGAACTCCAGAAACAAAAACAAGTCCCTCATGCAAGGGAAGGAGGGAGATGCTTGGGTTCAAGACCTCAAGCTGCATCTGCATGTCAGCTTCCTCATAACAGTCAGCCTAGTCAGCCAGCTGGTAGCCCTTTGGGAGACGGTTCCGGTTGTCATTTTGGACAGCGAGGAAGCGGACCAGATCAGTTGAAATTTTGCAATGCATGGGGTATACATGGCCTCCTCGGCATATAGAGCGCAATGTTGTGGGGGCAACCAACACAACTTTCAGTGACTTGATTTGGAAATCTTGAGCCCCAGGAAAATGCAAATTTTATGCGTGGCTCATCATCCAGAATAGAGTTTGGATTTCGAGAGAGGCTTGCAATCGGGGGGTGGGAGAATAATGGGTAATGCCCCTATGTCGTCGGGAGCCCGAGACGGCGCCGCACCTCGTGGCGGATTGTAGATATACAAGGAGAATATGGCGCCTAGTAGCTGTTTGGTTGGGATACACACACATCAAGCCAGATAGTTGGGACCAGGCACTTTCGGTCCAAAAGTGGTGTAAAAACATGGCAAACACGAGAGGCATGTCGAAGAAAGGACTTCGTTCCATGATCCTTTTGATCGTCTGGGAGATATGAAAGGAAAAAATCGGCAGATTTTTGACCATAAAGAGGCACCAACGAGCTTCCTACTGCAAAAATTTAAAGAGGAGTCTAACTTTGAAGCCTAGTGGGGCAAAACGACTAAGAGAAATTCTTTCATCTTGACATTACTGTCTTATCTCGTAAAGTTTCTCTTTAATTTTTCACAAAGCGATGTATTTATTTACGCTCTATTCAATAAGAAGGTATAATTGTACCATTTTCTTTTTAAAAAAAGAAGCCAATATATTCAATAAAGAAAGGACCAGACCACACTTCAATCGATATCACACGGCACAAACTCAAAACTGCAAGTTAATATATTCAGCTCCCACAGAATAAACCTTCATAAAACTACTAAAATTATGCCAACTCCGAGACAAAACAACTTTCGATGGCTGAAGAACTGGAACAAATGTTAAATTAATTACCAACATAAAATTTCTACTAGAACAACAATATTTTTGCAAGTCTTTTCTCCCTTTCCTATGTATAGCCTTTCTAGCCACCGGACACTGGCTGGAGCACATGTGTTCGTATACCTGCGATTTATTTGTCACCCTTTGGTTTCATTAATTTTATCGGATCCTAGACCATCGTTGGCTTATATGCAGCAGCCAAATTTAAATCTCACAACTTTTATAATTAATTTTAGGTTTTTCATAATTTCTTATTTTTAACTTTAGTTATGGACAGATAAAAATAGAAATATAAGATCCGTACTCTATGATTATGATTATTTTCCGTAGCTCGTCCACATGTCTTCGGCTTATAAGCAGCTACTCGCATTAAACAACAGATTTATTAAAAAGCTAATTATTAGTTAAAAATGTTGATCGAAACGAAATTGCTTGTATAACAATAGAGTTGACGTTCGCTTAGTAATTACGTTTAAGACAGTAGAATTGACTCACGCTCGGTAGTATTTGTTTGTCACGGGAGTAATACTGACGGGAGGAAGTATGCTCCTCCTTTAAAATTTTAAAGTTTAAACTCCAAAACTTGTATATTGTATAGTGTTTCTTTCGACTCATAATAAATTTATATTTACTTAATTTATTTGATTAAAATAAATTTATTTTAAAGTAATTATTGCATTGAAGTTTATAAAAATAAAGAATAATAATATTAAAAGTAAATAAAGTAAACAATATAATAAAATATGTGTATTCTTTTTTTATTGTGGAATTGATGAAAAATAAATTTATTTTGAGATGGAGAAAAAAACGTAGTAGTAGTAGAAGTAATGGATGGTACAAGTACGTGACCCGAGGCCGCACGACTGAATCGAAACCAAATTAACCAAACGAGCGGGGCGGAATTCGGGGAAAGAAATGGATCGTGCATACCAAAACTGCGTCCCTGTCTCGCGGCGGCGCCGGCAGCCGGACGTAGCAGCCGTCGCCTATGCAGCAGGGGATCCTGCGAGGCCGCGACGCCTCGACCGATGGCGCCGTACCGCTCCGCCTCCTCCCCTGCGTGGGCTCTCGCCGGAGCGGGCGCAGGACCAGGACGAGAGATCGACGCACGATGAGCAACGAGCCAGATTGCGATGGTAGTCACGAGAATACAGCAGCAGCTAGTTAAGCGATTTCAATCCGTACTTGATTTGGTTTGATCCCCTCAATGCAGTTGCCGGCGACCGGAGCGGTTGTCCGCCGTCCGCGGCGAGGCGAGGCGAGGAGGTGGCGCCGCCACGAAGACCGGCACAATCAACGCCCGGCGAGCGGGAGGTGATCGAGCATATGAGCCATGGCGATCGATGAGAGGGGAGGATTTATAGGGGGGAGAGATTCTGGGGGAAGCTTCCGGGGTTTTGCCATTTGCGGTTACATTCACTCCTTCGTCTGCAGTGGTGTACTGCTGAGCGCTGACTGCTGCCCTGTGCAGTGTCCGTGTAGTCCGTTTCTTTCTACTTCAGTTTTTTTTACTGCAATGAAATGGAATGCCATTTTTTGCTCTGCTAATGTTATCTTTTTTTCTTGCTCACAAGAAAAGTTTTATTTTATTTTTGGTATATCTTAACGACAGTAATAGGTTGCTAATTTGCTAGGCACTGTAACCAGAGGGAGCTTACATTCCTTATAAGAGTATTTTTGGAGGAAAAAGACCAATACAATCGTAAAAATGAATTAGGAAATCCATAAATGGTCCTGATCGAGCAACTCCGTCTTTACTGAAAAGTATTGGATAACAAAATTATTAAAACAAATCACGCCATCACTCAACTTTACTGGATACATATTATTGTTATCATACTTCCTGTCTCGTCAATGTCACCACTCCAACCTCATAACCACTAGCTGAGTGAAAATAAACAAGCCCACAATCATTCGGTCGGCGCCTCTGCACCCTATCACCTATTTGCTGAAGTTTTAATATCCCTAACAGCTTCGATAAAAGATGACATATATTGTCAAAGGTAAAGTGTGTGTGTGTGTGTATATATATATATATATATATATATATATATATATATATGAAATGAAGCCACACATTGTAGGATTATTTTTGGACAAAACCAATAAGTGTCGTTATATCTTGAACGTGTTTTATCATTAACTGTCTCATGTTCAATTAAAACGACAAACACATTGTACAGTGATATCCCTACTTCTATGTAATCCTTTTTACTGCACATATCGCATGATGATGCGTATAATCATCCGTTGGCCGTGTAGCATTTTCATAATGCGTTGTGGCATAAAACCATCAATAACCTTCTACGGCATGACATCTATTTGCTCTTTATTTCGACACTAACTAATATGTATGTCTTAAACGTTTGAAGTATATTGATGGATGCGATTTTGCAAGCACCTTAAATAAACAAAATTCACAATTGCATGGCAAACGTGAACTCCAATTACATTCGCATATAGTACAACGTATAAACAGAGTTTCGAAGTGCTATATCTATTAACATTCTATTTATCCTAGGTGTAACTAAACAATGATTGATAATTTGATACAGAGAACACATGTGACAAAATTAGCAGATTGATCCATTTAAAACACAAAATACACACAAAAATTCACAGGAAATACTTCAAGTATAATCTATAATAAATTAAAAAAATCAACTAGAAAACGACACTACTCTATACTCTAATTAATTCCAGGATGTTCGCCAACTACGTGAACACCATAAATGCGTGATAACTTTTTTAAAAAGAGTTTTAGATTCTAAGAATCAGATATTGATAAAAATAGCTTTTAGTTTATTTTTAAATTTTATAATTACATATTCCTAAAATCTGGATGAAATACGAAAGAATATTCGAGAGAGTTTTTATTTTTGGGAGAAAGTTCTTCGTTCTCTCCTACGAGGCTCAACCATTTCCCGCCCCCGTAACGGCGTAACGGCCTCCACGCGCCCGGCACGTGACCGCCTCTTCTCCTCCCCTCGCACCCTAGCCTCCGGAACTTTTGAAAAGCCCTAAACCCTCCTCTCCTCCTCCTCGCGAATCCCCGTGGCTTCTCCGGCCGCTCGGGGAGATTCTATCCTTCCCCACCGGTGGGTTCCTCCAATTCGCGGGCGGATTGCTCGGCCTGATCGGGGGACGGCCGGGCGCGCGGATTTGGGGGTGGATTTGGAGCGGCAGCGTCGGGAGCAGCGGGCGAGCGGGTTTTGTGTAAGGTTCGAGAACGTTCCGGTTGGTATCGTCGGCAATTTCGTGCGCGGGCTGCTCGATTCTGTCTGGATTTCGTGGCGATCGGCGCTGGATTTGGGGGTCGCTGAGCCGCGGAGGCATCGGAATGGCGGCGGCGCTGCCTCGCCTCCTCGCCGCGGCGGTGCTGTGCGCGGCGTTCGCCTCCGTATCAGGCTTCACCGACCCCTCCGATGGTGAGTCCACTCAACCCCTCGATCTGTAGCGATCGAGCAGTTGCCGTTTGATTTGATGCCTCTACTCCGCGAGCGCGCGAGGGCTGGTCTGTGCTTGTGTGACTGCTTAGCATGAGCTCATGCGCGCGCTTACGCGAGCATGAGTTTGCCCAGTGCGTGTGCAGCCGTTGGCACGGTCGCATGATGTTTATCTATATATGCTTGCTCACACTTGGTATTAGTGTTCGTGTTGCTCCTGGTCCTGGCCACATCGACGAACGTGATTGTGTGCCAGAACAGGAGGGTGCTTGCTATTGTGACCGTATCGTAGTTACCTTTGTTCAATTACCGCGTGTCATGCCGTTTTCATGTTTGTGTATGACTTCGCTGCCTTGTGTTTAATTTTCTGTTGTGCTTGGTCGTTCTACAGCTTTAGGGCTTTGGGAATTATATCGAACATTGGATTCTCCATGGCAGCTTTCTGGGTGGACATTTGAGGGTGGTGACCCCTGTGGCGGCGGCGGTGAACAACGGCCATGGCATGGAGTCCTTTGCAGGGATTCGTCCATTGTCGCTTTGTAATTCTTCAGTTATTCTTAACTTCCTGGTCAGTTCCACCTTCAACTTTGCAGGGATTATTAACTGAATTGAATATTTCGCTCTTCTTTCACTCATACGCAGAAATATTAGTGGGCTAGGAGTTGGCGGGTGGCTTGGTCCGGAGCTGCTCAAGTTTTACTCTTTGAAAACACTGTGAGCTTTTTACCAGAAAGCTTGTGATATCTGTTAGCATATCATGATTCTGCAGTTCTTAGTTCAGTTTTTAATTCCTTTTGCTCTGCTGAATCATGATGACTGTAGGGATGTGAGCTTCAATAACATTGCTGGTGAAATCCCGCACAATTTGCCCCCAAGTGTGGAATACCTGTACATTCTCTTTGTCCTTTGGTTATCCCCCTTTTAGCTGGGCTAAATACCAAATATAAACTGCGATTGACATAATCATCATATGTTGTTCTCCTGTAGAAATTTCGCAGCCAACCAGTTTGAGGGGAGTATTCCACCATCATTGCCATGGTTGCACTCCCTTAAATATCTGTGAGTGCATTTTTGGCAATTGGAGTACTTCCTATAGTGAACTCTGGTTGCAGAATCAAATAACTTTCCTGTAATCTTTGTTGCAGGAACCTCAGCCACAATAAGCTCTCTGGAATAATTGGTGATGTTTTCGTCAACATGGAAAGCTTAGGAACAATGTACAGCTCTTGAATAAATGAATTATTTCTGACATACGAATCCTTGCTGACCAAACATTATTTAATATTTGCATGTAGAATAGAAGTTTCAGCCATGCATAACTACATCCATTTGTGTTTCCTAGATTTTCTCCCTCCACTATTGTGTATAACTGCATGTTCACTTAGCCACCCCACAAAAAAATGCATGGTTTGTTGCATTCACATAAATCACATGGATCATTTGATATAGCAAGTTTTTTTACAGTCTGTTTGTTTCTATTTTTGCATCTATTTGCTTTATGGTTTCTTAAAAAACAATCTTCATGGCTCAACCTCACCTGTTAATATGGGCACACACTTTGATGCTAGAGTTCCTTTGGACCTTCTTGCAATTCTACTATAATTTTTCATGCTAATTTAGCTATATATCTTCCAGTAATTTGATCTGTCACCCACTGTACCTCATGTTTGTTCCCCTTCAACTTCAGGGATTTATCATTCAACTCTTTCAGTGGTGACCTGCCAACATCTGTTAGCTCGTTGAAGAAACTTCATCACCTGTAAGAATGATGTGTGTTCTTAACGATTTCATGCACAAAAAAATGCTATAATATTGACAAAAGATTTATTTTCCTTTGGTTTTACAGTTATTTACAGCATAATGAGTTCACAGGATCTGTTATTTTGTTGGCAGACCTTCCATTATCAACCCTGTAAGAAATTCAACTGGATTTTATCCTTCTTTATATTTGCCACTCTCATCCTTACTGACAATTATCAACTGGTTGCAGCAACATTGAAAATAACAGCTTCAGTGGTTATGTGCCTGGAACTTTTGAGTCCATTCCTGAGTTGAGGTATTGGGTTCTGCTTAATAACCCAATTTTCCTTCCGTAGGATATTATGCATACATGTTGCTTTGACTTCATATCTAGTTGAAATAAGTGACTAATCTAACATTCCAGGATTGATGGAAACCAGTTTCAACCAGGTTTCAAACGTGCATCTCCCTCATTTACCAAGAGTGCTCATTCACCACCAACTCCAAATCCACCTCCACATCCACCTCCATCTTCATCTCCACCACATGTGTCCCCACCCCCACCAGCAGTTAAGCAAAATTTGAAGCACAAGCCAGAACCTTTGAAGCCTTCCTTAAGCCATTCTTCTATGTACAACGACCAACATAGGAAGTCACACTCTCGAGTGACAGCTGCTGCGATAGCTACTGTTACTTGTACAGTTTTTGTGCTCTTCATTGTTGGATTGGTTCTGAAAAGCTGCACATACGGTCCTAAGAGCACCGCTAACAATGTCAAGTCTCCACCTGCCAATGTGGAAAAAGGTAGCACTGGAACTTTATTAGTTTAAGCATAACCGGTTTATGCAATCATAGTTGATGGCTAGACATCCCCTAGTGTTAGGATCTGTATATGATATCCAATCATGCATATATACATATATATATATATATTGTTTTCCGTTCTTGTTGCATTCTAATGTATTTATTGGATAGACCTACATTCTTTCACATCACTGAAATTCATACATATCATTTTACAGTCCCTAAAGCAAATGAGGTCCTGTACTCTTGGAATTCTCTTATGAATGACTGTGAGACTTCCTCTAGTGATGCCATTAAGCCTGAAAGAGCTATGAAAAGAAAAGTTTGGGCCAAGACATCCAAAAACTTTCTAACTGCAAAACAGTTTCAAGCTGTCGACATCTTGGCAGCTACCAGGAACTTCAGTAAAGAATGCTTTATTGGTGAAGGTTTCACTGGCCAAGTTTACAGAGGTGATTTTCCTGGCGGCCAGGTATCATACTGTTAGTACCCTGTTGGAAAATACTATTATTAGTTTTTACTTTGGAACAAGCTCTCGAGTCTAATTTCTACAACATGTGTTTCAACGTCCTAATAATGAATTGTGCTTTTTGGTGTGTTGAGTGTATTTTACTGCTTTCGTTCATCAACTGGCCATTTTCCTTTTCTTATCGGCTAGAAAGCTTGTCTTGCATTGTTGACATTTTTCTCTTGATCTTTTGAGGAGCTTTAAAATTCAATGCACAAGGAGAATGCAATTCCTAGTGCAATTCCTAGTCTCATATGCAACTTTCCAAAACCAATATCAGAAAAAAATGTGATTTTGTTCAGTGATTTATCAAATTTATCATTTGCTAAAAAGTAAAGGCAAATGTTTTTTCTGCAGATTATTTTACATCTGTATTTTATATGTATAACATGTATTTCTCCTCGTACATGCAGCTCCTGGCTATCAAGAAGATCAGCATGGTAGATCTGTCATTATCGGAACAAGATGAGCTCACAGACATGCTTGGGAAAATGTCCAATTTGAAGCACCCCAATATCTCTGCGCTTGTGGGCTACTGTGTTGAGTTTGGGCACTGTGCACTTCTATATGAATATGCAGAAAACGGCTCTCTTGATGATATTTTGTTTTCAGCGGCCACAAGGTCCAGGGCTTTGTCATGGAAAGCTCGGATGAAGATTGCTCTTGGAGTTGCCTATGCTTTGGAGTAAGTACAGTTGTGGACTTAGATTCCAACCAAATCATCTAGCTGTTTGTTTTGTACTGCAGGGTATACGCATCCTCATAGTCTTAATGGCTTTCTGTAAATTGTTTCGCTGGACTGATGTCAATTTTTAGATACGTACTGGAAACATTTCTGAAATTTTGAAGCGTATGCAGATTCATGCATTTGACGTGCTCTCCTCCAGTTGTTCATGGAAATATTAAAGCGACAAATATTTTGCTCGATGCTCAGCTGATGCCCTACCTCAGCCACTGTGGATTAGCCAAGTTAAGCCAATTTGTCAGCGCCATAAGAACGGTCAGTGCTCACTAGTTTTCGATGTTATATTGGATAATGTTCTTACTTTTGTAGGAAATCATTAGTGATGGTGATATAGTTAATGTTTACTCGAACAATTCTAGGATCAAATTGTTGTCATGGATTGCTAATCTCTTGGAGTTCTTTCCTCATACTTAACGATAAGGAATTTGAATTTTAGACAGAAAAGTATGCATTCAGAAAAAACAATGGTCCATACAGTTAGCTGTTTAGGGAAAAGTGGTTGTCCTGGTGATGGTGAGGCTGTTTAACCTCCCCACCTGCCTGGGTTCTAGTCCTAAGACCAAGTCACTAGGCTGGTGCTTATGTTCTTTGGTGAATGCTATAGCTCTTGATCAATTTTTCAAAAGAAAAAAACTAAATTAATAATAAGCCAGTTTAGATCCATACTTTTGGAATTTTGTCACGATTGCTTATAAATTGCGCCTCAACCAAAATCAAAGGTAGGTTGCTGGATAGACTCCTATACATTATAGTGTTATATCGAAACAAGCTGCTCTCCCTTGAAATATTTGAAAGATGTATGTGTGTCCCTACTAGGATCAACCGAGCAACCGTGGTCCCTCCAGAAAGGGGTAGAAAAATCACACCAATAAACTGGTGTTTTTCAAAGTCAGTGATATGTCTTCTGTATAATCCGTTGACCATTAACAGTTCCTCACCTGAAAAAACAGGACTCAGAAGCTCTCAACAGTGGTAAAGGCTATGTTGCACCTGAGCTTACTGACCCAGCAACAGATAGCATCAAGGCTGACATTTACAGTTTTGGTGTGATTTTGCTCGTGCTTTTGACTGGGCAGAAGGCCTTTGACAGGTATATGTTCACTTACTCCTGTACATCTGTAGTTTGGTTTTCTAATGAAGTTTTTTTTCCCCTCTTCAGTTCAAGAAGGCAGAATGAGCAGTTTCTAGTTGATTGGGCATCTCCTCATCTCCGTGACATTGATTCTTTGGAAAGAATAACTGATCCAAGAATAAATGCCTCTATGCCATCTAAAGCTATCTCTACATTAGGCAACATCATCTTACTCTGCATCAAGGTACAACTGTCATTACCTTTTTTTTTCTGGTATACACATTGCTTAATTAAAACGTGTCACCTTGCGGATAGAAGCCAACCTGGAAATTGGAACACCACTCACACTACTCGAAATGCTTAGACTCTGCTCCTAAATTGGGGATTGAAGGGGATTATAGCTGAAAAATGTCTAATTACAGCAGTCCCAATGATTTATGAGTTCATCAAATGAATTTCTGTACACCTTGTTTTTGTGACAGCGTATTTCTTCCTTCTATTCAGAAATCACCAGAGCTCCGTCCGCCAATGACAGTCATAACAGACAAACTACTGAAGCTTGTCCAGTCGACAGGACTTCAAAAGACAAGCACGACGACACAACACTTGGAGGTTGATGCTCAGGAACCCTCTTTCAAAACAACCAGACCGTATTTTGAGCCATCCTCTACAGGTACCTCACTCGATGACACACTTCCATTTTTGTTCTTATATTCTTCATTTCGAAGCCTTATTTGATTGCTCTAATTAGTAAGTCAAAGTGCAACCGGAGGCTGCATCTCCCAGAGATAAAGCCCTAGCTTCTACCCCCAAAATTGGTACTCGAGGAGGGTACTCAAGTATTTCAAGCGCCGCATCGCTTTCTGCACACCCTGTCAGTTTCAAACGGAGAAACCCAAAGCTGATGTGCTGAGACGCTCTGACTGCACAAGACTTGAAATTTTTCATGGTTGACCTCAGAGAATCGAGCGAAATGGACTCTTTTTCTCTTGCCCACTCTGAGAGAAACTTAGTCATGCGTGGGGTAGATGTATTAGGAACGTTTAACTCCACAAGTTTGGACTCAAATGAGCCGGCATGAGCATGGAGATGCTGCTTGGAATGCTCTTCCTAGTGAACTCTAACCGGCAGGTCCAGCCTTATCTTCCCCTGACTAATCACTTTGTGGTCGGCTCCGATACCCTGATCTTTTGTGACCGTTTTGCATCCTAAAAAGATACGCATCTTGGCAGTGTCTCAGCTTAGCTGTAGTTCGTTGTCTGGAACCGCAGGGTGTACGATGTTCGTTAGCCAGTGACCAATGGACTATCAGCACGACACCATGCTGGTCCTGAACTCACCAATGCTGCTCGATTCAGTCACATGACATGCCTGTTCTGTTGTGAGTAATTTTCTTGGATGATGTGTGGTGAATTCAGCAGATCCCGCCCGTGCTTATGCATGCGTCATGCATTCTGCCAATTTCTAGAGAAAACTCTGAGCTCAGTTCAATAACCTCTTTAGTTCTAATTAATGGCATTCTAGCAACTCAAACACACTAGCAAATGCCTCTCCGGTGCCATACACGGGAGCTATTAGTGTTGGTACATCCATCGTAATTAGTGTACAGATCTTAACCATCTCGATCCAAGATTGTCCCAAATGCAACTAGCTTAGCTAGCGAATCCCAAGCTCAATTACTCAGATCAGATGGAGATGCTGTTCGGGATGCCCCTCCCGGTGACCCCGGGCGTGGAGAACGGCTTGAGCAGCTCGTACGGCACGATGCCGGCGCCGCACCTGTTCCTGAGCTTCGGGTCGTTGTTCCGCTCGTCGATGGTGCCCTCGATCTCCTTCATCCTCCCGGCGAACCTCTCGAACGCCGCCTTGACCCTCGGCTCCGCCAGCCACGCCGGCTCGGCGTACTCCCTATGTACTCCTCGTCGGGGAGTGCGACGACAGGATGTCCAGCGTCGCCATGATCTTGATGGCCTGCATCTTGGACGGCATGGTGTCCAGCAGCACGTGCTCGGGCATCTCCATGAACTTCTTCATCTCCTCCTCCTTGTTCTCCTCCACCGGCATGTTCTTCCTCATCACCGTCGGCCGGTTCGGGAAGTAGCCGCCGTAGTGGTACTGCCCGAAGTTGACGGCGGCGTGGTGGCCGGAGGTCACCCACATGATGGTGGTCAGGACGCCGACCAGCCCGTCCCGGGTGTCCACGGCCGGCCACCACGGCTCGTCCTTCTTGTCGGCGTGCCCCTTGGTGCGCACCTCCTCCCACCACGCCTGCACCTCCTCGTCGCCGGCGACCTCCTCGTCGGACTTGTAGTAGAAGTTGATGTAGTCCGACGCCCACTGCTTGATGGAGTTCCAGACCAGCAGCCCGTCGTTGGCGTACGGGTAATCCTTGATGGTGAGCTCGAGCTCGCCGTCATCCTCCCGGCGCACGGCGAGCCCGCGCCGCAGCAGGTCCTCGGGCAGCGCCTCGGCGTCGAAGCGCCAGGTGGCGGCGTAGGCGACGGAACTGAGCTCGATGGCGTACCTCCCGGGCCAGAACGACTCCTCGATGATGCCGTCGGCGTTGATGAGGCTCTCCCTCGCCAGGGCGTTGATCTCCATGGTGTAGCGGAAGTGCGGGTGGAGGAGGCGGTACACCGGGTGCATCCGGCTGAGCTGCCGGTTCGCCGCGATGATGTACGGCTCGACGCAGCAGTGGGTGCGCAGCCAGTGGCTGACGAGCTGGTGGTAGCCGGTGTCGTGGGAGAGGACGTGCGCCTTGGCGAGCTTCCACAGCCACGACGCGGTGGCGTCGGGGCCGTGGACGAAGGCGCGCTTCCACTGCGGCTTGGTCGGCGACTGCGGCCGCGTCAGCTCGATGGCGAGCGGCGACAGCGTGCCGGCGTCGGTGAGGAAGAACACCGTGCGGGAGCCGTAGAGCGTCGTGTCCGGCCGCTCGCGGACGCGGTGCACGTAGGGAGGAACACGTCGTGGTAGTCGAGGATGAAGAGCCGCCGCTGCGCCATTGCCTCCTCCACCGTCACCGACTCCACGATCTGGCTCTCCAGCACCTCCTTCGTCAGCGCCGACTCCGGCGGCCCGTACACCTTCGGGTCCAGCTTGCTCACGATCGGGAACTCCTGCACACGTCGGTCGATCTCCATTAATTAATTGGTGAGTTAGGTTTTCCTTAATTGCAACTCACACAATTGACCTTTTCTTTCTCAAACTTTAATAAACAATCTTCTTAGGAACAAAGATAATAGTGAGCTATAAGCAAACTTTATGCATATGTGAAAAACAGAAAAAGAAAAAAAAAGTGTTGGCTTTTATTCAAGAGCTAGTTCTACACCTGCTAGTGAGAGAAAAAGAGATGAAAAAAATAATGTAATCTTATAGCTAACCTATTATATATATTAGCTCTATAATGAATTTTCATTATATATAGCTAGCAGTGAGCTCTACTATTGAACTTGCTTTCAAGAGTACCAAGATTTATTATCATCAATAGTGTTTAAGCATTCCTTATATATTTTCTATTGCAAAAATATTTCTACAAAAGACGAATAGTCATACAAATTAAAAAGTTAACTGTGTCATTTATTTAAAACCATTCAAAAATTTTTAGCTGATCTAAAAGTAGTTGAGAGGGCAATTATCTAATGAAAAGGCTAATGTTCGTGCACCGCGAATAAACAAACTTTGGCTCATGGTTTTCATTTTTGGTAAGTTTTTATGTATAAAGGTTGTACACCGAAAGTTTATGTACGATTTTAATTCAAATTCAAATGTTTATATATATATATATATATAAAGTTTCTAGTGCATATAAAATTTAGGGAAGTCTACTTTACATTCCTAAACTATTGCATTGGTCTAGTTTTCATCCTCCAACTTTAAAACCGAACAAATTATATCCTTTAACTACCAAAACCATCTATCTAGTTTACATCCTCACTTTAGTTTGAAGGTGGTTTTATTGTACAACAATATATGTTGCGTTGACATGGACAATCTAGTTAACAATACTACTAAAAAAACTAAGGTCTAACCTGTGCATTGCACAGACTGTTTTTATGATAAATATTAAGTTTTTACCATATGGTTAATATATGGTTACTTTTCAATTAAAATAATTGTTATGTCATTTACAACTTGTTAATTATTCATTTCAAACTTTGAAACTAATTCAATAAAACACTAAGTTGACGGTCTTAGATGGGTATAACTTTATGGTATAAATTGAGCAAATAGGGAGTATAGAGACTATTGTATATCATACTACATATTACAAGTCAATTTGACTTTTTCGTCAAAATTTTCAAGTTCGATATAACAATATTTCTAACGGAAAATACATATATAATTAAAATATATTAAAAGTTAGTTTTAATGAAACTAATTTGGTGTTATAAATATTGTTAAATTTAAGTAGGCAAACCTAAAAAATTGAAAAAAAACTACTTATGATATGAAACGTAATGGAGAGAGTACATGTTTGTCAACCGCCCAACTTTTACTCCTTTTTACTGCTGCATCTTTTTTTCTCCTCAAGACACTAACAAAATTTTAATATTACGTAATTTTTAATACCCATTATGGATCTTCGGTTCGATTCCTAGTCTCAACCGCCTACCTTTTACCTACCTTTTTACCGTTGCATTTTTCTTCTGAAGACATATTGTTTGATTTAGGGACTAAAACCTTTAGTTTTTTATTTTAGTTTCTTTAAGTTCCTAAAATTTCAAACAGGAATAACTAAAAGAGACTAAAATACCATTAGTTCATTAGTCCTCACTACAATTTTATTTTCCAGTGGATATCCTTCTAAGAATGAGATGCGAATGAATAGGAATAACATGATCTTGTATAATGCAATTAATGAACTTTAGTCCCTTCATTTTATTCCCTATAACTTAAGGATGAGACTAAAATAATTTTTAGTCCTAGTCACATGACTAAAATACCAAACAGGGCTTAACATATTTTACGTATTGTTATTTCTGTTCTAAAACATAACAACCCAGAAGTGTTATTTCTGTTCTAAAACATAACAACCCAGAATGATATCCATGTTAGAACGGAGGAATTTAGGTTGCTATATGTTAGAATGGAGTGAGTATATGTAGTTTTTAATACTCAATAGTAAAAATCCCATTGTAAAATTTGACGTAATTTTTATTTGAATTACCGTTGTAAAAATTCCTCATCCGCCACTACATCCATTACTTAATCGTTTCTTTATTTGTTGTATTTTTTCTCTCCTAAAGACACTAACATATTTTTAAATACTATATGTGCATTTTTCTTAATGCCTTGTAAAATCACTCTCCTTCACTACCCCATTCAGTGGTTTAAGAATGACCAGGACAGTTCTTTCTAAAGGAATGACCAGGACAGGACGAGAGCATATTCTTTGTTTTGGGGGATGACGTCATCGAAATGACGTCGTTTTGTGAATAGTGTATGTGGTTGGGAATGGCGGCGCTACCGTGAGGAGCTGGATGCAGATGGGGTTGACGCCAGCGAGCACCTGCCTCGCGAACTCCTCGTCTCTGAACCACGAGAACCTATCTCCTGCAACGCAACGCCAATCCAATCGATCCATTAATTGCTTAAATTAACTACATGTTGATTAGTATTTGCGATTAGCTAGCTAGTCTTCTAATAATTCGATCTTTTGGTAATTAAGTAATCACGTACTCTCGAACATCTCGGGGACCTCGAAGCGGAGGACGTGGTCGGTGGTGTTCTCGATCATGCGGACGACGCGCGGGATGATGCCGCCGACGATGTCGGTGGAGGAGGCGGCGCTGGCCGCGACGGCGTCGGTGAGCTCCTTTGGCAGCGGGATGCCGACGCTGTAGAGTCCGTCGATGGCCGGGAAGTGCGGGAACCTCAGCTCCTGGTTCGCCAGCAGCGGCTCCAACGCCGGCAGCATCGCGTGCAGCCCCGACCTCAGCGTCGTCGCGCTGAACGTCATCCCCTTCACCTCCGAGAACTGCTCGTCCCGAGGCACGTACACTGGCCCCTTCCTCCTCTCCGTCCGCGGATCTATTAGCATTGGCGGCGGAGCCAGATATTATCAAAACTTTTACCTCGGCTAATCAGTTAGCATTAGAACATCTATCCTTTCTAAATTTTATTATCTAAAACATCATTTAAAAATCATCATTTAAAAAATTATTCAATAGTTTTTTATATTTCATACTCACTCTAATTTTTTTTTTTTTATTTTCAGTTAGCGAAAAATTTGAAATAAAAAATAATTATATTTAGATTATCATTTAGAAAGACTGTTGAAGTATAGTTTCTCACTAAATTTTTTTATTATAGTATTTAGAAATAATATGAAGAGTTTTTAAAGATGCTCAAAGTTGTTTCAAAATTTACGTGACGATTTGAAAGTATTTAAGCATAATTACGGAGACAGACTTAGGCTCAAGCCTAAGCTGTTTTAGGCTTGTCTCCGACCATTAGGTGGGATCGATCCCTGTGAAAATCCTGGGGGACGTGTGGTGGGTTACCGATCTCGGTGTGGGGGCGGCCGGTGCGGCAGCGGCGAGGGTAGGGGTGGTCGTCGCCGCCGAGGACGGGGCGGAGGTGCTCGATCTTGTAGTCGGGGTCGCCGAGGTCGTTGTATACGTCGTAGTCGTAGACGCGGTCGAAGAACCTGCGCTCGCCGGTGCCGTCGCCGCGCAGCGTCTCCAGCTCCTTCTTCCTCAGCGCCTCGATCCCTTGGGCGTCTGCGACGCAGGTACGACTGCATCCATGGACGTACAAACGTCGTCACTATTTCCATATATGGATGCTTCCATGCATGGTGTTCATGGTGATAATAGATGTCTACCTTGACGGTGAAGAAGATGCGGCGGTCGGGGTTGTCGAACTTGGAGTGGACCCAAGAGTTGCAGTCGAAGGTGACGGCGGAGGAGTCGTCGGCGCCGGTGACGAGGCGGATCTCCTTGATGAACATCTCACGGTGGTGCTCGTTCTCCACCAGCACGGCGCCCACCGGCCCGAACGTCGCCGGCACTGCGAACTCCGCCTTGTACGTCTCCTGCTTCATCGTCCTGTGCGCGAACGCGCTCACCGTCTCCTTCTCCTTCCCCGTCCCTGCATGTAGCTCATGCATGGTGTTACTACATGTTTGTCCATGCATCCATGGAGCTTCAGCTAGCCATGGATGAGGTTGAGATGATGGATGCATGCGCTGCTCACTTGGGTCGAGCTCGGAGCTGACGAGCTCGACGAGGAGCGTCTTGCCGAAGAGGTCGCTGAGGTCGTCGATGCCGCGGGCGGCGTAGACGACGCCGATGGGCGGCTGCACGGTCACCGTGGCGGTCACCGTCAGCGTCCTGTCCACGGTCACGGCGGACTCGCCGGCGGCCTGCTCGATGGTGCTGCACCTCGCCGGCGGCACCGTGAGCCTACTGCCGCCGCCGCCGCCGCCCCGCCCAACACCGGCGCCGCCGCTCCTCCCGGTCCCGGCTCGCCGCTGTAGGTTGCAGGCCGCGGGGAGGAGGTCGGCGACGCGGCGAAGAGCGGCGAGCCGACGGCATTGATACTGCTCGCGTTCTTCGCGGACAGCACCAGCGGCTGCTTGAGGTGAATCATGGCGAGCGATCGGGCGGCAGCGGCGGCGTTGTTTGCTCGACCGTCGTACGTCCGCCGGCCGAACGCTCGCTGAGCGATGATTCGTTCTGATCTCCGGCGGCCGGGTGCTTTGCCTCTGTGGTGTTCTCCCCACTTAATATAGCTAGGCTAGGCTAGCTTGATATTGATCCAGGGATTGGCGCACGTGCGTGTATTTTAAACTTGTATGTATAGGTTGATTTTAAACTTGTATGTATAGGTTGATTTTAAACTTATATGTTTGTGAAGGGGTATATAACCTATCGATCTATCTTATCAAACTTCTTCACATATAAAAATGAGGGGATGTTTCTTTTCTTATATCACATTTTGTTAGATCTTGTGCAGGGGTGGAGCCACGAATTCCTTTAAGCCTAGGGCTCAACCAATATAACTTATCAAATATTCAAATTTTTTATTATTTTTATTGATTTTATAAGAAATAAAGGAGACAAGTCTAGGACCATAAATAAATCTAGGCTTGTCTCTGCCTTGACGATATGAATCACATACAAATTATGCGGATGACTTAGACATCAAACGAGTTACATGTTTGCATGTGCTGAGATGATAAAATGACCTCCCCTCTTTCCCCTTTGCACGAGAGAATCTCAAGTGCTACATTATTGATTATGCTACTGTGCTACCTGCCTCAAAAAATAACACTTCACTTCACTATTTTGTAGAATATTCTTTTACCCATGAGCACAGAGAATTTTGAGTTGATTTTTTTGCGTGGTGGTACAAGAAAAAAAATCACTTTTTATGCTTATTGTAAGTGTATTTTGTAGCTAGCTAGGCAATATTGTTTACCAATATATATTTTGGATATGTCCTACATCTGGGGAAAAAGAAGACCCTTTGTATATAGAACTATATATGCTAGCTTGAAATATCTTCTATAGCGAGCTGTTACGACGTAAGCAAAGTTAAAACGTGCTCTTTCCGTTTCATAAAATCAACTTCTCTAGATAAATTAGACAAATGTCTAAGTTAATTCTTTCAGGACAGAGGATGCTTGCTGCAGCCAGAATGAACTTTGCAGAGGAAAACGTCGTTTCATACCATAACACAATGAACGTACTTCACGCAGGGGAGAAAATGCTGTCTGTTCTATCTATGACCATGAGGTCGCTACTGCAAAAACCTTATGGGGACGCCTTAAAAGGTACCGATTTATCTAAAACCAAAACTTATGACCCCTTTCCACCTCTGTCGAAAAATAAAAATCGACACCTTTGATCCCTTATAAGAGTAATAAGTGCCGGTTTTAAAAAAAACGACACCTACGAGGAGCCGAGTATCTACTCGTGTCTCCTTGTCTCCTCTCCCACCTGCGTCCTCCTCTCTTTCCCACCGCGCCTCCTCCCTCTCCCTCCCATCGCGCCTCCTCTCCTCACCCCTCCTCTCCACCCCCTCCCCACCAAGCGCTCGAGGGTGGCTGGATCCGACGCCGCCCTTCACCACCAGGCGCTCAGGGATGGCTAGATCCGGCGCTGCCCCTCCTCCTCTCCGTCCTTCCCACCGATGCTCAAGGACGATCGGATCCAGCGCCGCCTCTCCTCCTCTCCGCCCCTCCCTACGGCGCCGAGGGCCGCTCGGATCCGACGCCCCTCCCTACTGTGCGCTGGGGCCGTTGGATCCGACACCGTCCCTCCTCCTCTTTGTCACTTCTCACCAGGTGCTTGGGGTGGCTGGATCTGGTGCCTCCTTCTCCGATGCCATCCCTCCGGCCTCCACTCCTCTTCGGTGCCCCTCCTCTTCGTCTTCGGCCCCGATCACCGGATCTGCACCTGCCCGCCACCTACCCACCTCACCGGGAGGAGAGTGTGAGGAGTGGAAGGAGGCGGCACAAGCGGCGGATCTTCCTCGGCATGACGTGGCATGCGGAGGGACTTCTCCACGACGGTGAGTGCAGGTTACTCCACAACATGCGAATGGACTTCATTTTTTTATCCGTTCATCTTAGTCTTTCTCTCTAATGCATGCAAATAATTCGTGTACTGGATTCTAATTGGAGTGATGAAATTCTTCATTGGTGCCAAAATTTGTGACTCATTTTTTATTTGTGCGGTGGATGGATGGATGGTGATATGTGGATGTGGGATGAGGAGTTGCTCGAGGTATCGCTTGATTCGAGCCGATCCATAGAGTCATATTTTTCATTCATGTAATCTCTGTAATCTTAAAGGTGTTGGTTCCTAAACCAGCACATTTGAGTCCTCAAAGGTGTTGCATGTGAGGTGTTGGTTGGAAAATCTAACACCTATGAAGGTTTTTCAACCAATATCAATCCCTATTCTATGGTAATAGGCAGTGACAAATCTAAGAATATTTTATAGGATGTGCTGCAGTCATTTTTTTTACCTCCAGCCTCTCCTTGCAACACATATAAACCTAAAAAATTGATGAAGGGGCTAAAAGGGCTTCACTGCTCCGACGAGGATAGGAGGGCTAAAACCCCCAGCCTCACCGCTAGATCTGTCCCTGATAGTGGTGTAGTAGTGGGTGTATAGCTGACAGCAGTCGGCTCAACCCCTATGTCCACAGGAATACAAGATGATTCCACATATACGTAGCTATCATGATGAACGGATCACAAGATAGGTAACATAAAATTCAATTAGTATTGGAATAAATTGACGTACATATATATATATATATATATATATACACACACACAATGTACCCCTCTCCCTTCCTTAAAACAATAGTGCCAAACACTGTTTCATTTTTTATAACTAATTAATTGCTTTTAAAATGGTTAAAATAAAATAAATCTTATGCGTATATTTAGGATGAAAAACACTTTGGTAATATGATTTTTTTGAGCATTTATAACTTTTTCATAGAAAAACAAACAGTAGAAAAGTTTATATACATATGTGATAGGTACAGAACACCCGATAATTTTTATAAATTCGTCCCTGTATATCATTCACACATAGTCGCTTCGTTTATTAATATATAACGTAATTAATTTTTTTAACCTTTCATCATTTGCTTATTTAAAAATTTTATGTAAATTTTAAAAAGTATAGATTAAAGTTTTTATATAAATCAAAAATATTTATTAAAACGAATAGTCTGAAAAAATAAACGGTGTCAGAGAGTATATGCATAGATTAGACCCATGCTCACTATTATATGTCACACATCGACTCGTGTGTGGTGGCACGTACAAGTGTATGGCGAATGGCCAAGCGTGAATGAAGGTGACAAGACTGTACGTATCCTTCTCTATCAGACTATCGCTGTACTTGTGTGTCTACCATTGACCATCCGTTAAAAAAATTACTCTACTTGGCAATCGATCGAGAATGAAGGTGACTTGACTGTATATCCTTCTCTATCAGACTAGCCATCACTGTTCACGTGTATACCGCGTTTATCATGCGTTAAGAATATAATTACTTGCCAATCGAGATTGAATATATATGAAGGTGATATGACTATATATATATATATCCTTTTCTATCAAATTAAACTAGATACCACTGTACATATGTCTACCGTTTACCACGCGTTAATAATTTACTCCAAGTATTTTTTAAAAAAATTTCACGTATATATATCCATAGGTGTATATCACAATCCTATATATACGTACATACCAGGCTGTGCCTAGCAGGCTATAGATTGCGACACCGATATTTGTAAATGTAGTCTCCCGGCCGGTTTTATCCATGATTGAATATGTACGAACAATACTCCTCAATTAATCTTTGTGTAATAATAAGGTTGTTCTGCTGTTATAAAGAGAAATAAGAGGAATTAAAAAGAGTACGAGGAAAGAAGAAGAGGAGCCCCTCCTCCAAATTTATCTTGATCAGTTCCTCAATATCGCATATAGGCTTGGTACCTAGATATATACATATATATATATAATTTTGTACAATTACATGTTTTTATGTAATATACGCAAGGAAAAAACTGGTACATGTGAATTTTATAATTAGTTATAGATATCAAGGATGTAGAATGCTCTGAACTAAGAAGAATGCATGCTACCTCTGTTAAATAGACGTCGCCCGAATGTATGCAGTTAAACTATAAAATCTTAAATGATTAATTAATAAAAATATAATGTGATATGAGAAAATAATATGGTTATATTTGTCATGAAAAACACTTTCATACAATTATAGTTTTAATATCTTTGATAAAGATATAATTATAAGAAGTAGCGATGAATCGTATGCATTGGAGATTATATTGATATCTATGAGTAAAAAATAATGGAGGTAGTATCTACCAAGCTAGGTCGTACCTCTTCTCTCTAGCTAAATACTTCTTTGTCAAAAAAATTAATATAATATTACATGGGACATGTTCAGATTGATTATACTAGGTTACGTCTCATCTGGTACTGTTGATTTTTTGGACGGAGGAGTAAATAATAAAGCTAAACTTATGTTACGAAATAAATTAATTATGTCACTTCATAATTTTAATGTTTCACACTTTATAATTTTAGTTTTGCTACGATAATGCTACTAGTCGAGAGTCATTAAATTTCATGTTGAGAGAAAAATCGACGCTAGCTGCTAGCACGGTAGAAAATATTTTTTTGATAAGAGCTCTTATAGTTTACGACGGGTCATAACTATTCTTGCCTATAAAAATCGCTCCCCGGAGAATGTTCAGGGCCCGCATGCAATAATGCATTATTGCAGATACGGCCCCTTAAGAGGACCGTATGTGAAAATAGAGCTATTTTCGCAAGTGGGCCTCTTAAGGAGTGCAAGCGGGTCTCTTAAGGAGATGCTCGTGAAAATCAATTTTTGCGTGCGCTCCTTAAGAGCCTCGCTTGCAAAAATCATCACGAACTAAATATAAAAACCAAATCCTCCTCCACTCCTCCACCTCTCTCTCTTTAGTGGATTCGGTTAAGGAAAGATGTCAATTGGTAGATGAAAGTTTATCAAGATCAAGCTGAATTAGAGGAGGAATCATGAATACCATGACAAGATAGTTTTATATTTTTAGTATATCTCTTAAATAGGGAGGATTAGTTATTTTCCTTTTCTTGTTAGGAGTCTTATCTCGTGTCCGATCGAACTTGTATCATTCCAAGAGTATAAATATATGCACCCAAGGTCTTTGCAAGCTATCTCCACATATCAATATAATTACTTTTGGCGCATCGTCACCTTTTATTCCGATGAGTTCTTAGTTTTGAGTTGGGCTGTATCGGTTTCGATCTTCGGCAAGAAAGTAAGTTCCGTCAACTTCGCTTGTATCGACGTAGCTAGAACTTCCTTGGTTAAGTCCGATATTGTAACTAAGTTGATGCAAGAGCGTTGCCTATCTCATAATTGATTCTATCTTTAATCGCATCGTTGTTTAGAGTCGTATTGGCTTAGTTAGGACTTTCTCGGTTAGGTCCGTTATTCGACTAAGTTAATGCTTCTCTAATCACATTGTTTTTTATTGATCGATATATCCATCACGTTTGTATAGATCTATTGGCTAAATATATTTTTCTTATTATCTCCAATCTTATACCGTCTCGGTTAGGTCCGATCTTCGATTGCGCTAATAAGTTTAATTCTAGTAAGCCGATAGGTCTTCATGCAACGTTCATTGGAGTTATCATTATTCTAAGCTTCAATTATCGATATATTAGTTAGATTAGCCGATATACATTTTTAATTTTCTTACATCGAACCTCCAAACGATGTATGCTTTAACTATCGTTTATATCTATCATGCTATATTAGTTTTGCCTGATTGGTTCATATTATATTATCTCGTTATAATCTTTGAGTTACATCGACTCATACTTAAACTTATATATTCACTAGTTAAATCTCTCTTTATCAATTTCACTCCTTATGTTTCGGTTCACCCAATCTATCAAGATTGTCTTTGATAAAAACAGTTTATTGATGATTATGCATAGTTTAGTTTCATCCGATGATAACGTAAATCTCATTATTTATTTGATTATTTGAATCTACATTGGATTTATAACGAATTGATCAAAACCCTATCGATGTCGATTGGCCTCGCTACACTACATCACCCTATTGGCCGATCAACTCTTTGATCTTATACGATCTCGTTTATCTATCTTATTAGTTGTAGGATCAAACTAACTATCACGCCCTAAACCCGGTTGATAGAACTTGCATCGAAGGTGCAGATGTCCTAGGCCTTTGTGTGTTGGTGCATTTTTGTGCTAACAGCCGGCGTGTGGCCGGAGCGACGGAAGCTCGACGACGGCGGATCCGACATGGGCGACGGAACGGTGGTGACAGGCTTGGGTGACGGGAGCGACCTTGGGCTGCGGTGGCCTCGAACGGGCGGATCTCGCCGCTGCCCATGGGAAGCAACAGATCCGCCTTGTGTGGAGACGACGGAGCGACCTCGGGTGGCGGTGGTGGGCTCGGCAATGGAGTGGGCTTGACCGGGCGGATCCGTCACCGGCGCCTCGAGAGCGGAGATCCGCCTGTTCGCTGAGGACAATGGGCAACCTCGGGCGGCAATGGCGGCCTCGAGCGACGAGAGCGGGCTTGGATTGGGCGGATCCGCCGTCGACGTCCCGGGAGCGGTAGATCCGCCCGCTTGGTTAGGGGCGACGGGAGTGGTGACGATTATTTTGGCTACAACGACGATGACGGGATCTCGCCCTCCTCCTCCTCCTTGCGCATGGCTCCGATGGCGAACCTCGGGCATAGGAGGAGCCGACGACAACCGCCGGGCACGGAGCCACTAGGTTTCGGTTTTTTATTTTTTATTTTTTGGTCAATTTTTCTTTTGTAGGCGGATGGCATAACACCCGTCATTGCATGCGGTTGTGCTGCCCGCTTGCAAAAGTTGATATTTTTACGCACACATGGTGACCACGGTTGCCACCTCCGCTTATGAAAATATGATGTAGCCGTATGGAAAAACCCTTTTCTAGTAGTGTAGTCTCCTTTATATATCCCGTGTGACTTCCCTATGTATTGTCAAGTGTTGGTCTTGTCTTGTTTTCGATACTCCCTCCGTTTATACTTCATATTATAAGTCATTTGACTTTTTCTTAGCCAAACATCTTTATGTTTTATCAAGTTTATATAAAAATTTAGCAATATCTATAACACCAAATTAGTTTAATTAAATATAACATTGGATATATTTATTGAATATATTTTGATATTATATTTGTTTTTAATTAAAAAAATAATGTTATTTTTTACAAACTTAGTTAAATTTAAAAAAGTTTGACTAGAAAAAAATTAAAATGACTTATATTATTGAAATGTAATAATATATAGCCCATCACTCGATGGCCGTCACTTGTTGCCTCTTGTTGACGTTAAGTACCAATTTTGACCGTCAACTATTATAATAAAAAAGGGAGAAGTAGCATTTCTTATACGTATATTAGTAATGAATAATGTAGTTCCACTATACATGGAGAACTAACATAGTTGCAGAGAATATACACCATAGAGAAGGAGAAATGAGGTGGGATGTAAGGAAACACACTTTCGGTGAATCACATGCGAGCACATGAATTGAGGGGCCTACAAGTTAGCTCAAACCAACTTAAAGTGGGGCCAAATCATCGGGAACCGTCATAGGGGTCCACCTGTCATTTGTTGGTGAAAGGCGGTGGATAAAGGCGGCGCCGAGGGTTCGACCGAACCCTTGGTTTGGCCAAACCGCCTCTGCCTCCTCTCATCCCGGCTCTCCACGTGTAGCTTCCCGGTTGGCTCCCAATGTCGATTGTGGGTGTTATCGGCCTTCCCAACCGTCATAAGTCACCTATTTAAGGAGCTCATTTCCTCACTTGGAATACACATCTCAAGGAGCAGCTCTCTCTCTATATTGTATTTCTATAGTATTAGTGAAAATAGGCTTAGAGTATCTTCGGTCCTATAGTCTTCTGAGATTTCGGTATGTTTTTAGTACTTTACTCTTCTTGTAATACTATAGTTGAATTAATATAATTATCTTCTTTATATTCTTGTGTTCATAATTCATATATTGCTTTAGTAGTTATATGCTTTATGAATAGGATGTACTTCATTTATATGCTTTACTTGATTAGGCTAGTCGATCTATGCTACGGTAACGGTCCAATGACCTTGATGGGTTGCTCTAGTTCTAACTTGTCCATCCGAAGGGTGGGAGTCCCGACGAGTTAGTGATATTATTTACTAGCATAAGCATGATGCTTAGGTTAGATAAATATCGTTGGATGTCGGTGTGCCCCACGGAAAGTGTGGTAGGCGAAAGGCGGTGACAACTCTGTCCGTCCTTTGTATTCCTTCATGTTCGTTGACGTAAGAGTGTGTAAATGCCATAACCACGCTAGCATACCGTCATGCCCGTAAATACAAGCCGAATTTCCGTAGTTAATTTGTACATTAATTCCTCGTCCGTGCATCACCGAGGCACACAAATCGATAATTATTGATATTACGTAATCCACGTCTTGAAACAATATAAAAGAATTACATAAATGTAGCGGAAAAGAAAAGACCGACTAAACTGAAACTAACACCGCGACGGAACTCCAAAACACCACAGGCAACCTTGACGACGGACGCAAGCCTAAACCTCGACGAAACTTTCTTCTTCTACGACCTCTAGCTATGGAGGGAAAATTAAGCAAGGCTGAGTACTCCCACCGTACTCAACAAGTCATACCAAAAGAGAAAGTATGATGCATGATAATACTCAAGGATGGATATAGTCTCATTTGCATAAACAACATTTCAAATAGTAATAGTTGAAAGTAGTAAAACAAGTAGTAATAATTAAGCAATATTAAATAAACACTGTCCAACGTTAAAACCACGTTGCAACAGGCCCATCCATCCAACTATACTAGTCAAGTTCCATTGGTCCAACCATTACTTAGGTGAGACTAATCACGGTGAATCGGTTGATCGCCCGTAATCGTGGGCACGACTATTTGAATAGTTTTACTCCGATCGAGGTGTACAACCGTACCCACAAGACACAATCCCACAACACGATACCGTGTGCCGGTGTACCACCACGATACCCCGAAAGGAACCGTGACGACCCTTCACATAACCCCTCTAACCAATCATATCACACCAAGGTTTCGCCCCACTCCCATCGGGTAATGGGCATCCTCTTTCATGCCACTTGAACCGTAGCCGATCAACCTTAGAACCGAGGCCGACCCAACTCCATCATGCCCACCCTCACTAGGGTACGCTCGGCTAGAGACAATTATGCTACCGACCCAACCATTACCCATGCCGGCTTGTGGTATGCACGATATTTCTTCCGTGGTTTTCCGAGAACCGGTCCTTAATTGTCATGAGCATGCTAAACAACATCCAATCATGTGCTCACAACCCACCATTATCATATTTCAATATTATTTGAATATGATCACATACTTGACATCATCCGAGTATTAGTCTCTAATGTAAATATTTGATTACCGTGATTCCCTTAAGTGAGCTAGTGGACCTAAGCCACCTAAGCATGTCCTACATCAATATCTAGTCATATTGAACCCAAGTTATCAATGGTATGAGGTATACAATTTCCTATTGATGAGTAAAATAGGTATAAATGGTCCATGAAATGACATTCTAAAACATATATAATATTTGAGAGAAAAGAGATATTTAAATAAAATAGGTATAACATGATCAATGTAAAGTATGACTTGCCTTGCTCGGAGACTCGGAACCTCGGCGACTACTTCGAGGTAAACGAGATCGCCGAAACTATCGAATCTACATGCCAAACAAGACACTTGAACAAAAAAATGCTAAAAGTCTACTAAAACATCATAGGAAACTATTTTTAATGGAATCTTGACATTTTTCTGGATTTAATAAAATTTGAATGGACTAAAACGGAGCTTGGATTAAAAAGATATGAATTTTAGAAGTTTAATTGTGATTTTAAAACTAAACAGAAAAGACTAATTAATTTATTACGTAATTAAGTCCCTTGCGACGCAAGCATGCACTGCGGCGGGTAGGGTTGACGTTAGCATGACGTCATGCCGACGTCGACGGTGGGTGCGGTCGGGCGACGTCGCCACGGCGCGCCCTAGGGCGACGCCATTGCGATCGACGCGAGCAGCAAGCGGGCTCGATCCACGGTGGACCGAGTCCACGGCGGGCGCGGGCCGCCGCCATGTGGCGGCCATCCGGAAGGGCCGCGGCGATAGGATCGCAGCGGCTCGAGCGGGACGGGCGGCCAGATCCGCCCGATGCGAGAGATCGGACGACGGTGGTGGTGGCTAGGGTTAGGGTTTGGCGCGCGGCAACCGAGCTCCGCTTGGCCGGCCATGGCGCGCGGCGGCCGGCCGCTGCTCTGACACGGGAAAAGGCGATAGACGGCTGCGTAATGCACGGGAAACGACGCGGGAGAGGCAACGTGACTCGGGATGGCTCGGGTTTGCGCGCGAGAGAAAGAAGAAAGGGAGAGGAGGAGTACGGCTCACCGGAGATGGAGGGATGGCGGCGGACGACGGCGAGCGGCGATTTAGGGCTAAACTCGAGCGGCGACAAAGGGGAAAACACGCGGGAGCTCGAGGGGTTTTATAGGGGCGATTGAGATCGAATCGGGCACGGATGGGGCCGACTTTCTCGCCGTCGATCTCGGACTCGAGAGAGAGAGAGAAACAAATGGCGACTGCTTAGATGCGGCGCAGCCATTGTGGCGCACGGAAAAGGCGGGGCAGTGCGGCGGAGCGCGTGCGGGCTCGGCATGGGCCCGACGTGGCGCGGATGGCACGGAAAGCGGCGGCACGACGCGCGCATGGCGGCGGCGGCGCCCGTCGGCCGCGAAGGAGGCGGCCCCGGTGTAGGGGGCCCACCGTCGGTTGCCCTAAGCACCGGGAGGGCGTGCGGACTTGGCGCGGTGCGGCCCGGCTCATGGTCGCACGACCCATTGCCGGGGAGAGGCGCGGGCCGAGCGCTTGGGTCGAAAGGGAGGTGGGTCGGGCGGATGGGAGGTGGGCCGTCGGCCCGATTAGGAAAGTGGGCAGGAAAAAGGACTGAAAATAGGAAAATTGGGAAAATTAATTAAGGGACTTAATTTAATTGCCGATTACTTAATTAATTGATTAAAAATAGTTCCAAGTGCTCAAAATTCACATAAAAATCTTGTTAGTGTATTTTGACATGTAGAATTTAAGAAAAATCCTACCATGCCTTTTCCATTTATTAATTGTATTTTAAAATTACTTGTTGGCTCCAGATTAATTCTAGAAATTTCGATTATTTTGGGTTAAATTATTTAAACAATTTATGGACAAAACTCGGGGTGCGACACGTACCGGCAGGGAGTGGTCTCTGGTAGTACCTAGGTGCCTAGAACTAAGTCCTAGCCTCGTAAGCATGTATTTGTTAAGTACATACAAAACACAAAGTAATATAGAAGTACAATTGTATCTAGTTCTCTTATGTCCTTTTCCACTATACTAATTAATTAGAGGTGAATCTCCCGTGTGTGTCACGCTACCCCTTAATTATATTTATCCTATCCCCGTTTAGACTATGGTGAATTTATTATAGATTGATTAATGATGTATACGCTATGTCTTTACACCACCGCATTCTTTGCGGAAATATAAATACGATACCCTTGGTAATACTCATGGGTGAAATGCTATCACGGTATCCGTGCGTTTGCGGATTTATCCGTGAACCTAAGAAATGCCAACACCTCTCCCACTCACACGCCACAACGTTGTGGCAAGCTCCGCCATTCGGCCGAGACGATGAAAATATCAAATGCCGCTAGCATCCGACATCCTTTTGTTGTTCCAAGTTCTCAAATGTGTGCTATACACTCATTTTTGGGGAAAGTCCATTTAATTTCCCCTTAAAGTTTCACCATAGTCCATTTCTCGCCTCAAGTATAAAATATAAAACCGGTTATTCCGTCCACTACCGTTGAAAATTTTTTATATACGAGGCACCAATAGGTTGCAGTGCAGCCATAAGTAATCGCGTTTACAAAAACCGGTCCTTGGGGACCGGTTGACTGACCTTGGCGTGAAATTTGTCATTTATACGGTGGCTCGGAAGATTTACTTCACTTCAAGTGCATCCTATTAATTTGGGTTCAAGGACGTGCCGCTAGTTTGATCCCGTAATTTAGCAAGATATACAAGGAAACGTTAGATTATGATAGCCAATCTGCCGATGGGCCGATAAGGTATCGTGTTGCCTGCACCGATGCCGACGAAATCAGCTACGATAAAAATAACTCAGATGTGCAATTAAGATTATACATCAACATAATTTAGGTTTAATATAGCTATTAGTAAACTATATTTACTATTTTTTATCTTAATAGATCGAATCGAACCGATACAAGATTAGATTAGTACCCAATAAAGATGATTACTAAATAGATATATAGTCTAAACACTTAACCGATGCATGAAATTACGTGAACACATGAATAAATCCGACAACAAGTACTATCGTCTTAGGATCGGGTATTATGCAACACAACCGTAGTGGTGATGTGGTACCTACCAGTGAAAGATCGCATGAAGCGTCCGTTCTCAAACCCTAGCGACGTCGAGTTGATGAGATGGCATAAAGACGACCAAGACGAGATGGTATGATTTGACACCCCGCCGATGCTCCGCAGCTTGAAACCTTTGGTTCAATACATCCGTAATTTTATGAGGACTCGAGGAATGTAAGGTTTGTGTTGAGCACTAACATCATAAACCCATTTGGTGACCTAAGTAGCTCACACAACATCGGCTAGTTCGCTCACCATGTACAACCTTTCTACATGGATTTTCGAAACGAAAGTATATTCTTATGACTATCCTTATACAAGGCCCAAAATAACTGACATCGATATAGATGCATTTCTTGAACCTTTGATGGAGGATATAGAAGATCTATGAAAAGAAGGGCTATGACTATGGGATGAGTATCGACAGGAGTACTTTACTCTACGTGCTATCATATTCGTTACCATCAATGACCTACCCGCAAACTTTTCCCTATTTGGTCGATTAAAGGGAAGAATGGATGTCTTATCTATCTAGAAAACATGTCATACATATATCCGACGTCCTCAAGCAAGATAGAATACATGTGGCATCGACGGTTCTTACCCCAAAAACACAAGTATTGTATGATGGTCAAATTTTTCGACAAGACAATAGAGAACGCGACTACCCCAAAAACACGAAGTGGTAATGTTGTGTTTGAAATGACAAAGAATATTAAGGTCATTTTCGAGAAGGGAAAGAAGATGGCATCAAAGAGGAAGAAAGCAGGAGAGGAAGAAAATACGTTGTCATTCAAGAAGCTCTCAATTTTCTTCCAGCATTGTTGTACCGGAAGGACTGGGATTCGTTATGCCATTGATGTCATACGCCTCGAGAAGAACATATTCGATATCACCATCGACACCTTACTAGACATCTCGAGTAAGATGAAGGATGGACCGAACTCTCATAACGACCTTGTAGGTTTGAACATAAGGCATAACCTTCACTCAAAAGAGCCGGTAAATGGAAAGATCAAGATTCTTCCCGCTTGTTACTCCATGACAATAGAAGAGAAAAATGTTTTCTGTAGTGATAACAAAGTTGTGTTACTTTTTTAATCAAATTTCACAAAAGGTATTTAATCCTCCGGAATTAGGCCCACTTCAAAAATTTGCAATGGAGACTCGTATGCCAGCTTGAGATGTATTTCCCTCCACCTTATTTCAATATGATGGAGCATCCGATTGTTCACATCGTCCCGAGATTATTGAACTTGGTCCATTGTACTTGCATCAAATATGGGCGTATGAGCGGTACATGTCGATTCGAAAGGTTATGTGCTCATCCAGAGGGATGTATGATAGAGGGATAAACAACCGAAGAGGTGGTTGAGTGTTGTATGGATTATTGGGATACCCGTGCATAGACACGATGAAAGATTAACTAGAAAGGGACGTAGGCAAGAACTGGTTCTTTGATAATGATTACAAAGCAATGTCGGAGGCACACAACAGCGTACTACAACAGCTTGCTATTGTTGAGCCCTTTATTGAACAACACATGCAAGAGATTAGAGCCTCCAACCCCAAACGATCTACCGATTGGGTCTCAAAAGAGCAAAAGCATCGCTTCCTTAATGGTTGAAGGGTCAAAACTTGCCGTTGGTGATTCTTTGGAGGAAAACATTACAAAGGCTGGCATCTGGCCTGTCAACTCTTGTGACCTCATGGCAAGGGTACGGCATCAATGGACATACCTTTTACACGAAAACAAAGGACAAGAAAAGCACACCCCAACATAGTAGAATTCGTGTCAAAGTGTTTGACACAATGGGTTATAAGAAATCGTATTACATGATAATAACAAAAATTTGGGAACTTGACTACGGACTAAACATCCAGATCCCCGTGTTTCGATGCCAATGGGTGAAAGACACAACAGACGTTTCCCTGGATTACTACGGCCTAACGGTCATCGACCATAGTAAAACAGGGCACAAGGATGATCGTGGGTCCTCGCCGAGCATGTGGCATAACTTTTCTATGTAAAGGACCCTTCCGATGAGAACAAGGACATAATTGTATCAAGAAAGCAACACATCGAAGGCGTCGATAACATTGAAGATGCGGTTGATCACAACCGATACAACCTACCGTTATTCTTCTCAATAGGATCAAGGCATAGAGCACCCTTAACGAAGAGAGTATTCTGTATGTGTGCTCTTATGGTGTTGCAAAAACTGTTATAGTTCCTTTTGTAATGAATTTTTTATAAAAAAATAAATAGGGAGTGAAGATCTAATTAATGAATTAGTCCTTAATGTGTTAACATGAATATTGGAGGGATATGCTAGTTCCTTTATTTTTCTAGACAAAGCAGATTGATTTTACTCATTTTACATGACATTTCTAGATTTTTAGACCAATTTTATAAATTATAATTGTAATTAATTAATATGTTTTTAAATATATAATTAGAACTGACCTATATTAATTATGCTTTTTGAGACCATTTTCGCATGCGGGCCGTTAAGCCGCCCGCATGGAAAGATGATCTTCGCATGCGATGGGCTTAAGTGACCGCATGCACCCGTAGCACCCGAAGACATCGTTCCTCCAACGCACCCATAGCACCCATAGACTATGCGACGTCTAGCGAAGAAACATGACGCACATCAAGTGATCCTTTTCCTATGGAAATAACACAAGTCACCCTCGTGATGATGACCACGACTACATACCTATCGAGTAGGCCGTAAGTCTGGAACATCGTTACCCCATTTTATAGTTAACCCATTCTATAGTTAACTAGCCTGTTCAAAGATCATAGGCACCTAATGGTTCTACACGATGTGTTTGTGCGTATGGTTATGCAACGTCGGTCAAAACAAAAGATGGCCAAGACTGCCGTTGTTGATGAAGTCGAGATGAACACAACAACATACGCACTGAGCCTACGGACAAGTCCGCAAGTGCGGAGGACGTGCAAAGAAAAGATAGGGTGAGAGAAGTAAGAACCAACCGTGAAGGAAACCTATTATGTGACTGCTCTCGACGGGGATGGAAAGCCCGTCGAGCCAAAGATTATAATGTCGAAGTTCAACAACATATGCGAAACTGTGGTGAGACTCCACCGTGCGATTAATGTAAAGTTGGGGAGTCGGTAGACGAGAACATTTAAGACACCGCTATGGAATGAATTGCAAAAATATATAGTCTATCCGCCTGGTTCGGTAGTTAGGGAGGGAGTTTGTACTTAAAAATGGGAGACCGTTGGAGATAGTGTAAGTGTGATCTAAACCAGATTACGTTCGAAGAACCCGACCCCCATTCAAGGAATGTGGGAAGATCTCACAGTCGATCGGGATGAGTTTGTCGTGAAGATGACAACACTAGAAGCATTGGCGTTGAGGAAAAATGTCGACCTTGCGAAGAAAAACAAATATCCGCATCGATTGGGGTCAAGTTGATACGCCGGCCACGTAAACCAATGGTGAGAAATCGAATAAAAGTTTGCAGCGCAAGGCAAACCCCTTCTAGTAGACCCCCTATAGGAACGGAGCAAGAACGAGTATGGGCGTGAAGCATAGGGTAGGTCTCGGAGGAGCACGAAATCCTATTGAATGATCCTGATATTGAGCGGTGACCAACCGCTTTGCGGCAGATAGCCAAGAAGGAAAAATCAGGTCGCTTTGTCCCAAGTAGGGAGAATGATCAACTCACTGTTGCACTAGGGAACCCTAAACACTCCGATAGGGTCGAGGTATGTCCTCAAAGACGAGTTGGAAGACAGGGTTTTCATAGGATGTGTTGAGTTATAAGAGTGGGACAAATACAAAGAGAAGATGCAAGACAAAATTTATCAACAAGTGAAGGAACACTTCTATTCTTTGGTGGCTAAAAATCCCACAACCTTTCCAAGGTTATTCCCGAGAGCCAAGAAACCGCCCAAGCCCCCACAACAAACCGCTCAAGTGCCAAGCAAGTGTTGGTTCGGTGGAGACAACCCCTTACCTTGTTGATGGTATAACCGGACCGACACCATGCGGACTCGTTGAACCCATCGGTGGGAAGACAAAAGAGGTAGCTACTAGCTTAGCGATACCCGACCGACAATTTCGCAACACCACCATTCAGAGGACTATGCAAGGTTGCAAGTGGCTAAGGTCCATAACGAGCATAACGCGCCGGAGCTAGACATCCCCGCACCGGAGGGGACCAAACTTCTCGGAGATGCAAGAACTAGTTTATCTTGTGGCATCGCCGAGACATCATCCTTACGGACAATCACCTTCAACCCTAGCTCCATCTCAACCAACAATAGCCGTCGCTCCAATGCCACCTTCCCCTCCAGATCACCCTCCCCACCTTCCCCACCTCCGATGAGGTCACCACATCGTCCACCTTCCCCACTACCTTCCCCAACTCCCGTGAGGTCACCACCGCATCCCCCCTCAAGCGCTGGCCCCTCCCCTCCACCAATAGTTCAACCACCGTTCTCACTCAACAATCTCCGCCAACACCACAATATGCTCTTACCCAACAAGTCCCACCACATTAAGTAACTACATTTGGCTCCAAGTCTATTACCCCGGAACCTCGTCGGCTAATTCCAAAGTTGGTTTCCACGTACAACCCAAAAGAAATGTCAAGAGATAAGGAGAGGTTCATGTTCTCGGCCTTCGTGGGACACAGGTTCTTCAAGTAAGGGCAAGGGTAAGAGTACGACGCGTTGAGGAGCAGGAGCTATCAAAATCCCGGTTAGTACTACATGGCAAAAAGGACTTGCAATCTTGGCTATCTTCGATATGCCTCGTGGATTACGAATATGGCAAGCCTTTCTTACCGTGACACATTTTGAATGAACTACAATGGGAGATGAGGGTCATGCATGAATGATACCTCAAGGCAGCTAGAAAGGGCCTTGAATTCATTAATGTCGTTGTCCCGAAAAACACATTCATGAGTGGACCCAATTGGATATTCTTAATCGATTTCCGTGACCTACACATCCTCTTCAAGCTAGATAAAATGGACACAAATCTCGTTGTCGCGTTTTGCCTATAAGTCTTTACTCTCTTACATTTTACATGAATGTACGAAACAAAACATCCATTTCATCAAAGTTTCATTCTACAGTCACAATTCCATGAAGTGGATAGAACAAGGACACCAGCTTGGCTACGTCGACCCAACTAGGGTTTGCAAAACACAACACAAGTGTAGAGATGCGGGCAAATTCGATGAATTATGAGATAAGACACCGAGAAAAAAAGAATACATCAATAATTTTCACAAGCACAAGAAGTTGGAGGTAGCGACATACTTGGCACTAGCGATGTTAGCGCGCACTAACAAAAATGTATTAATGGTCCCTTACGTTTTACGTAAGCGGCTAATTGTAAATCTAATTATTTTTCTTAGTCATTGTTAACGCTAGAATTTGGTAAACCCCGGAGCCCGAATGGCTAAGGTGTCCATCGGCGATACCGAATGGAACAAGGCAAGCCGATGTAGCCGATTCCGGTATGACAACATTGGAGACACCGTCGATCAAGATGATGTGCTTCATGAGGATTGCCATATAAGGATAGAGTCCTAAAAGACAATTGTATCTATTAATTAGGAAGAGTTTGTTAGTTTCCTATTTTATCTTTAGGAAAGTGTATTAGTGTCCAATAAGGACTCGGTTTGTTTCCTTTTTATCTTTAGGAAAATTCGGATTGTAATCTGTTAGGATCTTTGTTAGCCCGTGGGTATAAATATGTAAGCTTGGGGTTCATGTATGATATCTCTCGATCAATACAATTCGGCGCATGGCCACTCTTTACCTTTTCTACTTTATTCATCACCCGACGGATTTGGCACCCGACGCAGTGGCTGCATCGACCTTGATCTCCGACGAAGGGGTAAGTCCAATGTTTCGCCGCCCAAGCAATTGTATTGGCTACGTTGGCGTTGTTCAAGGCTGCATCGACATTCGACCTCTTGGATTATTCCGGTTTAGTTAACATGTTTGTCTACCTATTTATCATATGCATGTGTTAATCTAGTCATAGTATCTCAATTCAGCCCTATCGGTTGTCTCTTGTTTTAGGGTTTCTACGATACCGGCTAAATTGTTTACTAGATTAGATTAGCTTAGGCATCTACTACCCGAAAATCAGTCAAGGGCTTGATTATCTAGATATTGTGTTTCTCTTCATACTTAGTGCTACATCGCTTTAGTTTGATTTACTAAGTCGTGATTAGAACCATAATCTCTAGCTTGCCTCGTTGGTTGCCACTAAGGGTTTCATCGGGGTTTCAGCCGATGTGTTATCCGGATATTACATCGGCTTTCAAGGATTGCACACAAGTTGGATCTAGCCGATTACAAAGCAGCCTTCATTGGATATTTAATCATTTGATTTAATGACATCGGACTTCCACCATGTGTGTTTTAATATTTAATTCAATATCTATTTTATCATGTGATTGCTTTGTGCCATATTACATTGCTATATCATCATGTTATCATCGACCGATCACCTTTACATAGATGTTTGCTCGCCGTACAGCCGATGGATTGAAACCCCAGCCGCATCGGCCGGCGCGTATTGGCTGGGATCACATCATCGGCTGATTGGCCGATCGGCTATATTGGTTATTGACCTATTGGCTGATATGCTTTACTTCGCTGCTTTGTATATCTTGTCGCGGCGGATCAAACCGATTGGCACGCCCACTCTTCATCGATTCTAGGACCTCGCACCGGAGCTAAGCGCATCTCCCAGCCGGCGTGTTGATTTTTCTCGTCAATATATTTTTGCACGCCCGATGAGACCGTGTTTTGGACAACATATCTTTTAACACGGTTCGGCGGACCTATAATTGTCGCAAGATGTTTGATAAAGAAGTTAAGGCCGAGGAAGAACAATCTCCCAAGCCGATGAATGAAGACAAGGAACAATCTATTGAGCCGATGGATGACGAGACATTTCAAGAGATGGTTGATAATATCATTCATCATGTTGTCTTTGATCAATCTGGAGTTTTGATGAGTACATTGCATGGTTTGATCGAGCAAACAGGTTCCTAGGGTGATTGCCTTAAGAAATCAGCATGGGGGCAAATTGATGAGCAATCCCAAAGATCATTGGCAACGACAATATTAGCTCGGGGGCAAGTTGATCAATATCAAGATGAAGAGCCACATCAGCAATATCGGCCGAGGAAACTCAAAGACATCTGTCCAAAGAGGATTGGGCCGAAATAATTGCAAATGTGATGGAGAAGCGCTTGAAATTAAATGCAAAGATCAAATTTCGTGTTTTGGCCGCCATATCCCGAGTGGTTTGATAGGGTTTCACTTCCAAGCCGGTACAAGGTTCCGATTTCTCTATGTTTTCAGGGAAGGATGGTGTCTCTACAATGCAACATATTTGCCGATTCTTAGCTCAATGTGGTGAGTCATCGATCGAAGAAGCTCGAAAGTTAGATTTTTCCGATGTCTTTGACTGGATCGGCCTTCATATGGTTTTCGTCATTACCACCAAATTCTATCGAAGTTGGGCCGATCTTGAGAAGCAGCTCCATATGTACTTTTTGTTGGGATTGGTGAATTGAAGCTTGCATACTTGGTATCGTTAGACAACAAGAAGGGGTATCGACTAAGGAATACATTCAAAGGTTTCGTAATGTTCGCAGCCGATGTTATGGTTTGAGTCTAAGTGATGAGCAGCTAGCATAACTCGCATTCCAAGGGTTGTCAATACTAATTAAAAATAGATTTTTCTTCCATGAGTTTGACAGCCTGCTCATCTAATGCAAAAGGTATCACTACGAGAGCCGATGTCAAGAAGAAAGGAAGAATCGGTTTTGGGGTGATCAAGACAATGATAATTTTGAAGCATGACTTCTCATACTCCAAAACTGGGGGCATTTATTAACGCTATAATTTGGTAAGCCCCGAGCCCGAATAGGCTAAGGTGTCCATCGGCTGATACCGAATCGACAAGGCAAGCCGATGTAGCCGATTCCGGACGACAACATTGGAGACACCGTCGGATCAAGATGATGTGCTTCATGAGGATTTCCATATAAGGATAGAGTCCTAAAAAGACAATTGTATATATTAATTAGGAAGAGTTTGTTAGTTTCCTATTTTATCTTTAGGAAAGTGTATTAGTGTCCAATAAGGACTCGGTTTGTTTCCTTTTATTTTTAGGAAAGTTCGGATTGTAACTGTTAAGATCTTTGTTAGCCCATGGGTGAAAATATGTAAGCCTGGGTTCATGTATGATATCTCTCGATCAATACAATTCGGCGCATGGCCACTCTTTACCTTTTCTACTTTATTCATTACCCGGCGGGATTTGGCACCCGACGCAGTGGCGCATCGACCTCGATCTCCCGAAGAGGTAAGTCCAATGTTTCGCCGGCCCAGCAATCGTATTGGCTACGTTGGTGTTGTCCAAGGCTGCATCGACATTCGACCTCTTGGATTATTCCGGTTTGGTTAACGTGTTTGTCCGCCTATTTATCATATGCATCTCGTAATCTAGTCCTAGTATCTCAATTCAGCCCTATCGGTTGTCTCTCGTTTTAGGTTTCTACCGATACCGGCTAAACTGTTTACTAGATTAGATTAGCTTAGGCATCTACCACCCCGAAAATAAGTCAAGGGCTTGATTATCTAGATATTATGTTTCTCTTCATACTTAGTGCTGCATCGCTTAGTTTGATCTACTAAGTCGTGATTAGAACCATAATCTCTAGCCTGTCTCGTTGGTTGTCACTAAGGGTTTCATCGGGGTTTCAGCCAATGAGTTATCTCGGATATTGCAACGGCTTTCAAGGATTGCACACAAGTTGGATCTAGCCGATTGCAAGCAGAGGCTTCATTGGATATTTAATCATTTGGATTTAATGACATCGACTTCCAAATTGGTGTGTGTTTTAATATTTAAATCAATATCTATTTTATCATGTGATTGCTTTGTGCCATATTACATTGCTATATCATCATGTTATCGTTGGCCAATCACCTTTACATAGTTGTTTGCTTAGCGTACACCCTATGGATTGAAACCCTAGCCGCATCGGCCGGCGCGATGGGCCGGGATCGCGTCATCGGCTGATTGGCCGATCGGATTTATTGGTTATTGACCTATTGGCTGATATGCTTTACTTCGGCTGCTTTGTATATCTTATAAGTGGCAGGATCAAACCGACCGGCACGCCCGCGCTTCATCGATTCTAGGACCTCGCACCGGAGCTAAGCGATCTCCCACACCGGCGTGTTGATTTTTCTCGTCAACATATTTTTGGCACGCCCGGTGGAATCATGTTTTGGACAACATATCTTTTACACGGCTCGACGGACCTATAATTGTTGCAAGATGTCCGATAAAGAAGTCAAGGCCGAGGAAAACAATCTTCCAAGCCGATGAATGAAGACAGGGAACAATCTACCGAGCCGATGGATGACGAGACATTTCAAGAGATGGTTGATAACATTTGGTCGTAGTGTCGGACCCGACACACTACGACAAGGAAACTTTCATGGAGTTCTTCACTATTTTTAATTTGTAAGTAATAAAAAATGATGAATTTCTATCTACCTAGAACAAATGTTTTCTCGAACAAGGCACATATGTATTACCGCAAAAGAGGTAGCTCAAGAAAAGATCCGGCAAGGAAAAAACTGCACGTCAAGACAAGGCCGGTAATGACATATGCCATACACACAAATTTGGATAGAATCTTTACCTGCTACTTTATTGACCGGTCTCTTATTATTATGTTCTTAGTGTTTCAAACAACCCCGAAAAACTTTCCTATGTGGATATTACGTGTGCGAGATGCTTAGGGTCAATGGAAGGTACGCAACAACCAACGACCACGTAAGTTTGGATATTGTTCTCCATACAGATCCTTGAAATTCATTTTCTAACATTTATTGTCTTCTTTTTCCACAGATCCTGAAATCCCTTATGTAGCAAACCGGTTCAACGACAAAACTATAAGGAACTTGTGCGCTGATCTTTGCCGCTTCCTGTGTGCTTCCTCTGTCGTGATGTCTACAACGCTTTTGGGCTATTCTATGATAATCGAGTCAATTTGCATTAGAAGACAAATTCAAGCCCTTAAGAGCATGGAGAAAAACATATGCAGTAAAATTGTAGTGTTTTTGTTCGTGATGCAACTGTTGTTTATTTGTAATATATGTATTTATATGTACATAAATGTTTTCCGTGTTATGTATTCAAGGACTATTTAGTTGTCAATGCAAAATTATAGTAACTATGTGCAACTACTCAGTTAGTTTCTATGCGTAACATTCCAAATTTCAGTTATAAATAACGGGAAGTATTATATTACATAGGAGACGTGATTTTCCCAAATAGCCAAAACCTTTGATTATCGCATGCGGTTAGGCCGGCTACATGCGAAAATGGTGATTTTCACAAATCTTTTCGTGCATGTGGGCCGTTCAACCGCATGCGAAGATTGGTTTCGATCATGTGAAAAATCGTTTCTGTTGTAATAGTGCTCCTATAAATTTTTCAAACCGGACAAGTTTGACCTTGAGATATGTTTTAGCAGTAGTTTTAATTTTTGCCATGTTAAAAGTTACAACACTATTTTCCGCTACTATAACTACTACATAGCACAGGGCCCGTCATATCATACATTTTGTTCCCTTCTTCTCCCCGCATCTCCCTATCTTATCACTTTAACCAATGGCAGAGGGAGGGGGCTGGAGGGGCTGGCACCCCTAACATTCTCATAATCCTTTATTAACTATGTTTAAATTAGTGTTTATTAATTAACTATCCTTCATTAACTATGCTTAAATTAGTGTTTCATTAACTAATTAATTTAATTAATGCTTATTAGCAAGTGGACTGTTTAAAATAGGTAAATATTTATCTTATCCTATGATGGATAGATTGTTAAGATTAGTATTAACTCTTTCAGCATTAACTGCAACCACCGAAAGATGCTTTTTAGCTATGAAACTTGCGAAGATACGTCTTAGATGTACAATGGAAGATGGATTTTTTTGAGATTGTTTGGTAATTTATATTGAGAAGAAATTGGCTACATCAATTAGTACCGATGAAATTATTGAAACATATGATCTTGCTGCTAGTCGTAGAGCTAAATTTGAATTGATAGAAATATAATGTTTTTTTGTTAAGACTTGTGAAACATGATACTATTATATACATATAAGGTATGACTATCAGCTCTATTTTACTTTGTTCATTGCCCCTGTCCTCAAATCCTGGCTCCGCCCCTGACTTCGTAAGAAGAAATGATGGAAAATAATAGTGTGAAACGTGGATACAATGTCATATATATTAGCCACCATGATGCATGACGTATAATAGCATGATGGTTAGTAAGTGGTAAAAAAAGAGTAATATGCACCAGTAGTATCACAACTTATGAGGTGAGTGTAGTTTAGTTACTCATCTTACTTAAATGAGTCACTTATCCTGTTTCGATGGTACAAATCTTACTTGAATACGTATTATATGGATATTGTTTATTTTCAATTGAAGGCCATACTAACCTAACATCATGCATTATTCAGCCATATGACAGGCAAGCATTAAAGTTACAATTTAACAATTATATTTTTCATGTATATGCTACCACTCCTGTTTTTAATGAACACGATCATATTGTGCTTAGCAATCAATAAAAAAATTATCTTCATTTGGATTTTACTACACGCTGCTGGGAAAACTGTTTTCAGTCTCGGTTTGCAACCCTTTTAGTATCGGGTTGCAAACCGACAACGAAAGTGTGACTAAAGATATATATTTTTGTCCCACGTGAAATAACCATGAATAAAAATAAATCTTTAGTCTCGGTTGATGTTACTAACCTGACTAAAGTTACATATGCCAACAAAACTTTTTTTCATGCACTGCTCCCAGCTACCATCCCCAAATACCACAAATTGAAATCACCAATTCACAAATCGAATGACATATCACAGATCAAAATTACATATCATCAATACAACATCATAGATCACAGATCATCAATACAACATCACATATCATCAAATACATCAAAAAATACATCAAATACATAAAAAAAATCAAGGGAGCCCGCTGACCACACCAGCCCGCCGCCGTCGCCCGGAGCCGCCCATGACCGCCGTCCCGCCCGGCCCGCCGCCCCGTCCACGAAATTAAGGGTAGAGGGAGAGATCCGAGGGGGATAGGAGAGCCGAGGAGAGATGGGAGAGAGAGCGAGGAGAGGGAGAGATCTCATGAGAGAGCCGGGGAGAGGGAGAGCAGCGCGACATTTGACGAGGAGATAACGCCGAGCATTTTTTTCTCGGTCCCGCTTGATAATAAGTCGATAAATGTTGATCTTTAGTCCCGGTTGGTAATACCAACCGACTAAAAATAATGAGGTTCGACACGGGCCGCATATTTTTTAACCAGACTAAAAATAAACTTTTGTCCTGGTGGTGTTACCAACCGGGATTAAAAATTTAACCGAGACTAAAAATATTTTTCGCCCTCGGTTCCTATTGAAACCGAGACTATTGTGAATTTTTGTAGATGGATCAAAGATTATTTCTTTCTCCAGTAGTGACAGATACTATTGTACGTACGCTGGTTTATTTATGGATTGTATGTGACTATGTTAGCAAAACAAATTAATATAGCATATTACTTCATTGCGAACACCCTACATGGCATATGTTTTATGTGATTTGTACCGTAAAACAAGATGACTGACTTTGTTTAAGCATTTTATAAAATGGCTGACTAAATTACACCCATCTCGTAAGTTATTATGCTAATGGTGCATTTTACTTAAAAAACACCACTAAAACCATTCTTAGGCTGCATGTTTGGTTTTAAAATTTTAAAGTGAGAGATAACTGATTTAATCGTTTAAGGTGAAACATAAAATTGAATTGCCTTCTCTTTCAGTCTACCATTTAAATTCTATGACTTGTCTTACAATTCGGAGAGTAGTTCATATGATCATTTTTGGCTTTATCTATTAAAAGCTCATGGGCCAGAAAATCATATAAATTTTATATAAGACTAGCAACTGTACCCACGCGCTGCAACGAGTAAGTCTAGACGCGATGCGACAAGGACGGGAGGGAGGGACGCAGCGCAGCCGCGAGAGCTCCGAGCAAACGGAAGAGGCGAGGCGTGGCGCGGCGCGACGCGACGGAGAGCAGGAGCGAGAAAGGCGCAAGTCTTTTTTATCCAAGCACTTTCTTTCTTTTTAAGACGTTGACTATAGTTAATTTTATAAATATCAAGAGATTTTCTGCAAAATATACAGGGATAAAAAATTTTAGATAAACACTAATATATAGTTATAGATAAGCGATCGAATTTATATAAATCAACTATGTTATATATTAAAAATACATAGCAGCGTTTCTCTACTAATACAGAAAGAACGGGTTAAATTTTATTAACCAAAGGACCCACATACTTTTGGAATGATTGACTCACCGAATAAAACTCCTGCACTGTGCTGGGGCCTTCCTTTTGGTTTTCACGTGCACTGGTGATGCCTCTAGCTGTCTTGCATGCCAGTTAGTCTGATGCAATCGTCTCATCAGCAGGTACAGTAAATCAGGACAAAACTGTACTTAGCTGGCGTTTAGCTACTACTAACAGTGTTTAATTAACGTACATGTATGCGTGTACATGGTGACGTACGCCTCTAGTTCGATTGAGTTGGATTGTTACTGCTACTAAATATTTTTTCCGTTTCAAAATATATAAATATAGTTAGATGTATTTATTCGGCTGCCTGATTGCTATAATCTACTGACCGTCCGTTCAGTCAGTCTAAGCTGTAATCACATCAGATGCCGTAAATGAGGGCAAAATTGTTAGCTGGAGTTTAGCTAGCTACGTACACGTTACAGGGACCCTTGAACAGCAACAGGTTATACCCGACAAACCAGGAAAAGGAAGCTTTTGTTGGATGTGTTTGTGAGTGTTTCCGTCAAATTTGGAAAAAAATCCAATATATATACTTCTCTAACATTTACAGATCCAACTTATCTCATCAACTATAATACCTGATATTTTTCTACACTGAACTATTAAAACTGTACGCACGCGTAAAGTCGTTAGCGTTGTCATTGCAGCCATATGTTTAAAGCATGATTAATCGAGGAAGGAGTAATATAGATTGGAGTGGCAGCATCCAAGAATAGTTACCCTACTCCTACGCCTAAAATGATACTTCAAAATATTTTTTTAAAAAAATAAAAATAAAATTATACAAACTACGTTAATTAAGAAAATTATGGTTTCACGAAATACAGAGAGAGCAAGGCAATAAAAAAGGCCCGATAAAGAATGAGGTATTCTAGGAGAATCTTTTTCTTAGCACTGAGTCACCAACGACGGTGCCTTGCTACTGTTTATATCTTCGTAATTCATTCAGTTTAAAAATTAAGTAGTAAAACATTTTCAAATTAATAAATGAGTACGGTGGTGGATTGAACAGATGTAAAATAATTCAGATTTCACAATAATAAATGAGTGTAATCGGACTTTTACATCAGATTTCATCCGAACCATAGTTGGATCATGTGTACTAGCAAACTGTAGCCTTATCTGCAAGTGTACGTAGGCTTATCTGCAAGTGTGCAACCAATGAACGGCTTTGCGGTTAGCATCGTGCATGTCCTACCATGTGGCTGCAAATCAATAACAAGCCGTACATATAAATATATTTTCCTCTCAAATTACAACTGAGAAAATGAAAAAGATGTGAAGTACACATGTTGTCCTGTCATGCTACCGTATTGGTCTCGCACTTTCTTGAAGTGACTACAGTACTGTTGTTGTGCTTTTACTTTTTAGGTTGACATTGAATCGACACGTATAAAATGTGAAAAGATTTTCATTCCCTAGTATATACTATGAATTAAAATATTTTCATATAGTTACCTACCACATCAACTATTTACACGGTTTACAACATTACACTTTGATAATTATTTTTTCTAAAAATATTACCAAAAACACAAAATTAACATCATATATGTACTTTCAAATGCAAATATAATTATATCACATATATATATATATATGATTTTAATTATTAGACAAACATTATAAATAATGATTTTTCTAAAGATATTAATGCTTTACATTTTAAAACGAAAAGAGGGACATTCGTAAAAGTCTTACATTCTATGTCTGAGAGCATAATTTATCATCCAATATTTTCTAGTGGCCTGACCTTATAGCTTTGGAAGTAATTTATGATAGGCATCTTATTTCACCTTTGCAATATAATTCAAAGCAATTTGAATTTTAAAATTCAACCTTTAGACATAATTTCAGGTAGTTTTTTTACTTTATCTTCTCAACAATCATGAAAGAGAGCCAACCAATAAAAGTGAGAAGAAAAAACCGTCGAATAAAATTCTAAATTAAATATTCGAGAAGCTAGTTTAGATTATTGGCTAGGCCTGATCGATCAGGCTGAAGCCCTTGCAGGCGTACAGTACGTGTCAGGATACATGTATCTAACCTGTATTCATGTTTGGTGAGTATAGCACAGTGATCGACTCAAACATAGCCGTAGGTATTCAATCCGGCGTATCTATATATATGACGCCCGAGCTAAATATATTGTGCATGGATTCTTCCATCAAGCGGGAGATGCTATACAAAAATTTCGCTATCACAGCGACTCTTGACAGCAGCTAGTACATGCTATTGCAAACTTTTTGCGTGGTGTTCTGTTGTCCCTAGTGACACTGAATATATATATATATATACATATATATATATATATACACACTAAGAATTATGTCCGTGCGTCGTAACTGGATGGTCAGCGTTGCGCGGATGAGAACGGGAGGGAGGGACACAGGCACGGCACGGGAGCTCCGAGCAGCGATGAGAGGGGGAGCACATGCGATGGGAGGAGGAGCGCATGCGCGTATGGGGACGGGAGGAAGGTGTCACGCCCAAAAATTCAGACCCAAATTTTCAAAACTATATGTGTATTAAAATCCCCGTCCGGACCACTAGCGACACATACGACAATTGTTGATATTACAGCTTTCACGTCTTAAAACAATAAAAAGATTACAAAAGAGCAATGAAAAGAAAAAGAGCCTAAGCCTAAGCTTGACGCTGGCCACACGGCTTCGACCACTCTACAGGCAGCTTCCAGAGTGTAGGACAAGCCTACTCCACTTCGTCTTCGTCTTCAACCTCTGGCTCGGGTTCCTGGTGAAGGGGCAAGGATGAGTACTTCCACGTACTCAAGCAAGTCACGCCGAAAGAGGAGAGGAATGAATGCAGAGACAAGGGTCTGGCTAAGGTTTGCTTTTGCGCAAACGGCAGGGGTTTTTCCAAACAAAGGGAAATTTGAACACAAACAACACAGGAATAATATAAGTAATTTAAGAATTTTGAAAACCAACACTGCCCAACGCTATCCCCACGTTGAGACATGCCCAAACCATCCACCTATACTAGTTATGTTCCAAAACTTAGGGTGTAAAAGTGTGAGACTAATCACGGAGAGCTCGATCGATCGCCCCATTACCGCGGCACTACTATTCGAATAGATTTACTCGATCGAGGTGTACAACTATACCCACAAGACACACGCCCCCCACAACACGGTCTCCCGTGCGCCTAATACCACCGCGGTACCCGAAAAGAGAACCGTGATAGGACCTTTCTTATACCCCCCACTAACCAAGCGAACCCCACCAAGGTTTCGCCCCACTCTCGGACTCGGGAGTGGGCAGCCCCGAGTGCCTCTGAATCCTGGCAGCCTCAAAGAACCCTTAAACCGGGCCGACCGAAACTCCATCCCGCTCACCCTTGCCGATGGGTCCGTCGCCTAGGAGAGGATACAATACGGGACCTACCTTACCCATTTCGCCATGTGTTTGCACTGGTCATTCTCCCGAGGGTCCCATGAACCGGTCCTAACTGCTATGGGCGCCGCTAGCCAAAACCATAGCGCCCACAGCCCACCATTTGTCATATTTTAGTTATTAGTCCTATTCACTCGAATCTATAATCATTAATCCTCCGAACGTAAGTCCGTGAGAGATAAACTAAGTGAGAATGACCCGATTTGTGAGCTAGTGAGTCTAAGCCAGGCTAAGCATAACCTAGTCCTAAATCTAATCATATTATTTTCCCAAGTTTGATCAAAGGGTTTGGGGTGTCAAACCTAAGGTATAAACTAAGCATAAGGTGTACTATTTCCCATGAAATGATAATATAAAATACAAGCAATTTCATAGAATAAAACAGGTGTTTTAGCAAAATGGGAGCAATATGATCAATAATGTGGTATGACTTGCCTTGCTCTTCGGCTTGGGGACTTCCGCGACGACTTCAAAGTAAACCGACTGAGGACTACCGGATCTATACGAAAACAAGCACTTCAACAAAACAGGCTAAAAGCTACTAAAACAGGGAACAAAACCATTTTTAATGGATTCTTGGCATTTTTATGAATTTAATAAAATTTGAATGGGTTAAAACGGAGGTCGGATTGAAAATATATGATTTTTAGGAGTTTTTCGGGTTTTTACTCAAACAGAAAAATCCTTAATCGATTTATTGCGTAATAAATTTCGGAATTGCGCGCCGCTAGGGCGACGCGCCGATGGCGTCACGGCCGCGGAGCATCTGGCCCACGGTGGATTGGGTCCACGGCCGAGAGAGCGGCACCACGTGGCGCCGACGCGGCGGCCACGCGGCGTGCCACGTGGGCAAGCGGGCCGACGGCCCCGATCTACCGAGGCAGACGGACGGCCGGGAGAGGGCGCGGCGCGCGATCGTGCCGGTGATGGCGCACGGCGGCCGGAGATCGGCCGGCGCCATTCGGCGGCGGCGGGCGACGGAATGCCGCGCTCACGCATGGCGAGCCGTGCGCACTGGGAGCGGTGGCGCGCGTTCGGCAGAGGGGAAAGGGGAGGGCTCGACCGCGGTCGCCGGAGGTGGAGAGGGAACGACGGCACGGACGGTAGGTGGCCGGCGGCGCGGGCACCGGCGACGAGGAGAGGAGTCGCTGGAGCTCGGGACGCCTCGAAGCAACGGGAAAACACGACCGGCTTCGCCACGAGGTCCGGGCGAAGGCGCACGCGGGGGCAAACGGGTGCGAGAGTCTTGGGTGAGAGTGCGGGAGCTCGGAGAGGCGAGGGTGCTTAAATGGGGATGTCAGGAGGTCGGCGGCGACCGGATAAGGGCGCAATTGCTCGCCGGCGCAATTTTGGGAGAATAATGGCCGGCGGTTAAATCCGGCCATTAAGGGGCACGGAGGAGGCGACCGTGGTGGTATTGACCGCAGGCAAGCAGGAGGAGTAAAGGCGACGTGGTTTGGGGGCGCGGGGCTGGCCGGTGGTGCGAGATCCGTGCGGCGCGCGCGGCGGATATGGCGCCGGGCGCCGGGATCGGGGAGGATGGCTCGACATGGGGACCCCACCGCTGTCGGCATCCCGGCAGAGGGAGGCAACCGGACTTATTCGCAGCGCAAGAGTTAAACGAGGCTGCGGCCTTCCGCCCACGAGAGAGGAGAGAGCGGCGCGGCGGGATCGGCTGGGCCGAACGGCCGATGCGCGCAGAACGGATGGGCCGCGGCTCGGGCGGCGGCCCACGGCCGAGAAAAGAGCGAGAAAGGACGGAGGAGAGAGAAACGATTTTCCCGAGATTTATTAATTCCGATTTTGATTTTAATTGGTTAAAAATTATTTCTAGTGCTCGAAAATTCCACTAAAAATCCCGTTAGTGTATTTTGACATGTAGAATTTTAGAAAAATCCTACCATGCCATTTCCAATTAGCAGCTTGGATTTTAAAATTGTTTATTCTCTCCAATTAATTCCAACAATTTTCTTTTACGATTTTTCTTTTGGATTTTAAAAGGGAAAACACCTCGTGGTGTTACGCGTAAGGGTGGCACGGATGGGGACGGAGGGAGGGGCGCAGGGAGAGAAGGGCGCATGAGGTCTTTTCTTCATCCAAGCCCTTCCTTTCTTTTCAAAGATTGGGACTACGGGTTAATTTCGAAAAACTCAAGGGTTTTCTACAAAATAGTCAGCGTAACAAAATTTTGGGTGAAAACACTACTTGCTTTATAAATAGTTATAGATTATAGATATACTAACAATTGTGCACGTACGTTGCAACGGTGAAGTCGAGACACACCATGGATGGGATGGGAGGGAGGACACAGTGCGGCGCGGAGCTCCGAGCAATGATGGGAGGGAGGAGCGCAGCGCGACGTGGGCGCGCGCGGATGGGATGGGAGGGGGGCGCAGAGGTCTTTTTCATGCAAGCCCTCCTTTCTTTTCAATATTGGGACTGCGGGTTAATTTCGAAAACTCAAGGAGTTTTCGCAAAAAGCCGACAAAACAAAATTTGGGTAGAAACACTACTTGCTTTATAGATAGTTATATATATAAATAATCTATACCCATAACTATCTATAAACCAAGTAACTAGTGTTTTCACCCAAAATTTTCGTTCACTCCGGTTATTTTGTAGAAAACCCTTGAGTGTTTATAAAACTAACTCGTAGTCCACCCGGCTATTTTGCAGTAAAACTCCTTGAGTATTTATAAAATTAACCCATAGTTCCAATGCTGAAAATAAATGAAGGGCTTGAATGAAAAAAAGACCTCATGCGCCCCTCCTCCCGTCCCCATCCGCGCCGCCGCCGATGAGAAATCTTTCCCACGCGCCGGCCTCGTGAGATCCGCTAACTCTAGTGCAAGTTCGTCCTTGGCTACCTTTGATAAACTAGGCGTCTTAGTTGGTTTGATCTGTTAACCAACAAGAAATAAACAAATACATGTGTTAAAGTTAAAGTTAGATCCTACCGCATTGGCACTAGGGAACCAACTTACATATAATTGCTATCCCAAAGCGTATTTAAACTAAGTGACTGGATAGATCGGCTCTACCGAGACAAGATAAATCACTTAATCCAAATATACATTAGGATAATAAATATATGTGTTTATTACCTAGCCGATGGTGTAGATCTAACGTGAATCGTCTAGTACTCCGATATATCTTATGAAAAGATATTAATCGACCTAAATGTGTTAAACCTAGATCAATCCACTGTTTGGCTAACGCCAAAAGATTGATGTCGGCTTAAAGCATTTAACCGATTGAGATCTTAATATAAGAGGCAGCTTTAATATATCTAATAGTAAATAATGCTAACGTATAATTAAAATGTATAAGGTCATTGAATCCCCGCACTGCCTCTAATGGTAAACATCTAGCCGAATAGATCTCGATAATTCTAAGAGCGACTTAGTAGATCATAGTGATGCAAAGCATTAAGTACAAAAAGAAGTACTAGATCTATAGGAACCGATGTATTCCCTCGAGACAGGAGATATAGCATATAAACTAGTTTAACATCTAGATCTAGCTCTATCGGCCACTGTCTCCCGAGAGGAACTAGCCAATGGTGAGATAGATCTAGATATTACTCTATATTATATGCCATATATAATAACTTGCGTAATCTATAACATTAAATCTAGAATATCATGACGATATAAGCACTAGATGCAACGATATAAACTACTAATGACAAGTAATTACCTAACTTGGAGATCGAAGTTGATGCACAAGTGAGATTAAGAACTTGTCTAAAAGAAAAGTTTGGCGATGCGTCGAGATTGTATTGATGTGTGTTGTTATTTGCAAAGAGCCCTCGGGTCTTATTTATCCTGGCATAACAAAGTCCGTGTGAAACACGGTTTCTATCTTATCTACTATTTAAAATACGACAATATCTTGGCATACACCCCAATATTGTGTCACAAAAGGAATATCTAAACAAAACCCTATTTTACGTATACAATTGCTGTTACATGGGACTCTATCCATAGATGCAATATTTTACCGAATTTTCTTTTTATCTTCAAGCTTCTTTATCGGAAACGGTTCCATCTTCTTCTCTCGAATAAGAATCGGCTATCGGCTGTCCCTATTTGATTCGGCTTCCCGACCGGCCTTCTAGCCGATTTAATCATGGGCGATGCACCTCGTTTCTCCGCAGATCGCTTTTCCGATCCGATTCTACTTCAATTTCAACCTTGAACTTAGGGATTTGGTTACCAAATTTGGTCGTTAACACATGCCCCCAAGTCCGTGATAAAATAATATCGCGGATTTGCCTTTTCTAAAATTCCGCGTGACTTCCGTCCTATCCCGTTTCTCGCCAAGATATTTCTTTAAATAGCACCGCCTTGCGCCGAACTAAGCCACACCGTCACTTTTGCATCTTCAAGCCCTAGCCAAAAACTTTCCGTCTCCTCGGCGACCGCGTCGCTGAAGACGGAAGTGCGACCTCACCAAGAAACCCTTCCGTAGCGGCGATCCCACTCATCAATGGCGTCCTCAAGCACTTGTTCCGACGCAACCTGCATGAATACCCGAGGTAAGTTTCATCGCCACAGCCCCTTACTCCTTGCAACTTGGTTTTCATCTTCTCGTAATCTTATTCTTCCATTCTTTAATTCGAAGCACCTCGCCCACCAAATCGCCATCCTGCACCTTGTTAGCCCCAATTAGTTTTTGCTAGGGCCGATCGGCAATTTAGACCCTAGCGAGTTCATCAATGCCTAAACAAACCGGATTCCCTTCGCTCCCGACCTAGCCCACCGGTCCGGTGCTTTCAAGTCTTGGCCCTCAACGAGATAAGTCTTGGCCGGTTGGTATTCAAGGATGTCAACTAGGCAAAGAAACCCATTGGTCCGAACTAGGTATAAGCCAATGCCTAGCTCGACAATAGCCGACATATCAAAGGACGAACCCCTCCTATTGGTTGCCACTTACTGGTCCGACACGCTAAATGCGTTTTTATTTAAACAAGGGCCGATGACACCAACCCTCTTGGATGTAGTGATGATCGAGGATTGGATATAACATACACCGTAGACCCACTCGACCTCAACATTAAGTGCTCCCATAATTTTAAGACCAAAAGCATAGGGGGCTAGAGCGGCTTCATATCAATGAAACATGAAAGACGGCCCAATCTCTCGAGAGAGAACACACCGTTTCCTCTTAATGTGGCTAGAAAAATTTGTTTTCGTGGGTCGAGCCATGGGCCGACTAGCAACCGGCAAAGACATAGCCGAAGCCCTAGTGAGCAAAAAACAAGTCCCCCGGGAAAATACCTACTCGGCTACTTGTACCGGATGCTAAGTAATGCATCGCCCGCTAGCTTCCAAACAAGTCGTTAACACGGAGGGCCCCGGTGGCGCTGCACTGTGGCTAAATCTCCACACTATCGGGTTGCGTAAAGGCCGACTCCACCGGAAGCCGATTTCCCTTTAATCGAGCCACGGTTCAAAGATGATGAAGAAGTGACCACCCACCGATGCCCGTCATATGGGAAGCAAAGAAGAATCTATCCCTGGATCCAAGCTAACATGATCATTTCAAAACTGGTTCGCAGAATTCAGTACAAGGCTTCCTAAGCGCTCGATGATATGGTTTGCTTATGAAGATTTTGATAGGTTTGAACTCCCGCATGATCTCCTACTGGATGAGCTTAACTCGAAGAATATGAAAACCGAGGGAGATTTATACATCGGCCATCACACCTTGCATCCTCCTCATCGGCATCCACCAAGGGCGCAACATTCGAAGTCTTACGAATTCTATCATCCGATGATAGCCGCAAAACAACTTGGCATGGGTCACTGCCGATCGGCCTCTATTACTCGACAAAATCCAATCCAGGGGCAAAATCGAAGGAGATATTATGATGAATCGGTCCGCCAAAGATCCCCGGCCCTAGGCAAGATTGACAATATTGACTAGGCGGTGACAAGGACAACCATCTTTAGCCGATGGTGGAATGAATGGAAGCGGATTTGTTTCGTCAATCGACCTCCATGTACTCCGACCATTATCGACCCGAAAATGAGTCCATCGGTAAGTGTCTTTTCTTCTTAGCTCTCTTCACCACTTCTTGTATTATTGACTAATCATGCCTTATTCCTTTGCATCGATGATTCCCCTCCACACACAAGTAACACGGGGTGGCAATCCTTTATGCCCTCGGCGTGCCGTCCGGCGCCGCGGCTAGCCCCGTCAATCATCGCTTCCATGCGTCGAAGGTGGCTACACCGCTTCACGGCCAAACCCGTGCACCATTGCATCACCCGAAAGGGCGACGCCGTCACTGCTGCTACTCCACCGTAGAGAAAGAAAACGGGCTTCAAAGAAACCAAAAACAACTCCAAATCACGACTTGCCCCCGCTTGATCCGGATGTGGACGCGACCCTTGAAGAAGAAATTAGGGACGAGGAAATGGAGCAAGCCGTCAACGCCGCCAGCACCGAAACAAGCTCTTCAGACAAATATGCTCGGACTCCATCTACCGAGCAAACCATCGAAAACTCCAAGCCCTCCGAAACGCGTCCCTCGTTCCCTGCCTAAGCATCTTTCATCGTTTAATATCATCACTTTTTCCATCATGATTCATCGGCTTTCGTGTCCGTAGGCAAAGAAACCGGCGGCTAAGAAGAAAACGGCTCCTCCTCCCTGGTAAGTCCTACTATCCTTCATTCTCCTTTTATTAGCACAATCGATTTCCAACGTACATCCTTTTCAGCCTCCCCGCACTCCAACACCGCCCCCACGTATCAAGCGAGCCCACGCCGACGGCCGCAGTGATGGTGACACCTAAGATGTGGCTACCTCAATCCCAGCCTATCCGAGTAAGTTCTGTTCAACTTTGTAAATCACCATCAACTTTGTCGCTCTCCTAACCATCTTCTAACTTGCGCCTCGTAGCCGATCTTCGCACTTCGACCTCTCGCAGTTTCTTGATCCCGATGAGGGCGCCGATAAGGCCATGGTGGTGTCTGACGAGGACCTACGGGCTACCTTGTCGACATAGCCAAACGGCTAGAGTGCTCCTCGACTTCTTAGTCACCGACTACTGCCCATCCATAGTCGGTTTGAGGACATCCAAGATTGGCCGCTGCACACTGGCCGACATCATTGCACCGGCCACATTTATGGAGGCGCATCGCACAAATTCGAACGAGCTAAACAAAGAATAGCCGATCGCCGAGAAAACCAAGCGTTGGAGGCCACCATCAAAGCCGTCAACAAGAAATCACCGTCAAGAAGGCCAAGTTTGATGCTTTGAAGACCGAGCCGATTGCCGAACTTGATCGGCCAAGCGTCGGGAGGAACCGATAGCCGAACTTGCCAACGTCGAAGCCGATATTGTGGCCAAAGAACAACGCGTGGCCGCCCGCCAAGGAGATCGAGGACCAACGAGCGAAGATCAAGGCGGCCGTGTCACATTTGTCCGACATGGCCAAGGCGATGAGGCCGATCCCAAGGAACGATGCAGCCAATGCCAAGGCCATTGAAGAGATAGACGGAATCCGTCGCAAGGCGATATTGGCCATTACCAACTTCCTCTCACGCTGAGCTACTTGTAATAGTTGGCTAGGCATCTTGTACTTCGAACTCGCTTCTCATTTTGTAATCGGCTTAAACTCCTTCGTAATCGATCGGTTGCAACTTAATCCTTGTTTAATGTTATTCATATGCATGCTTCCCGATTACTTCAAACTTGCTTGAAGGCTTCAAAAATTTTGAAAAATCCTAAATTCGCTCCGCCTTCTTTATATCATATTGTATTGTATATGCCGCCTAATTTTGTTGATGATGTTCCCAAGATTAACAAAATTATCAAATCGAATATCCCGTTGTTGTCGACTAGGCCGAGCCGATGTAGAAAAATTAGGGGAACTTGCGTAATATCGTCCTAAAGGTGATGCGTGTGTTACAACGCATCGGCTAACACGAATCGGCATAACCATAGCCGAATCATGAGTTGATCCATACACTTGGGTAATATTTCTTTAAGTATTTGTCATTCAAAGCCCTCCCAAACACTTCTCCATTCAAACCTTCTAGCATATAAGCTCCTTTAGAGACGCATTTGCGGATCTTGAAAGGCCCTTCTAATTCGGTGACCACTTGCCAAACTTATTATCCTCGATCGGATCGGCAATATCAATTTCCAAACGAGTTCGCCTTCTTCAAATAATTTAGGCACGACCTTCTTGTTATAATGACGGGCTACTCGTTCCTTATCTCTTGTTACTTTTTCAAGGCTCTCATCCGTGACAAAACTAGATCTTCCGATTCATCTACCATGAGGTTATAGTAATCATCCACCGTAAGTCGATCTTATAACCGAACCCTTCTTGAGCCGATGATGTTTTTCCATGGTTGGATTGCTTCATGCCCGTAGACCGCTTTATACGGAGGGACTTGGATTGATCCGTGGCAAGCCATCCGATAGGCCCAAAGTGATTCGACTAATCTACTGTGCCATTGCTTAGGAAATTCAATGATCTTCCTCTTTATCGCCTTGATTAGACTTTTGTTTGAGGCCTCTTCATGTCCGTTAGCCTCGAGCATAGTACGATGAAGAGTTGAGTAACTTGATTCCCATGCCGTCGCCGAATTGATCAAACTCATCCGATATGAAGATAGATCCCCGATCCGTTGTTATTGTTTGAGGGACGCCGAATTGGTCTACGATTTGTTCTTTAACAAACTCAATCGCATTCTTTGAATCAACCTTCTTTAAAGGAATCACTTCCACCCACTTTGTGAAATAATCTGTTGCCACCAATATGAATTTATGTCCCTTGCTCAAGGGTGGATTGATCTCGGCTGATCATGTCGATTCCCAACCCCGAACGGCCAAGGCTTGATAATTGGGTTCATAGCCGATGCTGGTGCCCTTGTATGGATCCAAACTTCTAACAATCCCGGCAGCCCTTGTAGTACTTGAAACAATCCTCCAAAGATCGTGGCCAAAAATACCCCGCTCTTCGAAGCAACCATTTCATCTTGTGAGCCAATTGATGTGTGCCGCAGATTCCTTCGTGCACCTCTTCGATAGCTACTTTGGCTTGATCGGCACTAAGGCATTTGAGCAAGACTCCATCAATCGCCCGATAGTATAAATCTTCATCGAGCAAGACATATCTCAAAGTCTTGTAACGCAATTTCCTTGAAGCCAACTGGGAGGGGTTTTGCGGATAGTTGTAGACCTCAAATCTCCATGTCGGCTGTCATGGTGGCAATCTCTATCTCGATATCTTTTGTCATCGGCCAGAGCCCGATGCCCCTTGAGCTAAATTATTTGCTTCGCATTTTGCTCTCTCGGGGATGTGTTTTAGTGTTATTAGCCGAAAGCTATCCATCAATTCTCTCGACATCGTTGATAATAGACTATCGACATCATTTTTGCACTCGTACTCTCCCGACAACCGGCCGATGACCAACAAGTGAATCTCTCATTATTTCGATGGCGTCGACTTCAACTTTCTTGAGAAGATGCAATCCCTTGAGCACCGCCTCGTATTCGGCTTGGTTATTTATGGCATGGGGTTGATTGAGAAGGCAAATTCGAAGCTTACCCCCTTGGTGATATGATGACCAAGCCGATACCGCATCCATTCGTGCAAACCGAGCCATCGAACATCAAAGTCCAAGGCATGATCTCCATCGAGCCGATGGAACCATCTCTCGTGTTCTACGATGAAATCGGTTACGGCTTGTCCTTTAACCGCCTTGGGTGCTCGATATCTTAAGTCGAATTCCGTTAAAGCAAGAATCCACTTCCCAACTTGTCCTTTGAGTACCGGAGCCGATAGCATATATTTGACTATGTCGGCTTTGCATACCACTGCACTCGTTAGATAATAAATAATGTCTCAACTTTGTACATGAAAAATATAGGCAAAGACATAATTTCTCCACTCGGTGAATACCTTGTCTCTCGCGTCCAAAGAAATGTCTACCGAGATAAAATATGGCTTTCTTTTTGCTTCGATCTCTTGAATCAGACCGAGCCGATGGATTTATCGTCTACTGATAGGTACGCTTGAGTGGTACCCTTTTTTGGAGAAATCAAGACTGAGGTGAGCTTAAGTAATCCTTGATATTATCTAATGTTTTCTCGCTCTCCGCCCCCAAGTGAATCCTTGATCGGCTTTCACCGAAGCAATGGTGTGAACGGCTCCATCTTTTCTCGAAAGGTTGGCTATGAATCGCCCGATGAAGTTGATTTTGCCGATCAAAGATTGTAATCGCTTCTTGTCCTTCGGATGCTCAGTATCGTCTTGATGGCATTAACGCTCCTGGTGTAACCTCAATTCCTCTCTCATGAACAAGAAACCCTAAAATTGCCCGCCGACACGCCGAACATGCATTTCAATGGATTCATCTTCAGCCATATTTTCTTGTCCGCTCCAAGACCTATCTAAGATCGGCTATATGGTTTTCCATTTTCCTGGACTTGACAACATCATCAATGTAAATCTCACCGAGAGTCGATCATATTATAAAAAATGTAATTCATGGACCTTTGGTAAGTTGCTCCAAAGATTCTTCAAGACAAACGTCATAACGACCCATTCATACAAGCCGATTGCTCCTGGGCATCTAAAAACAGCCTTGTGGATATCTTCTTTGGTCATAAAGATCTAATTATAACCCGCATTGCCATCCAATAAATTTTATGATCTTGTGGCCGGGCGCATCTACGAGCAAATCGGCTACGGGCATTGGGTATTCGTCCTTAGGGGTAGCTTTGTTGAGGTCTTTGAAATCAATACACACCCTAAGTTTGTCATTCTTCTTCGTTACACGAACAATATTTGAAACCCACTCGTATATCCAAGCAAAGCCGAATGAATCCAAGATCGTGTAGCCGAGTGATTTCGGCCCCGATCGCATCATATATATCGGCCTTAAACCTCCTAGGAGACTCGTTTGTACGGCCGATACCCCGGCTTGATAGGCAACCGATGCACAACAATAGACGGGCTAAGACCAGCATCTCAAAGTACTCCCAAGCAAAACAATCCTTATATTCCTTTAATAAATCAATGAGCTGGGATCTACAACGAGAAGACAAATTTTTACTAATGTATGTCGGCCTAGGCCTATCTCCGTGACCTATATCAATTTCTTCTAGTTCGTCGGCCGACATAAAACTTTGCCCAAGCTTGCCATCGTCGTTGTTCGCGATGTCCTTGCCGTAGACGTTCGAGCCCTCCATGACACCCTCAACGTAATAACTAAGGCTCTTCGTCTCCAATAGGCCGTATGACAGATCGGACACCTTTAGAAAATCGGCTTGCCGACTTTGCCTGACAGACAATCGATACGTCGATTTCCCAAAGTGGCAAATCGGCATTAGCAACGCTCACCGACTGTCGGCCGGCACGATTTCAATCTTGTCACCTTGCCATTGGATCGACTTTGATGCATGGTGTAAGGGACACAACATTTTGCGTGAATCTAGTCCCTCCCAAGCAGGGCCGTAAGATCCCTTCCCGTCGATGAAGAAAATGTCGTGGGCACGGTTTGCCGCCGACGGCCGCCTCAACGTTCAACACGCCCTTGGCCTCCGATGGGTTGCCGCCGAAATCTTTGAGCACCATGTTCGTCTTGATTAGATCTTCGGCTCCATTGCCCACCTTCCGAAAAGTGGCATAGGGCATGAGGTTGACCGCTGTCCCTCCATCGACTAGCATCTTTGACATCGGCTTCCCGTTAACGAATCCTTTCACGTATAGTGGTTTGAGGTGCCGATTGTCCCCCTCCGGTTTTTCAAAATGGCTTGCTCCAGGGAGAATGCTAGTTTCACAAAGGCGTCTTCGATATTATCTACGTCGGCCTTTGTGGCGTCGACCCGGGCCGGCAATATGAAAATCATGTTGACCGATGCAAAGGGCTTTCCTTTTCCTTTAACCGCCCTTCGGCTTGGTCGGCTACGCTCTCGTCTACTGGGTGTTGTTCTTCTTTGGGCGCCACTATTTTCCGCCCGCCGACGTTGTTGATGCCGAATCATCTCGTTGGACCTCTTTTTCCTACCTCGCTTTTCAGCCTCCAATTCTTCTTTTCGCGTTTTAGTGAAGAGGTCGAGGGGCACCATTGTGATTTAGCCGATTGTTCATCTTCGGCTTCTTCTTCGTAGTATTCGTCTTCGTCTTCGTCTTCGAAGAAGTCTTGGTGGATCGCCCAAGCCGATCATGTGCCTATTTCCGCCTCTGGTCTCCGTACGGCCCTGGGATGGGCGGGGCTTTGCATCGGCGGATCCTTGTATTCGTCCCGACAATATTCGCCGTAGGCCGGGCAATTGTCTATCGTCGGCAGCCTCATCCCTAATTCCCAGCCAGAATCGAAAAACTCGCAACGCCAAGGGTCGCAGCCATTATGGTGTCCGATAACTCGGAGGCCCCTCACCTCGGGTTCCCTAACGTATGGCTTGCCTCGCCGGCCTCCTCTTCTTGCCAAAACCGCGCCGGAAGCGGCGTCGGCTATCCATGCGAATCGATCCGCCGATCGGCCGATCGGCCGGTAGGATGCACCATGTTGATCGGCGCAGCCTTGATCTCCGCCGGCCTTTTCTCGCCTTGGCCCCCTTGAGAGTTTCGGCTAAGCCGTACGTCATTCTACTCGCCAATCATCTCGCTTGGGGCCGCCCGGACCATGTTGACCGGGAAGGGATTGCCATCGACTTTCATTGGCCGAGGTGAATCAAGCAAATTTGAGCTTCCCGCTTCGATAGCCAACCGAATCTGCTACTTGAAAACCTTGCAGTCATTAGTACTATGGAAGGTGAAGTTGTGCCACTTACGCATTTCTTTTGTTTGAGTTCGTCACCCGATGGGATCGTATGGTTATCCGGAGATGAATTTGCTTCTCCTTCAAGAATAAGTCAAAATCCTATCGGACTTGGTGATGTCAAAGTCGTACTTTTCTTCCTTAGTCAAGTTTTCAGCAGCCATTGAAGACGATAGCCTTTTTATTTTTGGTCCATTCGGCGCAACAACTTCGCATCACCGTCACTTGTTTCGAGCCGCCGACGATGACGTGGGCAACCTTCTTAACGGCCTTCCTTGATTCCCGAAATCTTTACTCGTGGGCCATCACCCTCCGCACCGGATGGGCCAAGCCGTCGGTTTTGAGCCGAAAACCTTTCACGGACGGCGGCAAGAGCCATGAAAAGCCAAATCGGCTAATAAGAATCGGACAGACACGTGCTCTAGCAGCGGTTTCTCATCTCTCGAACCTCGGATGTAGTCCCGAACCGACTCCTCATGCTTCGCCTAATGCTCGTCAGTCCGATGCCTTCATCCCGTGGTTGCTTCTGTAATAGTAGTTGTGGAATTGTTTCTCGAGATCGGCCTAGCTCGATGGAATTGTAAGGCAAAGAAGAAAACCACGTAAAAGCCGATCCCGATAGAGAGAGTGGGAAGAAGCGAACCCTCGGGCGTCCGTAGCCGATGCCTCCTCGCATTGCGCTAGGAATCGACCGTCGTGTTCGTATGTTGAAGTGTTGTCCCGTCCCGAGAACTTAGAGAAATCTGGGACATTGTATCGGTTGGGCAAGTGGCACCTCTCAAAATGTTCCGGGTACGGATACCGATACATATTGCCGTAATCTTTTGGTTTGAGGCCGAATTGATCGCGCATGACGTCGGCAATCGATCGTCCCAGTCCCGTTATCTTGGGCTTGTTGTATCGGCTCACACCGATCGTATTGCACGGTGGTTGCCGATACCGAGGTGGCGTGTCTACGGCCGGTAATGTTGGTCATGCCGGCCTCCCCGGTACCGATATTGAGCTTGGTCGATGGCGAGAGGCAACCGATTCACCGGCGGAGGTGATTGGTCGTGGAAGAGCCGAAGGCCGCCGACATTGTGATGTGCCCCTTGAATGAGATTGGCGACCGGTTCTTGCCGCTGATTAAAGTTGAACATGCCGGCTAGTTGTTCCCGGGAAGGAGGTTGTTGCTGGTTCGTAACGATGGGCGGCGGCCTTGAAGCCGATGCATACGCATTCGGCCGACCGAGGACCCTCCCGGTGGCCCCGGCGTCGGGTGGTGGCATTGGCCTGCTTGGGATGCCAAAACCCTATAGTTGGAAAACCGACCATTAGTGAAATAAGTCGGCCCCCGCCGCAGCTTGATCGGCAATCTTTGAGTCAACCATAGTGGCAATCATGTTGTTGAGGGTGTTGACCAAGATGCCACTCCGATTAACGAGAGCGTGGTGCACGAGTCGATTCGGTCTTGCAAAGTGTGCGCTCAATCTCTTGTTCTTGATTTGGCTCCTCCATCTTGCGTGTTCCTTTTGTATCGTCTCGAGGAGGATGCCTTGAAGTCGTCTATGTTGAATTTGTACTTTTGGTGGACGTCCTCGACTCCGGTCCGGGCAAAAATTTGCGTGATAGTTGGCCCGTAGTTCCTCCACCATCTTCTCGTAGTAGGCCAATTGCTCACCGACAATTGTTCCATCTTGATAGGAACCATGTTTTCCTCGCCGATCTCGGGCTCTTGACGTTAACCATCACGTTGGCTTTGTTACGTTCTAGTCGAGTTGATGGTCCCACCGGCGTGCCAAGAAGCGTGTCAATGAGAAATCTTTCCCACGTGCTCGTCTAGGAGATCTCGCTTAACTCCAGGTGCAGTCCGTCCTTGGCTACCTTTGATGAACTAGGTGTGCCGATTGGTTTGATCTGTTAACCAACAAGAAATAAACAGATACATACGTTAAAGTTAAAGTTAGATCCTACCGGATCGGCATCATGGAACCAACTTACATATAATTTCTATCCCAAAGTATATTTAAACTAAATGATCGGGATAGATCGGCCGTGTTGAGACAAGATAAATCACTTAATTCAAATATACATCAGATAATAAATATATATGTTTATTACCTAGCCTATGTTGTAGATCCAACGTGAATCGGCTAGTACTACGATATATCTTATGAAAAGATATTAATCGACCTAAATACTTAAACCTAGATCAATCGGTTGTCGGCTAACGCCAACAGCATTGATGCCGCTTAAAGCATTTAACCGATTGAGATCTTAATATAAGAGGCAACTTTAATATATCTAATAGTAAATAATGCTAAAAGATAATTAAAATGATAAGGTCACCGAAACCCGCACCGTCTCTAATGGTAAACATCTAGCCGAATAGATCCGTATAATTCTAAGAGCGAGTTAGTAGATCATAGTGATGCAAAGATTAAGTAAAAAAAGAAGTACTAGATCTATAGAACCGATGTAAACCTCTCGAGACGGTGGATATAGCATATAAACTAGTTCAACGTCTAGATCTAGCTCTATCGGCTACTATCTCCCGAGAGAAACCAATGATGATGAGATAGATCTAGATATTACTCTAGATTATATGCCGTATATGATAACTTGCATAATCTATAACATTAAATCTAGAGTATCATGACGATGTAAGCACTAAATTCAACGATATAAACTATTAATGACAAGTAATTACCTAACTTGGAGATCAAAGTCGATGCAGCCGAGGCGAGATCAAGAACTCGTCTAAAAGAAAAGTTTGGCGATGCGTCAAGATTGTATTGATGTGTGTTGTTATTTGCAAAGAACCCTCGGGTCTTATTTATACCCAGGCATAACAAAGTCCGTGTGAAACACGGTTTCTATCTTATCTACTATTTAAAATACGACAATATATTGAGATACAGTCCCAATGTTGTGTCACAAAAGGAATATCTAAACAAAACCCTATTTTACGGATACAATTGTCGTTACAGGACTCTATCCATAGATGGCAATAATCTTAACGAACATTTAGGAACCGAATCTTCTTTTTATCTTCAAGCTTCTTTATCGAAACGGTTTCATCTTCTTTTCTAAATCGAAATCGGCTATCGGTTGTCCCTATCCGATTCGGTCTCACCGACGGCCTCCCATGATTTAATCATGGCCGATGCACTCTGTTTCTCCGCATATCACTTTCCCGATCCAATTCTACTTCAATTTCAACCTTGAACTTAGGATTTGGTTACCAAATTTGGTCGTTAACAGCCGCGTCCGACGCCGCACCCCGCGCCGCGCTTGCGCCTCTCCCTCCTATCGCCGCTTAGAGCTCCCGCGCCACGCCTACGCCCCTTCCTTCCATCGCCGCTCGGAGCTCTCGCCGCGCCCTGTGCCCTCCTCCCGTCCCCATCCGCGTCGCGCCCTCCTCCCGTCGCCGCTCGAGCTCCCGCACCACCCCGGACCTTCGCTCTCGCCCGCTTTCCTCCCCGTGTCATCGTCCTGGCTGTCGCTCACCGCTCGGTTGTTCCAGAGGCGGACGCCCGAGTCTAGGTGAAGACATAAAGAAAAAAATATAAATTAAAATTATATGAGACTTTAACTTTAAAATAATTATGATAAAATAAAATAACGTTCGTTGCAATGCACGGGCATATATACTCTATCTATAACTATCTATAAAGCAAGTAGTGTTTCTACTCAAAATTTTTGTTTGCATGGCTATTTCGTAAAAACCCTTTGAGTGTTTATAAAATTAACCCAGCTTTCAATATTGAAAAGAAAGGGATGACTTGGATAAAAATAACGTCCCTTGCAACGCACGAACATATTTACTAGTATATATATATATATATATATATATATATATATATATATATATATATATATATATATATATATATATATATATATATATATATAGCAATTGTGCCCATATGTTGCAACGGGTGAAGTCGAGGCGCGACACGAATGGGGATGGGAGGGAGGGCGCAGGTGCGCGCGGGCGGGCGTGGCACGAATGGGAACGGAGGAAGGAGCGCAGGGAGGAGGAGCGCAGAGGTCTTTTTTCATCTAAGTGCTCTCTTTCTTTTCAGCATGGGACTACGAGTTAATTTCGAAGAAACTCAAAAAGTTTTCGCAAAATAGCTAAGCAGAATAAAATTTTGGATAAAAACACTATTTAGCTATATATATATATAGAGAGAGAGAGGGGGGATGGTGCTACGTGAAGCGTTGGATGGCACGAAGCTCCGTCTCACTCCACACATCGCACCTGTATGCACCCCCAGCTCCCACCTCCCCGTACCCTCATAAACCTGAATTAAAATTTTACTTTATGACACAGCATGGTGAGGGTGGTCCGAAATATGACAGGCATGTGTGAATAAAAATTTACTTTTGACAATGTGAAATGCTAGTTTCTTAACCGAACTTTCGTGTACGCATGGCAGTAAAATTTCTCGCTCCCTCTGCTCCATCGGTAAAAAACACCAACAGAATCAGGTCCCATATCTCGATCCAATAGCAGAGGAAACTTTCTTTTGGACAGCAAGTAACAAAATTACTATTGATATCTCTATAATCTTAACTATAGTGTTTTCATTCGAATTTTGTTTTGTCTGCTTATTTTAAAAAAACTCCCTGAGTTTTTTCGAAATTAACCCAGTCCCCAATGATGAAAAGAAAGAGAGAGGCTGATAAAAAAAAGACCTCCTGCGTCCCTCTCTTCTACCCACATCCACGCTGCGCATGCGCCCTCCTCCCGTCACCGTTCGGAGCTCCCGCGCCGCCGTCGGACCTTCGCCCTTCGCCTGCTTCCTTTTCTCGCGCCGTCGTTCCGTTACAAACAGCATTTTGCTAGTAATATTTAAAAGATACCTTACCTCCCGTTTCGGCCTACTTACCTCCTGTTTCGGCCTACCATCAAACAAACGTGGCTATTTTAATATACCATTCCGAAAGTAATGTTTTTACTAATAGGCTTCACGTTTTTTTACACTAATAGTAATTCTTTTACAGTCATGTTATACGTGGATTGCATTCAATTTTTCACACAAAACATAAACATATCACTGCATAATTTTTGCTGATGATAGTTATGCGTTAACTCGACAGAACCATTTATATTTCGTCGACCCAACATATAAATAGAAAATTTAGATAAGTACTTCCGGTAAAAATTTATTTCAGTCGTGCTGGTCAATCAATTCATATAGGTAAGAAGGATAGGCTCTATGTGATGGTAAAAAGTTATTTCTCACATGTTGATCACTAGATCTATATAGGTGAGAAGCAGGGGCCTCTATGGATAGTAAAAATATATATTGTTGAGTGAGGGTGGTGTTGTAAGATGAGTCATTTAGCTATATGACACGTAGGATACCTATATGGCACGTAGGATACCATATAGTAGTTCCATACGTACGTATGTATCTTGTAGTTCCATATGTATGTATATGTGTAAAGGTATATATATATATATAGGTATATATATATATGAGATATACGTATGTAATTCATCAGTAAAATTTTTACTATAAAATATTATAAGTTATAAGATATTTTAGTACGATTTCTCTCAGTAAATATTTAACTTTGTGAGTGAAGTGAGGCTTGTTATAGCGCATCCGTATGTACGTGTGACTGTGTGTGTATATATATATATATATAATTGAATAATTTTCTGCATGTGCGCATGCATACGCATATATATACATACAGAGCACCAAACCGAGAACGTCCGGATCCGGATTCTCTGCAGTAATACAGAGAGGGACTGTTTATTACATGTCTACATGAACAGGTGAAATGCATTAACACAATTAACACAGTACCAAAACAGTGTTTCAACAGTGTTCGATTCCACTGTGGGCATTATACTGTAGCACGTTGTTTTACTTGGATGAAAATCCAACGCATCAAAACATGGTCTAATACAGTAACCTACAACACCTCGACATTTTTTCTTCAATGCGAAGGATCCCATGGCGAAACGTCCATGTATACCCATTTCATCAGCGGGGCATGGATCCTATTGCTCATACAGTAACAGCTACTGATATGCAAACCCTCTCTATATACAATTATACATATATCAATGAATGCTCTGGACTTCTACTGTAGGGACTGAAGCTTAGATCCTGGTCCAAAAGCTGCACGCAGGGTACGGTAAGATTCAATCATGCATCTGCATTATGTGACCCTACTGCACTGCAGATCCCACTTGTCGGGGCTATATACAGTTCAGATTTCAATTGGAAAGAAAAATATTTCCCCATTTGGAATGAGCCAAAATTAAGACGCCAACAAGGGAAATGATAGGATACCGAATGCTAATGATGTGATATGTGGACCGCCACGTGAGGAAATCAAGTGTTTAAATAGTTTTTTTCTCCAAAGTTGGTTCATAATTAATTAATTAATTAATTAATTAATCCCTATTACACTGGCATATCCGTGTTATTTATGGAAGGGCCAAAAATGTGTAATCGCCAGAAAAGGAAAAGAAAGATGGACGCCACAGCAAATGGGAAAAGAATTGGAAGAGAAATACATCAAACTACTTTGCAGAAATGGGATGAAGTACATGTTTTTTTTTACATTCTTGTTTCGCACCTGGGAGTAAGGTCAGCTTGGACGACACGGTCGAATATTTTGAGTAAACAGCTCCATTTTATGAAAGCAGATGATCGCATGTTCAGTCGCCTTGCAGGCAGTAGAGCTGGCGGATGTTGCCTGAAGCTGAAAAATGAACAAAAAGTGATTTAGGGAACCCAGAGCTCACCAAAATTGAGCAGGCCATATATACCATCAGCAACGATGTGCATGAAAAATGATAAAGAGTAGAAAAAAACCAAAGAATTAGTTTCACATATGTAGGTGATTGCCTTTGCATTGCAATGGGATCCTAAACAAGCTTTACATACATTTTAAAGTCCAAAATTATCAAAGTAGCAAACCATTTTAGCCATCACTTTCTGGATGCCTGCTGAGCTAGCCAGAGGCACTGAGCATTGTTGCCATATATCCATATCGATGTAGATTTTCCATCTAATTAACATCTCCTATTCGTTTCCATTAATACAGCACGGTTATACCACATTACCAGACAACCTGCCAGACTATTCGTACTCCACCCACTGGGAATGGCCCAGCCCATCTACAATCTGCTAACACTAGATATCTCAACACCTCTCCCCAGAAACTCAGCCGTCCCGCCAGACTGTTCGTACTCCACTGGGAATGGCCCAGCCCATCTACAATCTGCTAACTCTAGCTATCTCAACACCTCTCCCCAGAAACTCAGCCGCCAGCACGCTCTGTCCCCTCGTTGCCTATAGACACCCTCTCCTCAATCGCCGGCTCCCCCAACTGAATTAGACAACGCCACATGGCTGCACCTCGTTCCTCCCTTCACCTCCAGCACCACCATTCCACCCTCCTCTCCTCTATCCTCGAACGCCATCGGTACCGCCCCTAGCTGTCTCCAGCACCGACTTCCTCTTGTTCCCTTACTGTCCCTCTGGTGAGCGAAGCTCAGGACTGCGGTGCCCGGGATACTGGTTTTGTCGGTCCCAAGCTTCGCTTGCCAGAGGACGGGATGTAGATCATGCTAGAGGAGGTGGCTGGCACCGTGGTGCTCTTTGAGCGGCAGCAACCAAGGCAGTCAACAAAAGTGGTGTGCTGTTACAGAGCTGAGTATGGCGGAAAGATTCAAGCATTGGACAACAACCGTGGTAGCATGCTTGGCTGCCCTGTCGGATCAAAGCATGCAGTGGTCTTCAAGAAGTACCAAGCGGCATTCCAACTTCTGAGTTCCAGTGCCATGGCCAGGTAGAGGAGTGATCGGGAGCAGACAAGATGTCAGTTCCAGTTTTCCCTCTCACATGGCTCATTGGCCCCACATGGCAGTGGTGGTGGGTGATGGCAGTTTCACCACTCACCACAACCACAAGAGGCTTTTAAAGTAGTATAGATGAAGGTATGTTGTACTTAATACTCCAGCTGACATGCCGAATAAAACAGATTCAGAATTATGTGGAATTGGAAGCCCAATAATGGTTCAGGTTCATTATGTATGGTCGTCATCTTCCATACTACACCTATATTGGGAAAGAAAAACCACCACTTGTTCAAGCTACTAGGTTGACCAAATCATATTCTTGTGAAAGGTTTGTACTGTATTACTGTGCATATTTTGTTGTAGCAACAATACATAAGAATCCTCATGCTGAGCAGTAATTACTCATTACTGAGTGCTTGATTCATGAAATTTTGTTTGTATAGTCAAAGCAAACAATTCAATTCTTGAGAATGTTTCTTCGAAGAGACTAAATTTCAGAAAGCAAGGTGCAATTCTAATGACTTAGGCAAAACCATCATAGGCATGTGGTACAAAAACATGCATAAAGGAGATATAATGCATTAGCAATTGAATGTATAGATGAAAACTTACCATATAACCAATCTTTAAACTGTGCATGAAGGGCATTTGTCAATTCCTTCTTCCTATTGTCATCAATTTGCAGCTCCCGAATAGTCCTTCTAATATCTTCCAGTGCAGCAAGCTGAATATGAATGGTGCAAACATAGGAAAAGGTAGAAAACCACATCAACAGATAAATCATAATAGGCGGTGTGAGATATTCTTTAACATTTTGCTAAATAAAATAGACAAAAAAAATATTTTCTTTCTTCAGTTCATTTGCCAAGTTGAATTAGAGAAATCTAAATGAGGCAAGTGTCAACGGTAAAAACAACAGGACATTTTTTTCTCCTACTTCACACATAATAGTCAAATAGATCTTGTGCTCCATAACTTCAGCATTCCTAATGCAGCTACATTCGTATACACTAAACTACTGCAGTACAATTTAAACATGCCAATTGTGGCAGAATATTGAAGCACCTGATTATTTCAATGGTATTGTTCAATTTGTACACAAAGCAACAAGCTCATGGAGCGTAAAACAGTTTGAGGGTTCATTCTAACGTAAGGCGTGGTATGCACACCAGCACAAGTATAGAGAAGTTAGCAATGCACATACAGGTAGTCTGACCCCTTTTTTAGAACAGTAGGGGACATACTTAGAATTAATCAAGTCAGACAAGAGCACCTGAAGACCAAGCTTTGATGAATTTAACAATGTACCATACCTTTTGGCTCTGGGATGCACAATAAATTTCAGGTAATTGAAAAGGACTGAATTTTGTAGGTTCTTGAACTTCAGTCCCAAACCAACTAGGAATCTGCAGGAGGAAAACAGTCATGATATAACACTCTGTACTAGAAAAAAATAAGTTAGCTGTATTATGAAAAACACCAGCTCCTACTTTAACAACGTGGCAGATCCCTATCGCCACTACTAGCATGTGTTTGCAAAATGGCCTCTCTATTCAAGTGCAGTGGATAAGATGGACAATGCAAGCAAGATAATGAGAGTTTTAATGTATGCCATGTTGTTATACACCAATCCCATCAAGACAGCCAACAGAAAATAATTAGGTGCAGACTGATCTCTTTTCCTATATTCATGACGTTTAGCAAAGCAAAAGGCCCAAAATATACATAACGTACCATAAAGTTTGTGAATAGGTCAGGATCTAGACGAGAAGCAGATTCAGCCTGAACATCTGAAACCCCGCAGGATGGGATAATGAATCATGCGGATCAACAACTCCCAACACAAAAGGCTGGTCCCATTTATTGATTGCAGGATCCACACCTACTTTTGCCAGATGTTCACCCAATTGTGAGTAGTAGGTATTAAATGGAGCAACCTGTTGGTACAGAAAAGGAGAAATTTTACAATAGTAAAAGGTTAAAATCAAAGCATCACATGTTATTAATAGCACATCAATAAGTTCAGCATTGGACTTCATACTTTCTTCCAGCTGTAATCCAACTACCCAGAAACTATGTGCAACTTGTAAAGTGTGAAGGTGAGCCTTATAGTTAACATTGTTAAACAAATAATTATTTCTGAGTTATCTCGTCTTTATTTGGTAGGGGTATAGCATTAACTTTATCATGATCTCCAGACTCCACAAATAAATTATTTTAACAATTGGTAAACATATAGATAGACATGTAGATATGAATATATTATTGAGGATGTACAATCATCGATATAATAAGGTCTGATTAATCGCTTGGCAGTAACTTTTCATAGCAATGTGTGTGTACCTTCAATTAGACTATTAAAAGGGACACTCACTTGTAATTTATGGTTGTCCCCCACAATAAGAGGTTGGTGATTTACTCCCAGGTAGAATATGCACTCACGGCAGTTAGCAATACAAATCCGTTTAGTGGCTGCAATAATATGCACTCTTTCACAATGCTCCACCTTAACAACCTGACATCACAAAACATATGAAGTATATTTGCCAAATGTACTTAGCACTTCAGCAGAACAGAGGTAATAACAGCAAATCTGAAGTGATAACAAAAGGTGTTTCTCATTTTCCTCTTGGGACCCTTTATTCTTTGTTAAGTATGGCCTATCTTATATTACATTTAACAGTCCAACTCAAAGCACAATTAATCTATTGGATAGGAATTTTCCAGGAAAAAACTGTAAAAGAGTAGCAAGTAGCAAGTTAGTTTTTGGTTCACACAATGTATGCCAGCTTTCACTGTCTATTGTCATTATTATCATCACCTTCCTCTTCTATTTGGATAGAATACTCGGCACTCAGGTACCATTCAGGTGATACCAAGGCATACAAAACTGATGTCTCAAACAAATCCTATGCAGCTAAAATAGTCAGGTGGCAACTGATGTGTATACAAGGGATTTTCTCTTTAAAATACAAATAATGCATAGAAAAATATGTGGAATATACGAACCTACATCCTGCAACAATGGGATAGGAGGGTGTAAAGATATACCGATTGGCATCCATACCTTACCAATAGCACCAAGAACAACAGTAGCATCAGAACATCCATACACAGTTGCATACTTCAATGGTGCCAATATGTAGATAACAGACTCATGGCAGTTTAAAACCTACAAAAGTGGTTAGTTAAGAAAACCGAAAATGTGGAGTCCCACCTCCGTGATTACAAAATTAAATAAATAAAGCAGCTACATTACAATTCACAATACAATACAACACAGAAGTGGAAGTTTCTTGAAATAGAATAAAACATATACTGACAGACAGCTAGAAGCTGGAGGCTGTAAAAAGTCTCCATCATGAAAAGAGTTTTCATAATTGTTTTCTCATCCCAAATCTGATTAGCAGCCTACTCCCCCTCGCCTCCCCCAAAATATAGCTACCTTTGTAGTTCAAATTTGAAAAGGTTGCTATATTTTAGGACGTGGGAGTGCATTTTTGCTTCAGTTTTAACATTATACATATCATAACCCAAATAATGCCAGTTTAAACCATCATGACCTTAATCGCCCAGATGTGGCTAACAACGTTTTCCCTTTCAAACTAATACTCCACTGGAAATCCAGAGATTAAAACATATTCTTGGTTGTGCTATAGTAGCACTAGAATAAATTATTACATTCAAGATATGTAAGCACATGAAAACACTTGAAGCTGTTTTAAACTAGACATGCATAAATAATTCTTTTTATCAACATTACCACCCATTCAGTGGATAATGCAAACATGTAGAAATGTGAAAAGTGCCAAATCTTTGTAGTCTTTTCAGCATCCAAAAATAGTTTTTGGTAAGCAGCTATGATTCATACCTTCACTGAATGCCCTTTGACATCAGATGCATGCTTGACAACAGAAGTTTTGGAGAAACCTTCCACAAATGTTGTGTTTCTGTAGTATGCAGGATTGGTACCAGTCGGTGTGCTGTTCCTTGCATTACTAGCATTGGCATCAGCCATTGTGACATCTATATCGGAAGTACCCTGCTGGCTAACCTCCTTTGATGTGGACTTCTCGGTAGAGAATTCCAGTGAAGCAGAAATATTCTGTGAGATCCAATCGTGAACCTGAGCAGCAGGTACAGGGGCAGCAGGCATGTCAGGATCAGAATTTGCAAAAAGTGGCTGCTTGGCTTAAGGGTGTTCCTTCTGAGAACTGCACTAGAAATCCAAGGTGTTCAAATGTCTCCATGGTCAATACCTGCACAAAAATTTAAATACAGTTATTTTACATTCTGAAGTGTAATGGTCTACCATGCCCAAGCACAAAGAATCCTAAGGAGTAAAAAACCTAAAAAGGACACACAAAGGCAATTGCCTTCAGAAAATGCCCTCAAATGTAAGGTGACATATATCCTCAATTTAACAAAAGATGAGCTCTTACTTGGCCAGATATATCTAACTGGGTCAAATATATGCCACCTTTATATCGATTGCCTATATATTAGTTTTAAAAAATCTGCTGTCTTGAAACATCTACCTATGGGTGATCTTCATTTTTTTCTGCGGGGAACCTTCTGAATAAAGTTAGCACCTAATTGACCAAAAGCATATTCATACATCAAAATATATTTGGAGGTATACTTGTCTCAGAGGTAGGTTTTGCATACAATTTTACAGGATCATGGCCCTGGAGTTCCAGGCATCCAACACAGAGATGTGCTTTTACGGGTCGATTCTAGTGTTTTGAGATATAGAAGTACAAATAAAGTCCAATATCAGAACATGCCATGCATTATTTCTGTCACTCTTTCCCCATATAAAGCTTCACTCTACTAAGAAACTAAGAAACAATTGCCAAACAGAAGAGTAATCAAGTGCATATTACAAATAGAAATAAGTTGGGCAAACTTAAAAGAAAGATAATGTTGCATACCAGAGAATCATCACCTTCGCCCTCAACAGAATCGGCCAACAGAGTAAGAATATTGGCCATATGCTTTTGCAGATAAGATAACTGGTGAATTTCCTCATCAGCTTGAGAAGGCATGAATCGACGGCTATTACTGCGTACAAGCTGCAAAATAATATAAATATAAAGAATAAGTGAAGGAGGTACCATACTACTCATATTAGCAAAAGGAACAAAAGGTGTTTTATGTCTTTTGCTTGGTCTGTTGGTTTGGGGCGGGAGAATTGGGATTGACCCTAAATGTAACACCTAGCAGACAATTTTAACATGTAACCTAAGGTTGGTAGTGTAAAAGCATTAAATTATGAAACTGGATTAGAGAAGTCTTGATTTTACAAAAACTTGTATACAGAAAGGCATAAATACTAACCCTCTGCAGCCAGCTCTTAATGCAAAAGAACATATATATTAAGCATCGTAAGAATAACCGATAAGCAAACATACAATTGACTGAATCTAAAACAAAATGGTCACAACCATGACTGGTCGCTCAATTATGGCAAAGTGTGTGTCCTTTGAGTTTACCGCTAGCATACCAATTCCAACCATCATATATAATTTGATGCAGCCAACCATTCATTTCTGGCAGCCACCATAAAAACAGAGAACCTTAAATTGCTATCCAAGAAGTGACTGCAGAATACATACCAACCAGAGCATCCAATAAGTACCAGGAGCTAGGATCTTCCTTTGCACTACATATCTAGAGCTGCGCAACTTTTTACTGCGGAGCATTTCTTATAGCTTGAGTAAGTTACATTACATATTCAACACTTTTTTGTGACAGCAGATAAACGGCAGCATCAGCTGCAATATGAAGGATATAAGGTGGCACAACAGCCGCCTTGTTTAAATCAATGGCGATGTTGTAAGCTCAATTGGACACATGATTAAAAGGCTAAGCAATCACACATGCAAGGTCTTCTCTGCTGCAGAGGTATCATGTGAGCATCCAATTCTAATTATAAAGCAAAAGGGGCCTTGATTCCTGACCTGGATCGGGGAGAGCGCGGACAGGTAGCCGTCGAACGCGGAGGTGGAGGGCCACACGTCGGTGACGGCCGGCGAGTCCTTGTGCGCGCGGGGCACGAGCCGCTTGTACGACTGGATGTAGAGGAAGAGCATCACGTCGCGGAGGTCGGCCCCGCCGCCGGCCGCCTCGAGCGCGTGGTCCTCCGCGGGAGCACCGCCGCGAGCGTCGCCAGCGCGAGCGCCGCCTGCTCGTGCGGGATCTGCAGCGCCTCTGCGAGCGCCGCCGCGCCCACGCGCCCTCCCCCTCCCTCGGCGGACGCGGACGCGAGCTTCTCCTTGACCTGGGCCAGGGTCTGCGCGAGCGTGCCCTCCGGGAAGATGAGCTTGGGGATGGGAAGGAGGCCGTGCTCGAACGCCTCGCGCCGGGGGCGGAGGAGCGCCGCCGGGGACGGGGTCACAGCTGCCGGCGTCTGCGGCTGCGCCGCAGCCGCCGGCGGGTCGAGGGGGTCGTCGGCCATCGCCGGCGAGAGAGGCGAGGCGAGGAGGAGATCTGGGAGGAGAGGAGGGGAGGGGAGAGTGGCGAAGTGCGGTGGCGCCGCGGAAATGGCGAGAAGGATCGCTCGGTGATGCGGGGAGCGGGTGATTCTTTTTTTTTCTTTTCTTTATTATTTAATTTTTTTCCATTATAGTGGGTTTTTTTGGTATTAATAAATGGGTTTTATAATTTCAGACATGGCAAGAACAATTCGTTGCTTTGGCGATTCATCGTTGATTGTTGACCAAAATATGGCATACGTAAGAGCAAGCCCAACAGAATGTCTATTTGGTGATCCAATCTTTATTTATACTGTTTCCCTGATATTTTTCTCTCCAACGACGACTCCATCTCGGTCGGCAAAAAACAGCAAGCCTCCATCCCGGGTCTCTCGATCGTCGGGTCCGGCGATCCTCGCGCACTCACCAAATCCCCTCCAAAGGCGCGATTTGGCATCTCCCGCCACCGATCCATATTCGTGTCCCGCCCGCTCGCTCCCACCAAATCCCCTTCGTCGATTTCCCTTCCTCCTCCCGCCCTGTGGAGAATGGCAGGGGCCCTCGAAGGCGACGTCTCTGGCGGCCAATGGATCAAGACATGGCCGCCGGAATCGCATCCCCATGGCGTCTGGTCCTGGCCGAAACTTGTTTCCTGAGTTGGGAGCGTCGGTAGCGTGTACCACCCTGGTTTCCTAGCCGATGGCGGCGCGGCGGGCTTGGATATGCATCTCATGGAGCCGCCGACATATGGCCGCCATCTATAGTGGTTGGAGGCTGCAGCTGTCGGGCTCCCTCGAAGCCGCTCCCGCAACCACCGCGTGACTCGGCAGGCCAAGATCGGCGACGACGGCATCGATGACTTGTCCTACAACTACACTCTCCTAATTTCTGGTGAGCCTAATCTCTCATTTTCTGTTCATACTATAGTTCATAACTCTGAAATATTTTCAGGGAATATCTTTTATGTTCTATGTGAATTTTGTGAACTGAGAATGTATTCACTTGTTTCTATATGCTTTAGAGAACTTTGAAGGCCCTCCGTGTTTTGTAAATTGACGAATGTATTCACTTCCTATATGATTTAGAGAACTTTGAAGGCCCTCCCCGATGGAATTCGACAGTGGGATGCATGTCATCCCGAAAATATAATGCTTGTTTGTCCATCTATAGTTGCATCCAATATGTGGTTGGCAAGGCAGTTCAATCTGAAAATTTTTGTATTTCTGTCACAGGAACCATTAACGGTGGGGGGCCTTTGGTGGACCTAATCCTAAATGATACTGATGAGGTTGATCCTAACATCTCAAGTAGCCCACGGAAGATGTAAATGTTTCACCAACGGATAGAAACGGTTCCCAACCTAGGCCATCCCAGAAATGGTCGAAGAATTTCACCGATGAAGAGGACATTCTACTTGTCTCGTCTTGGTTAAATGTCGGTCGATGCCGTTCATGGTACGGATAAATCAAAAAATACATATTGGGGGGAGAATACATGAATACTTCCATGTGAACAAGACATTCGATTCAAATCGTACTCAAGGTTCTCTTTCGAACCGGTGGTCCGATATTCAATTAGATGTCAACAAGTTTGTAGGATGCGTATCTCGGATAAGCTCGAAATCGAGTGGTCGACCATCCAAGACAAGGTAATGCTCAATCTTTTGTCTTCACATATGTTACCTTCCTCCGTTGTCCAACATTACTTGATTATTTTATTTGTTAACCAGCTAGCAGCAGCGTTACGTTTATTCAAGCTTGACCATAAGGATAAACGATTATTTCCATACATGCACTGCTACAACATTTTGAGGAATGAGCCAAAGTGGATGGAAAGACGCACTCAAAAACCATCCAAAAACAAAAAAAAGACACCATACACTACTTCTCATGTGGTTGGTGAGTCGCCTACTAATGTTGATGACAAGTGAAGATGCGCACGGAAGGCTGTTACACCAACACGGGAAAGGCCAAAGGGAAGAAAGTATGAAAAGACAAGCTTCGCCAAAAGGCGACTTGAAGCCCTAGATCATGCATGGGAGAAGAAAAAGCAATCGATGCTTGAAATAGAGGAAATGAAGCAGCAAAGAAGGAAGAGAGGAACAATAAGGCATTGAAATTGGAGGAAAATATAATTGCATTTGAGAAAGAGAAGTTCAAGGTAACAAAGAAGAAAGAAGACGACATAATCGCTTTAGAGAAGGAAAAATTGGAGTTAGCAAAGAAGCAAGAAGATGAAAGAATTGCACTTGATAAATCAAAATTTGAGTTGTCAAATACGCTAGAGGAGGAGCAAATTATGAATGTTGACATTTCAGGGGATGTCTGTTCCTCAACAAGAATTCTACACAAAACTGAAACAACGGATTCTCTCTCAAAATATGTGACTTGTTTATGGTCACCAAGTCAAAGGATCTGCTTGTAGTTCAATTTTTTATTTTCTTGTCCTTAGTGGAAAGTTAGCTTGTTTTGTTATTGTCACCCTTCATGTAAGGGTCTTTTTTATGAAATAAATTTGTACTGAATTTGTTGTTAATTGCTCGCATTATCCTCGAATTTGTTGTTAATTGCTCGCATCGCATTTGACTATGTCTAAATTCGATTGAGTTGTGTGTGCGTGTCGTTGCTGTGAGAGACGATGAGGTATGCATCTCCTTGAATTTGAAAAAAAATTATTTTATATTTCACTTAAGTTTGTTTACATAGCACATGCTTAGCCGAGGTTGTTAGCTTTGAACTTTCTTTCTAGTTGTCTTGTATTGTAACCATTAACGATGACATATGTTTTACCTTGTATATTATGTTCCTTTTTGTTAATATTCGATTAACTCTTCACCATCTCAAGATATGTGATATACCATTATGATTCCCTGCAGTGTTCCGACGTAAAAGAAAAGAGCATAGGATTCAGGAGTTGCTTCGTGTGGACAAGGAGGTTGATTCAGAGTTCCCTGTGCAAGATGCCGCAAAGACGGTCCCATGCCCTTGCACTATCTCGCATATGCGGGACAAACCGATTAGTGTCCGCATATGGTGTGATCAAGCTATATTTCCATGATGCGCTTTGAAGGAAGAAGAAGATAAAGCAAAGCATGAGGATAGGTCACCGTACCACTATGCTATATTTTCGGATAACGTCCTTGCACCTTAGTAATTGTCGATCAACTGTGATAATCGCCAAAACCAGCTTGCAGTTCAAGCGAACCATTTGAAAACATGAACAATTTGGTGCTCGGTATAGTTTGATTGCAATATTAAGAATATCACCGCAATTCGGATAGGAATAGCTAGGTGCGTTTATTTGGAACTATCCGGTGGTCAATAGTTTACCCCCATTCGTGATGTAAATTTATGATCCCATTTGATCATTTCATTGTATGCTATTCAACTATTACCCTCCCTCGAGGTTTTTCATAATACTCGAATTCTTTCGTTCAACTAAACCTATTACAGAGAATCCAAGTGAATGTAATAAAAATAATCTACTTGTACCGATCCCCATGAAATTGCCACAAGTGCTCCACTAGATCAGCTTGAAGTTGAGAATGAGTTTGTTTGTCTTTAATATTCTGGCAGTTTTGGATGAACTCTTCAAATTCAGGTGTAGGCTCATGAGAAACTGTCACCTGTTCTGCCACGTCTTCATAATTGTAATCAACTTCATCGTCTCGTTCATCCTCTACTATCATATTGTGCATAATGACACAAGTGTTCATTATATTTGCAAGAGTTTCTTTGTCCCAAAAATGAGTCGGTCTACTAACAATAGCAAAACGAGCTTGTAGAACTCCAAATGCCCGTTCAACATCCTTCCCTGCAAGCTTCTTGCGCTTGTGCAAAATATTTCTCCTTATTACCTTGTGGTTGTGGTATGGTCTTCACAAAAGTTTCCCATGAAGGATAGATGTCGTCTGCGAGATAATAGTCCATAGTGTAGTCATGCCCATTGATAGTGTAATTCACCTTTGGACCGTCACCTTCGGCGAGCCTTGCAAACACGTGAGAACATTGAAGGACGTTGACGTCGTAATGTGATCCAAGCATCCCAAAAAATGCATGCCAAATCCATAGGTCTTTAGAAGCAACAGCTTCTAAAATTATTGTGGGATCTGAGTATGGCCACGGTACATACCATGCCATTTTGTAGGAGAGTTTTTCCACCTCCAAGTGCATGCAATCAATGGAACCAAGCATACCTCGAAAACCTCTACTCTCTGTTTGCAAGCAATTTTGTCGTGTCCTCTTCATTAGGGGACCACAAATACTCTTCTCCAAATTCCTGCACAACAGCTTTTACAAATCTCCTCAAGCTTTTCGTAGCGTGCTTGCTCCAATACGAACATACTCATCCGTCGCATCACCGGTAACCCATAAGCTAACATCCGGAAAGCCGAGGTAACCTTTTGCAAACAAGAGAGTCCAAGCTTACCAGCTGCATCTCTTTCCTGCTTAAAATATTTTTCATCACGTTCTTGTACGGTATTCATTATACGTAAATATAGAGGACGATGCATTCGAAACCTGAAAAATATAGTCACGCACACATTTATACAACTTGAACTAATAACAATTGGTGCCTACTAAGTACAAACTCACGTGTCGAATAAACTTGGGTCATACGTAGGTTCATCTCGCAAAAATAGTCTTGATAAAGTCTCATATGTCCCAAATGTCCGTCGTGATTAATAACCCGATGTCCTTTCATGGATCCACGATGCACAGGTTCATTGTAGATCGTGTGTATGGTGTCAAAATAAATTCATCATCATCGTCATTCGAAGACGACGACGACGACGAATCCAATATTTTCTTGATAATGGACCGCTACATGATCATCGACGGGAACCAATAGTTTGGCACCTGGAGATAGTCGAAAAATCAATGAAACAGGGAGCTTGTGGGAATCACAGCAAGGAAAGCACCAGCAAACCTGAGACGATGGATACGTGATGCTCCCACGGCGGCGGGACGTAGCACCGTAGCAAACCGAGGATCTGGATGCGGGAAGGAGCACCGTGGATGGACACGACGATGCACCGGTGAAGTGCGACGGCGGCGGCGTGAACGTGGAACATAGAAGCGTAGGAAAAAATCCACTTGGGCTGATGTGGCCCAATTCAAATAATAGCCATCCTCTATTATGAGTTGTCCACTAATTTAACACAAGTAGCAGAGATGACTATTTTTAGAGTCAACCCAAAATCAGTCTATTTTGATGTGCCAATTTGATGTAGCCCTTGGGCTTGCTCTAAGACATGTACAACAGTTATTAATAAAAACCCTTAATCTTTGTATATTAGAAATATTTGTTAAGAAACAAAACATCGTTGCTATAATTAACAACGACATAATATTAACTCAGAGCCTGTATAAAATTTAAACGTGGTTACATAAGGATGAAAGAAAAGAAAGAATAATAATATAATTATTTAAGTTTATGGTTAGAATTTTTATCGTGTTAACGGTAAAGAGATGAGTTTTTATTATCTAAGGGAGTATATTAGGACTTCATCGAACATGTCGTGTCTTTCGTTCTATCAAAAAGTAAGTAGTTTAATTTTTAATTGTTTGAGGTTTGAACTACACCTCATAAGCCGTAATGCTAATAAAAAATAATTTATTGATTAAGTTTTTATAGTTGTAGACTTAGTGATTTAGTGATTTAGAAGTAAATAATAGAAAATAAATTAGATAAAAAATTCTTAAAATCAGCTAAAATTTAAGTATTAAAAATTTAAATTTTGGTTGCGGTCAATAAGCCAAAAGACAAGTACAGGAGTAGCTTACACTTATTTATTGTAGAAACAGAAATTTTTGTTTTTAATTTTGTGGCAAAAAAGATTCTGATCTATTTTAATTGCACCGAATTAGCTAGTATTTGTTCTTTTCAAGTTTTTGGCGGCGGTTCAGTTTGTCGCAAATTTTTAACTCTAAATTTTGAGCATTACTAAATTTTTATTAGAATTAGTAGCAAACTAAGCATGCTCCCATCCCTGCTCGTAAGTAATCCCATTTCTGTATTAGCCTTTTAACAGCATGGGCCATGAAAGGACCGGAGAAGGAATGCAGTAGGATGATTCTATCTTTCCTATGCGGCATGATTTTGTTCTCCTATGGGACACGATTCCTTCTTCTATCTTTCCTATGGGGCACACGATTCTCCTTCCATACACTAGTAAAAATTCATCATCGGGCGAGGGTACCTAAATATCCATCCAGAGCGAGTTGCGATTCTTTTACTTACTACATTTTTTAAAGATTACACCTTCTACTATCTCTAAGCACGCATTACCTTTCCAATTTTCTTAGTTATCAAACTTTGCTAAAGCTATAAACCGAACACATCTGACACCACTAAAAATTTAATGCTCAAAGGTGTCAATATCAAATTTGGATATGAAAAAACCCTTGTTTACACTAAAGGCCGCATTTGGACAACCTATTGAAACATTCTCAATTGAGGTGAGGAGGGTAGGCGAGTTCACCGTTGAGGATCTGCACTGTCTCACCTCACGGATTTGTCGACCAGACACATCCTCCACTATCCCGTGCACGCTAGTCGATGATGGATCCGACCCTAGCGGCGTCTTGGGACACGGCCAATGACGATTCCTCTTCGGGCGGCGGGCAAGACGCGGCTCAAGCTCCATCGACCTTGGCATCTCCCCTACCCCAAACAATGTTGTGTGAGGCTTTGCCTCGCAAAGTGGTCGCCGAGCTCCGGCATGCCCTCGACTACCCTCGGCTCTCGCCGCCTCGCTCCTAGGTGACGGTCCGCTCGCCTTCCTTTCCCGTGGCTCGGGTGGAGTAACTTCCGGAGATAGCGTTGCTCAGATAGGGGAGCAGGAGGTCGGTCGTCGCGGTCTCCGAGCTCGGCCCTCCCCATGCTCCCCTTCGTTCTTCCCGTGCTCCCTAGCTTGGCTCTCCCACGGCCCCGTCGTGGTTAGAGCCGTCATGCTCAACCACCTCCCCTCTTTCTATCTCTAGAAGCAGCTCCGCCATAGTGGGAAGGGAGAACGAGTGGTGCCATGCCCACTCTTTTGCCATCCGTTGCGCGTTCGAGCCGGACATGGAGCTCGTTGGCGGCTTCCTTCGCCGGCGGGCCTCGGTTCCATCCTTCATGGCTCCGCCATCTACCACTACACATGGGAGAGAGAGGGAGAAAGAGAGTGACATATGGGATCTATATTTTTTTGATGTAATGACATGTAAAGTGCCACATAGACAAAGCGCCACATAGGATAAAACCAATGTTCCAAACCGCCTAGGGACCCGAATTGCACTGATTTTGATAACTGAACAATGTTATATGTCTGGTTTTGTGGTTTAGGGATGAAAACGAAACTCGACCAGTAATTTAGGGACGTTAATGGACTTTTTCCTTGTTGAAATTAGCTGTCTGAAAAAAAGTTGAAAAGGCAGGCTTAATTTTAGGCCGAATTGAAGCCCATAGAACTGATGCCTGAACGTTGCATACCCGTGGGCCGTTTCCCAATTCCAAAACCCACGCTTGCTAGCTGATGAGCAACGGCATGATGAGAAAAGAGAATCGAAATTTCTGATCATCTTGAAATTAATTATGTTTAATGCTTTTATCATTAATTAATTTCAAAGTCCATTTTCCTGTCACAAGGAGAATGCAGGAATACACATGCTACCTCTGTTTCAGAAATAATTATATTTCTAAAAGATTAAAGACAAATTAGTAGCAACACACAAATGACCAAAATAACCATATTTAATAACCACTGCATATACATATTTCATACGTGACCTTGATTAAAAAGGAAGTTACATTACTACAGAATGGTTTTTTCATGCAGCCAAAACAGATTGCGGCGGGCGGCTCACCTACACGAAAAGTCAACTAAAATCATCACTTTCACATGTGGATGGCCCAAACCACATACGAAGATCTATCTTCGCATGCGGGCATCTTAAGGAGCCGTATGTGAAGATCGATTATCACATTCGACCGTGTTAAGTAGTCTGCCTATGATAATGGTTCTTTTCATGTGGCCTATGTGATAATGGTTCTTTTCATGTGGCCTATAACTCACTGGCCGTTAGGAACATCACATTCCTATATAATATAATATTTTTGCTTTTTATAATTAAAATTTTGAGTGGTATGCATAGGACCTAACCGAGTTGTTGTTCTTAGCACATAGTAACTAAAATTACACAAATTTTTGGAATGGTATGCATAGGAGCTAACTAAATTGTTCTTAGCACATAGTAACTACAATCTTGCATGACAAATAAATAAATAGTATTTGAATACATAACACGTAAAAATATTTATGTACATATCTATACATATATTACAAATAAAAATAGTTTCATCACGAACAAAACATTACATTTTCACTGCATATGTTCTTTCTACCACTCTCTTAGGGGCTTCAATTTGTCTTCTAACTTTGTAGCAATCACGACGGATGAAGCGGCAAAGGTGAGTGCATACATTCATTATTGTTGTATCGTTGAACCTGGTTTGCTACATAAGGAATTTCAAGGATCTGTGAACAAAGAAGACAACAAAAGTTAGAAAATGAATTGCGACGGAATACTCTCTATGGAGAACAATATCCGAACTTATGCGAGATGTTGGTTAATGTGTACCGCCTATTGACCCTAAGCATCTTGCGCACGTAATATCCATATAGAAAGTTTTCGGGGTTGTTTCCACTGGTTGTTGTGTACCTCCCGTTGACCCTAAACATCTCTCACATGTAATACCCACATAAGAAAGTTTCAAGGGGTTGTTCAAACACTGCGAACATAATAATAAGACCGGTCAATATAAACAAGTCGAGATTCTAAGAGAATTTGTATTCATGACATATGTCGCATCGCCCAACCTATCTTGACGTGTATCTTTTTCTTTGCCGGATCTTTTATCGGCCCATTTTTTGCGACAAAACATATGTGTGTCGTTTCGAGAAAACATTTCTTTTACTTACTTACAAATTTTAGAATAGCAATTATATACATATGGGTTATTTTACTACTTACAATTCATAATAGTTAGGAACTTCATGTATGTTTTCTTGTCGTAGTGTATCGGGTCCAACGCTACAACCAAATGGTCCTTCGAATATACTAGGAATAAGATATAGTGGATTTGAAAAGAAGAAAGATGAATTAGAGACAACATTTGCTAAAAACGATGTATTCGAAAAAATAATAATTAGATTTACGAGCGGTTGCTTACGTAAAAGCCTAAGGGACCATTAAGACATTTTTGTAAGCGTGCGCTAACATTGCTAATCCCAAGTATGTTCCTACCTCAAGCTTCTCGCACTCGTGCAATTTATTGATATATTTTTCCTTTTCCTCCGGTGTTTTATCCTTTAGTTCCTCCGAATTGACACGTATCTCTATAGTGTGTTGAGTTTTGCAAACCCTAATTGGGTTGACGTAGTCAACCGGTGTCCTTGTTCTATCCGCTTCGTTCAAGTTGGGCAAGAATTTCGAAAAGTTCAGGGGCTAAAGAGTTATACCGATGTGCACAATATTGCGAAGGCCCCTGTGCATCTAAGTTCAAGTTCGGTGCTCCTTTGACCATCGACGAATATCACAACGTCATTAGGAATTGCATTCGATGATGAGAATGATAAAAGAGTGGTACTATAGATGGCAAAGGAGGGTAAGGAGACGTTCGTCGTCTTTTATAGGAACGAGGACTTCCATCACGAGGATGGTATAATCTAGGTCCCATTCGAGGAACTATTTCAGCTATACAATGAGGGACCTAAACGTATTGCTACTTCGCGGGCATTGTAAGCATACTCAAACCCCTCGCTAGTATTTCTAAGTTGATATCCTCGCAAAGTGTCTAACTTGTTTCCTTATGCGAATGGGGACGCTTGAATGTAGAGCAACCTATAACAAAGTAGGATTCCTCCATCCAACGGTTGTCAATTCCAATCGATTGATGACGACCTAAGGTTCCAAAATGGATGCCGGACTACCTCTACAACTCCTTTGTCAAGATTAAGGACATGAATACGATCCTTTTGCCCTATAACTTTAAGTAAATGTGGCATTTTATGTTGTACCTATCATTTATATTTTAAGATGTTAATTGCTCTATCTCTTTGTATGTAGTCATCACTAGATCCTTCTTGCCATCCATTTAAATGATTAAAAGATCATCATCAAGGATGGATTGAGGAAACCACAAGAAGCTTTCCAATCCATCATTGACATCCTAAATAAGGCACTTGTGAAGTATAAGAAGAAGTGTATTCGACACGTTCCATGTGCCGATACATTCCGGGTTTGTTGTCCACCGTTGGTGCCAACGTCGGATCTAGGCACGAGCACATGTGGTATCTACGTGATGAAATTTATGTGGATTTTCCTAGAGGATGACCGTCGATGTCGGAGATCGACACGCGGAATCCGAGGGACCCCTTTTGTTTCGGCACAGGGAGCGGTGAATCTAGGCTTAAACTCACGATGGAGATGAGACGACACCGATAATCGTGGAAATCAAGACTGCAAGGACACAAGGGTTTATACGGGTTTGGGCCACCTACAAGGTGTAATACCCTACTCCGTTTTTTGTGTAGTATGAAGGATGGATTACAAGGACCGATGATGGTATTCCCCTCTCCCAACGATCGATGGATCGAGCGTTGCTAAGGGCTAGCTATTGCTCGGAAGTTGATGAGGCCAGCATAACAGGCGTAAAAAGGACACGGAACCGTAACACGGAACCGCCAAAAAGAACCTTCTTTATGATGGACTTGAGCCTCCTTTTATAGTGCAAGGGGACACCACGGTAGTCCCGATTTCTCGCTCCACGTGATGGAACGGCTCTTGCCTTGTCTTGTCGGAGAAGCCACCCCCATTTTGTTCCCGTTGCCGCGCCATGGGAGTAGGCGGAAAAAGCGGCGTCGTGGCAACCATGCTGCCGACGCGGTGATGGCCGGCCTACCTAATCCGATGGGACCCACCGGTCGGCGACCCATCTCGTGGGTAGGTGCGACACAACGCCTCTTGCGCTCGTACTCTCTCCCCACGCGCCGCCCAATGCATTAAACGCGACTAGACGGGGCATGAGGGAGGCGTGCGCGGAGTGGGTGTGCCATCCCGCGGTCGCAGATCAAAGACTTTAGGCCCCCTTTGCCTCGTGACAGCAAAAAAAGGGGTGATGATGAGAGCGGGCGACGGCGCGCCTCACATCGCATTAAATGCGGTGGGCGACGCTCGCTCTCTTTTAGGCATTAAATGGGGTGGTTGGCAGTTGGACTCGCCCTCTCCTAGAGAGGTGCGGGGTGAGGGATGGGGTCCGGTAGCCCTGACCCCCATCCGGGGTCCGGTGATCCCGGACCCCGCCGCTGGGAGCACGGCGGCTCCGGGCAGCCTCCGGCCAGCCCTCTTGGGGCAGCCACGTGGCCGCCCGTGGCCGCCCGTGGCCGCCCGTGGCCGGTGACTCACTTGGGCCATTCAGACATATCTTTGGCGTGCCTTGATGGGCAAGGGCGCCTTCCTTTTTCATACCATACCTCTAACATACCCCCGGGCCCATATCACCGACGTAGCCCCGTGTTGACCGGGCCGAGTAGGGCTCGGGCGCGGTTAACGCCATTCCCTTGAGTGTGTGGGCCCTGTGACGGATGTGCCTTGCTATGGCAAGAGGCCGGGTACGCGACAACCGGTGCCGCGCTAGGCTAAGCTTTCTCAAGACGGGGGCGAGTTTATTCGGGCGCGCGCGCGGGGCCCATTCAAACCGCCTAGCTCTCTCCGTCCCGCGTAGTGCGCTTGGTAGGCGCGAAGCCCTGTGCGGCGCGAAATCCAAGCGACGCGGGAACCAAGCGGCGCGGGAACCAAAGGGGATGCGAAAAGGAAACGAAGGGGCGCGGAGGCAGGAGGCGCGCGGTGTGGTAGTGGGGCGAAATTAATGCCGTGGAATTCGAGGGGGCCGTGGTCGCCTATGAAAACGAATCCGCGTGGAGAGGGTTCGGTTTCTATGCTTTCCACACCATCGCCTCTCACGCTTTTCGCCTCTCATCTTCCCGCGCCTTTGCTTCTTTACCTCCTTCCTCTCGCCACCGGCTTTCCCTCGCACTTCCCGGCGTCCACCTTTGAGATGGCCCACGATTCGCCTCGGAGCCGGGAGTGTGCTCCCCAAATCCTTGGTTTGCACCGCGGAAGCTCGCAGCCTCTTCAACAAGTACCTACCGCGTGGCGCGCGCGGCGGCGATGTCCCGAGGAGCGGCCCCCACGAGGCGCCATGGTCGGGCCGGGTGCCGCCCTTCTCCCGCTTCTTTCTCGACGTGCTGGAGTTCTACGACCTCCGCTACACCACCTCACCCCCAACGTCGTCTTCTACCTCGCCGTGTTCGCCTACACCTGCGAGATGTTTGTGGGGGTGATGCCCTCGCCGCACCTCTTCCAGCCAGCTTCTTCCGGTGTGCTTGGGCGGGCTCCGACACGGTCGGGTACGTGGCGATCCAGCCGCGGAACGACAGGATGGTCGGCACCCCTTCATCGACATCCACCCCGCTCCAGTGGGAGAACCGGAGGGCGTTCCGGTTCTACACCACCTAGGGGACCACCCCCGCCTATCCCCGCCGACGGGGATCCCAGAACCGCAGGAGCCGGGCGCGTCCGCGAGCCGGAGGGAGCCGGACGGGGGCCGGAGCAAATCGCCTACCTTCGGAGGGGGCCCGTCCCCACGCGGTCTTCCGCGACTTCCGATGAGGCGCATTGCGCCGTTGCAGAAAGCGCGCGCACGCCTACATGTAACAGCCCCAATGACGACATGCGACCCACGTGGCGCCGCCTTCAATCGGGACGAGAGGGACCTCGCGATCCCGGTCCGTCATACTCTCAACGTCACGGCGATGGACCCGACGCATCTCCCGCCCGGGTTGGTGCCGTTGTGTCAAGACTCGGCGCGCTCGAAGATCCCGCACACGCCGCAAGTGGTGGGCGACGACGTGGGCTGCGTCGTCGCCGCCGCCGGACGCTACCTCGAGGCGGGGGCGGCGACTACGACGACACCGATGACCAGTGCCGATCGGCGCCTGAACCACGGGGTCCGGCCGAAGCGATCCGGGGCCAGGACCCTAAGGGGATTAGGAAGAGGTCGAGGAGGACCCCGCTCCTCCCATCTCCGCCACGCGGTGGCGGCGCGGAGCGCGCCGCTCCCCGCAGACGGGGCTCGCGGGCGGGCCCGTCCCGGGGCCACTCCGTCGGGGGCCGGGACGGCCACGGTGACGGCGACGACAATGATGAGGGGGCCTGCAGCACGCCCACGCTGAGCGCTTCGGCGGAGACCGGTCGTGGGGCTCCGGCGTCGGCGGGGGCCGAGCGACACCCGGCGAGCCTCTCCTGGTGGCCCCGCGAAGAAGAAGGGCCATCTCGCGGTTTCTGGGACTTCAACCCCGCCCACAAGTACGCCTTGCCGACATGTACATGCTCATTGGGCCTTGCGTTTTTGTCTTGTTTTTGATCCCTTGCTATGTTCATTTTTGCTTTCCCGCGAGCACGCATTTTCGCCCCAGGGTTATACCCAAGGGCGGTTCGCCTCGGGCTCGGGGAGGAGGCGCAGAGAGGCTCGGCGCTTGAGCCCTCCGGTTCGGGTCGCCCTACGGGTTTGGGCCCGGATCCGGTGCGATCGAGGAGGGGCCCACCCCGAGACCGGGCGCCTGCCGCCCACGAGGAGCGAGCCGAGGGCGGCCCCGATGCGAGGGGGCAGCGGAGGCGGCGGAGAACAGCCCTAGGGGTCTCCTCCGCGGCAACCATCGCCGCCACAACGCCTATCGCTCGAGCCGCGCCGGCCGGGCGTCCACCCCGTCTGCCACCGTTAGCTCTACCGACACCGGCCGCCACGAGCCCCCAACGCAAGGAGCGGGTGGCTCTGGCCATGGGGGGTCTTCGGCTTCCCGCCCCGCGCAGGTGGCTGATCCCGGGCCGAGCTCCGACTCCGAATCCGGGGCGCTCGGTCCGGTTCGTGGCGCCTGGACACCGAACCCTCGTCCGGTCGCAAGAGCGAGCGAGAGAGGTTGTGTCCAGGCACCGGAGGAGGCCAACACGATCTCCCCGGAGGGGCTCCGGGCCCAAGTGCGAGCCTTAGCCACCAGGAGGTTGCGGTGGCGCGGCGGAGGCCGAAGTTGAAGAGGGCCGTCTGAGCCGGGCACCACGGCGAGGGTGGAGGGCCTCGTCCGCAGGCGGGAGCCGGCGGAGATCGAGCGGCGCCAGGAGGAGCTCAGCCAGGTGTTCGAGGACACCGTCGTTGAGCGGCACGCCGCCGACTTCCGCGAGCAGGTCGCCGCCGCCGCTGAGGAGAGGGTCCGCACCACCGCCGAGAGGTTCATCCGCGACCTCAAGGAGCGCGCCTGTGGGCTCGACGAGCACAAGCGCACCCTACATGATGCCAAGGTCGCCGCCGCCAAAGACCGACGCCGAGCTTCAGCCCGCGAGGCCGGCTGCGGAGCGGGAGAGGGCTCTAGAGGCGGCGTGGCGCGATCGAGGACCGGGAGGCCGCCGTCGTTAGGGGCCGAGGAACACTCCGCCGCGCAGAGGCTAACATGGTGGCCAGAGAAGGCCATCGCGGAGCGCGAGGCCGCCGTGGAGGCGGGAGGTGATGGTGCCGGAGGCCCGGAGGAGGCCTCCCGTGCTCGAAGGCCGTCCGGGAGCACGGCACGCTCGCCGCCGCCTCGGGCCGCCAACAAAACGAGTTGGAGCGGTGGGAGCAAGACTCGGCCGCCCGGGAGCAAAGGCGGTCATTGACACGCAGCGCAGGAGCGGAGGCCGGATCGGAGGAGGTGCGCCGCCGATCGCGGAGCCGGAGCACACCTTGAGCCCGGGGCTCCGGTCGTGGCCTCATCCGTCGAGCGCCTTCGGACGCGGCCCGCGAGGCGGGGGGTCATCCGTCCCTCACCGACGTCCCCACCTTAGGGGTTAGCCACTCACATAGATGAGCCGGCCGAGGGGATCAAGAGGGTGCGGAGGAGGTCGACGAGGTGGCGAAGGAGTCGTCATACGACTTGTCCCGCCAAGTCGCTATGCTCATCCCGGCGAGCTATCGGGCCCGCGACCCGCTCGACCCCTACATCCCTACCGAGGACTTCCCGAGGGCACCGAGGAGGCCGCCCGTCTTCGCGTTCAAGACGCCGTCGACTCCATTATGGTGGGTTTTGACGGCACTCCGCGACCTTCCAGCCTTGCCTTCCGCAAAGATTCGCCGGACGAAGGCCATCCGGAGAACGCCCCCAGCCGACCCGTCGGCCGCCTAGGACTCCCCGTCCCTTTTGTTTTTTCCGTATTTGTGAACAAAATATTTGCAATATTGTTTATAATATCGTGAACTTGCCTTTATCTCGCGAAATTGTATTGCAATAGCCCATATGTGTATGTATATATGTTGGGAGCCCCGGCCAACTTAGCACGCACGTAGTGGCGGTAGTTGGCCCGAGCCTCGCCTCGTTTGCTTTCCCGCAACGGTAGTTCAACTCTTAGTTAGCTTAGCCATTGCAAGAATGCGGTAGCGTGGTCCTCCGCCATGATTTGTCCTATGTAGTCAGGGGGGGTCGGTCCGGGTTCGGGCAGCATGCACTCGGGCATTGGCGGGTGCCTTTCTCGGGGTTTCGGGTAGGAGCGAAGGCATAAAGGCCGGCGAGGGCAGCTGACAACGGGGCGGGACGGGCGTGTTAGTACGCACCCGAGCCCCAGCGTTGACTCGCCCCTGTGCTTGGTAGTATGCAAGCATCGCTATACCCTCAACGCCCTTAGGGCTCTCAGGCTAAGGCGGGCAAGGCCGGGAACCATTGGAAACCCGCATCCGCAGATACATGCTCCAGACATGGAGGAAAACACACTACAAATAGGTATTGTGCGAGAAAATCATATGGGATGTAAAAGAAACTTATTGTTCATGCCACCAAGCAGTGGATGAACTTCCATGTATGTTTCAATAGCACCATGCGGCTTATGGGTAAAACTCGCGCAGTGGGAAATGTTCCACGGGTTTGGCAACGGAGTGTCGTCCTCTCGTGGCTAGGCGAACTACTCCCGGCGCGGGGTGCCAATAACCTTATATGGCCCCTCCCACATCGGGGATAATTTGCTCGATCCCGCACGCGTTTGCACGCGGCGTAGACGAGATCATTGACTGCGGCGGCTTGGGGCCGACTTTGCGCGATGGTAGCGGCGAAGGCTCGGTAGCGAGCCGCGCGAAGCCGCCTCACTCCGTCTTTCCTCCAGTAATCCAAGTCGTCACGACGCAGCCGCTGATCTCGCTTCGGTGTATAACGTGGCTCGGGCGATCCTGTGGTGAGCTCGGGAAGGCAAGACCGCCTCGGCTCCATACACCAAGAAGAAATGTGTTTCCCGGTGGCGCGGCTCGGGGTTGTTCGATTGGCCCAAAGGACCGCAGTGCCTCGTCCGTCCACGAGTCCCCGTGGTTCTTGAGCACATTATAGGTCTTCGTCTTGAGGCCTTTTAATATTTCGTGTTTGCACGCTCGGCCGACCGTTGCTTTGGGGGTGGGCGGGAGAGGCGAAACGAGCTTGATGCCTATATCGTCGCAATACTCGCCAAACAGCTCACTCGTGAACCGGGTGTCGTTGTCGGTGATGAGCCCGTTGGGGATCCCGAACCTTGCCGTGATGCCTCTCATGAACCGCACACCAATGTTTGTCGATGACGCCGACGATAGGCCTCGGGCCACTTGGTGAATTTGTCGATGGCGACATATAGAAACTTGCGCCCGCCCCGTGCCGCTTGAATGGACCCAGGATGTCCAGCCCCCGCACCGCGAACGGCCACGAGAGAGGGATGGTCCGAAGGGCCCGAGCCGTGAGGTGCGTCCGCTGGCGTGGAATTGGCACGCTCGGCACCACCGCACGAGGTCCGTTGCATCCTCCGGCCGCGGTGGGCCAATAAAATCCATGGCGGAATGCCTTTCCCACCAAGGTTCGGAAGGCCGAGTGCGCCCCACATTCACCTTCATGGATCTCGGCTAGGAGCTCGAGACCCTGTTCCCGAGCGATGCATTTCATTAGCACTCCGTTGGCACCGCATCGGTAGAGTGTCCCTTCTACCAACACGTACCTCTTGGAGGTCCGAGCAATGCGTTCGCTTTCCTCGCGTTGCTCGGGCAATGACGCGTCTTGTAGGTACGCCCGGATTTCGAAATTCAAGCCACCGGCGCGTGATGTCGGTCTTGACAGGGCCAGCCGTGGCCGGCCTACCGTGTCCTGGGGCGTTGGGACCGGACGATTCCCGCCTTTGGGGTGGTTCGGGGTGCGCCGATGGCTCGTGAGACCTTCTTCAAACGCGCCCGGCGGGGCTGGGGCTCGCACGGACGCGATCCTAGATAGCTCGTCCGCCTGTGGTATTGTCTCTTCGGGAATATGGTGTAGCTCGAGGCCATCGAAATGGCGCTCCATACCCCGTACTTCCTTAACATAAGCTTCCATTTGGGGGTCGGTGCATTGGTACTCCTTGGAAACCCGGTTTACAATCGCTGAGAGTCCCCGAGGACTAGCACGGCGGATGCCCATGCCTCGCTATCGCCGCAACCCCGCTAGAAGCCCTTCGTATTCGGCCATGTTGTTGGTTGCCCTGAAGTCAAGCCGAACGATGTACCGGCACGTCGCCCGTTGGGGAGGTTAACACCACGCCCGCCCGGCCCCGTGCAAGGTGAGTGAACCGTCAAAGTTCATCATCCGGAGCGCGGCTCCTTGGCCGCAATCCTCCGCACTCTCGGTTCATCCGGGTGGATCGCTATCGGCCGTTGGCGTCCATTCTACCACGAAATCGCCCAAGGCCCGGCTCTTGATCGCGTGCGAGCCGAAATGCAGATCAAATTCCAACAACTCGATGGCCCACTTGACTACCCGTCCCGTGCCCTCTCGGTTATGCATGATTTGCCCGAGAGGGTAGGACGTGAATACCGTTACCCAATGCGCCCAAATAATGGCGCAGCTTCCTGGAGGCCACGAGCACGGCGTAGAGAATTTTCTGGGCCTGCGGGTAACGTGTCTTTGTGTCCCGTAGCGCCTTGCTGACAAAGTAGACCGGCCGCTGCACCTTAGTGCAGCCTTGGCTGCTTTGCTAGGGGTGACAGTTCGGGTGCACCGGGCGGGTTATCTCGGTGTCCGGGCCGGGCCATCGCGTCCCGGGCCCTCGGGGCCGGTGGGTGGAAGGGGCCTCGGGAGCCCCGGACTAGGGGGTCGGGTGGCTCCCTCAAGCTCGGGGGCCAAGGGCCACCTTCGGGTTCGGGCGCTTCCGCGGCCAACACCGTTCCGAGGTTTCTGCCTCCGGGTTTGGTGGGGTTGGGGCGACCGAGAGTCTAGCTCGTCGTCGCGCTCCACAACCAAAGCCGCACTAATCACTTGGGGGTCGCCTCCAAATATAAAAGGAGGGGTTCTCCTTCCCGGGGCTACCAATACGGGCGGTGAGGAGAGATAGCGCTTGAGCTCACCCAAGGCTTTCTCCGCTTCGTCCGTCCAAGTGAAGGGCCGCCGCTTTAGCGGCTTGAATAGAGAGAGCGCCCGCTCTCCTAGCCTTGATATGAAACGACTCGGGCAGCTACACAACAAGTGATTCTCTCGCACATCCTTGAGTTTCCTAGGGGCACATTTCCTCTATCGCTTTTATTTTGCAGGTTGGACTCAATGCCTCGGGCGAGACCAAAAACCCCAACAGCTTGCCTAGCCGTACCCCGAACATGCATTTTTCTCGGGTTCGGCTTCATGCGGGAGGATCGGAGGTTATCAAATGTCTCGGCCAAGTCCGGGAGCAAGGTTCTTTGGTCCCGAGATTTGACTACGAGATCATCGACGTACGCCTCAACATTGCGCCCTATTTGGTCTTTCAATGTGATGCGGACACCACGTTGAAAAGTGGACATGGCATTCTTCAAACCAAAGGGCATAGACATGTAGCAAAAGGTACCCACAGGGGTAATAAATGAAGTTTTCTCCTCATCCTCTATAGCCATGCGGAATTGATGATAACCAGAGTATGCATCTAGGAAGCATAAAAGGTCGCACCCCGCAGTGGAGTCGACTATCTGGTCTATTCGAGGTAGAGGATAGGGGTCTTTAGGACATGCCTTGTTGAGGTCGGTGTAGTCGATGCACATGCGCAACTTGTGGTTGGCCTTCGGGACGACCACCGGGTTGCACATCCGGATGAAGCCGGCCTCCCGAGCCGTGTCACCTCTTCGCGGATGAATGCTCGCCGCTCCGGGCTCGCCGCCTCACCTTCTGCCGGACCGGTCGTGCATCCGGCCGCACTGCAAGTCGATGCTCAATCACCTCCCTGGGACTCCGGGCATATCCGACGGCTTCCAAGCAAACACGTCGGCGTTCGCCCGCAGAAGGAGACGAGCGTGTCTTCCTATTTGGGGTCCAAGTTGTCGCCAATGTTGGCGGTCTTGGACGGGTCGTCACCCAACCGGATAGACTTGACTACCACCTCATCGGCCGAGGTGATATATCTTTGTTCGGCCTGAACCCGAGGCCTCCCGAGGGCCCTCGGGTTCAACGTGGTCGCCGCCGCGATGTCGTCCACGCGCGCTTGCATAATCTAGTGCGGTTTTAACGTCGGCATGGACGGCATAATGGGTAGCATCTTAAGTCGCGGTAAGCATAATGGGTAGCCGCCATGAACTTCACCAACGCCGCCTCCCGAGCACGGCGTTGTAGCTAGCGAGGTCCGCCACATCAAAGTCGATCCGCTCGGTGCGGAAATTAGCGAGGCTCCCAAAGGTGACCAGCGGGCGCGATCTGCCCGAGGGCCACACCTTTCCTGGCGTCACCCCAATGATGGGATAAGACGGCCGAGCACCATCCCCGAAGCCTTGATCGCGTCAAAGGCCTTCGGGGATAGTATTGAGGGCCGCACCTCCGTCAATTAAGACTCGGGCGACCTTGACGTTGCGAGATGGTGGGGAAGGTCACGAGGCCAAGTAGCCGCTACGTGCGATGCTCCCGGGTGATCGGTCCGGTCGAAGGTGATGGGCACCTCCGCCCGGCCGACCTTCTGGCCGCCTCGTGGGACAGCACAGCGCGAGGAGCTCGCGCCTCATGGACTTGAGGCTTCGGCGGACACTGGGCACCTGCCCCACCATCGATGGTGGCGACGACGTGCCGGGGGATCTTGGTAGCCTGGTTGTCATCGTCATCTCCGACGGGGCCGCACTTTTGGCCTCCTCTCGCCGGTTATCCGAGCGCTCCGTCAGAGGCCTTGCCCTTGCGGCGGGTTTCCTTCTCATTCTCCCTCCGCTCCTCGCTCGTACTTTTGTACCCGTTCGGCCAAGTTTTTGACCGAACGGCATTCTGAGAGGTCATGGTGGGAGGTTTGGTGCACCATGCACCATTTGTCCCCGACCCGGCCCCGGGCGAGGGTCCGGGAGGCCTGCGGTTGCCCGCGGGCTTGCCCTTCCACGAGGGCTTCTTGGCACCGTCGACGGCGGGACGTGGCCCTCCTCGCCACCACGCAATGGCCCGCGCTTCCGCCGCCGCTCGCGTCGCTCTTCCCAGGACACGGAGGGGCGGGCGGTGGAGGTTGGGGCGGGATTCCTAGGATTCCAAACCCGAGCCTCTCCTGCGGACCACCCGCCGAGCTCAAAGAGCTCCGTGGTGGTCCGGGGCCTTGGACTCGATCTTCTCCAACATAACGTCGTGGCATACACCACTTCGAAAGGCGAAGATCACCGCATGGTCGCGATGGAGGGTATGGTGTTGCATACCGGCAAAAACGTTGGATGTATTTGCGCAGGACTCGTCCTCCCCTCGTCGGACCATGTGGAGGTCTGCTCCACCCCCGGCGTGGGTACGTGCCCCGGAAGTTGGAGGTGAACCGCCGGCACAAGTCATCCCAAGAGGTGACCGACCGAGCCGCAGATTCATTAGCTCGGGAGCGGGCTCGGCCTCGAGCGCCATGGGGAAGAAGTTGGCCATGACGCGCTCGTCACCTCCAGCACCTCGATGGATGTGGTGTAGATGCGGAGGAACTCGGTGGGATTCACCGAGCCGTCGTATTCTCCGTAAGGGCCGACCTAAACTTGTTAGGCTAGCGCACATTACGAAGGCCGGCAACGAAGGCACGGCGGCTCGTTGCGGTCGGAGGACGATGACGGTCGTGGGTTCCCTTTGGGCGTCGCGAAACTCGTCGCTCGCGGTTGGGCCATCATGGCCGCTCGCCGTCCCCCGAGGAGCTCCTGGCGGGGAGGGCCACTGCGGCCGCTCGCCGAGTGGTTGCGCCTCCCGACAAGGAGGCACAATCTGAGCCCGCCCCATGCGACGCTCGTCACGGCGTTGCTCGATGCGAGGCGGACGTCCCGTTCTGCATATAGCGCATCTCGGGCGCCCGGTTGGGCCGCTGCGAGAGGCTCTCTTAGCCCGCGGCGCCGCTGCCCGCTTCGAGCCCGTCGTCGAGAGGACGAGCTCATCGTCGCGGTATGTGAACCGTGCGGTTGGTGGGCGGAGGAAGCGAGGTCGGCGCACGTGCGACGCCGGGCCGTGCCTACCAGCCTTCGTCACGTCGTCAAACCAATGCTTGGCGTTGGATCCTCGCCCGGGTGACCGGGGGTGGCGCAAGAGAGCCGCGCCGGAAGGCGCCTTCGGCGTGCCAAACTCCAGGCGACGTGGACGTCTCCCGGCGAGGTTCGCCGCACGTCCGCTCGGGTGTGGCCTCGAGATCCCGCAGAGCGTTAGCGCCCCGTGCGGATACCAGCCCCTTCGCCCACGCCCGTCGTTTCCGGGGGGCGAGAAGGTGGCGTGGCCTCAGGCTGCCGCCGTTGCCATCAAAGGCGGTGAGGAGACGAAGGTCCTTCCCTCCCCGAGCGGAGGTGGCGAAAGTTGGGGCTATGTCCGCCCGTGTCAACCTCCTCCGCCGCCTTGTTGGCCAGTGTCGCGCCGCGGGTAGCGAGCGAGCCCGACGCGGACCGCGGACGTGGCCGTGAACCATGGCGAAGACGGGGAGAAAAGGTTTCCGCGAGAAATGAAAGGAATACGGGAGTTTAAACCAAAATGCATTGGTGCTCCCTCACCTGCAGGCGTGCCCCGTCGATGTCGGAGATCGACACGCGGAATCCGAGGGACCCCTTTTTGTTTCGGCACGGGGAGTGGTGAATCTAGGCTTAAACTCACGATGGAGATGAGACGACACCGATAATCGGGAAATCAAGACTGCAAGGACACAAGGGTTTATACAGTTCGGGCCACCTACGAGGTGTAATATCCTACTCCTGTTCTTTGTGTAGTATGAAGGATGGATTACAAGGACCAATGATGGTATTCCCTCTCCCAACGACGATGGATCGAGCGTTGCTAAGGGCTAGCTATTGCTCTAGAAGTTGATGAGGCCAGCATAACAGGGGCAAAAACGTAACACGGAACCAAAACACGGAACCGCCGAAAAGAACCTCCTTTATGATGGACTTGGGCTCCTTTTATAGTGCAAGGGGACACCACAAGAGTCCCGATTTCGCTCCACGTGATGGAGCGGCTCTTGCCTTGTCTTGTCGGAGAAGCCACCCACATCTTTGTTCTGTTGCCGCGTCATGGGAGTAGGCGGAAAAAGCGGACGTCGTGGCAACCATGCTGCCGACGCGGTGATGGCCGGCCTACCTACTCGATGGGACCCACCGGTCGGCGGCCCATCTCGTGGGTAGGTGCGACACAACGCTCCGCGCCGTACTCTCTCTCCCACGCGCCGCCCAATGCATTAAACGCGACTAGACGGGCGTGAGGGAGGCGTGCGCGGAGTGGGTGTGCTGCCATACCGCGGTCGCAGCCAAAGACTTTAGGCCTCTTTGCCTCGTGACAAGGAAAAAGGGGTGATGATGAGAGCGGCTGACAGCGCGCTCACATCGCATTAAATGCGGCGGGCGTGCGCTCACCTCTCTCTTTTTATGCATTAAATGGGGTGGTTGGCGTTGGACTCGCCTCTCCTAGAGAGGTGCGGGGTGAGGATGGGGGTCCAGGTAGCCGGACTGCCGTCCGGGGTCCGGATGATCCCGGACCCCGCCGCTGGGGCACGGCGGCCTCCGGCAGCCTCCGGCCAGCCCTCTTGGGGCAGCCACGTGGCCACCGTGGCCGAGGACTCACTTGGGCCATTCAGACATATCTTTGGCGCGTCTTGATGGGCAAGGGCGCCTTCCTTTTTCGTATACCATACCTCCGACATACCCCGGGCCTATATCACCGACAATGACAACCGAAACATTTCGGATTCCGAGGTTCGTCAATTTTGTTAAGACGTAAATACACGTTTCTAAACATATAGTACGTTTTTACGTATTCAATCATTCCATTTGTAGACATTAAAGCTCCCGGCAAGTAAGTTGTTGCCACATGTTTGCTTCGCCTTCTTGCCGAACAACTCGTTGATTTATCTTTCGACTTGTCATCTCGTCGAGCGGCGCATATCACGTTTCGAAAGCTCCGAGATGGGCTAATGGCTTTCCTTGAGGCTGGCACCCTAGTGACACTTTAGACAATCGATCAACGACAAAGACTAAGCATTAGAGTCGATCGACCACAAAGGACTATGACTGGACCCCGATCCAATAAGCAACAAATGATATTATGATATTATTGTAAATTATATTTTTTATCAAATGTGTTTATGTGAAATATATGAATAATGAATGTGTATGTGAATATATGTGAATGTACGTGAAAGAGGATGCAAAGGGGAAAGGAAATATATCTCCGTTTCTCTCATTTTTGTGCAAGCATGGCTAGCAAAAGCTCGAGGCTAGCCAAAAAGAATATATCTTTTTGGAAAAACTCATAGGTGATGGGCTTTAACCGAAGCATGATGGAGATGTTAGTCATCCGTGACGGGATTAAGTTAAAGCCCGACCGAGTTGTTAGTCACCCGTGACGGGCTTAGTTTAAAGCCCGATTGAGTAGTTAGTCATCCGTGACAGCTTTAATTGGGACCCGTTTGAGATTATATCATCGGTGTCGGGCCCTTGTTTGATTGGTCTTCTAGGTCAAACCTATTGATGACGGACATAAGTTTAGACCCGACAAAGATATTTGAAGTGGTGATGGACTTTGCCCAATAGAGATGATTTCTCATATCGGTGACCTTTGCGCCGTGACGGGCGTCATACCCGACACAAATGAGGGTTGTCTCCCGACCGAGATGAGAGTCACTATTGTAGTGAATATATTATCCCATGCGGCCCCTCAACCGGCCTCCAAGAGACCGATTTTATCAAGTGCAAGCTGTAATCTAATGGGAGACATGTAGAAAAATCATTTATATAGTTGTTTTAGGAGATGGGGATCATATTGAGGTTAGGATAGAGTATATCTTCATCTAATTAATTTGTTGGGTCCCACACTTTATAAAAAATATTTTTAGATAAAATTTAAAGATAGAAATGTAATTATTTTATGATGAATGTAGTAGAAGGTTCTAATTTCTAAAGGAACAAAGCCATCGCTTTATTACAAGAGACTCCATCTGTGGTTGGAAACAATAGTTGCTTTTGTAATGGTCAAGTTCTTTTCAGGATCCAGGACTTGACCCTAATTAGGACGAAACTGATTTTTGCGTGCTTGCGCAGGAAATTCCCACGGTTAATTAATCGACATCACTTCAATTCAGACTGGCTCCTATAGGTTAATATTTTTAGGACTTTTTTTCCGAGAGCTCCTAAAGGTCAATACATGTCGTTATTGCATTTGCTGTTTTCTGAAATCGACTCGTACGTGATCATTATATATACACTGAATTCAAATAGCTTTTCTTTTTTAGAACACAGAAATTCCATAGAAAACAAGGCAATTTCTTCAGAATCATAACATGGGTTTTCCAATCCAATAATTAAACAATTAGAAAATTTACCATGCATGCATGTGAAATGCAGAGACCATAATATTGTTTCGGTTTATTATTGTAGAATTGACTTTACAGTAGCACAGATTGTCACAACAATAGCGGGCTATCTTTGACGGGCCACAACGAGCCGTTAAAGATCACAACATCTGTAATGCCTGGCATTAATGACCGTTAGAGATAGCCTAAGCAAATTTGAGCCGTTGCGGATAAGACCTCATTTGTAAGGACACTCTTAATACAAAAATTACAAAAATTACAGTAGTTTTTATCTTCATTTATTATATCTTTATTTAATAAGATTTGCTTGATGTGGTAAGAGAGAGAAGAAAACAGAGAAACGATGTCTTGATAAGAAACGGTTTCGGCTCGCACAACGAAGGGGAAGAAACCTGCGTTGGGAAGATGTCGTCGTTTCTTGGTGATCCCGTGCGCCGGCTGCTCGGCTCCTGCTCGTGCGCTTGGCCCCGGCGCCATCGGCCGCGACCGCCGCTCCGCGCCGCCTCCGCGCCGGCCGGGCCGCCGTCTCGCCCCGTCGCGCGTCGCCCGCAGCCGTCCCCGCGCCGCAGACGCCGCCACCCGGCCCGCGTCCCGGCCGCCGCCGCCCACCCCCGGCCCCGCGTCGTGGCTGCCTCGCCGTTCGGCCCCCGTGCCCCCACCGCCGGCTCGCGCCCGGCCCCCGCCGCCCAGGAGTTCTTCTCTTCTTCCCGCATGCGCGTTCTTCTCTTCTTCCCGCATGGGAGTTATTGAAGTTTCTCTTCTTCTCTACGCTACAAGGAAACATGCCAAAAAAATCAGTATATTGATTTTTATCTAAGAAACTACTATTGCAAACTATATATTGGAGATGATAGTTTTTTATGATGAAATCTTTTAAAACATAGAAACTACCAATGATTTCTGTATTGAAAATGCCCTAGGAACTCTTGATTAGGAGTTTGGGACTCAGGACAAGAGATAAAAATATCAGCCATTCACCATCCATCGCACCTCCTCCCCAATGTTGCCTCCCCTTATCGATCTCGGCACGGTGCCGCCTCCTCCTACCAACCCCGACCTCGGCGGTGGGGAGTGGCGCATCCAGCCTTGGCAGCGGCCGAGAGCTGCGTCGGCGCCATCTTCCCTGTCGACTCCGGCATCGGCACCGCCTCCCCCAGTCGACCCCAACCCCGGCGCCGCCTCCCCCATCAATCCTGACCCCGCTGGCGGTGAGGAGAGGCCCATCCAGCCTTGGCGGCGGCGGGGAGCGACGAGGAGCTGCATCGGGGCCATCTCTCCCGTCCACCCCGACATCGGCGTCGCCTCCCCGTCAATCCCCGACCACGGCGGTGCCTCCTCCCATTGACCCCAACCCCGATGGCGCTCTTCCCGTCGACCCCAATCCTGACGACCGGGCAACGTGGATCTAGCCAGATGCCATCGACGACGCCGGCACATCGCCTCCACCACGTGGCAGAAACATCATCGACAACGATGCCCCCATCGTGCGGTGTTGGCCCAGCCACTCACTTGCACACACACGGCTCTCTCTTTCTCACTCGATGGAGAACACACACGCAAAGAAGATGCACTGATGGAGGAAGAAGATGAACAGTACGCAAGGAATTCCCGCGCTGCACACCAGCACAACACACACCACAGGCACTAGTATTTCACTAATCACCCCACCACATACACCACTGATCACATGGACTAAATATATAGCCACGCATTGCCGTGGCCGGCACTCACCACTCCGCCCTGCTCGGCTGCACGACCCGGCCAAGGCGCTCTGCAGCTTAACAACCAAGTCTTCACCCTACATGCAAGGCACATATTCCTGCATACATAGCACTAAAACACACACACATGCAACAGAGCTAACTGATCCACTATCCATGTCACTACTTCTACTACTCCAAACCCATATCCACCTATATCTTCCTACATGCAGATCATGGACTTTTTAATCAAGCTAACTCATGCATGCACTAATTTTAACTCACACTAAAGGTAAACAAGTCTAACACGCGGCTCCTCTTCCTCCCCGCGCGTTCTCCCATGGCCTCGATGGCTGTAACTCAACCGCTCGAGCTTCAGCGGCGGCAGCGTCCGGGGTGGGAGATGGAGCAGCGTGGCCTCGATGATGAGCAGTAGCATGCCGACGAGCTCCTGCCGCCGCTGGCCCCTTCCTCTCTTTGCTCAGGTATTGCTCAGGTAAGGCGAGCACAGCGATGACGACATGGACCTGGGAGGCTGGGAATAGCAAACACGACGATATATCAATCTAGTTCTTTGATTTCACTTGATTTCTGCAGGTGATGAATGTAATTTTTGAATCGAGTAGCTTTACTTGGTATTCTTGTGTTCCACCAGACTTATGTTCCTTGTGATTGCTGAATAAGTTTGCAATGTAATGAGATGAGTATGCTCTATTATGCATATTCTGTAAAGCATGATTTTGCAAGATGTAAATGATATGAGTGCCATTTCTTTTTTTTCAGATTATTTGTTATCTGTAACGGTTCATATCTTGTGATTATTTGCTCATCTTTAATGACCCATGGTTTCGAGCCACTATAGATGACATTTATATGTGACGGTCGCTCAACCCTTACAGATGACATATCACATTAATTTGTGGTTATGTTGTAATGGACAACCGAACTGTTATAGATGATATTCTTTCTTGTTACAGATAAAAAGATCTTTGCTAGTGTTAGCATCATCTTTGTAGTGGCCCCAGAAGGTCAAGATATGTTCTCCTGACCTAAGTTTGGCCGTATACAATATTAATATTGTCCCGGGTCTAGCTAGCTAGGTTGGGAGCTTCGGGTTTTTTTAAAAAAATAGTTGGTTGATAACCAGTTTATTAAAAATCTGAAAAGTAGAGTTTTACATTGTCTGATTTCTAGTTTTTCTGGATTTTATAGATCACTACGGAAAAGTCTTTGTTTGCCGCGTGTTTCTTGTTTTGCCGAGAGCTTTCCTTCGGGCACTCGGCGAAATATACGTTTACCGATAGTGCTCTCGGCAAACAAAAACACTCGGCAAAATATGATGTTTGCCGAGTGTTTACGCTCGGTGAAAAAAACACTCGGCATATATTACATTTTGCCGAGAGCCCTCCTCAGGCAATCGGCAAAAGGTAATTTTGTCGAGTGCCAATTTGGGACACTCGGCAAAAATATAACGGCCGTCACCCAATGACTGAAACGGTGTTTCCTCAAGGTCTTTGCCGAGTGCAAGGGCTGGACACTCGGCAAAATTTTCACTTTGCCGAGTGTCTACCCAAAGCTTTCGGCAAAAAGGCAATTTTGCCGAGATTGAGATGAGGATGATTGAGATGTACAGCTACGTGCAAACAATCAGTCAGAACATGGGTATTCCTGTCGTACCACCACCACAGCCTGTGGTATTAACCTCGTATTTAATTTTTTTATTTGCGAATGTTACTATCTTGACAACCTATACTATTCTTTTTTCCTTTTGTGTAGCCTTAGTCGGCGGCATCAAATAACCCCAGTAATGACCACGGAGGTTGGGCGCAGTGGCCACCTCGGTAATTTTATTTGAACAATTGTAATTATGGACTACCTACGTGAACTACTATGTTTTCTTTGAATTTCGATTGCGAATTGTGGACTACCTACTGTGAACTACTATGTTTATGTTTTGTGAATTGTGACTGTGACTATGATTGTGGATTATATTTATGTCTTGTGGATTGTGAATTATGGCTAAGGTTGTTGTGATTGTGGTTGTCGATGTGGTTGTGTTGATTGGGGTTGTAATTGGGGATGTGGAATGATGCTTATGGGGTTGTGGAATGATTGGGGTTGTGAATGTGATGTATATTTTGAAAATTTGTGAAATATGCCAATGAACAAATGAAATAGGGTTAAAATTGTCACTTTGCCGAGTGTAACACTCGGCAAAGAGGGCCTTTGCCGAGTGCAATAGCCAAAACTCTCAAAGAAGAGGCAACCGGGGTTCCGGGAACCCTCTTTGCCGAGTGCCCAAACTTCGCCGAGTGCGTTGAGAAAGCTCTCGGCGAAGTTCCCTCTTCGCCTAGAGTTTTTGCGAAAACACTCGGCGAACTTGATAATTTCGCCGAGTGTTTTTTGACGGCACTCGGACAAAGTGAAAAGTTTGTCGAGTGTTTTTAGGCTCTCGGCGAAATTTTCCATCACCGTCCACCCAACCTAGCGTGTACCTTTTGTCGAGTGTCGAAGGGACACTCGGCGAAGATTTCGTCGAGTGCCCGATGGAAAACTCTCGGCAAAGAGCTGTTTGCCGATCCAAAGTTCACCGTGTGAGCTATGCCGAATGTAACACTCGGCGAAGTGTTCGCCGAGTGTTTTACAGCATTCCCCCGAGTGTCCCAGGCACTCGGCAAACAGGGGATCTCCCATAGTGGCTATAGATTCTTAAAATCTAGATAAAAACTGATCTGTTTGGAGAGCTAAAAATTATAGGGGAAGCTGCAGTTGCTAGAAACTTTTCAAACAGCTGAGACCTCAATCTCCATTGCACATATTGATAATTCGTTTTAGATGATCACTTACTCGATCATAGAAATATTTAAAATGTAACTACATGAATTTTAATGATAAATTCTTTCATTCTGTTTTCATGCGTCAAATCGTTGTAACTTTTTCCTATTTACTAGTGATGAGTTAAGATTTTGATATTCGATTATACGTATTCTAAAACATCGTCTATTTGAGAATGGATGGAGTAGACGAATAATGAATGCATGCACCTTGTTTTCTTTTTTTTATTAAGATTTAGATTTTACCTCGTTTTCATTAGCACATTTTTAAAGCGCCTGTGCGAAAGCTTTTATATAGAAATTGCTTTTAAATATGAAATATATTTATAATAATTAAAACTTAATTAATCATGTGCTAATAATTTTTTTGTTTTACGTGCGTGAATTTAATCTTCATCTTATCTTTATCAGTTTCAAACACCACCAATCTCATAATCCCTTCTGTTAATTGGTTTTGAAGTCTGACCCAATACCTTTGAAACATATAAATTAGGAAGAATTTTGGAAGAAGATGAACCATAAGCAACTTGGTTTAATTATAATAACCAACAGGTCAAGTGGGCAATTTTAAATTCTTAATCCTGCCGGTTAGTTTCATGAATCAAACCACACCCACTCAATCGTACACGCGCGGAACACATGCTCGAATGCATGGACTGACCGGGAAAAAAACAAAGTGATTGACAATGTAAAGATGGATGAAAATGACATTTCCTTATCTTCTAAGAGAATCTGATATATATGTACACATTTGAAGTGACAACTTATATCATATAGTTCAACAGGCAGTTGTATATTCTTCTGTTCATCCATGTTTTATAATGGATAGATTGATCGTCTAATAAAAGGGGATAGATTGATCCTCCGTATGCACTGTCACAATTAATTGTTTTGATCCACTCTCCCTTTCAGATGCGACAACAATTTGTATTAAATTGATTAATTGCTGGAAGGATTAGATTAGTATGACATGTTTTGTTCAAGGAAAAATAATAATATTATCAGAACTAATGTATCTTGTCAAAGGGTGATAAAATGCTACGAGCGTGTGCAAGCAAGCATATGGCCTACAAATAAATGAACATAGAAATTTAGATCTTTAATTACAGAAATTATTTCAGTTCCCGTAAAAATTCTTAGGAAGCTATTCATTGCAAAGGTCTAAAATTAATTATAAACTGTGAGATATAAAGATATAGCAAAACAAGTTTTTGACAAAATAGTCTTGAAAAACAAGTCCAACAAAACTCAATATCATACGTGGCGTGGCATTAAACCAAAAATTCCTATGTCGACCATTTATATAATCTATCTATCCAACTCAGGGGTTTGTTGATTTTGTAATTAATGTTGCACAATTGCACACGTCTCCATGGGTTGGGTGGAGTCGTTTAGTTAGGCTATGTGATTAGCTAAGCTAAGCGAAGTGATCTCTCGATCGGCAGGTAAATTTATAAATATAATGGCCGGCGACTAATTAAGCAAGTAAATGACATGACAGCCGTAGACGAGAAACCAGGACGTCGGCGTGACGTCACGCATCCTCTTGGAAGCCTCCATTGATGATCACCATCGAGAGCTCTAGAGTCCATCGATCTCTTCAGCTATGCCATCAACAAAAGGCCGTACGTCGCCTCGTACGGCGCAATGCCATCAATTCTGTGGGTCCCACATAAAGACGGCTAACATGACGCGTCGAGCTAGCCGCGCCTAAGTATACGTATTGGGTACGTATAGTGTAGTATACGTACGTACGTGTACACGCACTGTTTATCTATACTGTTGCATTCAGGCATTCAGTATGTATGATGTATGCAACGCAAGGAGTCGGAGATCTCTGACGACATAGGCAGGCAGTACAGTTTGAATCATATCTATCGTTGCACTGAATACAGATTAGATTATATATAGATCTCGATGATTAGAGTATTTATGTCAAATTTAAAACTTAATTAAGTGGGCTGGTTTTATAAAAAATAACCAATTGAATTACGCTCGTTTTGTACATATAATTATGTTTTGAAACTAATTGAGTATAGATTATAATTATTATTCACGTATCCTAATTATTCAATTGTGTTTTGGCAACCTAACTGCTGGTTAATTAATTTTGTGATATGCATCATCTTAAATTATAATCCATATCCTTAGGAAAGATACAAATGGAGAGAAGAGAAATGAGATTAAGTTAAACTGACACCAACGGATATATATATATATATATATATATATATATATATATATACACACACTATGAAATGCCCGTGCATTGCAATAGGACGACGACGCACGGAGGGATACAGGTGGAGGGCGAAGATCCAGGCGGCGGCGTGGGAGCTCCGAGTGACGACGGGAGGGAGGGGCGTAGGCACGACGCGGGCGCGGCGCGGATGAGGATGGAAAAGAGGAACGCGAAGGTCTTTTTTCATCCAAGCTTTCCCTTTCTTTTCAGCATTGGGATGCGAGTTAATTTTATAAACACTAAAGGGTTTTCTCGCAAAATAACTTTTTTTCTTCTTTAACTGGATCTTTTAAAATAGCCGACGAACGCTAGATTAATTTCGAAAACTCAAGGGGTTTTCTGCAAAATAGCAAGCAGTAACAAAATTTGGATGAAAACACTATTTGTTTTTATATATAGGTATATATATATATATATATATATATATATATATATAAAGAGAAATGTGCTTTTGTTGGCTGGTTCCATCAATTAATTATCCATTGAGTATATATATTAGTTGCTGCAACATCTTTAATTTTCTTCCAACTCTCTTAATTTAATTGTTTAGGGTTGGTGTAAGAATATATACTGAAAATGGATTGCATGCATGCATATACAAGGGTCGATCATGTGTAGCAGTAGCTAGATGCAATGCATCATTGGAGGTCAACTCATAGGCATGCATGTATTTTAGCTTTGACCTTAACTGTAAAATAATGTGTATTGAGAGAGAAAGATGTACTATACTAGCCAACAATGAATGCCAGGTCTGTTGCTAGCCAGAAAAGAATCAAACCCAAATTTTGCCTTTTGGATGCTGAACATACTACAGACCTGACATATATAGTGTTTCAGAGGTATCTGGAATTTAATTATGTACCCTAATTAATTGACATATGGAAGGATCAGCCAACTGTTATGTCTTCAGGCCCCCCTTCTTTTGTATCCAAGGGAGGAAACCATTATGCTTATCTTGTAATAACATATCCTTCAATATTTATCTGTTTTAATTTGAGTGGCTATTGGCTCCTGAAAAGGTTGCAAATTGTGGTTGGATTAAGACACTGATGTTTCTTTTCTTAACTATTATTGTCATGGAGACATTGCAAAAGTACACGTTAGGGAATTTGCAATTATTCATACACCTTAAAAAAATCACAACTCACACACACAACATAAATAAATGTTTACATAATCCAATTGATCGACTTATACTCCCCTGGCGACCGCTTAGGGATCAAGTCGCAGATATAATCTTTTTTTTTCTAATATATACTGATTTATAAAGATTTTACGCGTTCAGAAAAATCAGCAATAATATATAGCAGTTGGTCAAATTAACCACACTTCGTTTTCCTGCAGTACCAAATTAATTCCAACCCAAATCCTGCCAAAACACAACAAGTCGAACAAAGTTAACAAGCAGCAGTTGAAACAGTGATGCTTAATTTCTTCTGAACCCAAAATACCCATTAACAACAATACATGCACTAGGTATAACCTTCTTTTTTTCCTCGGGATTGACTTGGACCAATGATAGAACATGTAAAGATCAAACATCGAATTAATTAATTAACTAAATCAATAAAAACCGCGCTTCAAAACCACTCGCAGACCGATCAACCCGATCCAATCACATATCGTATTCGACCTTTATAAAAAAGTCTAATTATTGCCTAGCTTTTTCCATGGCCTGTAACCACTCCCTTTATATTTCTTGTACAAGCACTCCACCTCAACTAAGCTAGCTACTACAAGTCCTAATACTTTTGCTACCTATAGCTAGCTTCCGGTCAGAAGAAGCTAACGAGAATTAGAAGCTTTGTCTAGCTAGCTAGTTTGGAGGAGGAAGAAGAAGAGGAGGAGGATTGCGGCGGCGATCGACGCGCTTCGTCGTCTCTACCGATAAATTCCTCGCAGATCAATCAGATCAAATCAGATCGATCAAGTCTAGGTCAGATGCCAAGAAGTACGTACAGGAGCTGATTTGGTGATAGGATCAATTTAATTGCTAGCTGAGGTGATCAACAAGAGAAGAAAGAGATAGCTTCTTGCTACTGGGGAAGTGGTGTTTGCATGGGGGATAGGCCATGGCAACAGCAGCTACAGCCACATGATCAGCAGGCTTCTTGCTCAGTCACGGCCGGGATGATGATGCAAGCTTCTGCAACCTCCTCCTCCATCCATGGCAACAACATCATGTAAAAACCCTAACTCCTATTCGACTTAGTTTTTTCCCTAATTCGATCTTGTTTTATCAGAACAAAACTAAAGCACCTTGTTCAATGTTTAGCTTCTTCCCATCAGAACTGGACAAGCTTTAATTCCACACTTCTTTGATCCCTTGATACTGTATTTCTTGGCAGTTTTGTTGTCTTTTTTTACTTTCCTTTCGAGATTATGGAGATTTTATTTGAACTTTCAAGATTACAGAATTGTTTTTCATGTAATTTGTATGATGTTTTACTGAATTGGGTTGATTAATAATGGTGCCTGTTTGCGCAACATCAATAAATTATCCTGGTTATTAAGGGTTGATTTGATGTAATTAAGCATCTCTTAATTAATTTGAAGATGGTATTAGAAGTGGGTGTACTTATTATTCGCTCAAAATTCAATAATAAAGCGATGGGTGCAACTAATTCGACTATAATTAGCTGGTGTGAAACTTTTCATTCATTTCCTTTGGATATCTTCTAAGAATGTTTACATTTTATAATACTGGATTTGTTTATCGTCTTCCAATTAAAAATATATTCCAAAACAACTGTTCTTTTATTTTATCCCCTTTCTTGGAGCTTCAAGGTAGCTCTTACCAAAACCTTAAAATATGCACAATAAGCTAGCAACTACTAGCTACTGTCAGATGATTATAATTTGTGATGATTTCCATTTGTATTAATTTGTGCAAGTGCAGCAGAAAGGACCCTGGGGGAGGATACGACATGGCAGAATTGGATCACATCTTCCTCTACCTCAACAGCCAGGATCAAGCAGCAGCAATTCAAGAACAACCTCGTAAGCCACAAATATATACTTATTTGTGTCACCAAATCTTCAGACTTTTCACAAATTATGCATCATATTCTTCTCCGAAAGAAGGTGTGATCGAGAAGGATGCAGAGGGAATAATCTTTCTTTGATCATATTAATTAAGTTCATCATATCAGATATATATAGCAGGCCGGCAAGCATCTCATCTACCTCGATTTTTACAAGTGCATATATATGGTCATTATCGAATTTTTCGACTACAGATATGGAGTACTAGCTAGATCGATGAGCAGGCAGCGATGGTGATCCATCTTTTTTTCTTCTTTTTGATCGCCTCAATGCTTTACTCACTGACATGTCATTTTCCCAATTTTTTCTCTGGATGGGGAGGAGAGAGTGACGTAAAACAAACACCTGGAGATGTGTGTCGTTCTTGCTAGGATTATCATATATACACATATATGATATATATGTAAAGCTAAAGCAAGCTAGATAGATGCATTTTTAACCTTAACCATCTAGAGACATTTGCAACAAGGATCACCTATATATATATGGATATATACATGTATATACTATTACTGCATGGTAACTATATACACACACATATACTCTTTCCCTTCTTTTCACTTTTTCATACTTTAATTTACATTAGGACCGTAAGTATGAAACAACAGATAACCACGTGCATGTTATATTTATATATATATATATATATATATATATATATATATATATATATATATATATATAGTGTGTGTGTGTGTGTACTTGATGTATTAATTAATGCCATGCATTATATAGTTAATTTGGATACAATTTAGTTCATATGCATCACCATCACACCATGCGTATATTTTTGCACATGTTTCTCAGTATTCTGAATATTGCTACTTCTCCGTGTGTTTGTATGATATGGATGCAGAAACCCTCAACATCTTCCCTTCTCAGCCAATGCACGCTGGCGAGCCTTCTCCCAAGGCTACCAACTCGGCGCCGTCGAATAACGCCCTCGCCGCCGGTTCCTCCAAGCGGCCGCCGGCGGCCGGCGGCCAGCCGTCGAGGCTGAATCCGTCCGATCAGCCGCCGTCTGCCTCCGGGAAGGACGGCAAGGCTGCCGTCGTCAAGGTAAGTTAGCTCAGATGTCCCTCGTCTACGTACGCACGAATGCATGCTGAACCGCTCACGCATGTGGTCGTCTTGGCCGTTCAGAAAGAAGGCGGCGGCGGCGGCGGCGGCAAGCAGCACGGCGGCGCGACATCGACGGCGCCGGAGCACGAGGGTCCCAAGACGCCGGACGCCAAGACGCTGCGGAGGCTTGCCCAGAACAGGGAAGCCGCCAGGAAAAGCAGGCTCAGGAAGAAGGTAATTAATTAATTAACAGTTAATCAATTAGTTACTTGCACTATCTGGTGGGGTGTACTGTAAATGGAGATTATTAATTAACCTGCTGTTAAATTAATCGCACTGTCATTTCACCTACTTTACGAATACAGGAGTACAGACTTGTACACTTCTTAATTTAAGTGAAAAACAATTCATGTCGGATATAAAATAAAGTCAAAATTAAAGAAATGAAATTTCATGCATGTGTGAGGGTACGAAGCTAACTTACCACCTAAAATGGAATATATATATGTGTGCCCACATTACTGGGCTAGTGGCTACGTATATGTGGAGTGCAATTAATCGCACAATGTTTCACGCGTTTTAATATATCTGAAAATTACGTTTCTCATGACACTTAATTAATTAACTATGTTTTTTTTTAAAAAAAATTGTCTCGTATCTATGTCAATGTGCATAGGCTTACATTCAAAATCTGGAGACAAGCAGGATCAGGTTGTCCCAGCTGGAACAGGAGCTGGTGCAAAGATCAAGAACTCAGGTACAGCATATATATACATGCATATGCTCCTGAACTATATGATTTTTTCAGTAAACTAATTAATTTGTTTCATGATGCATGTCTAATGCACGTATCAACAAAGGGTGCAATATTGGGTGGTGGAGCCTTTCCTGCCGGTATTGGAGGACAAAGCCCAGGTATATGCATGCATATATATATATATATATATATATCAAACCAACCCTAGCTAGCTAATTGATTATTATAATTAAATCCATACTACTCAACCACATAATCACCAAGAAATTACCTATATATTTAATTTAGTTTTCTCGTCAATACATCATAGATCATAGTGAGAGAGATAAACTTAATTTTTGAAATATATAATAATATAATGGAGCAAACTAAAAAAACGTAATGAGTAATAAATATTATATTACATCATATCATACATGTAGAGGCGGCGTGGTTCGACGGCGAGTACGCACGGTGGGTGGAGAGCCACGAGAGGATGATGGCTCACCTGCGGGCGGCGGTGGAGGAGCAGCAGCAGCACGGCGGCGTGGCGGAGGCGCAGCTGCGGCAGCTGGTCGACGCGGCGGTGGCGCACCACGGCGTGCTGGTGGAGCTCAAGGCCGCCGTGGCCAGCGCCGACGTCTTCCACCTCGTCTCTGGGACGTGGCTGCCCGCCGCCGAGCGCTGCTTCCTCTGGATCGGTGGCTTCCGCCCATCCGAGCTCATCAAGGTTAGCACATATATATATAATCTATTTCTAGATTATTAATAATTAAATCCAAATATTATATATTGTTTATTAAGGTGATGTTTTGAAATTGATAAATATAAAAATTAAATTAACACATATAAAACGAAAAAGTCATTAGCATATGACTAATTAAATTTTAATTATTACAAATTTGATAAATGCATATATTTGATATTTTAAAGCAACTTTTATATAAAATATAAAGTTTTTATATGAAATACACCGTTAGTTTGAAAACATGCTAACAAAAACTGACATAAAATATAAATCTTAATAAAAAAACAAAGCCTAAGTACTTGTTACCATAAAAAAATAATCATCGCTACCGCGACCAGTTTCCCACCCAAACCGATATGAACCGGCAGTGATGTTCAGTGTATCAGTACCTCCATCCTACTTTTAATTAAAATGTTAAGCATCAATATTTATGAAAATTATGATTTATCATTACCTTTTCAAACTTGATATGTATGAAAATTATTAAAAGTATAACTATATGGAAGAGTTTCCTATAACAAATCCATTATATAATCTTCACGTTTTAAACCACAATATTTTTTCATATATTAATGGTTTAGGATTCCGTGATTTATTTTTATAATCATCCTTTTAAAAACAGAGGTAGTATCATATAACTATAAAACATAACATGCATATTTAATTGTAGTATATAGGCACCCTCCGTTAATTAGTTTTCGAGGTGCTAGATTATATTGGGTTTTACAATACAATATAGTCGGATAATACGCTCGTGTGTGCACAACCATACAAAGAGGAGAGGGATTTATATAATGTAATTAAGGGTGGATGCCATACAAAATAGATGGTAATAATTCTTTAAGAAAACAACAATGTAGACTATATATATGGTGTCATCCAACACTACACAAATATGCTAATATGATAAGTTGGATTTACACTAGAATAAAGAAAAAACAAATTAAATCTCATTGTCTATATGTTTTCCCATATGTGGGTATGTATAAAATGATGGATAGACAAAGAACTAAAGGTGAACCAAGAAATTAAATGCGAGAAAATTAATTAAAAAAGAGTCGAATTGTTGAAATATATGTGTCTAGGCTGGACATGTACTGATCAACTGTGGATCATATATCAGGCATATGCAGAGCCATATATATGCATCCATGTATACGAGCTTCTTATCCAGCCAGTTAAATTGCTATAGCTTGCTGCGCTTAATTAATTAACTGAATCGAAGGGAGTAGAAATATATTACGGATCGTGGCTAGTAGTAAAATTAATTAAGTCCAGCGGGTACATGCTATTGCATGCATGATGAGCTCAAGTTTTCTCGTAAGCTGAGCTCACCAATTAACCTATAGCTAGCCTAACTACCTGCTCCCCCTGACTTTTTTTTTGTTACGTGCGGGTAGTATACTTGGACTGAAAACTGTCATTCCTCCCACATGCACAGCAGCACGTTTCTAATTCCCTTCATGCCTTCAATTACTTGGTCCTCGTGCATGCATGCATATATATCATGCATGATACGTCTACGCCCTCCGTCTCTTTATTTTTCTTTCATTTCAGAATAAATTTATTTTTTATTTTTCTCGTTTGTTTTTAAAATAAGTTTATTTTTGAAATAATTATATCGTCAAAGTAAAAAATAATTATACTAAAAATAAACAAAATAAAAAATAATTATATTAAGATTTAATAAAATAGAGATATTTTAGTTTTTTATTGATACATGTGAAATAGATAAAAATTAATTTATTTTAGAACGGAGCTAGAAAGTGCACTCATGCATGCTGCACATTCGTGCTTGCAAACGCGTTTGCTCTGGGGATCTTGGCTCGCGTGCGCAGGCAAACCAAACACGCCGCTCGCAATACTTACGTCCTAAATATATGTAATAGCTATACGTATATATAATGAAATACGTACATGAAATACCCTACTGATCTGCTAGTGCTTTGAATTATGAGTATACATTTTGCATTTATATAGAGTATATGTTTAAGTATTAGTAGCGTGTGTACTCCTATAGATACATAATTTTCCAGTCCTACATTGTATAAATTATTAATTGGAAAGAAGCTTGCTAAGACAGTATTCCATAGTCCAAAGTAGGTACTCCAACTAGAAAGAAAGATGTATGATGGGTTAGCTAGTTATCTAACTAGTAGCTAAAAATATTAATTTAAGTAGGTGTGAGAGGTCCCAGTTGATGGAACAGTTAGGCTCTTGGAAGTCTTTGATGGCTATTATATGTGGTTGTTATTTTCTGTGTTGGAAGAAAGTAGTGTGCAGTAATGTACAACAGAGAGTTGGTGAAGGAGGCAAGAGTTTGATAAGAGACATCAACGACGATGTATAGATGTCGATGGCTAATTTACCAATAATGCATGTAGCTAGAGAGAGGACGTGTACACTTTAGCAAGCCAACTTCTTCTAGATAAAAGTTAGCTAGCTACATTATACTATCTTATATTGTGCATATATAAGTAGCTAATTAAGTAGTTTGATTTGTAATAGATACTATCCTTGCTAGTTAATTTCCTTCCATGCATACCAATATGCATCATTTTAAGACATTTCTTTTAGGTGTTAAATTACCAATATGATATTATTTTTATATAAAATAAGTATAACTTTTGATCTCTATACTGATTAATACTCATAATAATATTTATAAACATTGGGATTTAAAGATGATGGATGGATCAATCATGCATCCATGACTTTATCACACCAATATAATATTTTGTGATAACTGCGTGACTGAGATAATTATATTTGATTACTTTACAAACATGTAATCAATGTGATGATAATTATATACTCGTTCTATCTCAAAATAAATTAACTAGGTTAGGTTGCATGAGATATCTAAATTTGTTGTTGTCCTATTCCATCTCAACCAGGTTGATTTATTTTTAGGATGGAGGAGTACGTTTCATTATTATTATATTATTAGAGTGAAATATATGATTTGGTTTGGGGTGTCATTTAGATTCATAAACTTGAAAATTACACGTTTAGATTCGTAAATTTCGTTTAATGTACCACGTTCGGTCCAATTGCCCTTCGACCACGGTTGACCGCCAATGTGGCCTCTTGCACAGCCCAAATCGACGGTTGAAGCACAGTGAAATGACTGACGATCACCAACGTCATCCTACTCTCAAGTGGCTAACGCTCACCGGCGTCATCCTACTTATGGCTCTCCCTGCCTCCCTGAAAGTAACGTTGTGGAAGAAGAATAAGAGGGAGGAAGAATTTGTGGTTTTTTTGATTCGGGTATCATTAGAGCTACACGGAGTATACGTAATATTTATGAGAGTGATATGGGGCAGTCGAGCACAAAAGACGGTCAACCACGATCAAAGAACGATTAGACCGAACATGATATATTATATAATAACATGATACATTACATCAAATTTCAAATTTATAGATATAAATAATATCATCCTATAGGTTTAGAGACATATTATATATTTTATTTTTATTATTATTGGAATGATATTGAAACTAGATGGTGGCGCGGCATGCGGAGCCGCTGACGGAGCAGCAGGCTGCGGGGGTGTACGGACTGCAGCAGTCGACGAGGGAGAGGGAGGAGGCGCTCGACCGCGACCTCCACGCCACCCACCGCGCCCTCTCCGACGCCGTCTCCTCCGACGCGCTGCTGCTCTTCCCTCCCGGCGCCGGCGCCGGCGCCGCCTACTCCGACGTCGCCATGGCCCACCTCTCCCTCGCCATCGCCAACCTCACCTCCCTCGAAGCCTTCGTCAGGCAGGTAAGTTAATTAAACCTACTACGTGATTAAGTCGACTAAAACTGTAGTTGGGTTGTTTTTAATTCAGTTGGCTGCATCAGTTGATCGGTTGTTGGCTGGATTAAGTGGGATATTATACAAAACTGTGGCTGCTTAGGCTAATTTGATTATCTAGCTAGCCCGCTATAGCTTTTGCCGCTGTCTTCTTAATCCTATAATCTTTTTTAAAAAAAAAGATCCGCAGAAGAAAGCGAGAAGAAGTTCCACTAATTAGTGGGTATTGGCTAGCTGGGCTAGAGCCAGTACTACTTAGCTAGCACCTAGCTAGAGCCAGACAATGAATTAACAGTTAATCAATTATACTGATTAAAATAAAACCTGAAATTGATTAATCTCTGTTTCTAATTAACAGCTAGATCTCTAATTAATTGAACTTGAAAAAAATATATAATACGGACAAGACCTTTAGCTAATAATTACTTAACTAATACTCGTCATCTCTAATTATTGTGATGATCTGTGACGATATGGTGTCAATTTAAATTTAAATTTGCTCTCAATTTAAATTTAAATTTGTGTTCAATTTAAATTTGAATTCTATGCTATTTAATTTTGAATTTATTATGATTTTTAATGATTCACAATGGGCCAATCTTATTATGCTAAAATTGGCCACAAACACATGGGTCTCCTTAATAATGGGTCACAAACAACGTACTTCTCTTGGATAATGGGCCACAAACAATTTTTTTGTTGACGTGACAACATAGTAACCATGTCATATTCAACATCACTAATAACATTGCAACAACTGACATGTAAAAGAATTGTGAGTTCATTTCGTCACATTGACCTTTGCTATTGTCGTCGACCAGGTTCTTTCATGATAACCAAAAAATCAATCAATGTCTATCCATTTCGATCAAACAAATATATGACGTGGGATACACAATGTTTTTCTTCTTGATCGTTATCATAAGTTAGTTGTGACGTTTTTTTAGGCTGTGACAAAAATAAACCATCATGTATGATGGGATTCTACATGACAGGATTCCTTGTAGTGATAATGACGATTATTCTTTTTAATACGAATCCAGTAACATTAATTATGTGTTATAGAGACTCAAACTAATAAAATGCCTATACAACTTGTTAAGTGGACGATTGTTACTGACTGATGAATTGATGGCGTATGCATGATTCCGGCGATGGGTGCAATGCAGGCGGACGCGCTGAGGCTGCAGACGCTGTACAAGCTGCCGCAGATACTGACGGCGAGGCAGTCGGCGCGGTGCTTCCTCGCCATCGCCGACCACTCCCACCGCCTCCGCGCCCTCACCTCCCTCTGGCTCTCCCGCCCGCGCCACCCCGACCAACCCACCCTCCGCCGCCGCCCGCCGCCGCCGCCCGGCTCCACCCATGAATCACATCCACCAAGCTGGCCGTGGAGATCGAACGGCCAGCATCAATTGATCTCACGTCTACACTACTACTGCAGTTTTACATACAGACAGGGAACAGATTAGTTTCAGAAGTTCAGGATACATGCATAGAGATGATCAATCGATCAGATAATTTAATTTTAATTAGGAGGTAGCAGCATGTTGTAATTGTGCATAATATATAAGAAAGAAAAACTAAGCTGTAGTGGCTGCTGATGATGATTAGTCGGTATGAAAATAAGTGTTGAAATTGATGAGACTGTAATGTTTTTGCCTTGTGGCATGTGGTTGACTGACTTTGCTTCAGAGTTCAGACTTCAGACACAGAATAGAGACTAGAGAGTTTAGGTATGCAGCACTGTCATCTTCTTCCTTTCTTGTCTCAACTGCAAATTACTTCAGTTGCAAGGTTAGTAGTAGGTGAAATTTGGGACAGATTAACAATGGGAGAGTTAGTTAACAGGTAACAAATGTAACGTTACACTCATGCATCTTCCCAATCTTTGGGAAAACACAGATATTAAGTTACAGACAGAATGTGGTATTTCTAGGCCCCCTTTCATAGAAAGGTGATCTTGTCAGCTGGCATGCCTATGAGTTTCACAACAAGCACACCAAGGAATGCCATCACAAAGATGAGTTTGAGTTTCCTCTGCTGTTATAGTCTATCAAGAGCATCAACAATGGCCTTGCGAAACGCGTCGTTGTGGAGGAAAAACGACGATACGTGCCCTCCGGTTACCCACCGGACCTCTCTGAACCTGGCCATGCCTTCTGAAGTTCCATTATTGAATGTTTGGGAATGTAGCCGTCATCCTGGGAAGAAAGAGAACATTGCTTCAGACTAGGAACCAAGCTCCATTAAATATTATATGATACCGATAAAAGCATATTGATATCTGAAAGTACAGAATTAAGCAGATGACAACAGTACAACAGAGACACGTGGGTAATTATTGGAATGGAGCAGCTAAGATGATGTGTTGCTGCAAATGATGCAGGCAATAAATCTATTTTGGATGAATGCAGAAATAAGATACGAGGAATGGTAGGAAACCAGAATGAACTAGTACTGGAAGGTGATGGCGAGTTACTCTTATAAACAAATTTACGTTCTAGGCTTGAAATATATAGAACACAGGAAGGGTAAATAATGCTTGGGAAATGATGATAGAACATCGACACTAACCGTTGCACCAACAAAAATGACAGCCTGTGGGTTCTTTGGCACTGGAAATCGAGTGACGTCAGTCAAAGACAGCACTGATCGCAACCTCTCTCTTACTTGCTCAATAGTGATTCCTGATTTCTGTGCCGCATCTTCTGTCAAAGAAGTTACGTCTTGGGCCAATGTTGCTGCATCTTTCCTCAATGCATCCCAAGCTGTGGCATGCCTGTAGAGCCCGTCACAGAAAGGCACCACAGCAGAATGCGGAGCAAGAAATGGCAGCGTAGCAATTGGTGTTGGGTGCAAGGATCCAACCATTGCAGCATGTACACCACCTATGTGATTAGCATGAGATGCTTGTAAGAAATAACAGCAATTTTCATATGTAGATGGTACTTAACAGCGGCCAAGATAAAGTTTTTTCCCCAAAAAATCATGCCAGAGTTAACCTCATTATCTATCATATAGCATTTTTTTCATGTCAATAAGCAATCCAAATAAATAGAAAAGGAGCACTTCCGCAAGAGAAAGAAATTAATAAAAGGGGCCAAAGTACTTGAGGTGAAATAAAAGATATTTCCTTGAGAAAAATCATCTCAGTTACCAGTCTTAGGGAAAAATGTATCACATCAATACACAAGTATAGGAATCTTGAAACGAAATTGCCACGAAAATGGGGTGAGTTTGATAAATGGGATGCTGCAAGTTGCTTAAAACTTAAAGCATTCACATTATTCAATTATAGATGAAAACTTTAGAATCACATACCCATGCTGAGCCCGCATATGCCCATCTTGCCATAACCAGCCTCATTCTGTAACCAATACAGAAGGCTGCGAGCTTCATCAATAGTAGCTTTTCCTAATAGTAGCAAGTCACTCACACACTGAAGCTTTGACCCATGCTGCATGTTTGGTCGCCGTTGTCCATAATAAGGGCTGGAATTCATTTGAGAGATCAGATCTTGCGGGTTAGGAAAAAGCTTTGGTATCAAAGGTGGCGTAAGACAACCATTCTATACAAGCCTCACCTCTCAAGAACCATAGTTGCAATGTTGTCCTTCAGAAGAGGTCCACCAAGTCGAAGTCTTCTCTCAAATGAGTGATCACCAGTGCCTGTAATATTAGATAAAAGTTTAACTTGATCCATTGTATTAGAAGCCCAGATCAAATTTCAACAGCTCGACAAAGAACATTTTTGCAACTCATCAGTTAACAACATGGCATGATATTAAATATAATATCTAGAACCAGAAAGCAGATCACTCTATATGGAAAGTTGAAACATCAAATCTAGTAAACTTTTATTACTGTCCGATGGGGTGAAATAAACAAAATTCAGCTAGTGTACAGACATCAATATCTAAAGGCTTGAGAATAGTCTCTTATAGAAAAATCATGCAAGATGCATGGTACATCAAGGTATAGAACAAATAAACAGGATTAATCTGTTGTACCTGCCAGATGAATCACACAAGCCATCTTCTCAGGTGAAACTGACTTAGGTGTAAGAAAAGCAACTCTTGCATTGTGACTCTCAGGAGGCAATGCTTCAATTAGCCGTGGATCACATGTAGTCCTGAAAACACCCTCTCGCAGACAAGAACTCTTTGTCTCCCAAATCGTTTTCCATATGGGTTGCACGGCAGTTGGTGGCCAGTTCTGGCAACGTGCTTCAGGGAATAACTGTTTCACCATCTTCTCTAACAAATCAAGCTTGGTGCCTCCCCATCCTTTCGAGAAAAATGGCGTTCCTAATTTGGTGCGATGAAGGACAGTACCATATATGTGGTCCAGTACGTAATGTACTAGCCCAAGATTCACTGATACCATATTCAATGAATGCTAGAATAATGTTGACTTCTCAGGCTTTGTTATAAATTACAGTCGTGGACACTGAGATGCCTACAGCACAAAGTTTAGCACGAAAGCAAGTCAACAGATAGGGTTGAGGGGCATTAAACTGTAAAGGAACGGTCTTGAAAGTATTGATCAGCATGCACGGTTAAGCTAATTTAGCCAGCAAAAAAAGCCTCTTTGAGCATGTCTTGTGCATAATTGATGATAGATGACCACATCTGACAAAAAGTAAAATAGGACTGCACGACTTGGAATTCCACGATGCATAACCAACGGTATGATGGCTAGATTTGAGCAAAAACAGAACAGGGTGGTGAACTAAAAAAATTCCAGGAGAAGGTACTTCGTGTCATTGCTTGCCCTATGAGGCTATGAGTAGAAGCACACACTCCCCAGAACAATGCAGCTCATTTCATCATATATATTGATGCACCGTGAAGTGAACCTACAAATCCAGGACAGCTAAAAGCAACATCTTTGTTACTGGCTAAGTGAAGAACCTAACCAGCGCAGATCTGGGGAAACAAAGAACCCGATTAATTGAGCTCATTAACAACTACATCTCAACGGCGCAATGCAGGTTCGGAAGTGCCAAGATAAGATAAGCTAAACTTATCTATATTTTAGATTTCACCACGCAATCGAAAACTAGCACCATAAACAACTTTCTGTCCCCCAACCAAGTGAACAGCGGATCAGTTCAGATATCAACCACTAGAACAGAAAATTAACATCTGAGACGGCGCGCACCTTCCGAATCCGCGGCCGCGACGAGACGAGACGCCAGGTGGCAAAGCAAAGGAAGACCTTCCTTTTGCCGGAGGCAGACAGGGAGAATCCACGGGCACGACCAAGAATCGGGGGCGGGGGAGGGATTCAGGTGCCAAGAATCCCCTCGATCGATCCGCAGCGTCGCGGGGAGCGGGGCGACGGAAGGGGTCAGAGGGTGGGGAGTCGCCGGCGGTGGGGATGCGGCGGGTGGTGGAGGGGTGGTGGGCTCTGATTGGGGTTCCGCCATTGGCGAGAGAGGGGGCAGAGAGAGAAGCGAAGCGGTGGGCAGAGTGGCGGGCGTACGGGCGCCGGATTTGGGAAGCGGTTTTCCGGATCCGGATCCGGATGGAGACGGGCGGCAGGTGGGGCCCGCTCATCAGTGAGTAGCGGCGGTAGGCGGCACGCGGCGCGGGGATTGATTTCCATGAATTTTTGGCATTTATAATTTTAATTTTTAAAGATTTACAAAAATAATTTTCGGATTCAAAAATTGTAAAACTAGTCGCTTCCCGCCTCAGGAGGCGGGATTTAAAACGCCTCCCGGAGGGCGTTTTATCCGACGTGACAGAGACGGTCGTTGGTTGTCGTCGCGCGGGAAATATTTGTGGCGGCCCTTCCCGTCCTTCGTAAGGACGTTTTCTGTTCAAACAGGGGGCAAAAGGGTGGCCGCGGCTTTTTGCGGGCGGCCCCCGTCCCTCCCTGAGAGGACGGTTTTTGCCTTTTGGCAAGCGGCCCTTTCCGCCCTTTCGAGGGCGTTTTGCCATTCCCGCCTGCTCCGGGCGTTTTATCCTAAACCCTAACCCTAATGTAGACCGATCCTTTTCTCGTATTGTTTCAAATGTAAAATGTTATCGTCGTATTGTTGCAAATGTATCCGATCCATTTGATTTGTCGTATTGTTTCAAATGTAAATGTTATCGTCATATTGTTGCAAATATAAATATGTTATGTAATAAACCATAATATTCGAGGTATTGTACATATGTTGTTTGCATTACCCGTGATCATAACATATTGTTTTAACCAAGTTAACTTAGTAGCAATGGTTAAGCAGGTTGTGTGTCCACCTGTTACATAAGCCATTAGGTATGGATGATATAATACATGGCAAAGTCTTATTCATACATGATACAACTTACTCAAGGCTACCTACGGAACCGTTCAAGGCTCGGCTACCTACGGAACCGTTCAAGGGCGATAAGCTTGTCATCAATTTTCTCTTTCCTTCTCGCGTTGTACTCCTTTTGAGTTTCACATTCAGTTACTTTTAGGCCGTTATATTGGGAAATGACATTGTCGATCCACCTAGTGAATCCACACCTCCTTTGAATGCCCTGGTAAAGAAACACATGTAATCAATTAGAGAGCCACTAAAGTGAAGACGTTTACGGGACTGATAAAACGAAAGACGTACAACGAAGTCGTTGTCTAAGTTGGGGCAAATGAAATATCTGCGGCCATATGTTCGTGGTTCAAAGGAGGTAGCCATCTTGCAACGATCCCTACAACCGCACATGGGACGCTTCGACCATTTAGGGAAACCCAGTGGGTTGTTCCTCCAAGCTAAGCTTGCGATTTCGACGCGACGTTCGTACTCCATCCAAGCCTGAATGAATTGTTCAGTCGACTCAGGTTGTGTTACCGTTTGACCGATCGAAACAGGTTTAACCGTATCGATCCACTCTTCGTATGGACACTGACGTACATCCTCCTGGTTGCACATTTTTGATGTTCGGGGTTAGAAAATGGAACAAGCGAATAGGTTAAAGAAAGAAAAATTATACTCATGACAAAATCGTCATCCACAATCTCGGGACACACGAAGCATCTTTGTCCTCTTGTTGCTTGTCTTATGGATCTTACCACCTGGCAACGGAGACCACAGTGGCATTCTGGACGTCCCCGCCATGTGGGTAGTGCCAGCTGATCCATAGGCCAATCCAAAGCTTCAGCACGAACTCGACGTTGGTACTCAGCCTTCCGTCGAAGGTAGTCTGACCTTGTTTCGCTAAGTGGGTAGTAACGTGTTCCGTCGGTTCGTGGGTTCTCCGTATCTATCCACTCAACGAAGTTGCACACCCGACGATATGCCTGCATGAGGTGTAACATGATGTATAATCAAGTTAGCGTTTTCTGTGTGAAGATTTTGTAGCTGAAAGCATTGCAGATAAGCCATACCTGATCAATGTTGGTGCATTGGAAAAATCGTCTCCCCCGGGTTTTAGTGAGGAGGGACGACGTAAGTATGCAACCATCTCCACAATGGCATAACGGACGGTCACACCATGGTGGAAAAACCGCTCAAAGGATGGAGTCGCCATGGAGACGCTCAAGGAATGGATGATATGAAGATCTCATTGTACGAGTAAATGTAGAAAAGAGAATGCAGATTTGAAGAGCTCGTATTCGGATCTAAGCAATATATAGTGCAGGGAGGTCAAGGTTCACATCGACGTATCGTTTATGTCTATCACGGGGCAACAGCTGAACGAGACGTATCGTGTAGGATTGTCACGGGGCAAAAGTTGATAGCGACGTATCGTGTAGGACTGTCACGGGGCAAAAGTTGATAGCGACGTCTCGTGCGGAGTGTCCGACACCGCCGAAAGTTTTTTTGTCGTTAGTAAGAGTATCATGCAAGTGAACAATACGGAAGGATCTCGTGACATGTGAGTGCGACGAAACAGAGACGGAGATATATACAAACATCGAACACAAAATAAATAATTACAATTTTTACAAACTGTTGCACACGTAAACTACGGCGAGGCCTCTTACCCCTAGCCCTCCTAGCCTGTGCTCTAACGTGCCCCTGAGAGTACGTCAACCTGTCTGGGGCACGGCACGACCAACATGGACATCCGGCGCGGGCGTCTCCCGTGGCGGGTCCCCGGCTCGTGGTGGGTGCTCCACCAAGCCGAGAGGCGGCGAGAACGTCCCGATCCGGGTCCTCCAGTCGTCGAAGTCGTCACCCATACCGACCCCCTCGTCGCCCGCCGGACCCGCCCGCTGCGACGATGAAGCCCCGAGCGGAAAATCCCCGCCGAGTAGAATCCTCCTATATATAAGCAATGTAAAGCATCGGTGATTTAAACTAATAAGTCTTAACTACTCGGGGACGACGCTTGCTCACCTCCCGGTGAGTGAGGGGACGAGGAATGGAGGATCCACTCGCTCCAAAGAAAGCTCATAGTGGTCTGGCCGAGTCGCGAAAGGCCGAGGGATCAACGATTCACTCGCGCCAACCGTATCCCGTCGGTAGCATTGGACCTACGCGACATTCGATTTGTTAGATCACGTTGTAGGGTTGCCACAATGGAAATGAGTGGAACTAACCTGTGGAAGCACCAGCGCCGTGTGGTGACCATCCTGGTACCGGATCACGTGGGCGTGGACCTCCAGCCAGCCTGCGGAGGTACCGCGTCGGCGACCGAACGACAAGAGAAGATCCGCAAGATCGAACGTGCCATCGTCTCGCATCCGCTGGAATGTCATCCTTCTGTTCCACGTCGTTCGGGTGAATGCCTCGTGTCCAACCTCGGCATCACCGAGTCGATTTCGGCATTCAATGCCCGTGTGGCGTCGGCCTACAAAAATCGAAACAAATTAGGTTCGTCGCTCAAATAAACAAGAATCGGGACGTACAAAGGCATTAAGGCCGAGAAATCATGACGTACCCCAACGAAGTTGTCTGGTCTCGTGTGGACCCCCGTTTTTGAGGCGGGAATCTTTCGTGTTCATAGTACCATTTCCCTGGATCGAGTAGTTGGTACCCACGAATACAGTCTTGGATAATCAAGTGCACATGCACGAATAGTCTTACATTACCATTATTACATTAATAGGCCCGAAGGCAATGTTCAACTCACGGGACCTTATGGCCCGAATACAACATAAAAACAGAATTTAGATAAGGCAATGCGAAAGAGGCGCGGCTTGTCAATTGCCACGAGCAACGACCGGAGCTAAGGTCTAGTATGCGCCATCAGTTCCTTCGCCCTCCTGGTAATACGCGTATGGGTCTTCTGGCTCTTCATTTCCATCAGCTGGAGGTTTGTGCGTATAGCAAGGGTGAGTACCAACCGTACTCAGCAAGCCAACACAGAATTGATGCATATGATAGGTTTATTCAAAGAACATGGCTAGGGTTATTTTTGCGTAAAGCCGGTTTTCACAATTCTTTTCACAAACCTATTGACTAGCCAAATCAAGTTTTAATTTTCACAGTTCATTAATCCGGTGACGGTTCGTCTACCATCCATCGTGATTCCAAGGATGGCTTCCCGCCTCCGGTTCGTCATGATTTTCTAGGGAATCTACCCTTCTCGCTTAGCGAGAAGTTGACACCACCGAATGAAACCATCATGCATACCCATCCCAGCCAGCTTTCAAGTTTAAAATCTAGCCAAGCGAAAGTCTTGTCACGATGCTCAATATCCGCGAGCACGGCTATTCGAATAGATTGATTCACTCACAAGGCGGTGGATGTACACTTTACCCGTACCCGCGACAGCCCAACAAATGAGCCTACGCCTCAACACATGAGACGGTCACGGCAAAGCCTTTCGATAACCTCACTTTGGCGTGCCGCTCCATGAACTTAAGCCCTCATGCACTCTAGCCGTCCTTTTCTAGCAAGTGAGAGGAGTTCAAGCGCGCCCGGGTAAGAGAAAACTTCTCAATCTTTAAGTTTAATTAATATCGATTCAATTCCACCATTCACATCAAAGGCCGCAGCCCCATTCTTACCACATAAGCCACATCATAGAGAACCATCTATGCAAGGATACGCCTCCGCTCGGCTATCTAGTCGGCTAGGTCTATACCCATTCGAGAAGTACGGTTGTGCGGCTCGTTTCCGGCTATCTCATGGCTCGGTCCTTAACGACCGGGGTCGGCACTTGCCTTTTCCGAATCCACCCAAATCATCCAGTAGCCCCATCTAAAACATTTGCATAGTACTTTCAATTTTCATCAAAACTTAGTTCATCATTCTCATGGCCATGTGGCGCTCATGTCTCCACATGCCGTCTCTCAACTACCTTCCCTAGGGTAGTTGCCCAAGCACAAAGCTTTTTCATAAAGTCATGAGTATGCATAAATCTAAGTATAGCATGGCTAAGCAATTTACCGAAGTTATTCTTCGGTTGTTTGTATCACATTGCGAGTTACAAGGAGCAATTCTAAAGGTAATCAATAACAAGGTATGGCAGACAAGTATAGGTAACTCGTAAAGCATGCATGTTTAGAGTTTAAAATAACATCATTTCGCAATTGGGATCGATATGTTCAAAGGATGTGAAGACTTGCCTTGTTCGCACGCTTCTTGAGTGGGGTCTTCGCGGGGTCGGTGTTCGCCTCTTGGACGCTATCCGTACGTGCGAAAAGAAGGGTTGAATCCAATTAGAATTCAACAACATCAACGAAAAGAAAGAGATTCCAAAATGATCGCGGAAACGGTTTCCAAAATCAACCTCTAACCTCGGAAATCTTACAGTTGAATCAACGAAAAATGATTTCGTTAGACCGAGTGAACCATCTTGTGGTTAATATGTATTTTGCACTTAAATTTGAAGATATCCTAGAATAATTAGGTTTCTAATTTTATATTTCCAATAATTGATCTTTAATGTTGCAATTATATTTATTAGGGTTTTTGGAATTCTAACGACGGATAACATCATCCATGCTTAACCAATATTTAAAAAGGTTTCATGCGAATTTTGGTAACAATCTAAAGGTCGGACAATATTTGAATTCATAAAAAAAATTGATCTATAAATCATTTTCACAAAGTATTTCATTTTAGAAGGGAAGAATATTGTACTTATTCCTAAATAATAATATTTCGAAACCTTATTTTATCCTAAAATTTTTCCAAAATAATTTATACATTTTCCTTATTCTTTTACTATTTTTCTTTTCCTTCTTTTCTTTTTTTTCTTTTCTCTTTCTTTTTCCCATTCCCTCTGTTTCTTCCTTCCTCTCTCGTCTACTACCACCGGCGCCGACGGTGAGGGAGAGGGCGCCGACGTGAGGAGGGCCGAGCTCGGGGAAGGAGGGGCTTTTCACCATCTTGGGACCACGGGGTCCCATTTCTCCACTCGGTCGGGACCGGGAGCGCGAAGAGGGCGGCGACGAGGAGGTGGTTCGGGCGGCGGTGGCGCTCGTCGGCGGCGAACTCCGGCGATGTCTTGGTCAAAGCAAGGGGTCTACGAGCATCGGTGAGCCCTAGGGATGCTAGAGAGGGGGTTGGTTCGGCGGAGGCGCCGAAGTGTGCTTGCGCGACGGGGTGGCGGCGGCCGAGACAGGGGGATTGGAGGGGCTCGTCCGCCGCGATTTCCGGCGGCCATTTGGCTCGGGAAGCTTAGGGGAAACAACACTTAGAGCACGGGGATAACGGGGTACCTTCAATTCGGGAAGAAACCGCCGAGGATGACGAATTTCGGAGTTTTGCGCCGGCCGGCTGCGTTAGGGTTCTTCCGTAGAGCTCGATTCTTCCCAAAATTCAAGCAATGCAACGGCTAATTTTTGGGGAAAACGGGAGAAAGCACGAGGGAGTTGTGGCGAAGATTTTCGGTGTTGGGGGCTCGGCTCGGGTGGCCTCTTATAGGCGGTCGACGGAGGGCGATGCGACGGCAACGATGGCGCGCGTCGGCGGCATGGCGCGGTCGCGGGGAGGTCGTGCGCGACGTGCGGCTGCAGCCCCGACGCCCGGCGTACGTCTGAGCGGCGGCGGGCGGTGTGCGCGGGATCGTAGCCTGGCGCGACGCTAACGCGAGCGGGTACGGCGACGGCATGGCGCGGCGACTTTGGCGACGCATGATGGCGCGGCATGCCGGCGGTGGGCTGTAGGCGCGCGGGACGGTGTCATCGGCGAAGCGACGGCAGCGCTGGCGTCTGGTACGGCGCGGCACGGCGTTTGCGCGCGGCGCGCGCGAATGTGGTGAAGGACCTGGTCGAACACCTTCGATGCGATGAATAGTGTACTTTCTTTTTTACCGATTTAATTTTCCCTAATTCCCTATTTCCATTTCCTTTCTTCCTAAAAATCCCAAATAAATTTTGGTATTCTTAGAACAATCTCAAAAATTATATTTTCCACTTCTCCCTACTTTTCAAAATATATTTTTCATATTTATTTTGTTTCCTCTTTTGAATTCAAGAAAATAGGGTTTTGAGTAGAGATGAATTTCTATCTTTATTTTTCCTTTTTCAAAAATATTTTTATCATCAAATCCCAATTACTCATTATCTTTCCCCTTCAATTAGGGTTTAAACCAAAATATATCCTTTTTGGAATTCACCAAATTATATATGTATGTGCTCTTTTCAAGGTACACACATTTATATTTTGAAATCATTTTCACCGGTTGTAATTTCAAAGCTTAGGGTTTTGCCCCAATTTTCCTCAAGTAATTCTAGAAGAAAAATCTTATTTTGTTTGCTTGGCAATCCGGATCGAAAAACACGATAAGAAGCAATGATCCCCAAAAAGTTTTTGTGAGTTCCGATTTTTACGTTCCGAATTCCATTCCTTCGATTTTCGGGATGTTACAAACCTACCCCCTAACAATAAATCTCGTCCCCGAGATTTCTTACCGGATTCTTGAATAGGTGTGGGTATTCGTCCTCGAAACTCTTCGCTCCCAGGGTAGCTTCTTCTTCGTGTGATTGCTCCATTGTACTTTGTACATGCGCCATGACTTGGTTCGTGTCTTCTTTTACGCCTCGTCTAGTATCTTGATTGGATGCTCAGGGTAGGTAAGATCACTTTGTGGACATGGATGGTTTCTAACGGGGCTTGCTCTTCGGTACCCGCAAACATTTCTTCAGTGTGATACGTGGAATACCGGGTGGACATCGGAGAGATTCTCGGGGGTTCCAATTGGTAAGCCACTTCTCCTCTCCTAGCGCTTATCAAGAATGGGCCCACGTATCGTGGTGCGAGTTTCCCTTTGACTTTGAATCTCTGTGTTCCCCGTAGTGGTGAGACCTTTAGATACACGTAGTCACCTTCTTTAAATTCCAATTCTCTTCGTCGGGTATCCGCGTAGCTCTTTTGTCGTGATTGAGCGGCTTGTAGTCGGTCCGGATCGGGCGAACCTTTTCCTCAGCCTCCTTGATTATGTCGGGCCCGAATACGGTTCGTTCACCGGTTTCGACCACATCAATGGGGTTCGACATCGGCGACCAAATAGAGCTTCGTTTGGTGACATCTTCGGGATCGGCTTGATAGCTATTGTTGTAGGAGAACTCGGCGTACGGCAAACATTTCTCCCAATCCTTGGTGAAATCCAAAGCACGGAGCTCTCGGCATATCTTCTAGCACTTGATTCGTCCTCTCGGTCCGTCCATCGGTCCGTGGGTGGTAAGCGGTGCGAAGGCGAGGTGACTGCCGAGTGCCTCATGGACTTTGCTCCAAAAATGAGACGCGAATTGGGTACCACGATCCGATATAATCCTCTTTGGTACACCGTGAAGACATACAATCCTACTCATATATAGTTCCGCTAGCTTGGCTTGTTGTAGTTAGTTTTCACGGGAATAAATCGCGCGTCTTGGTGAGCCGATCTACTATTACCCAAATGGAATCGTAACCGATCGTAGTTTTGGGTAGTCCCACTATGAAATCCATGCCTATCTCGTCCCATTTCCATTCGGGAATCTTGAGTGGCGCAGCAAGCCGGTGGTCGTTGATGCTCGGCTTTCACCCTTTGGCACACATCGCACACGGCTACGTATTCGGCTACATCTCTCTTCATATTGGGCCACCGGTATTCTCCCTTCAAATCCCGGTACATTTTCGTGCTTCCGGATGTAACGAATATGCCGATTCGTGAGCTTCTTTTAAGACCAATCCTCTCAAACCGCCTCGTTCAGTACGCAGATTCTTTTCTTGTACCACGGGATTCCCTTGTCGTCTACGAAAACTCCTTAGCGCGTCCGGCGGCCATGCGTTCCTTGATTTCACCGGGTTTCCTCATTCCCTTTGGGCTTCTTCTATTTGAGTCCTCGAAGGGGTTGGATTTCCGTGAGTTTACTTCTCCGTGAGGAATCGGGTGCGATTAAGTCGAGCCATTTCTTCTTGGAGCTCATTGGCCATACCCCCAATCCCATGTGGTTGCATTGGGCTTTGCGGCTCGGCGCATCGGCCACCACATTTGCCTTGCTCGGGATGGTAATGGATTCCTAGATCGTAATCCTTGATCAACTCCAACCATCGCCTCGTCGTAGGTTGAGATCAGGAGTGAAGAAATATTTCAAGCTCTTGTGATCGGTATACACATCACGGTGGTTCCCGATCGAGATAGTGCCTCCGAGATCTTCAATGCGTGAACAACCGCGGCTAATTCCGTCGTGTGTGGGATAATTCTCCTCATGGGGTCGTAACGTCGTGAGGCATACGCTACGACCTTCCCATCCCGCATTAACACGCCTCCTAGTCCTTGCCGGGATGCATCACGGTACATCACGAAATCCTTAGGTTGTCGGTAAGGTTAAGATTGGGGCGGTGGTTAACTTTTCTTTTAGTTGGTCGAAAGCCTTTTGACACTTCTCGTTCCATTCAAACTTCTTTTCCTTCTTCAGAAGTTGAGTCATAGGTCGGGCTACGGTGGAAAACCCTTCAATAAACCGTCGATAATAACCGGCCAAGCCCAAGAAACTCAGAACTTCCGTCACCGACTTGGGTGCCTTCCATTCCGTGACGGACTTCGACCTTGGCGGGGTCTACCGCTACTCCTCCGGCTGAAACCACGTGGCCAAGAAAAGCGACTTCTTTGAGCTAGAACTCGCATTTGCTAAATTTTGCATACAAATAGGTGCTCTCGTAGTTTTTCCGGTACTAGCCGTAGATGTTCCGCGTGTCCCCTCATCGTTCTTGAAGTAGATAAGTATATCGTCGATGAATACCACTACGAATTTGTCCGGTACTCCATGAATACCTTGTTCATCGATTCATAAAATATGCTAGGGGCATTGGTCAATCCAAAGGACATTACCGTAAGCTCGTATAAGCCGTAACGTGTAGAGAACGCCGTCTTAGGAATATCTCCGGCTCTAATCTTCAGCGATGATATCCTCGACCGTAGATCAATCTTTGAGAACACTGCGCACCTTTAAGTTGATCGAATAGGTCATCGATCCGAGGTAGCGGGTACTTGTTCTTGATAGTTACTTCATTCACGATCGGTAGTCCACACACATTCTCATACTCCCATCCTTCTTTTTGACGAAGAGTACTTGGGGCTCCTCGGGGAGAAGAGGCTGGGGCGTACAAATCCCTTCTCTTGTAGTTCCCTTATTTGCTTCTTGAGTTCCTCTAACTCGTTGGCGAAGCATTCGATAAGGCCTCTTGGATATGGGGCGTACTGGGCATTAGATCGATGATAAACTCTACGTCGCGATCCGGGGCATTTCGGGCAATTCCTCGGGAAACACATCCGGGTATTCTTGTACTACGGCATTCCGCCTAGAGGTAGCATGGTGAACACTCCTGCAGCTTGCTCACATAGCTTTGGGTTTTGATCCATAGTTATGCTCATCGGTGATCCCCATGGGGTGGATACTAGTGACTTCCCTTCGATTGAGATCTATAATTCCATTATTTTTGGTCAACCAATCCATCCCAGTATGACATCTATGGTTTGGGGTGATAGCACCATAAGGTTTGAGAGAAACACCACATCTCTAATCCGTATGGGCACATTAATGCGAGCATGGGGTACGGTTATGTCTCCCCGATGAGTGTACCAAGATAGGTCTCCTAAGTGCTACTTGGTGTAGGTGGTGTTGTTTGCTTACTCGGGAAGATATGAATGAATGTGAGGCTCCGAATCGAATAAAACTTTAAGCGGTGTAGAGTTGATAGAGAACATACCCATCAATACGCTCTGGTCCTCCCGAGCTTCTTCCCCCGCACATGATTCACCTGGCCACGTCGAAACCCGGTGGCGGCCTCGTTGGGTAGCGGGGTCTGAGCGGACCTCGTCTGCCGCCGGGGGTGGGGGTTTCTCGGACGGGCGTTGCATTGGCGCCGGTGCGCACGGGGCGTTGCGTGGTTTTGGGCAGCTATTGGAGTAGTGCCCGAATTCTCCGCAATTGAAGCGGCTCACATTCTTTCTTCCTGGAGCGGCTAGGGTTGGTGTGGGTGTACGAAGGCGAGGTGTAGGCGACTGTTGACATGGTCGAAAGCGGGAGAACGTCCTGGTTGCCGGAACGTTTGGCTTCCATCCGGACGGGGTGGCTCCCTTGGGCGTTGTGGCGTTCCCTCGAAATGGGCGAGCCATAGCGAGCCTCCTCTTGCGGTTATTGTCTACCACCTTTTGGTCATGCTCAAGTCGGACGACCTTGTTGATGAGGCTTTGGAAACTGGTGTGATCTGCCCGATCATTGGTCCCCTCGGTTCGTCATTTAGTCCCTCAATGAATTTGTCTATCTTCTCTTCTTCGTCTGCGAGTCACCTTGGTGGCGTAACGGGCAAGCCGGGTGAACTTGTTCGAGATATTCTTATCTTGAGGTGTTCCCTTGACGCGATCTGGAACTCGTTTTCTTCATCCTCATAAGCTGCAGTGGCACGAAATTCTCACGGAACAGCCGTGAATTCCTCCCATGTTGGTTCGCCGGCGTCTTCAGCTCGTGTTTCCTTGTAGGTGTCCCACGGTCACTTGTGGGGCCCTCCAGTGGTTAGTAGCGAAGACAACTCTATCGGCTTCTCGGATTCGACGAGGGTTAGCTTTTTCTCTATCACCCTTAGCCAATCTTCGCATCCATAGGTTCTTCGGCCGTGGAAAAGGTGGGTGGCTTAGCTCTCATGAACTCTCCCCGGACTCGATCCTCCTCGACCTCCACGATTATTAGCAATTGCTTGAAGTAGTAGTGCAAAGCCATAACCTCCGCCAGGTGGAGGGTTGGGCTCTGCGGGTTCTCGTTGGTTGCTGCGGCTCTGCGGCGATGTGCCATCTCGAAGAAGATAGATGAATTAAGAGATCGGACCGGTTTAGGTTATGGTTCCTTGGGGATTTTTCTTCAAGTTCTTTTAAATGATCTTCAATCAACAGGCGGGGTGAAATAATAAGCTTACGAATTAAGACACCGCAAGCGCGTGCTCGGAGTCCATCATATTACATAAGAGGGTACACGGATTTGTACACACACAGTCCTTCATTTCATGATAGCAACAACAACTATATCGTCCAACTACATCAACCAATTAAGGGGAAATAGAGAGTGGTTCGTCTTTGCTTAGCCGGGAAGGTCCTCCGCCTAGTCATCCAACCATCCGCAAGAGCCGGCGCGGAAGTGGGTGGTCCGCTGTTGAAGCAAACCGGAGTCCCCATGGCTCGGAGGTGGTGGCCTCGGAGTCACGCCGAATCTTTCGACTCGGTGGCCGCGTACTCTTGCGAGCGGTGCGGCGGGTGAGGGGCCTCCGGTGTGAGTCGGGCGACGAGTGGGAGCTTCCTCCTCCATTGGGTCGGTGTCGCTAGACTCCCATTTGATCTCCATGGGTTACGCCTCGGACTCCGTGTCGGTGTGGATCTGGATGGGGTTATCCTCTCCGATCCCGGCTCGGATGGTACCGCTACGGAGCTCGGGGTGGGTCCCATGGACCCGGCGGCAGTGGGGTCTACCGTGCACGGTGCGGGCTCGTGCTCAACATAAAAGCTTGCTCCATCATGGCTTGAAAGGTATCTAAGCATGCTTTGAGTCATAAGGTAATAGTGGTCGGGCACGGGGGCGGGAGGTGATGGTACGGGCTCTGTGGAAGTACTGCGGCGTAGACGGGACGAGTGCGCGCATGCTCCTCTAGTAGGTTGATTTCTTTGCTTGCTCTTCTGAGTGCTCTTCCAGGCTCTACCCGAGCTTCCCACGGGCCATGTAGCGGTCGAGAGTTGCTCGTATTGGGCACCATTGGCACTGCGGTGAGTGCTGCAGGCATGTTTATCTGGTCTCCACGGCCTTGGTGGGCTGTCGACCAGATCATTGAGCGTGGCTAACTGTCGTTGATCTCGGCGGGGCCTCCTCGTAGCGATCGTCTGCTGTCTCGCCCAACGTGATAGACGCGTGACCATCGGGTTGTAGCAGCGGGGGTAGCCTCCACGGTGCGAGAGCGGGGTTGCCCTCTTGCGATAAGGATGATGCACGAACTCGTCACCGTGAGTTCGGCACGATGTATCGCATTAAGGCGAAGGAAGGCTTCGCGAGCCGCATCTGAATAGGCACTTACGCTAGGTCCGGTGGTAGCGAGTGTGGAAGCGAAGGATGTCTCACTTCCCATGCGGGCTTCTATGGATACGGTGCCTCCAGGCTGGATACACTTCGGAGCCATGCCTCTTGGTGTGATAGGTGGGTGGTTCAGGGTACCTTAAACACCATAGTAGGGGCCGAAGTTGTACCACAAACCCCTCGTCTCGCGGGATAGTGACTTCCCGGGTTAGTCGTGGTTTGACATCTGCTTTTGTAGGCAACTTAGGGTTAGAGGGAGAGAGCTATCATAATCATTTGGTAAAAGGAAATACGGATGTAGAAAAGGTATATTTGCATTTTCGGAAATAATAGTTTAAAGCTGATCCTATTGTAGGGATATTTCCCTTTAGCCAACTGGTTAGGGTAGGGCGCCCTTTGGTCTTAGCCTACGGTCGCATGGCTCGATACCGGCTACGTGGACCCCGTTTTTGAGGCGGGAATCTTTCGTGTTCATAGTACCATTTCCTGGATCGAGTAGTTGGTACCCACGAATACGATCTTGGATAATCAAGTGCACATGCACGAATAGTCTTACATTACCATTATTACATTAATAGGCCCGAAGGCAATGTTCAACTCACGGGACCTTATGGCCCGAATACAACATAAAAACGGAATTTAGATAAGGCGGCGGAAAGAGGCGCGGCTTGTCAATTGCCACGAGCAACGGCCAGGAGCTAAGGTCTAGTATGCGCCATCGGTTCCTTCGCCCTCCCAGTAATACGCGTATGGGTCTTCGGCTCTTCATTTCCATCAGTTGGAGGTTTGTGCGTATAGCAAGGGTGAGTACCAACCGTACTCGGCAAGCCAACACGAATTGATGCATATGATAGGTTTATTCAAAGAACATGGCTAGGGTTATTTTTGCGTAAAGCCGGTTTTTCACAATTCTTTTCACAAACCTATTGACTAGCTAAATCAAGTTTTAATTTTCATAGTTCATTAATCCGGTGACGGTTACGTCTACCATCCATCGTGATTCCAAGGATGGCTTCCCGCCTCCGGTTCGTCATGATTTTACGGGAATCTACCCCTTCTCGCTTAGTGAGAAGTTGACCCACCAGCGAATGAAACCATCATGCATACCCATCCCAGCGGTTTCAAGTTTAAAATCTAGCCAAGCGAAAGTCTTGTCACGATGCTCAATATCCGCGAGCACGGCTATTCGAATAGATTGATTCACTCACACTTGAGTGGATGTACACTTTACCGTACCCGCGACGACCCAACAAATGAGCCTACGCCTCAACACATGAGGCAGTCACGGCAAAGCCTTTCGATAACCTCACTTTGGCGTACCCGCTCCATGAACTTAAGCCCTCATGCACTCTAGCCGTCCTTTTCTAGCGGTGAGAGGAGTTCAGCGCGCCGGGGTAAGAGAAAACTTCTCAATCTTTAAGTTTAATTAATATCGATTCAATTCCACCATTCACATCAAGGCCGCAGCCCCATTCTTACCACATAAGCCACATCATAGAGAACCATCTATGCAAGGATACGCACTCCGCTCGGCTATCTAGTTAGCTAGGTCTATACCCATTCGAGAAGTACGGTTGTGCGGCTCGTTTCGGCTATCTCATGGCTCGGTCCTTAACCGACTGGGTCCGCACTTGCCTTTTCGGAATCCACCCAAATCATCCAGCCGCCCAGGTCTAAAACATTTGCATAGTACTTTCAATTTTCATCAAAACTTAGTTCATCATTCTCATGGCCATGTGGCGCTCATGTCTCCACATGCCGTCTCTCAACTACCTTCCCTAGGTAGTTGCCCAAGCACAAAGCTTTTTCATAAAGTCATGAGTATGCATAAATCTAAGTATAGCATGGCTAAGCGGTTTAAGTTATTCTTCGGTTGTTTGTATCACATTGCGAGTTACAAGGAGCAATTCTAAAGGTAATCAATAACAAGGTATGGCGGGACAAGTATAGGTAACTCTGTAAAGCATGCATGTTTAGAGTTTAAAATAACATCATTTCGCAATTGGGATCGATATGTTCAAAGGATGTGAAGACTTGCCTTGTTCGCACGCTTCTTGAGTGGGGTCTTCGCGGGGTCGGTGTTCGCCTCTTCGGACGCTATCCGTACGTGCGAAAAGAAGGGTTGAATCAATTAGAATTCAACAACATCAACGAAAAGAAAGAGATTCCAAAATGATCGCGGGAAACGGTTTCCAAAATCAACCTCTAACCTCGGAAATCTTACGGGTTGAATCAACGAAAAATGATTTCGGTTAGGCCGAGTGAACCATCTTGTGGTTAATATGTATTTTGCACTTAAATTTGAAGATATCCTAGAATAATTAGGTTTCTAATTTTATATTTCCAATAATTGATCTTTAATGTTGCAATTATATTTATTAGGGTTTTTGGAATTCTAACGACGGGATAACATCATCCATGCTTAACCAATATTTAAAAAGGTTTCATGCGAATTTTGGTAACAATCTAAAGGTCGGACAATATTTGAATTCATAAAAAGAAAAATTGATCTATAAATCATTTTCACAAAGTATTTCATTTTAGAAGGGGAAGAATATTGTACTTATTCCTAAATAATAATATTTCGAAACCTTATTTTATCCTAAAATTTTTCCAAAATAATTTATACATTTTCCCTTATTCTTTTACTATTTTTCTTTTCCTTCTTTTCTTTTTTTCTTTTCTCTTTCTTTTTCCCATTCCCCTCGTTTCTTCCTTCCTCTCTCTTTGCCACCGGCGCCAGACGGTGAGGAGAGGGAAGCGCCACGTGAGGAGGGGCGGAGCTCGGGGAAGGAGGGGCTTTTCACCATCTTGGGACCACGGGGTCCCATTTCTCCTCGGTCGGGACCGGGAGCGGCGAGGAGGCGCGACGGCGAGGTGGTTCGGGTGGCGGTGGCGCTCGTCGGCGGCCGAACTCCGGCGATGTCTTGGTCAAAGCAAGGGGTCTACGAGCATCGGTGAGCCCTAGGGATGCTAGAGAGGGGGTTGGTTCGGGCGGGAGGCGCCGGAAGTGTGCTTGGGCGACGGCGGGGTGGCGGCGGCGAGACGAGGGGAGTCGAGGGGGCTCGTCGCCGGCGATTTCGGCGGCCATTTGGCTCGGGAAGCTTAGGGAAACAACACTTAGAGCACGGGGGATAACGGGGTACCTTCAATTCGGGAAGAAACCGGGATGACGAATTTCGGAGTTTTGCGCCGGCGGCTGCGCGTTAGGGTTCTTGGGCCGAGCTCCGATTCTTCCCAAAATTCAAGCAATGCAACGGCTAATTTTTGGGAAAAACGGGGAGAAAGCACGAGGGAGTTGTGGCGAAGATTTTCGGTGTTGGGGGCTCGGCTCGGGGTGGCCTCTTATAGGCGGTCGACGGAGGGCGATGCGAGCGGCAACGATGGCGCGCGTCGGCGGCATGGCGCGGTCGCGGGGAGGTCGTGCGCGACGTCGGCTGCTGCGGCCGCGCGTGCGTACGGTGGCGCGGCGAGGGCGGTCTTGCGCGGGCTTGTGCGGCGCGAGCGCCTTCTTAGCGGCGGCCAGTGCAGCGACGGCATGCGGCGGCATGGCGCGCGACTTTGTGCGATGCGGGATGGCGCGGCCCATGCCGGCGTCGGTGGCTGTGCGCGCGGACGGTGTCATCGGCGAGAGCGCGCGTGCTCGGGCGTCACGAGGTACGGCGCGGCTTACGGCGCGTTGGCGCGTGGCGCGCGAATGTGGCTGAAGGACCGGTCGAACACCTTCGATGCGATGAATAGTGTACTTTCTTTTTCTTGATTTAATTTTCCCTAATTCCCTATTTCCATTTCCTTTCTTCCTAAAAATCCCAAATAAATTTTGGTATTCTCGAGAACAATCTCAAAAATTATATTTTCCACTTCTCCCTACTTTTCAAAATATATTTTTCATATTTATTTTGTTTCCTCTTTTGAATTCAAGAAAATAGGGTTTTGAGTAGAGATGAATTTCTATCTTTATTTTTCCTTTTTCAAAAATATTTTTATCATCAAATCCCAATTACTCATTATCTTTCCCCATCAATTAGGGTTTAAACCAAAATATATCCTTTTTGGAATTCACCAAATTATATATGTATGTGCTCTTTTCAAGGTACACACATTTATATTTTGAAATCATTTTCACTTAGGTTGTAATTTCAAAGCTTAGGGTTTGCCCCAATTTTCCTCGAAGTAATTCTAGAAGAAAAATCTTATTTTCTTTGTCGGCAATCCAGATCGAAAAACACGATAAGAAGCAATGATCCCCAAAAAGTTTTTGTGAGTTCCGATTTTACGTTCCGATATTCCTTCGATTTTCAGGATGTTACAAACCTACCCCCTAACAATAAATCTCGTCCCCGAGATTTCTTACAGTGAATAGGTGTGGGTATTCTGTCCTCGAAACTCTTCGCTCTCCCGGGTAGCTTCTTCTTACGTGTGATTGCTCCATTGTACTTTGTACATGCGCCATGACTTGGTTCGTGTCTTCTTTTACGCCTTCGAGTATCTTGATTGGATGCTCAGGGTGGTATCACTTGTGGACATGGATGGTTTCTAACGGGGCTTGCTCTTCTGGTACCCGCAAACATTTATTCAGCTGCGATACGTGGAATGCGGGTGGACATCGGAGAGATTCTCGGGCGGTTCCAATTGGTAAGCCACTTCTCCCCTCCTAGCGCTTATCAAGAATGGGCCCACGTATCGTGGTGCGAGTTTCCCTTGACTTTGAATCTCTGTGTTCCCCGTAGTGGTGAGACCTTTAGATACACGTAGTCACCTTCTTTAAATTCCAATTCTCTTCGTCGGGATATCCGCGTAGCTCTTTGTCGTGATTGAAGCGGCTTGTAGTCGGTCCGGATCGGGCGAACCTTTTCTCGGCCTCCTTGATTATGTCGGGCCCGAATACGGTTCGTTCACCGATTTCGACCACATCAATGGGGTTCGACATCGGCGACCAAATGAGAGCTTCGTTTGGTGACATCTTGGTGGCTTGATAGCTATTGTTGTAGGAGAACTCGGCGTACGGCAAACATTTCTCCCAATCCTTGGTGAAATCCAAAGCACGGGCTCTCGGCATATCTTCTAGCACTTGATTCGTCCTCTCGAGTCATCGTCCATCGGATCGCCCAGGGTGTAAGCGGCATGCGAAGGCGAGGTGACTGCGAGTGCCTCATGGACTTTGCTCCAAAAATGAGGCACGCGAGTGGGTACCACGATCCGATATAATCCTCTTTGGTACACCGTGAAGACATACAATCCTACTCATATATAGTTCCGCTAGCTTGGCATTGTTGTAGTTAGTTTTCACGGGAATAAATCTAAGCGTCTTGGTGAGCCGATCTACTATTACCCAAATGGAATCGTAACCAGTCGTAGTTTTGGTAGTCCCACTATGAAATCCATGCCTATCTCGTCCCATTTCCATTCGGGAATCTTGAGTGGCTGCAGCAAGCCATTGTCGTTGATGCTCGGCTTTCACCCTTTGGCACACATCGCACACGGCTACGTATTCGGCTACATCTCTCTTCATATTGGGCCACATTATTCTCCCTTCAAATCTGGTACATTTTCGTGCTTAGGATGTAACGAATATGCCGATTCGTGAGCTTCTTTTAAGACCAATCCTCTCAAACCGCCTCGTTCGAATGTACGCAGATTCTTTTCTTGTACCACGGATTCCCTTGTCGTCTACGAAAACTCCTTAGCGCGTCCGGCGCCATGCGTTCCTTGATTTCTGGGTTTCCTCATTCCCTTTGGGCTTCTTCTATTTGAGTCCTCGAGAGGGGTTGGATTTCCGGTGAGTTTACTTCTCCGTGAGGAATCGGTGCGGATTAAGTCGAGCCATTTCTTCTTGGAGCTCATTGGCCATACCCCCAATCCCATGTGGTTGCATTGGGCTTTGCGGCTCGGTAGCATCGGCCACCACATTTGCTCTTGGATGGTAATGGATTCCTAGATCGTAATCCTTGATCAACTCCAACCATCGCCTCTGCGTCGTAGGTTGAGATCGAGGCGAGTGAAGAAATATTTCAAGCTCTTGTGATCGGTATACACATCACAGTGGTTCCCGATCGAGATAGTGCCTCCAGATCTTCAATGCGTGAACAACCGCGGCTAATTCCGGGTCGTGTGTGGGATAATTCTCCTCATGGGGTCGTAAATGCACGTGAGGCATACGCTACGACCTTCCCATCTGCATGCTAACACGCCTCCTAGTCCTTGCCGGGATGCATCACGGTACATCACGAAATCCTTCCGGTTGTCGGGTAAGGTTAAGATTGGGCGATGGTTAACTTTTCTTTTAGTTGGTCGAAAGCCTTTTGACACTTCTCGTTCCATTCAAACTTCTTTTCCTTCTTCA